>OX243784.1:7812500-9062500 GCA_945859555.1 Megachile ligniseca
CACGCCGCTCCAGGAACAATAGCAACAAGTGTACCTAAAATATTACGCGTGTGTTGGTTAATTGCATGATTCTGTTTATGTTTCAGTTTTACAAACAGAGAGTACTAAGTCAGGGAGATTAACGATAAGTTGTACGGATATACAATTTTAGATTTTATGTAATTTTTTCATCTTTGCATTTGTGAATTACGAAATTTCCAAGTTCTCGAATTAACTGAAGTTCTGAATTTTCAAATCTGTAGATTCATTTTCCACTTTCATGAATTCCCTAATTCAAAATTGCAAAATTTCCTTAGTCACCAATCTCTTCAATCACCAAATTTCCTATATCTCCTACTCTCAAACTCCCCGCTTCCATCATCAATTTCCCCAATTTCCAATTCCCAAATTCCTAAAATACCCTCAAACAAGATTTCCAAATCCTCATCAACCCAATAATTTTCTCAATGTCTCCTAAATCTACTCTCACAAATCAGTATTAAATATTTCCATCGCAAACCTCACCTCCGTTCTTGAGCCCCTTTAGATCCTCCCTTCAGATGACTCTTACTGTTACATCCCCCGTTCTGCACCCTCCTCCCTGTATTGCAGTTGCCCGCATCCGGTTGCATGATGCCGGGCGCGGGCATCGACGTTCCCTGATAAATTCCCCCGGTATTCGCGGTCGCGTTGTTCCCAGGATTCGGCTGCAGCTGGTAATTCTTGTTGTTGTTGAATCCGGACGTGTAACTGGCGTGTTGTTGCTGTTGCTGTTGCTGCTGCTGCTGCTGTTGCTGGCCGTTGGCATTCGCGTTTCCGGTGCTGGCCGCTGCGGAATCTTGCTGGAGAGGCTTCGGCGCTCCCGAGCCTGCCGGTCTGCGTATCCTGGACAACTCGTAACCGTGTTCCCGGTGCATCCGAAGGAAGTGCTTCTTCACGTGATCGGCGCGATTGAACGGTTTGTAACAGATGTAACAGTGGAACGGCTTCTCCTCGCGGTGAATGTTCTCGTGTCGCGTGTACAGGTCGCGACGATCGGTTCCGTAAGGACAATACGGACAGGTGTATCGTTTGCCGCTGGCCGACACCGTTGCCGATGTCGGTATCGTCGTTGTATTCTGTCGAATGAAAAGATTCGTTGTTACTATCGTTATTAAAGATCGATGGTAGATTAAAAGAGAATTTTTTAATGAATGTAGAAATATAGGGTGGGAACTTTGGTTCATTTGTGAACGACATATTGTACGCTGTATGCTCAGTTTTGAAGTTTGACAATTCTCAAAGTACCTAGTTTCGAAATTTTCTAATTTTCGTATATGAACGTTCATGAATTCGTACATTATAACATAGGTAAGCATAGATCTGAATTACCTATAACGCAGATACCTACATCTCAGAAGTTTCCATAACCCTACACCCACACATCACTAGGTTTGCTATTATTCAGATATCCACATCACAACCCATATTTGCACATCCCTTAATTTCTTGTCATTTAGGTACCCTCATCTCTAAAGTCGCTGTAACCCAGATACCCTCATCCCTAAATTTTCTGTAACCCAAATACATCACATAATTCACTAGATACCAAATCTCACAATTCCCTAGTTCCTAATCTTCTCAATTCCAAATTCTCTTATTAGTAGCTTCTCTCCAATGTTATTAACCTTCCAAAAACCCTAGATTCCAAATAGTCAATTCTCCAATTTTCCTACTTCCCAAATTAGTTTCTAATTTTAATTCCAATCTCTCAAGTTCCTAATTCCTAATCCTTATATCTCAAATTTGATAGTTCCCAAATACCTCAAATTCCAAATTTCTAAAATTCTAAAATTCCAAATCTCCAAAATTCCCCCAAATTCTAAATTTCCAAACTTCCAAACTTCTAAAATTCTAAAATTCCAAAAGTCTGGCATTACAAATATCAAAATTCCGAAATTCCTCAAATTCCAAAATTCCCCAAAATGATGGACCTTTCCGTCCTCTTCTTCAGTGTCTCGTGCAAAGGATGTGTACCTGGTGCAAATGTTGCGGGGCAGGAGCGGAAGGTAACTCCTGCAGCAAAAAAGTCGAAGTGACCGGCAATAAAGCAGCAGGTACGGTTTGCGTTTCCTGAGTCCGCCTGGACGGTGGCGCTACACGCTCGGCGCGCTCGCGTAACCTCTCCAGGTACGAGATCACGTCCTCGATTTTCAGCTCCGACTGCAGGTAATCTTTCCGAGGCGAATGGTGCCTGTTTCTGCTGTCGTCTGCCAGGATCCTCGAGGAATGGAGTTCCATGAAATGCTCGGCTACGTCCCGTGGTCCGCCGCCCATCACGTCGCCTGTTGATCAATTTAATTTATCAATCATCTCATAATCTTTCGCTTCGATCTTTAAGTAATCGAACAATTTCAATATGCAGCAATAATAAATATAAAACATATAGAGCAATATAAATGTTGTCTAGAATAAATTCTACTAGTGATACAAAATATCGATCTAAAATAAAAAATTATTATTGAAGAAGACAACGATGTCGATCATTTCGAATAATACTCTAGTATACGACACTGTAAATGTTTAAACAAATTTTCAAAAATATAATGAAACATTAATTTGATGGTTGCTTTCATCGACCAAGGTTATGTTTTGATTTGTTATGATGTTATAAAGAGAACATATATATGTATACAACATAGCAATAAATGTAGTTGTCAATTTAATACAAAGGATATTATGGGTAATTTCGAGGGTACTTTGACCCGATTCATGGAATTATTTTGTGCGATCTATTCGCCAGGAATCCTTAAACACTGGCTCGATGACACGGAAGGTTGGAAATTACCGAGGAAACAACCCGCGTGAGGCAACAATAAAAGTCCCTTTTGTTCGAATAAGCAGCGAATAGCTTAGCAGGCTGCATCTCGTATTGTTTACCTCTTCGATTCCGTGTCGAAGTTGGGGTCTTTCGTGCTCGTTGACCCGTTATTTCGATAATGCATTGCCTATTCATGGTTGTATTGTGTACGGCAACGCGTTGTGACTCACGAAAACACGACGGCAGTAACTAAATGGCACTAACTAAAAATTCACGTGTGTGTCTAAACCTTCTCATTTACACGTGTACCATAAACTCAATTTTTACACGAGATAATAGAAGCTTCACTGCGAAGGGGTAAATGAATTTTCAAATGACTATGAAACATTTTTGTATATTCCTAATTTCAAATTTGTTATCATAATTCATATAATTTTAATTTATTGTGTTTTCAAGCTTGAATAGTTTCATAACTTAAATTCTTTTGTGAAGTATGTTTGACATAGCTGGGAAGATGTGTCCTTGCCTAATGTGACCTAACCTAACCTAAATTCGTCACTTTTGTGAAATGTGTTTTATGACATAGTTAAAGATCCTTAACACTCATAAACTATAACTTAAAAATTACAGAAAAAATATAGCAAATCACCTTAACAAAAATTGAACCCCCAAAAATGAACGACATATCAAAAATGAAAAATGAACGTGATTTACATAATTAATTTTCGAGTTGAAAATAATTGCGTTAATAAATTTGTAAAATACTAACCGCACTCGTAGCACCTCCAGGTAGCTTTTCCGGCGTGATAAGCCGCAATTCGACTGCCGTCGGTGCCTTTGAGGGGCTCCTCCTCGCAAGTCCAGTTTCCGTCGTCGCTGCCGTCGGTTCCGTTTCCGGTGTCCTCGTCGTTCTTGTACGAAACGGACGTCTCAAATTCGTTTTGCACGCTCGACGCTACGAGCGACACCAAAAGTAATTTACTTAACGTTTCTAATTAGAAAAATAATGGGACACTTGCTCGGAACGAGGGAAATTCATTAACGTCCCTCGCGAGGTAATTCTATTCATCACCCACGGAGATATGAAGTAAATTATTCATGGATTATTGAAATACTTATTACCACCATTTTTTACCGACATTTATTAATCCAATTTTTTTCAACACATTTATTCGATGAAAAGTATTTTGTTCTAGGAAAAATATTTTACAATGTTTGTGCAATTTTTTGAAGACATTTATTATTGGAATTTTTTTAGAAATATGTATGTATGCAATTTTTCAGAACCACTTATCAGTGCAGTTTGTTTAGAAATATTTATAAATATAATTTTTTTTTTTAAATATTACCCTTAAGTGAACATTCTTTACTTCACGTAAAGTTTCACAGAGAAGCTACAATTTATCATCAAACTTGTCTAGAAACTTTTTGAACAATTTTATTGTCATTCTCTTAGTGTAAGAATTGCAAAGATGGAACGGTAAATTTAAATATGAAAATCTGGAGAGATAGAATGTTATAGTAAATTTTGACTTACTTCTGTGATCAGGATCTTCACCGTACAGCTTTCTGGTGATTTCCTTGAACATATCCTCATAGCAGTCGAGCCTGCTAATTCCAGTCCCGCTGCCTTCCATTTTCCCGTTCGTCGCCGGTTACCCTTGGAACAATAAACCCTCTTCTACCTGCGCAGAAAATCGTGGTCGTAAGCAGGGTTACAAGGTTACTAATAATCCCTGAAACGCAGTTTCCCCTTTCTAGTTCCCTGACCCTCCCTTCGCCATTGACCACGAATTCACAACCCACATTCACCCTCGCCAACTCTTTTCTGCGTCCTTCGTTTAATTTCCTCTTTTAGCAATTTCTGACAAATTTTCTACTCTTTAGTTCAATTATTTCGTCTAATATTCATCATCAAACGAAAGTGATCAAATCACAAAAGAAATTTGTTTGAATAAATGTGCACATTGATATTATTATAGTGTAATAATTCATTTAAGGCAGTGAATATTCATTTGTCCTGTAATATTCATCAATGCATTGCAATAATTTTTTCAGTCTGAAATTCAGTATCAAAGTGTTAATACTCGATCAGTTTTATTAAAGTCCCATTAAAATTATTCAGATGCTTCCAATACATGCTTCAGATGCTTAAAATAATTTTATTTCATCCCTTATATATTTCTAAATTATTTTCACTCTAAAAGTCATCGAAAAAAAAGTCTAAAATTATCTGAAAGGGAACTGTTGAATCAAGTCTTTACAAAGCATTCACACTGTAACCTCGTTTAAAATATAATAATATGCACGTTTTAGAAGATTTCAAAGAATAAAAGAAAGATAGGACATTTCAACTGTGGAGGGTAGGATAGCGCGGGGAGAAAGAGGTGAATCGATAAGCTGAGCTAATTGGCTCATCGAACCTTAATTAAATCTTGGCAAGAAGCTTCCTTTAATCACCCCCAAGACTTGAATTTTCTTTGCTAGGGTGAAGTGACTCGTTTACATAAACGGTTTATGATTCCAAATAGCGAAACAGGACAAAATTCCTTTCTGGACGATTGCAAAATTTTGGGTCACATGGTGTAACTTGTGTAACAAGTTGATAATGTGAATTAATTAAAATTAATGAAGAAATATTTCTTTCATTGAGAAGAGGATTTGGAGAGACACTTAAAATATGAAGTAGGTTTTGTTGTGAAAGTCTGCAAATTCTATCGACCTTTAATTTGAACATGAACATATATTTAAAATGTTGAAAGTGCAGATGGAATTAAATCTCTGAGTTCAGTAAAAATTTGATTCATCTTCGAATTTCTATTTTAACGAATTTTAAATATTTGATGTAATAAACTATTTGACAGAATAGAGACTTTGATTGATGGATACCAGAATTTGTTCACAATTTAAAAAAATAAAGAAATCACGTAAATTCTACTTCAAAAGTCGTCAGAATCAATGACGTACAAAAAATTTTGCAAACTAGAATGTTGTCAAGGTAATATCGAGAAGTCAATCAGATCGCGGTATTGAAACAGAGTCAATCAGAATACTATCGAGGTATTGAAACAGAGTCTTACTGCAAAGTGCACTCGCCGTGCAGAGATATATTCGAAACTCTCCCGAAACTCCTACCCCGTTCTTATCTTCTATATGTTCAGCTGCAACCAACCGACTGAAACATCTTGTTTTGCAAAGCAACGTGCTGTCATGCACCGATACACCGAAGAAATCGATTCACCGCTATGGAAAATGCCACCCGAAACATCGTCTAAAACGCAACTTCAGCGACATTGTTAACCCATTCACATCCAAACTTACTTATAGCTACTTCTCTGTATTTTTATATTCATCTTATAGATTCAATATGTTAGATATAATTCGGTGTAATACTAGACATAATTTTCTATAATAGTAGATGTAATTAATATTGTGAAAGTAAAAATATCTATAAATATTGTTTTCTTGCACCCTTACAAATTTACAATATTATACCTTCTTGCACTGTAACTTTACAATATTATACACCTCTTAAAAATAAATTTTCAATGCTACACAACTTTTCCTAAAACAAAAATATCCTAGAACAAACCTTTTAGTAGAATTCATATATTTACACTTTTCTACTGATTATTACTTATGCGAGTTAAAAAATGCACTCTTTCAAAAGAGAAGAAATGCTGCAACAAGAGATGAAATTCTCAGAAAATCATTTTTGTAATGCAAGATTTTATAAAAATTGCAAGAACCAAGAATGTAGAGAGTATTTCACTGTTACCAAAGGATTTTCATTGTGACAAGGTTTTCGTAAATGAGAACGTGGCTTAAAGCGAACGAATATCCTGCCTAAACGGAACAATAGGAACATAACGTAATTCCAACCCTTTGCAGAGGACATTCTCCCGCGTTTGGACGTAAATACGGGGTCAATACACGCTTGGAAAACGTAATGGCTGTTCTTGCACTATGACAGGAACTCGAAATTCCATAACGGAAGCCGGTTCTATTGAGTTCTTGCGATGGGATTAGGATTCCCCTTGTTACAAAGCGAAATCGACATTAAGCACCCTTAATTGGAGATACTAATCTAAATGATATATTAATATGTGTGCATAATAATACTTGTGGATACATAATTTTGTATGTCACATTGGTACAAACAAAATCAGCAACTAAAATAAAAATTTTACCAATAATAGTATAAAATACAAATTTTACTATCAACAGTATAAAATAAAATTTTTTTCAACAATAGTAGAAAAAAGTAATTTTACCAGTAATAGTATAAAATACAAATTTTACCAGCAAGAGTATGAAATAAAAATTTGACTAGCAACAAAATACAAATTTTCTCAAGTTCTAACACCTGAATTCGATTGTGGCGATACAATGATGTTAAATAACGTCAGACAGGTACTCGAGGGAGGCGGTGTTCTTTTAAAAGGGACGAGGATAATGAAGAAGGAACGAGGAGCAATTACGGATATTTCTCGAGCATCCCGAGAAACTCGATCGAAGTTAAGACCACTTCATGATTCGCTCGAGCGTGAGCAGTCTTAACTCTTCTACTTCTGTTCGTGTATCCTCTCGGCCGGAGGACAAGAGTGTGACAGGTAGACAGAACGGGAGTGAGAAGAAAAAAAAAATTCGACCCTGATTGCGTTACAGAGCGCGTTAAATATTCATGAACGAGGAAATCTTTCGCCTCCGGAGCGAAATTACAATGTAGAGGCCCGCTGGAAAGAGGTATCGATTTTCACTTGGAACTCGAATAAAAGCAAACCTTCGTTTCCTTTCAAAGCGTTCGCGCGACACGAACGAATGGTACTCCATTTTTGACGCGCCAACATCCACTTCCTTTACGATCACTGTTCGCTGGATTAACCAATAAAATATGTAGCTTTCATTTTTTACATTCCCAAGTTCTTGCATTCTACAATTTTTTAATTTGGAAAAAATTGTCACATTTTCAAACACCTACAACCCCAAACTTCCAAACTCGCAAATCCACAAATTCGCAAATTCCAAAATTTTCACCCACTGAAAAATATTTCAATTATTCGCAGGGTTCCAGAAGATCTAAATCCATCACTGACTCCCATTTTCTCCGAAGAAAGTGATCGATCAAACGACACATACGAGACATACCGTGAGTTACGTTTTAAAGACAGCGTAATGATCGATGGATCATTAAAGGAAAATGTTGTAAGAGAATCAATAGACATCCATCTTGTTTGAAATTAAAGATCCACAAGGTTGAAGAACCGTCGACATCAATTACCCGATTACTCAGGGTGATAACAAAAGGCTAGAACGTAATTAGCTAAAACACGATCAGCTTCTGCCAATTCCATTTGCCATCCTTCAAACAGAAGGGGAAGGTCGATCGTTCGCGGAGGGATCCTTGAAATCAATCGAGCATAAAGACGAGCCATTGTCGGCCAATGAAACCAAGAACGTCACAAGCAGTCTTCTGGATCTAATGGAAACGCGTATGAATCCCCTTCAACAATACGATGCAAGGATTCTTCGACGTTCTAAAGACGGATTATTCGACAAACGGGAAAAAAGGAGGATCGATCGCTTGGCTTACCAAATTTAACATTATTGTGCAGTTATGGGAGACTGAGATGGCGAGGATGCGATGGAATCTGTGCGTTTGTTGTCGTGATACATTTTTTTTCTTCAGTTCTTCAATTTTTTGACATTTTAGTTTTTCAATTTTTCAATTTCTCAATTTGAAAATTACAAATATCAGTCAACTTTCGAACTTGCAAGTTTTCCAATATTTTAATTTATAAATTTCACTAACTTCAACTTTCCAAATTTCCCAACTCCCAAATTCCCACATTTGCAAATTTCAAAATCAGAATCTCACACATTCAAATATCCCAACCCCCAAAATCTCATATCACCAATTTTTTAAGTCCCTCAAATCCCTATCTCAACTCTTGAAATTTCCAAAACCTCATTCTCCAAATTTCTCAAGTCTCAAATTTCCAAAACTATTCCAAAGATAAGAACTAGTTTTCATGTAAAATAAGGCACCCCTAAAATTACATCTTATTTAGGAGCATTCACAATTCATAATCCACCCCGATAAGAGATGAAAGATAACTTGAATATCCAGATTTTCCTTCGAATCCTCTTTCATATTTCACAGAATTTCCTTAAAACTAGTACAGCAAGTGATACATAAAAACCATCAAAATGTGTATAGAAAGTTAATAAAAATAAAAATTGGTAAAGGCAAATTCCGTTGGTCGTTACCCACACAGAGTCAAATGACAGCCTACCCCAACTGGAATTTCCAAAGATAATACCCGAACAATATAAGTTACCGTATACCAAAAATACCCGAAGACAAAGCCGTCGTTTAGAAAAAGCCCATCGAACCCCCACCCCCTTAGCGATTCTTTCGGCCCTTACCTTCAAAACCGTTCAGAAATAAAGGAACACGTACCTTTGAAACTTCAAAGCTCAATTACAACAGGGTCTATGAAGAAAATCGATCCTGGCTACCTAGATAACGTTCCTCATTATCCGGTCGATCGGCTCGTCGCGAGCGTCGATCGATCTGGATCGCAACCCCCCGTGTAACCGATCGATCGATTTCGATCCCGACTCCTGTTACGAGGCTACGTAACACGCGTTTGCTCGACGTCCCGAAGCGAACGTGGAAGAAGGAGGCAGCCCCGCGTATTGATCGTCGACCGCGAGCGGAAAATGCGCAGAGGGAAAGAGAAAGAGCGTCTGGGGCAACCCTCTGGCGAGCAGCGGCGCGTACACGCGCGCGTACACCGATTCCAGGGGTGGTCGTGAGAGGAAAGGAGACGGGTTGTATCGGCGTCGGTTTTGGAAGGGGTTACGACGAATAAATCAATATTCCCCTCCGAGCGATCGAGGACACGTCCCTCGAGCGGTGGCGACAGATGGCGACGAGGAGGGTGCTCTTCGGGCGGCGACTCGAGCGCCGGTTGAGCACCGCTGTCTCCGAAGAAAAGTTAAGCCTGGAGGGGCGATGCGGGTGGGTCGAGCAAGAGGGAGGCGTACGAGGGAACACGGTCGAAGAAAAAGAACAGGGAGAGACGCCTGGAGGGGAGACGATGCCATCAGGAGAGGAGAGGAGAGGAAAGGGGAAGGAGAGGAGAAGAAGGGAGAACTCGTAAAGCGAGCGAGTGGGAGAGAACGGAGAGGAGAGAAGGCGCGCGCAGTGTGCCATTCAAATTCATCCGGAAATTATTACCGACTAACCAAGGACGGCGAGCGGTTCTCGTCCGCTCGTGGCGCGCTTGCGCTCGCGCGCACGCTGATTTATAAATATATAGAGGCCGGTATAGTTCGATGGAAGACGGTGGACGAGGCGCGTGGAGCGTCCGAAGATTCGACGTTTCCTGTTCGTCGTCGGACATCTCGCGCACACACGCGCGATATGAAGAGATCGGGAAGCCCGGTGCACTGGCGACGCACACGCGCCGCGTTTCCGCTCGCGCGCGGACCGGCGTTCTACGCGCGCTGTATCCTCTCGGCGACTCGCGTTTCTCTCCACGCAACTTCGTTCCACGATGCACACGCAGCGTTCCGTTCGCGGCACGCATTCTTCGGCCTCGGAAACCGCACTCGTGAACGCGACTCGCGGACACACGACACGCCGAACGCGGCTGCCGGGGAAAATCTGCTCGTCGGACGGCGAGGATGAATCACGGGCACACGGCTGGAGTGTCGGTCGGGCTCGGAACACGAGGAAAAAAAAAGGAAGAAGGAGAACGACAAGGTGGGGAGTCTTGACGGTGCAAAGGAAAAATTGAAGGGAGGTCGGCGCGATCAAGACGGCGATGTGCGTGTGGTTACTTACCGGGTCTGGGCTGTTGTCGCGGCGACGAACCAGGCGGACCTCGATGGAAATTCGTTGTTCGAGGAAACGTTGTGCTGGTTCGGTTGCAGGTTGTTTCCTCGACGGCAGTCGGGTGGCGAGTGGGTGGGCAGGCGGGGTGGCAGGCGGACAGAAGTGGGTGGTGCGGGTGGGTTGGGAGCAGCGGCGTGTGGGTGGTGGGAGTGGGGTGAGGGAACCCAATACCACCCTCCTCGCCCATTCAATCCTGCAGTATTAGGGGGAGCAGTCGAGCCTGTTCCCTCCACTCCCTCCTTTCCTTCCTCCCTCCTTCCACCTCCTCCTCCTCCTCATCCTCATCCTCCCTCTCTCTGCCAGCACACATCCAGCGGCAGAAATGTCTAGGACGACGAGGATGATGTCGGCGACGACGACGGATCACTACCGAGCCTGTTGGTTGCCGCTAGTGATGGGATATGAGGCGCTTCGAATATAAATACGGGGTGGGACGTGTGTCGTGGCACCGATGGGGCGAATGGGACACCGTGCCTCAAAATTCCTCGAAATTCTATCCTTATTTTTTCACGCACACTCATTTTTCTCGCATTCTACGAAATCTGGAATTATTTTTTATCAGTAGGTTGAAAATCTTATTTTCTCGTACAATCAGTTTAGATTTTTGGAAAATACTTCTTCTATTTTGTTACATTCTCCTTAATTTCGTATTGTAATCACAGCTAAATTTTGATCACGGGTCACGGTATAAAAATTTCTTACGCTACTCGATAAATGATAAAATGCTAAGGATTTTTCTTTGTATAATTTCGATAAGCTAGAATTTTTCGAATAATGGATAGAGGAGGTATAACATGTCTGGAAATTTGGGAATGTGGCAGATAAATTTAGGAAATTTTTCTAACTACGAAAAGTTCGGATAGACTTGGCGCTCTGAGATTCGAGTACATGAATATTTGAAAATTTAAAAATGTACAGATTTTCAGGTTTAGGAGCTTCAACTTAGAATTTCCAGAATTTTTCAGGCACCGAAAGTTTCGATATTTCAGAACTTGTAGACTTGCAAATTTAAAGATTGAACTGAATTGCAACATCAATAGTAAAGATTAACTTAATTATCAGTCACCAGAATATTAAAAACCCTGTAAATAATAGCCGAGCTGAACAAATGTAACCATTGAAAGTTTTTCAAGCATTTATCCTAGAAATAGATATCAAGGCAGGAACAAGGTACTTGAAGATCCAAATAAACAAAATGGAGACGCCAGAAACCGCCTTAAATCTTAAATAAAACCGCCAGAAACAGTTCCACAGCTTTCGTGATCAGTTGATTTGGATTAGACTTCAGTAAAAACATGTGCAACATGCACATTTATAGCATATTCCGTGTATTCTTTTATGCAATATTCTTTTATGCAATCACATTTATAAATTAAATGTTCCTTTACAATGAAAGTACATTATAGTCCCTGGTTTCAAGAATTAAAACTTCTAAAACCTTTAAGTTTCATGCATTCAAATAATTCAAGACTTTATAGCAAATAGCTGAAATGAAAATCTACCTCTTCTATATTTTCACTAAAAGGTAAAGTACATTATACGATAAATTAGTAAATACTGCAGTTGCAATTGCTTTCAACAAACAGTAATCTGCTTACTCGCCTGATCCAAACGCACCCTTACGTTAGGGTCACCCGAGTATTTAAAATGACGTCCGTTACAGATCGATGTACGTAGACATCGAACGTCATTTTCCCCTATCTCATCTCTAAAATCAAATAAAATTTGAGATACTCGTAATCGCACTAAAATATAAAATGTACAAGAAATAAAATATCCATCACTAGCGACGAATCACTGTGATTCCCAGTGTTGGTTCCCTGTATATTCCTATGTGAGTCTGTGGTTGTAGCCTCACTCCGTTGGCCTGTCTTCTTTCTCACACACACATGCACGAAGAACTAAACCTCCCTGCACGTGTTAGCTGGCTTACACGGAGAGAACTGTCTGCCAGTCGAGGGGCGGATTCGAGGAGGGAGTAGAATTTACAGAGGCCCTTCGAGATCCTTCAAGGGAACCTTTCCTGGGGTCTGCCACTTTGGGTCTTCACAGGCCCGCACCTTCCAACGGGATGAACCGTCGTTTGGAAGAATAGGGGTTGCTTCGACGGAAATCGTTTATACGCACACCGGATATACTGTATAGTGGTTACGTGCCTCGGAGAGCCTCTTAGGGTTTTAAGGTTACTAGTTTGTATTCTTTAAGGTGATTTAGGGAATAACGCGTTCGATGAACAGAGGTGTTCGCAGAGAAATGGTCAATTTCGAAAATTCAAATTTGCAAATTTTTATGGTTCTATATTTTAAAATTAGAGAATTCCAGTATTTCCAAATATTGCAATAAATATTTCCATGTGTTCAAATTAAATTTTTTATATAGTGAGTAAATATAAAATTGTTGCAACTAATCTCTACATTAAAAAACACAAAAAGTTCCTAATTCGCAAGAACCAGATTTCACTTGAAATCCCTTCATAAACAATAGCTGATGATGCAAGGATAATTTTCTTTCAATTATTTTTATCAAAAACAGCTGGCATCAGGTAAATATTTAACGTAACAAATAATACCACTAACTTGTTAAAGGTTTCATAAATATTGTCAGACTTAGAAATGTAAAACTATCAAAATAAAATAATATAAAATGCTAAAATGCAAAAATTAAACTATTCCTTTATTTGATCTCCCATTTCATGGTAAACATTCCACCACCACATGTAACGCGTTAATTACACACATTTCCAAGATGTCCTTACACAAAAATCATCAAACCTGTAAACAATTATTTCTTCCAATTCCTCTTTGCTAAACGAATCCGCAAAGCAATAAAAAATGAACACACCTTCTATTTACGAAAAAGTTCGATAAACGCGTATCGAATCAATCACTTTGTCCCATTTTTCGTTCCAAACCGAGAGTGTACTCTCGCCTCTCGCCTAATTAATTGCTCTTTGTTTCGTCGAGTGGAATAACGAGCGTCAGAAGAAGAAATTACTGCGGCAAAGAATCGTACGACTTTAATTAAACCGTTGATCAACGTAGAATGTACACCAACCAACTATCTGAAACATTACGATCGCAGTTCAAAGAAACTGTTTATGGTTTTTTTTTGCGCTACGTTTCGTCGTACGATTTCAGGTAGAAGGAGGGCAGTGGCGTCAAGAAAGCGCACGGGGCAGAACGGTGTGCAGGCAACTGCATTATCGACGGAGGTCAGACGCTCGTAAAGGTTTCCTTATCGGCGTCCATTTCCTTTTACGGTTGATTCCTGTGGTTGTAGATGTCGGCGTTATCGAGTCGGAAGTGTACGACTTCCGGCGCGCAAATAAACGGAAAAGATCAGAGGGTGAAGTCGATGAAAACGACCCTTATTTATGTTACACTCTGTACCCTCTTTGTCCCTACAATATTTATTTAGTAACAGATGTTCAACTGCAATCTTTCCTAGCTTAAACTTCTATGAAACAGAATTTATTTACTAAGTTTGTAATGTTCACTTTTTAAATTTAACTTTGACATCTGGATAATTAGGTGTAATTATTTGTGATATGATACACTATTCGACCTCGTGTACTTTTTCAACTCATTAACTGCCACACGGAAGTAGTTAAAAATTAGATGTTTTCATTTTGAACAAATCTTACCAAGTATTTTCACGATATTTTTTCTATTTTCCATAGTCCCAAGTAATTTCCATAATCCAAATACTTTTAGTTCCGAAAGTGGACAAAAATTTTCAATAACATCCGTATAGAAATTGAAGTGTCAGCCACATATGGCAAGAAACGTGGATTTCACCGGGAATTCAAAATATTTAGTTATTTTGACGAGGGAATGTTTTGCAAGCGAGTGCACAGTGACGGTGCAAACACGCGTTATAAATAAACGATAAGCAAGTGCATTCTAAGGTAAAAGTGTTTGTCGTCGCATAAAATATGACACAGAACGTTGCATTGTGACGTATGTCCATACGTGTGAGTAAATGCTTCGGAAAATTATGGAACGCGTGCAATTTTCTTGGCGTATAAAGAAACATATCGAGAGCTTTTGCATTCCATGCATTCATCAAGTCGAGGAAATCATACATCTTCCAAACCTATTGCAACAATCATTTCACGTAAAATTTGTTATCCCAGTTCTGACAGAATTAAAATTCTGACGAAGAAAAGCAATGAAATTTTCCGAGTACTTTTAAATTTGAAAAGTTTCAACGACACGAATTTCTTGGAGGGTTTTGATAGCGGAGGATCAAAGAAAAAAGGTTTTCAGAGAGATGCAAGTTCAGCAACGATAAGATTAAGTACACTTGGTCGACGTCAAAGCTCGACGTCATCTTGTGTGGCACGTGGTACGCGTCATCGCTTATTATTCTCACGTATACATAGATCACACGCGTATTGTGGCGCGTGAACCACGCAAGATGCGGCACCTGTTACAGCGATCTAATCTATACTAACATCATTAAAAACAGGGAACTTTTATATCCCTCTTCAAAGAATCTTAACCTCCATTTTGTATCGCCGACAGGTCCAAACGATAATTTTATCAAAAGCACTGAATTTCCATCCTCTTGTATACAATTGCTATAATCATCTGAAACTTTCATTTTAATCCTACAGCTCCAAACTATCGTACTCAAATAATGTGTAATGGTGAACCATTTTATCAAATTCTACATCCATGATTTACAATTTCCATCTGGATTACACCTAACTCAAACCCACATCTTCAAACCACCTAAGTGAATTATTTTACCAAACCTTGTCCAATATGTCTACAGTACCTTTCACAACTTACATCTAACAGCTGTAGCCCTAAGCACAGTGAAGAAATTTCAAACAACCCAATTTCTAAACCAAATACTTGCGATCTCACTTGGGTAAGATCTTGCAATAGCTAGAAAAGTATACTACAAAACATCTGCAATAAAGCGAAGCTCTACAATCTACATAAAAGTATAAAAGCTCTATCTGCAGCTAATGGGATTGACGTTGAAGTGGATATCGAACGTTGAAATCCAAAATGCGATGATAAACGGTAGCAAAGAGTTAGGAGCGTAGTCTCGCGACTCATTGACAGAACGTGACGTTCCCTCTCTTTATCCCGTTGGATCGTTGAACGTCGATTCGGTAGGATCGACAGAGACGAACGTTGTCCATCAGCGGGTCGTTCGCACGCAGGATCGCGAGCATGAACTCTGTGCGGGAGGCGGTGGACGGGGGCGTCCGGGCTGCGTCGGCGTCGGCGTCGGCGTTTTACGGTGTGGCGGCGGCGCGGCGGGTAGGATCGCGTCGCGGCGCCTCGCGTCAGCGTCGGTGGGACCGTCGACGGAGGCAACAGTGGTGGCCAACGCATCGCGTGAACGCGTAATCCGCCATATTGGCCGCGAAAGTCCGTCGGAGGCTGAAAGACGGCTCAGCTCGCGAAGCCGTTCGCTTCGTGTAACCGGGGGTGAAACGAGGGTAGCGTCAGAACCGGTGTCGTCGCCGTTAACCCGGGCAAGAGGAGGGGTGGTGGAAGAGGGCGATCTCGTGGCGAGACACGCCGAGATACGCCTCGAACGTTTTCCACGACCAGTGAAACAGGGTGAAAGACGAACGGTGAAAGAGAGAGGGGGGAACAGAGACACGGAGAAGAGGGTGAAGGAGGAGGAAGTGCGTGGTTGACAGTGGTGTTTCGAGTGCTTCGAGAAAAAGTGTCCGGTGAATCTGGCTGGATCGGTGGCTTCGACCCCGTGTACCACCCTTGGCCTACACCCCTTCGCTCGCGGGACATCTCGTTGACCCCGTTCCACCATCGAGCGGCACCCGCTCGGCGCGTCGCGATCAAAAGCGAGAGTGAACGCCTCGAATTCTCCGTTCCGAGCAGAACCACGCGTAATCTCGGTGACAGAGAGGCCGTTTGACAGCGCGAAAAGACGACACGTCGGAGGTGCTTCGAGTGGATCGAAATAGTGGACACGGTTAACCGGGTGGCGGCAATCTCGACGACTCGACGTTAGCGGGCCAGCTCGGTGTCCAGCGTGACAGCGCCGTGGGCTCGTCTCTCCCTCTCGTCTCGGCTTCTGCCAATCAATAACCAGCGCACCGACTCGTTCACGCTCTGCTCTTTGCCTCCCTCTCCCCCCTCTCTCTCTCTCTCTTTTGCGCACACACACGTTCCGTTTCCCTCGTCTCTCCCTTATCCGCCCGTGAGTCCGATCTCTCTCTGAAAAATTGCCCGGAAGCATCGAACGGGCCAGGCTCGCAACGGCGATGTTTTTCCGTTTCCCTCTTCCGTCCGACTCGCAGCGTGCCCCTCTCCTCGCGCGGTCTCTTTCGCCCCTCGTTTCCGCCGTTCGTAGCCCGCCGCCCTTTTAGAGGCGACCCGTGATCGGCATCGACGACGACAACGACGACGAGCGTCGACGACACGAGGCAACGTCGCGACGGACGAGCAGCCAGAGAGGCGGCGGTAGCGGCGTTCTAGCCGCGCCAGCGCCCTGCACGCAGCTTCAAACGGACAGCCACGAAACCTATTTATACCTCCGTCAACGTAGCGGACGACGTAGCGAGAACGGCGCCGTGTTCTGCCGCCCACGCGAGCAACAGCCCGAAGGAAGCGCGGCGAGCAACCTCGGGACCGGTGTCCTCCGTTGAACATCTCCGTCGCTGATCCTACGGACACCGAGCGTAACCCGATTCATCTCGATCGTCCCGCGTCGGAAGTTGGCACCGGTCGATGGAGGACGCGGACAGGAACGAAATCCCGATGGGACAGGATCAGCGGAGTCTGGAGAGCGGCGCGAGCACTGGAGCCCACCCATAGGGGACGCCATTGAGATTCTGTCTTTCCCTTGACGCGTGATCGACCGTCGCGCATCCGCCGAGCTGATCTGCGCGCTACGTCCAGCACCGGTCCGTAGCCGCTGGATGGGGTTGGGCCGTTTGCCTCTCGGTGCGTTCGTGGTCCGGGTGTCGTCGAACGCGTCCTGGTGATCGCTGGCTGACTTTGTCCGCGCTCTTCGGGGCCGGACGAAGCGGACGAGCGGGAAATGGCCGGTGGTGTATAATATGCGCGTGCGGGATCGTACGACTGGACCGAGCCGCGCCGATCCGAGCGATCGTTGCTCAAACGCGACCGCGATCATCGCCGGGCACACGAACAGGGTGACCGGGCTAGCGTAGCCCCTGGCGTTTTGTGCGCGGCGCGTGGTGCTCGTATGTGTCCGTCCGCGAGTGGGTGAGAAGTTCCGGCAGCATCGACGAGCTGAGCGGAGCATGCAGGATTCGGGCGAGGCCCGGAGAGGCCTTAGTCCCGCGGCAGGACCGGGATAAGGATCGCATCGGCGTCGCGACGAGCTTCAGACAGATCGAGACCGTGTGTCGCTGCTCACTTCCTTAAGCTGAAATCGCACGAACGCGGGAAGCGAGCTGGACTCGCTTTTGGGCGCATGGAACATGATAGAGGTGAGGCGATATCGATTGAGAGCACCGGGTGAGACGCGGGACAAACCCGCTCGATGCTCGTTTGGCAACGTGCACCCGAATCGTTATCAACCGCGAATGAATGAACGGTCCACGCACACGGGCCAAACAGCTGGATGGCTTCGAGCGAAACGAGGATTTAGGTTAGGCGAGCCTGTTGATCCAACCGGGATTTATATTCGGACCGGAGGAGCTGCCGACACGCGCGACGATTCGGGGAAACAGTCGAATTCTCGTTGCACTTCGTTCTGACGTTTAGGATAGGAATTCTATCTCGGAACAGACATAATTTGATACGTTGTTAATATCATTAAGATATCCTTCATGAGAGTGAAGTAACCCTGACACGTCAACATCTATCGTTTCAAACTTTAATCTTAATGTTACCTGATTACCATCTCATCACTTATGAAGTTCGAAGTTAGGTCATATGAAGTTAGGTGAAACGGAAGCAGTTAGGTTACGAATCTGTAGTTCAAGAATGGACATAAAATTATGGATCAGTTCAGCTCAGGTCAGATTTGAAATTTGCAGAAATATGACTACATTCTGATGACAAGACTAATCACCAATTATCATTAAGTACTAATAAGATATTGATATTCGAGTCCAATTGAGAATCGAACAGGTAGATTGTTTTGAATTCAAGTAGATATAGCAAGTATAACCTGTTATACTTCGTTTTATGATGCTTTCATCAAGTCATAAGAACATCGACAAAAGTTCTACTCAATCTCCCAAACGTTAGCGCACTTAAGTAGACTTTACCGTCGAGTGGAAGACAATACCGGCTCTTCTCGAAACCGCTTATCTCTCGAGAGCTCTTGAAATCGAGCCGATCGAGCGTCAACCGGAAGCCAGATCAAACAAATAGAGCTGGCGAAAAATGTGCGAAGCCTGGCAGAACGAATTTAGGATACCGCATTCCACGACCGCTACACGTGCTTTCTAATCGAGTTACGGGGTTGATTCACTCGTACGCTAATCGACCATTGGCGTAACTACGGACTGGCTCAATCTAACTTTCCCAAAATGTCAAATGACTACTCATGATGTAGGGAATGTGTGACGTAGGATGTGAATGCGTTTAATTTATATTAGGAAATTTTTTAATTTACACGTTGTTATATTTTAATTCTTTGGATTCTGAAATCATGCATTTCTTACGTGGACAAATTCTGAAGTCATGCAATTACGTACACAAATTTTTAAGTCAATTGTTACATCTACGAATTTTTAAGTGACACAATTGTTACATCTACAAGTTTTCAAGTTATACAATTGTTACATCCTCAAATGTTCAAGTCATACAATTGTTACATCCACAAATTCTCAACTTCCCAGACTCCCAAATCTCCAAATCTCTTATTGCTGTAATTTAAAAATTTCGGAATGTTTACATTTTTAAACTCTCAAATTTCCAGATTTCCTAATTGCTAAATTCTTACATCCCCAAGTTGACAAATTCCCAAATTTATAAATTTCAAAATTATCAAGTGCCAAAATTTCCAAATCCCTAAGTTTTCATATTTAAAACTTGTAAATTCCTAAATACCTAAATACCTAAATCCCTAAATATGTAATTACCTAAATACCTGAATCCTTAAACCCCTAAATCCCCATAATCTCAACCTCCCTCCCAAAGACCACTACACATCTACAAAGTCCCCAGAAAAGATCCCAATTGCCAAAATTCCCCACTTCGACCCTAACCCAAAAGTCCCAGTTACGCCAATGGATCTAAAAACGTCTCGAAGATGAAATCACTGGTACTCGATGACGAATAGATGCGTCAACAAGTGTCTGAGAGGAAGTTCGATTTCGTGAAAATCCATCAGCTTTGCCCGAAGAACACACGAAGCGTACCCAATCTTCGAAACGGAATCTGGCAAACGATAGTTTTTCGAAAGCGAACTATTCCTTCATGTTCGTAGATACGTTTCCGTGTCCCTGAGACCATGTAAACATTGTGCGAATGCACTTTTGGGCAACGTTCCAATACCTGCTGGTGGTTCCTCGGTCATCTCCTACTTATTACATTTTCCCGTATCGTTTCGTTGTCTATAAATATACTTTCTCTTCTTCGTATCTTCCATATGTAATATTTTCGTACATATGCGTTGCGTAACTTGATCGATATGCAGACTTTTTTTCCTTAGTCTATTATTGATATTCCTCGTAAACGTTGAGGAAACTGCCTTTCGATTTGGCCATGGAACTTTTTAGCTTTCATTTTTAGTTTTGGTATTGGAATGCAATTTTACGCGTGTATTGGAAAATTATACGTTTCCTTTTTTTGACACTTTTGGAACTTTGACAAATTTAAACAAAATTCAATTTGAACAAATCACAAAAATGAACCTTGTATCAAAATTATCTCAAAGTTATAATAAAGTTTGAACACAGCACAATATCAAATTAAATTATCTTCATTATATTTATTTTTATAATCCAACCCCTTTTCACCCTCTCTTATTTTCGTGGCAATGAACTGTCCCCGTTTCGACACCTCTCAGTTTTTCACGAGCACGAATTCCCGCGAGGCCTGCTGTTTATCAATCGCTGCCCACAGCCCGTATTAGCGACTCGAGCACGCTCGTTATCGAAGCTGCTCGCGGAGCGGATCATCGATGTACGCGACGTAAAAATAAAGCGGCCCTCAGAGAAAGAAAGAGGGGTCAGAGAGAGAAGGGTCATACATGCGCGTCTTTGTGGTCGTTGAAACGAGGTTTTAGGCCCTGTAGGGTTCTTCAGGTTCGAAAACTTTTTAGAACAATTTCAAACATGTTACATAATTTTTAAATACTTT
Source organism: Megachile ligniseca (assembly GCA_945859555.1). Lineage (NCBI taxonomy): Eukaryota > Metazoa > Arthropoda > Insecta > Hymenoptera > Megachilidae > Megachile > Megachile ligniseca. The sequence goes on from OX243784.1 coordinate 7,833,460, forward strand.
ACATTTTTTTAGATACATTGACCTTTAATGTGTACAAATTTCATGGGGTGACATCTTCAAAGAGCTGTTACGTTTAAAATATTTATTTTAACACGGTGTATTTATAAATAGATACGCGTTAAATAAACATGGTTTCTGAGAATTATAGTAAAATATGGTGACCTAGAGAAAATTTTTGTTATTAACCCTCGGTGCACATATGTTGACCCTTGTGTAAATAAGTAATGTAAGACATCATGTTTCTATGTTATTTACAACAATTTTGAAGTGGTTTTCAAGTGATAATAATGTTGCTTTCCACCCCTAGAGTTCTGAATTTTACTCCATTACTTTCAGCTATTTCTATGTTACTTTTTCAAAATCGCTTAACATTGTTACCTCTTCTTTTACGTTGTTTTTGAAGTAGTTTATTCGAAAGATTTCAAATGCTTCGATAAATTTTGCTCGGATAAGTGGTTGCTCACGGAAGGGTTAAGGATTTGCAGAAGGGTTGATGCTTAAAGAAATCGTTCCATATTGATCGACGTATTAAAAGTTTGCTATTTTATCTTATATTGTGGACTGTTCTTGTAAAATTGCTTAATTCTGACTTGAAAGATTCCCAGGGTGGTTGAGGAATACATGTTTTGTACAGTTACTGTGTCATAACTTTGTATTTATAATAAAAATTCTTTAAATACCTTAAAAAATACTGAAAGGTTACAGAATTTTTTAAGGGTAAGTGGTTGATCCAGCATTTTTGAATAAATTCTTAATTAAGTTCTTAATTTTTTCATCATTTCAAATTTGTTAAATCTCTTGAAAAACAGCTGCTGAATAATTGAAAGATTTCTTAAGGGGCTGAGGACTTGGAATAAACAGCGTCTACAGAATTTTCATTAAATGTCCAATTTTTCGTTTTAATGTTTCAAATTACGTTTCTATTACAAGTGTTTCTACAGTTCTTGGTAAAAAAATATATTAAAATATAATTTATATTTGCAAGATTATTCACCCTCCTACATTACCCGAATATTAAATTATTATGTAAATTACAGAATTTAATCCACAAATTGCATCACTCTCCGCTTATTGGTTTTGAATTAAGATTAGGTTGTTTGGAGAACCTCTAGCAAGTTCGAATCAAGTTAGGTTTATTTAACGACGAGGTATGATGTCTACATCGGATGTAGGTCAGAAAGGGTTAACGATGTTCAGGAGGAAGGACGAAGTCGTTGAAGATTGGATAATTTGTTTCGAACTAACGGTGGAGGAATTTAGGGAGATAGAACATCAGTATCCTAGTGGTGCAAGTCTCTCAAAATTTCCAAGAGTCTTCAAACTTTCCCAAAAATCTTCTTCCAATTAAAATTCTTTCATTTACATCTTCTACGTTGCTTATAAATTAATTTTGTAAAAAGACAAAAATTTATTCTGATGTCCATCTGGGGATCTTGTAAAATTTGTATGAAAGTTTTGTAACCCTCTAGGGTTTTCATTAAATTTGCATCAAGAATATTTGCATTCAGTTCGCTCCCTAATTCGTTTGAACTCAATTCACCCCTCAAAAATGAAACCATAAGTACTCTATTGCATGACACGTTTAATCCACAGCGAAACGCGATCGAGCAATTAGAAATCTAAAACCGTGAACTCTTTTTGATGTTCGTCAATTTTTAGTTATTAAGGACAAATCTTTTTTCCGTATTCGCTTTGAGAGGATCGATGGGGCGCAACTGACCGTGCGACAATCGCATGCAAACAAATTGGCCGTCTTTTGAGAGCTTATGTGTCAATTACCGTACGGTCAGCTTGTTTCAATTAAAGCTTAACGACTTTATCGTGCTTCCGCGTGCGATTCGGCTCTGATGTTTTTCAAGTGTTCAAATTAAATCGCGATCCGATTTGGTTTGCTCGGTGAACCGGTCCGTGTTTCAATTTTTCTGAAAAGCTGAAAGATTGACCTCTCGCCAGTCTCGAGTTTACCAAGTTCCTGTTTGAATTCAATTTAATTCCCAGGTAATTCGAGTTTTGCTAAACGAGGAGAATCCTTCGCTCTTTCGATCGCATCCTCGATGTCCTTTTAATGGGCAAACACTCGTTACCGGTCCCATTTATTATCGATGACATTCTCTCTAATTAACACGTGCTTCTACCCGTCCTTTCGTCGCAAACGTCTTCCTGTGTTAACTAATCACATTGCCCTAATCAAAACTCGACGGAGGGACCACCCTCTACAGCGTCGTTAATGCAACTTTCACACGATCTGCGATTTGTTGTCTTCAGGTAGCATTGTTCCTTCTAGCTTTGGAATTCCTTCCTTTGTTCCAAAATTATTTTAGAATGACATGTATACACATGGAACTAAACTGATTCCATCAAAATTAAATATTCCCTTCAGATACTCAAATTTCCAAAGTCACCTGCTCGCATAATCCTAGCCTCCGTCTCCTAACCCGATACTTACTTCGAGGTGATTTAATTTGAATTAAAATACGAGCTACTTTTCTTGTCATTTCGTCGTGTTCATCCCCTAAATCCAACGAAAACAGATCGTACCAAAAAAAGTCGACATGCATTTAAGCTAAGGGTGCATTTCAGTATCAAACAGAAGGTTGATATCAAGTGATGTCGATCTCCCTAACTTACTTCTCTCTATACACAAAATTAAACTAACTCCTTCAAAATGAAATCTCTCTGATCACACAAAAATCACCTCCTCACTTCCTGGTTTCTACCCCCTAACTCCCCAACACCCCTTAATTCCCCAACACCCCCTAACTCACCACGAATTAAAACACAAGGACCTTGTCAATTCTAAAGTGAATGACAATCTAGAGCCAACGTACGATCGTACGAAGTCAATTTAGGCTAAGGGTTCGCGTATCAGAAGAAGGTTAAGGTCGATAGGCGTCGATCGCTCAGTGGAGTGACTCCGATGCGCTTATTTTTAGCGACGGCACGGAGATACCGGCGGGGGCAGGGCCGGCTGACCAGACGAGATATCGTTTGCAGATGTCGAGCGGAATCGGTGCAACTGCAATGGGGATCGGCGTTAGTCACGGGCCAGGGGGCGGCGAGGGCGTCGCCGGTGGGTGCCGGTTACGCGCGCAGAGCCAGAGCCAGGCGTCCGGCTCCTCTGCCAATACGCAGCAATCCTCCCAGCAGCAGCAACAGCAGCAACAACAGCTGCAGCAACAGCAACAACAGCCGCCCTCCTCGCAACAACAACAGTCCCAGCAACAACAGCGCCAAGGATCGGGGATCGCTGGACGCTCGAAGAAGGACAATTGCTGCCTATGCTGGTGCTGTTGTTGTAGTTGCTCGTGGTATTACCGTTCCTCTCTATATATTACATGCTCCACACGTGATGTAGCGAGATCGTAAAATTGGGATGTGGATGGGGGATGGGAAGGTATGATGTGGGTTAGCATTGTGGGTCAAATTTGGGAATTGGGGGATTGGGATTTGGAATATGGGATTTGGGAATCTAGGTATGTGGTCATTTAGGTATTTGGGGACCTAGAAATTTAGGGACGTAGGAAATTTGGGGACGTAAGAAATTTGGGGATGTAGGAATTTGGGGATCTAGGAATTTGGGGACGTAGGAAATTTGGGGACATAGCAAATTGGGGACCTAGGAATTTGGGGATGTAAGAAATTTGGAGATGTAGGAATTTGGGGACGTAGGAATTTGAGGACGTAAGAAATTTGGGGATGTAGGAATTTGGGGACGTAAGAAATTTGGGGATCTAGGAATTTGGGGACGTAGGAATTTGGGGACATAGGAAATTGGGGACCTAGGAATTTGGGGACATAGGAATTTGGAGACGTACAAATTTGTAGACGTAGGAATTTAGAAATCTAGTCATACTGTGATTTAGGAATTTGGGGACATAGAATTTTGGGGTTCTAGGAATCTGAGAACCTAGGTATTTGTACATACAAGAATTCACAGTCGCAAAAATTAAAAAACATTACAAAATTTACAAAACATACAAAATTTAGTAAGTGAATAATATAAAAATGTTAAGATTCAAAAATTCGAAATCTTCAAAACGTAAAAGTATAGAAATTTAATAATTTAGGAATTTTCATATTTGAAGGAGTTTGCAAGTTTAAATAGTATGAAAAAGTCAAAATTGGACAGTTATTGTCCGTACAACATATGATGGGATTCGAAAGTGGAACATGACATACGGTCCCAAGTAACATCACTAGCTGTTGCTCCTTGTATAATTTATGATCTCACTATATCACGGTTGCGACCTACACTCGAGTTGCACACAGGAAACACGAGATTTGTGGGATTCCGAGAGATTATGTCTAGTGACTATGTTTAAGTGGTTATTTGCGTCTGGTTGACTTTGAAGTATGTTTACTGAATTATTCACCACGGGTTGTGATCTGTATATACATTTGAGATATTAATCATATATGAAAACAATAGCAAAATCTTATTCACATTCACTGTGATCAGCTTTAACATTTGAACATCGATTTTAAAATAGTCCACATAATATCAACCTGAGCACTTATATTCACTAAATTATACATTATTTATTTATTCTTTATAACTCGTTGAATTATAACAATTATTTTACTGAAATACCTTAACAGACTATTTTCTATTTTACTACGAAATTCATTATCGAATTCATTCATCGAGTATGGAATTTATTCTTAATGGTCGATCATAATAATTGTCAGTCAATTAACAAGTACCAGATTGGACAATACTGTATTGAGAATTCCCACGAATGTCGTGGTACAGTTCTAAGATCAAGAATGCATACTGATGTCAACCCACGAGTTGGTGTGTGAGACCCAGGTGTTTAGAAGAGCTACAATATTCCAAAAGTGACTAAATTCGTAAATCTCTATATCTCTAGATCCCTACATCCACAACTTCCCTATGTTCCAAAATCGCTATGTCCTCAAGTTCTCAAATTCCCAAATTCCTACATCCTCCAATCCCCACATCCCCAAATTCCTAAACCCCAAAATCTCTACATCTCCAAATCAGTACATCCCCAAATCCCTATGTCCCAAAATCGGTATATCCTCAAGTTCTCAAATTCCCAAATTCCTACATCCCCCGACCACCACATCCCCAAATTCCTAGACCCCCAAATCTCTATATCTCCAAATCACTACATCTCCAAACCTCCCATTTCGAATCCCATATCTCCAAATCCATCACCAAAATGGACGCCTCACACGTATTGGCTCGAGCGGTCATTAGGCAAAAAACAATGACAGCAAACGTCACGAAAGAACAACTTGCGTTCATCAGTTGTCATTACTATCATTTGCCGAAATGTAACTGAAAGTGCTCACGATGGATAGAGCTTCTTTTGGGTCACACGCCAACTCGTGAGTTGACATCAGTACTCGGAACGATTTTTCCATTCCTCTTACGATGCCAATACGTGGCAAGTATCGAAAGCTCTCCAGAGACAATGGACCATCAGACTCGTTACAAACGAACGGAAAGAAAGAAACGGGAATCAAAACGTGTTCGGCTCCGCCGTCAGCCAATCCATCGCTAAATGAAGGGACACGTTCGAGCATACACGACAATCGATCCTCGAATGCGTCGCGTGATAACTCGTATATCCTGCCGCGTGACAAGCCATTATCGTTCGCGTTTCGTAATGCAATCGTCAGCGGAATGATGTCAGTCCATTGTCTTGAAAACCGAGCCACGACCTAATTTACCAACGAACAGACGTACCAACGTGCACTATTTTTCTGTTCCATGCCGCGTACAGGAATAAATGGTAAGCACGACGTATACACCGTCGTTGAAATCCTTCTTGTTTTCTTTTTTATTATTTCGCATCGCTTCAGCTGCGGTTATTGTATATTGCCACTGGTGGTTCTATGCAAGTAGGTTGGAACGTGCTTTACGGGGAATTCGATGTACTTCAATTTATAGTACTTTGGTTCAAAGTTATTCAATTCGGTGCAGTTCAATTCTACATGGTTCAATTCTACTAGTTTCAATTATATATGTAAATCAATTCTACACGTTTTAATTTCGAGTGATGCAATTTTACATATTGCAATTTTGTAAAAGTCAATTCTACTCGTTTCAATTGTGCGTGTTTGCATTTTACAAAATTCAATTCCATGATTTATAATTTTACTCAAACTAAACACTTGAAATTGAATTGCGTCGAATTGAAACACGTCTAATTGAATGACACAGAATTGAATTTCTAGTTCCATAGAAAAAAGTCAAAATTTGCAAACGTGAACATATCGGTATAAGAAACGTTTCTACCGCAAACTAAACGAGCCTACATTTATTGAACGGTTACCAATCCCATAAAATGCCCCCAGTTAAATCTACAAATATCAAAATCGAGTATCACTCTACACATTACCCGATCCCATCGTTATCCAAAATATCTCGTTTACCATCGAATCTCAATCTACAAATATACAATCCACGAACAGGAAGCAAACAGTAGTTGAATCTTCCCCAACAATAGAGATAACCGAGTTAGGGTCGATAGATTACGCACCACCGAGGACAGTAAGCAATACAAACCCTCCGGATGCGTAACACGTGTCCACCCTCGACGGAAATCTAAACGACGACAGACCGTACTTCCGGTCGCGTTCCACCATCCGCTTATTTATCCCAGAACCTTTCTTCTTCCACTTCCAGAGCGTTATCGGTGCTCGCGTGAGTGTTTGCGGAATGAAACGACCAAGTTTCCGGAATAATGGAAACGCAAAGAAAAGCGACCCACCAGTTTTATTTTCATTTTGTTTACCGAACAGTTTGTTTCGATTTATCGCTGTCGGTATTGTTACGCCGGTATCTACCTTTTTTCCTTTGCTACGTGCATTGTTTTCGTTCGGTCTGTTTTCTCTGATATTTTTTTTTTTCAAACGACGTTTTGTCGCTTTATCGCGCGACGATAACGTTCCGGGTTTTTGAAACGGCGCGAAAAGATCAAACGAGAGTTTAGGGCTCTTTGGGCTCTTTGTCCTGGGGATATTTTGGGACGAGTTTGCGAGTTTTTCACAGCTTCAGGTTTATTTTTTTAAATTTAGATTTGGAAGTTTGGGAAATTGGGAATTTGAGGATTTTGAAAATTTGGCAATTTGGGGATTTTAGAATTTAGGGATTTTAGAATTCAAGAATGTTGTAATTTGGGGATTTTAGTCTTAAATTTCCAAGTCCCAAAAATTTCAGATTGCAAAATTTAATGAATTCTGTTTCAAAATTCAACAATTTGAACATTTGGAAATTTGGAAAACCACACGAACAACTCATTACTACCCCCTCCCCCAAATATCCTCTCCACATAAAAAACCACCCACAATATCTAAACCGTCTAAAAAGTCCCTCAATCAACCCCATAAATCCACGAAAATACAAGCAGAAGATCCGTCCAGAAAATAAACTCGAAAGAGGGTTAGAATGAAGACTAAAAGCGATTGAATTTGCAGTCTGGCGGCAGTGAGCGGCAACTCTACGGGTGCAGGGGGCGGTGGTGACCAAGGGAAGAAGAAGGGCAACGCGGGCGTCGGCGGCGAGCGATGGGGCGGCGTCGGCGTTCACGGGGAGTTGGGGGGTGCAGGAGCGGGGAACGGTTTCGACGGGCTGGACGACCTCGACGATAACGGAGAGTGCAGCCTGGAGGAGATCAGATCCTGGGGATCGTCGTTCGACAAATTAATGAGGAATCCAGCGGGTCGCAAGTTCTTCAGGGAGTTCCTCGTGAGCGAGTACAGCGAGGAGAACATCGCGTTCTGGCTGGCGTGCGAGCAACTCAAGCGGGAGAGCAACCCTGAGAAGATCGAGGAGAAGGCGCGCTTCATCTACGAGCGTTACATATCCATACTCTCGCCGAAAGAAGTGAGCAATTTTTAAATTAACTAATGACCGCTCCACAAGTTTCAAACTATAAGTTACACAGTTTAAGCTTTTCGTGAAATCTTGATTTTCATCAAGATTTTATGTTTAACCCCTTGTACTATGACTTATTTGTCAGGTGCGTCAGAACTAACTAAACACAGCTACAATATTAAAACACGCAAAGAATGTTGAAATGTTATGTCAATTTGTTATTATGCAATCATATTGTAAATTATAATTGGACTTGAACTTCAAATTGAAGCATATTCAAAATTCGAGTAAAATTGATCTCAACTGAAGTACCAGTGCGTCACGAGTCAGACTCGTCAAAATAGTGCAAGGGATTTTAAGTCTTATCATATACCGGTAGGTTGTGTTAACTTCTTATCAGATGTGTCATTATTAACCCCTTGCGCTATTTGTGGAGTAACATGTGGAGTATAATCCAGGTCGTAGAAACTTTTTAGAAGTATGTGTTCTCTTGTAATCTAGGAGTATGAGCTCCCGAGTTGTATCATAAGAAGTTAATTGTTTGACTAAATTTTCAGGTGAGCCTGGACTCACAAGTGCGCGAAATAGTGAACCGCAACATGGTGCAGCCGACGCCGCACACGTTCGACGACGCCCAGCTGCAGATCTACACCCTGATGCACCGGGACTCGTACCCCCGTTTCGTGAACAGCGAGCTGTACCGGCGGGTGGCCCGACTGAGTAGCGGCTCGAACAGCGAGGACCACGGCGTGGGCAAGTCGAAGGGCAAAAAGGGCACCACGTAATCGCGCCGCGACGCGAAATGGGGTGGCAGCGGACCAACACCCTCCGTCTCGCAGCGGGTTCGTCGAGGACTGATCGACGACGAAAACACCCGGCAGAGCAAGCAGGCTGGGGTCAAAAACACCCCGAATCTCTCCACTCGATAATATCTCGCTCGACGCGAGTTTCGCGAACGAACGAAGAGAACGAAGGGAGAGAAGAAGATGGAGAGTTAACTCTCGAAGCGAAGCGAATCGCTCTTCCACGCGACGCCATTTCGGGGCCACGTGACCACGCTCGCAGCGACGCGAACGTGCACGAACTTGACACGATGGACTGAACAAAGTAAAATAAAGTAACAAATACAAGAAAACAAAAATATAGGGAGAAGGAAGGAGAAAACGAGGAAAGGATACCGAGACGATGACGGAGAATGAACGAAGCACGATCGCGTACGATCGCGGAGATCAGGCATGACCAAGTGACATCTTGTCGTACACATTCGGACATCTAGAGTAGGAACGACCATTACCTAAGTACTTGTCGGTAGATCTTATACAGGGTGATTTAGTGCGGTACGAACTATAGAAAGTTAGTAACTTTTTCTCGTGTCTTCGAATTCCCTGATTTCTGAAGAAATCCACTTCTCGAATTTCGGAATCTTCAAATTGAGACATTACCGCCTCAAATTCCTACACTTCCGAATCTGGTATGATTCGAATCTGCAAATTTTGGTCACAATCCTAAATTCTCAAACGTACCTTTAAAACTTAAAAATCCCCAAATCTGTGTTCCACTAATTCCAAATTCTCATTACGTCAAATAACCTCTCAAAAACCTCCATCCCCTAAAGTCCCTAGACAAAGTCCCTAGATTTAAAAATTGGAGAACGAGTAGAATCTGCAAATCGTAACACGCATATGTATCTAAATTCGCCCTACGTCTGACAAGTTGCAACGTGAGTATAGCTTCCAACTGCCAGCTTGTCAGACGCACACATGAAGTAGCGACCTGCGAGTTGTGGAGTTGACAGACTAACGATCGTATCCATTTGGTAGCGGAGATCGCGTAGCTGCCGACAAGTTGGCACTTGGTCATACCCGGCGATCATTGACTCTTCCTTCCAAAACACTTTTTTGGTACACACGCTCGTTCACGTGACATGGATCGAGAATCGGAACGCAAGCGGGTCGGTCGGGGATGACGTTCATCTTTCAAGGAAGTTCCTAAGTTCCATCGTCTTTTGCGATGATCTCTCTTTCTCCCCTGTTTCAAACGAACCACCGCGACTACGCTCTCCCTGTTCGAGCTCTCTCATCTCTCTCCCTGCTCTTTTGCTACTACTCCCTCCGCTTTTACCCTTCTCTCTGTCTCGCTTTTTATCAACGTACACCCGTCGCGAACGATTTTGCATTTGGACGATTTGGGAGTCTGCGAGCCAGCTGCTTTAACTTGGGATACGACAAAGTTTCATTATTTATATTTCAGTTAGCTTCCAATTTTACCAAATTGGAATTTTCAATGTCTAGTTTATTAGACATAGACATTTTCAGTAGTTTATAACTTTGTGTCTCTAATTTGTCAATTTTCATGAGGGGGTAAATTATATCCTTGAACAATATCTTACATTTCATCACCTTAACTCTCCCAATTATAAACCACATAAAAAATAACAAATCGTGTCCCGAGTTATGGCAGCCGAAGTTCGCTGCGCTCGAAAGCGAAAGCTCGTCGAGAGAAGCAATATCGGTAAACAAACCTTGTCGTTCAACGAATACTCCGCAACGAGACTTCGTTTTGCAACATTTTCCAGGGAAAAATAAATGCGTCACCTTTGCTTCATTTTATTTATAGTACCGAACGGATGGACGATTTCTGCAACGGGACCACGAACAGAGAAGTGATTTATTATCTAAAAGAAGTCTCGTTTGTAAAGTATTCGTCTGCGACAGACTACTGAGAGGTTATTTAGGAATAAAACGTTCAGGGTTGAAAGGCTGGAGGTTGTTTCTTGTTACATGGCAAGTACCGTGGTGGTATGTTGAATATTTCTTTTGTTTCCTGTAAGTATTGTAGTTTTAAATTGATTGCTATGGTACTTTTTGTGTATCAAGAAATTTGTATAGCGTTGACACATCGATAAAACGATCTCATGTTCTTTAACAAATTAAGTTGTAGATAGCTCGAGCGGGAAGGAAAATGGCGCGTGGCAGGGAATCGATAGTTTTACTCCTTTACCCGCCATTTTTAGTCGAACGCATTTATTTTTTGTTCGATTTGTTGGTGGCGGTGATGTAACTAGCTGGGGACCTGGGTGAACCTCTTACAAATATTATTTGGCAATCTTCATGGGTATTCTCAAATTTTCAGTTTTATAAATTTTTAAATTCATTTTGTTCATTTTCAAGAATTGAAAGTTTACAAATTTTTTCATTTTCAAGCATTGAAATTTCACAAATTTGTTCATTTTCAAATATTAAAAATTCTAAATTACTATTTTATAAAATTTACAAATTTGCAAATTACTAGGCTTCCGAATTTCCAAAATGACTAATTACCAGATTTATAAAATTCCAAGATTCAAATTCTCAAATCTCTAAATTACAAATTCCCAAATTTCCAGGTCCCAAAATTCTCAAATTCCCAAATTCTTAAAACTCCAAATTCAAAAATCCTCAAATCCTTAATTCTCAGATTCCCACCCTCCCAAATTCTTAAAACTCCACGTTCCAAAATCCCCAAATTCTCAAATCACCAATTCTCAGATTCCCAAATTCTCAAATCTTCGCATTCTCAAAGCCCCAAATCTCCAAGTCTCCAAATCCTCAAACTACGAAGCCTAAAAATCCCCAAATTTCCAAATCCCTAAATTCTCAAAAGCAACTTGCTCATATCTGATACTCAACGTTGCCATTATTAGCAGAAGTAGGGTACCCGGTCCACCCCGAACAAGGGTCCTAGTTACGTCACCGATAAATGCTAATCAACGCGAAAGAACTGCACGAATTTATTCGACGGAGATTAATTGAATTAGCAAGTCGATCAAATCTCGCAAACAAAAGATCCAGGGACATTCAGTCGACCAATAAATGTACTCAACCTTGAATCGCTAATGCGACACATCGTCGACCTCTATTTTTCGAATATTCTTCCTCGTTCTATCGACGTTCGTTTAAATATACCCGCGCTGCATTAGTGGTTCAAGGTTGATCCAGACAATCGAATTAGTACATAATTAAAACTCAGCTAATTCACCCTCGACATCGCGGAACCTCTCCAAACGATCTCGATTCATTCTCATACAAACAAGAGGTTGCAAATTCGTCAGCGTTTTGCGCACGAGATGTCAAAGATCGCACAAATCAAGCTCAAAATATAACTAGAGGTCAACGAAAGTCTTCGCTGATCGACTGCGACACAAAAATATCTTCCATTTCTTTGTTTTACGAAAGGACTGAAAGAAGAAAGAGTAATTCGTCGAAAGTGGAATTTCCTTCCATTTTGCAACGATGTCATCTTGCAGTGCCGTCGATAGTGACTGCGGGGCCCTGGTCAGTGTTGGACCCTGAGTTTATAATTTACATGTTTGGAAATTTGTTTGGAGATCTAGGAATAGTGACATTTTTATATTCCAAATTTTGCAGCTTTCAAATTTATATATAATTATTTCCTAGGTCCAAATTTGGAAATTTAAAGATTTGGGAATTTGGTTATTTAGGGATTTTGGGATTTGGTAATTTGGAAGTTTAGGGACTTGGTTATTTTCAGATTTAGGGATTTAGTCATTTGTAAGGTTAGGGACTTGGTTACTTAGAGATTTGGGGTTTTAAAAGTCCCTAGATGCAGGGTCCCGTTAATCATTAGCGACGGTACTGCACTCTCTGGATGGTCGAATAACTGCCAGCGAGACACACCAAGAACTAAATATCTTGACGTCTACGATGAGAAACAAAAGGATGAACACATTTGGAAATAAACGTAATCATTCGATTACGACGGAGTCAATGAAAGCAAAAGGCCTAAGCGGAAAACGGAGCAGCCATTTTGTTGAACGTTGGCTCACGTGATCTCACCGAGGAATCATGGGAAATGGGACGCGTCGAATGGAGTCCTTTCAGTTCCATCTTTTGCTTTTTAATTAAACTTTGCCGCTCGAAGTGAGATTAATCTGATAACCGGGTTATTTTGTTTAAATCTTATGAAGTTATATTTCTCAAAGAAATAAATTAGGTACGAGTCTATGTACAACACGATAAATTTTCTATTTAGGAACTGTCATAAACGAATGATTAATATTTTAAATTTGCTCCTAAGAAATTAGTATTGTTTCAGAAGTCAATTATGACAATATTAGTCACTTAAACATTGTTCTAATTAATAATTCAAATATTACTTGAGGTATGATTAATTGCCAATATGTTGGGAGCGTAAATTTTTTCGATTTTAGAAATATAAATTTATATATTAAAATTTAATTAACCCAACGACGAGTTAAGTCGTCAAACCCGGTTAGCAGGTTAATCACATCATTACCACGTTTATGGTGTTTTATAGGAAGGATTCAGCAATGATTCATAATCTCGCGTGTTCGCACGTGATCGTTGAGAACCTTCGACCGTGTGAACGATTAGAAAATCCGCACAAAGAGCGTCCAATTTGCTAAGGTACTTAATTAGTGTCGTTAATGACGTTTCACACGATCGAACGTTCGATAAAAATTGATCTCATCTGACGGATCTCATGGAAGGAAGAAAACGGATGTGTAGCGTCTACCAACCGGAAACGATACGAATTTAAAGCGTGCCTCGAACACACGCACATGACCAGACACGTGACCAGGGTTCTGTTTTCTCTTATGTCGCACCATTTTACCGTTTTTACGTCGTGGGAGATGAAATATCGATTTTATCTCGAGTAACACATTGGCGTATGTGGAATTTTTATTCGGGCATAGTTGGGGCTTTTATTTTGGCTGTGGGCAAATGGGAGGGCTGTGTGGTAGATAGATGGAGTGGTCATTTGGAAATTTGGAATTTTTTTTGGGTTTCAAACTTTTTTAGTTTGGGATTTTGAGATTTTGAGATTTTGAAATTTTGAGATTTCTAAATCCTTAAATTCTCGAATTCCCAAATTCTCACATCTCCAAATTCCCACATTTACAAATTCTAACATTCAAAAATTTCTAAGTTCCCAAATTCTCAAATCCCCAAATTATAAAATTCCTAAATTCTAAAATCCCCAAATTCTCAAATCCCCAAATTCTAAAATCCTTAAATTCTCAAATCCCAAAACTCCTACATTCCCAAATTCCTAAATCCCCAATTTCTAAAATCCCTAAATTCCTAAATCCCCAATTTCTCAAACCCCCAAATTCCTAAATCCCCAATTTCTAAAATCCCCAAATTTTCAAATTCCCATTCTATATTCCCAAATTCTCAAATCCCCACATCACCAGATTATGAAATCCCTAAATTCCCAATTTCTCAAATCCCCAAATTCCTACATTCCCAAATAGTGAAATCCCCAAAATCCCCAAAGGAAGTTAGGTAATTAAATTAATTAATTTTCCTAAAAAAATTTTTTCTCTCCACCGTTTTCCCCATGAAGGGTCAAAACACGTCCCTGGCCACGTATCTGTCCCTCGAAAGCGTTCGAAACTCGAAATGGCGCTTAGGGATTGAAGATGGCGCGAGCTGATTGCACGAAAACGGAGAAAAACATGTTCGTACAGTCAGTCACAGCGTTTGGCTACTGCCCTGTAGATAATATTATAGATAGTTAACACGAGGGAGTTGGAAGGAGGATAAAACTAATTATACATGCAAATATATGAATATACATATATATAAATATTATATATATGAGTATAAGAGGAAACCAAAAAATATATATATATATATTATGAATATATATGAAATCACACGTACATGTGCTACATATGTTCGGCATTAATTATGATGGCAGGGTGCGAATCGCGCGCGAGAGGGAGAGAAAGGACGGGAGAGATTGCGAGAGAGTGTGCACGAAACGGTGAGAAAGAGAGACAACAGATCCGACGATTTTTCATTATTCCGTATCCCGTTCCATGCGAGAAAAACATCATTCGCGACTCGAGTATCTTTCAGGAGAAACTTTTATCGAACGGACACGTTCAACCCCCGGTCTCGTCACTTTCCACCCCATTCATGTTTTAATCGATTAATGATGATACACGACTAACCTTTCGTACTACATTCAATCGATGATCGTTGGGGTAACTAGGGGACAGGGACTGATGAAGATTGGAGAGGGGTAATGGAGGGGACAAGTTTTTGAAAATTTGGAATATTTCTGAATTTTCAAGTTCTTTTTCCATGTTTCCTAAATTTCAAATTCTCTCAAGCTTTCTAAATTCCTAAATTTACAAATCCCTCAAATTTCTTAAATTTACAAATCCCTCAAATTTTCTAAATTTACAAATCCACCACTTCCCAAATTATCAAATTTCAAAATTCCTACGTTTTGAAATTCTCAGCTTCCCAAATTCCCACATCCCCAGATCTTGAAATCCCCAAATTCCCAAATTTCCTAAATTCCTAAATTCCAAAATTCTGAAATCCCCAAATTCCCACATCCCCAGATTTCGAAATCCCTAAATTCCTAAGTTCTTAAACTCTCAAATTTCCCGAATTCGTAAATTCCCAAATTTCTCAAATTCCCTAAATTTCCCAAATTCTCCTAGTTCATAAACTTTAAAACGCCAAAATTCCCCAAATCCCCAAAACATGCAAATACCCAAATTTCAATCAACCCCATAATTCCACCTGACACAAATAATGAATCTATGGACCCATAATGTATACAAAAACCCCAGTTACCCCAACGAGATCTTCCAACATAGTCCACGAACAATCCGCACAAATCGACCAGACGTCTCTTTCTAACACAGGGGTTTACACATTTTTTACTGCGATATTTCTTCCTGTAATATACACGTATGTTTTGATCCACCAACGTAATCAATTTGGATAGAGATAAGATCCAGGAGGATTGTCGATGGTGGGCCATCGGAGGGTGGAAAGGAACGACGCACGGGGTGCGGCACGCGTTACGAGACACGAAGAATGGGAAGAGGAACAAAACTAGGAGGTTGGTGAAAACTGGTCGAGCGTCATCTTCACTAATAAACGCACAATTTTTCTGAACCTTCGATCCCCAGCTTCTTTCTTCCGGCATAAAATAACCCTTTTATAAATGTCGTTCGATGCCACGCGGTTTTTGTATACCTCTGAACGACTCAACGTTTGTACCGACATACCGTGGACACTTTTGTTACCCCGGAACTTTCAACGCCTGATTTATCGACGAGATACCGTATTTCTGAGTTGAACCCGAACCCGAGTCACCCGAGAAACACGGAGTCCCTTGCTTTAAATCGCGAGCTGCGGAACAACGGACAATAGGCAATAAGAGAGGGAATGGATATGTGAGGGTTAATAAACTGGTGAAAATTATGGTTGATCTTGGACTGTTGTCACGTCTACTTGTGATTATTTTGTGATTGGCTGAAATTGCGAGGATGAGTCAGGGCCGAATTAAGGAGCTGCGGTTACACCACACTATCCTTGTATGTACAAGGATAACCACGAAGAGTGAAATCGTAACAAGTTGTTCAGCGCCGGGTTCCCAGCTCTTAATCCGACCCTGGGATGTGTACGAAAAAAGATACGAACATAACTTTTGTAGGATGTCATTTTTGAATGTTTGTTGAAATTTGGAACGTGACTTCGTACTCCGTCGTGCTCACAATTTCAGCCGAATTTTTTATTTAAACTGATCGTTACGTTTATAATTATTGAATAAGGAAGCCCCAGTTTTTTTTAACCATGTATAATTGTTGATATTTATGAATTAAATACTGTACCATTTTCAGGTGAGCTTATATCATGTTACAGGTAATATATCACCTGTTTAGGTTCTGAAAGGAGATCACGAGGTAAGTTATTTTTCTGTGTTTAAATATTTTTAATCGCGGATCGTGATGGGTACTTTTTACGAATTGGTGATATAGGAAGTCATTTTATACGTTTAAGAAAATTGCGTTTTTCTTCAAAATTAGTAACTTTTACAATTTTTTGAGGCGAATGTTCTTTGATTGCAATGGAATCGAAATAGTGGCAGAATAATGTGAAATTGTTAGGGAAAATAATGGACCACAAAATTAGTCATCTAGCGGTGAAAGGTGGAACTTAATGGAGCTATATTTCAAATATTAATTTTCTCTGTATAATAAAAAGCAGGCGAAACTTTGCGATATTGACCAAATTTGGCAAATAAGCTTTCTTGCAAAAGATATCTGTGAGAATATGTGATGACTCGAATGAAAATTGCCATTCTAATTCCCTACATTATCGACGAGATATAATATACTATGCGAACTGTTCTGAACATATAATCCACATTCTCGGACCCACGGAACATACTGCAAACAGCATAAAATCAATATTAATAAATATATAGCATATTAATCAATAAAATCAATATTAATTGAATTTTCGAAAATGGAACTAGTGGCGCCATCTCTCCGGCGAACAGGGTGAACTACACACTTTTGAAACTGTAGTTTAATTAGTTCCCATCTTCTACCGCTAGATGGCAGCACAAAACGAAAACCAAAATTAGAATTGTTGGAATTGATAACCGATGGTAAAGTTAAAACGTTCCGAAGGTAATTGGTAAAGTCAATCCCTGTTTCATATTTGTCGATAATGTTAACTTCCAATTAATTTTTATAAATTCATAGCAATATCCTTCTGTCATAAAATTTGATATTCTTTTTATAAATAATCAATAGGAGACAAGAATTTGAGACGGAAGCATTCAAAAATATTTGTTATCAAACATTTCCATTAATTGCAATTTAAAGTTTGTGCGTTAAAAAGTTAGTTAAACCATTGTTAATAATTAAGAGATCAAAATTGTACAAATGAAGCGTATTTAAATACGCGCCATTTTTCTGTGTTATGTGGCGCCATCTAGCGGTAGAAGATGAGAACTAATTAAACCACAGTTTCAAAAGTGTGTAGTTCACCCTGTTCGCCGGAGAGATGGCGCCACTCGTTCCATTTTTCAGAAAAATTCAATTTAATACTCTTCAGAGGCTTCCAGTGTATTACAAAGACATTATTTTAATAATATAATGATAATGGAACATTTTATACGTCTCAGAAAGGCACATAATTTAATAATTTTAAAGAAAATCGTAATTTTCTCTTCGTGTAGTTCCACCGCTCATTTCTGGATGCCTCAACTTGCACTATTTTTGTTCTAATACAAAAAATAGTCATTTCTTCAATATATTAACGACAATGTGAATCAAATAGCAACTTGAGACAGCTGCTGCATGTTTTAAAAGTGCTAACATGTCGCAAAATTCAATAAATACGTAAATATTTCACAAATTTTAGTTCCATTAGTTCCCGCCTTTCACCGCTAGATGGCTAAGCATTTTGCGGTCCATATTTTCTTAATTCTTGAGTACAAGTTTTTCAGCTAAATGTAAAACTATATTTCTCGCTTTATTT
The DNA here is from genome assembly GCA_945859555.1 of Megachile ligniseca. NCBI lineage: Eukaryota > Metazoa > Arthropoda > Insecta > Hymenoptera > Megachilidae > Megachile > Megachile ligniseca. Next base: position 7,851,634 of record OX243784.1, read on the forward strand.
TCTCCGTAGAATAATTTGCAAGCATCAACGAGACGTAGAAATGCTTTATTTCACGAAGAATCGCAATTTTCTGTTTTGATAATTCTGTACTTTGTCGCTAGATGACGGCAGCCATGTTGCTTTCAGAGAACGCGCGTAAATATGAATTTTAGAAAAAGACGAAACTGTAAGAAAAGAGAAAAAGAAGCAACTTAAAATTCATTCAACCTTTTCAATTAAGTACTTCACAATGAGCTACTGCACCTTTTTTACATATATTATATCCGTACCATACTTTAATCGAGGACGAAACCTTGATTATGAAATCAATTATGAAAGAACGTTAATTCACTCAAAAACTCGCAGAAGTAATTAGTATGCTAATGTGACTCCTAAAATCACTTTCGAGGATCATAAATTACGCAATAAAGCTGATGTAGTAAATGAAGTTTCTATACTGTCAGTGTTTCCTTATTCCTTATCGAAAATGACAAATTGAATACTTTTACATCATTGATACATGAAAAAAATAATTGGAAGCCTGAAGGCCATTCCCAAATTTGCAAAATGATTGAAACGCTTTAATTAACCTTGCTAAACATTCCATTTTATAATTGCATCTATAATTAAATCATTATTAACAAATTTAAAATTAAAAATGTCATTATTAACAAATTTAAAATTAAAAAATATTAAAAAGTTTGAATTGAAAATACCAACAGTTAGGAACTCTACTAAAATTTAGAATGTATTTTTGAATGAAAATGCTTTCTATAAGATCTGACCTTCAACGAATGAAAATGACCCTGTGATCGTGATACGAAGGTTAAACGTATCCCGGAAACGATCGACAAGGATCAATCCCGTCGAAACGATGCGGAGAAGAGGAACAGGGAAGCATCTCGCTCGATTTGAAAGCAAAAGCAACCAACTCGTCACCGATGCAAGCTGTAATTTGCTCGTCGATGGTTAATCGGCGTCGTTAAAGCCAATTTATCTAGCAATTTCGCGTGATCGGATCTACACGCGCGATGCCATCGCTGCTCGTAGATTCGTCGCGAGTAATTACTCGCACGTTGATAGGGACAAGCATCCTATGAACACGGTGTACACTCCAGTGCAATGATGCATTCGTTTTGATCAGGATTAAGATAGAGCAAGGACTCTTTGGAGGTTTAGATTCTGGAGGTTGGATGTGGGAAGTTTGGATGTTGGATGTAGATTTGTAGATTTCTAGGTTTATCGACTTCTGAATTTTTAGATTTCTAGATTTCTAAACTTGGAGATTTCTAAATTTCTAACTTTCAAAATTTCTATATCCCCAAATCCTCACATTTCCAAATTTCCACATCCCCAAACTCTAAAATCCCCAAATCCTCACATTTCCAAATTTCCACATCCCCAAACTCTAAAATCCCCAAATCCTCACATTTCCAATTTTCCACATCCCCAAACTCTAAAATCCCCAAATCCTCACATTTTCCAATTTCTGCATTTCCAAATTTCCGAATCCCCAAATTCTAAAATCCCCAAATCCTCACATTTCCCAATTTCTGCATTTCTAGATCCCAAAATCCCCAAACTCTAAAATCCCCAAATGCTCACATTTCCAAATTTCCATATCCCCAAATCCTCACATATCCCAATTTCTGCATTTCCAAATCTCCAAATCCCCAAATTCTCACATTTCCAAATTTCCAAATCCCCAAATCCCCAAATTCCTGAATTCCCAAACTTGAAAATGTCCATACCCAATATTTCCCAATTCCTAAATCAAATATTCCAACCTCCCTGATTCTGCATTTCCCCATTCCTCATTTCCCTAATCCCATTTCCCTAGGTAAGTGTACTGTGCTCCCCGTTGTACCTAAACAAGACCTCGTTCGAGGCGTAGGTACTTCAGCTTCGAAACCGAGCGTGACGCTTTACGTGCTCGCGAATCCTACGCGCTCGCGACAGCTGCAGCTGCGACACGCTCGCTGACCAGACACTCGCGTGTTCCTCTCAACATCCCACACAACTTGTTGTGTCTACTAAACAACTTGCTTTCTTTCTGGCTTCTTATTCAATCGCTATGAACACACTTTTTCTTCTTTCCAAAACCTTCGCTTTAACATGTCACGCGATAAACATCTACTTACTAATCCATTTTGTTAATACCTGCTGGTGGTATTTATTGATAAGCTGCATTTAATAGTACATGTTAGAAAATTTTTATATAATAATACATTTGCAACAATTTATATAATTTATATTTTACGTAATGAGTTCATGTAATATGTTCATACAATATGTGCATATAATGTACGTAATATACACATGATGTACAGAACATGTCCATGCAATGTATTCATATGTTATTTTCATATACGCAATATGCTCATATGTGTTCATGTAATATGTTCATATAAGTAATATTTATTCGACTCATCAAGTTTCGTATTTCGAAATACCTCGAAGGGTTGAAAGATTTTCGCAGAATTGAAACACGTTCATATGCAGAATCTTAAATCGTAGAATTACAGAGATCTACAAAGTATACCCCACTCAGGATCAGAGATCCTCAACAAACGTTGTATAATTTTATCCTCTATCCTAAAATATCACATTCTGCGACGCGACACCTTCCTAAACATTCAACTTCATCGCTCGTCAAATTTCACAAGCTTCCATCTCGTAAAACGACGCTACGACTAGAAAGTCATATGTGTACCATAAAACGATATTGCATGATTTTTTCAATTTTTCGAGTCGTGTAATAATCGTTTCCTGTTTTACGCGAGATATTGCGATGGAATGTACACACTTCGGTTATTAATTAAACGTAATCGCGATAGCGAAGGATGTCGATGACCGTCATTTTGTGCATATGCAATTGCAAGATGGACGTAATATCAAATTAATTTCCAGACAGACGGATTTAATGTCGATGGCCACCATTTTGTGCATCTGTAAGTGCAAGATATATCAAATTTCCATTCATTTCATTTATTTTACCGGTAGGTATGATTAATTTAAATTTACTTTTATGCTGTAAGGATTATGTACTGTTTATTTTTATGAACATGTTTGTAGCGGATTATTTTGAACAATTGCGTTATTATGTTCGTTGTTCTAACTGATGCTTCGGTACTTTTTTTTTTCGGTACTCGTTCATTTTAGCACATTTTCAATTTCAAAGCACGTGTGTAGGTTGGTAGTTGTAGTGTTAAGCGATCGAATCTGAAGAATTGTTCCCCATAAAAATGGCGGAGCCGTCAACCGCAATTTGGCGCGTGAAATTTCACGGGGTTGCCTCTCGGACTCGATAGAATTTTCATCGTTGATGGTTAAATCGTGGCACATTTCGCCGTGGAGTGAGGACGCTCGTAACCGTAACCCATAACCAGGCGTATCCATTCCCGGAGGAACCGCAAACGCCACGATGAAATCCGATGCGATACGTGCACACCGCTTCGCGACAAAGTATCCTCCGTGTGCTTCGAGGAAAGAGGAATCCGCCGCTGGAAACGCACGCTTGCTTTCTTCGAGATCCACACAATGGCCGTGTCAGGTCTGATTATTTTTCAGCGGGGATCAAACTTACTGAAAGCGTGCTCATATGCTCGTTTGCGTGTATGTGCCAGCATTGGACTTTCTCTCTGTGCTGGACTTTCCATGGGTCTTTTGAATGAAACAGGGTTATACTGTCTTATTGTGTGTACTGCATGCTTATATGTATGTTAGTTTCACAAATAACATGTATACATCTTACACGTTTATATGAACATATGTCAAAATTTAGGCAATTGATATGGTCATTTTTTTGTTTAATGATCTTTACATGAGTACAGTTTTTATTTAACGAACTCGTCATGGGTATATTTATTTGTTATTTATAGTTTATCTAGAGTAAAATTTAGGTCTTGCTTTTTGGACTAAAATTTAGGTCTTGCTGTTTGGAGTAAAATTTAGGCCTTGCTGTTTGGACTAAAATTTAGGTCTTGCTGTTTGGACTAAAATTTAGGTCTTGCTGTTTGAAGTAAAATTTAGATTTTGCTGTTTAAATTAAAATTTAGGTCTTGCGTAGAATGAAACAAATTCAAAATACAGTTTCGATGCCATTTTGATGAACGAAAAGACTGAGAACCTTCGCCAAATAATTTGTCGATGGCACCTGAACGAAGTGGAAAACCGATCGAAAAATGGAAGAGACAGGGCGTGAAGAGGAGAGAGTAGAAGAGGATAAGAATGAGACAGAAGGCCGCGAAAACGATGTCAGAACAGCGGAGCAGACACAAACGGAGGCGGGGGTAAAGAAAGAGTTTAACCAGGTTCGGTTTTCTCCTCTCTGCGATCGCGATCGGCAAAGCAACGGCAGCAGCCGGTAGCTGGATAAAGGGCAGAAGAAAAAAAAGGGCAAAAATGCTCACGAAGGAACTGGCGCGGGAGAGCGGATTTTTGCGTCGAAGCGTGTGTATGCGTGCGAGTCGTGACTCGCAGAAAGCATCCCTTTGTGTTCAGATAGAAGTCGATGGGCTGTGAAAACTTCATTCTGTTCGCAAACTGCGGAACATATGAGCACATATTCTCTGATATAATTTCGGAGAATCTTAGTCTGGAAAAAATATTTTTGATTTGATTTGTACTTTCTGGGAAAGTTTGATTTAATTGCTAGACTGCGGATATAGGTTATATCGATGTATTTATTTTTGAGCTTCTTTATTTAGTTAACACAAACTTAGTTTTCGATGTGGGAAACAATAAAATCCAGGAAAAGTTTATTTGTAAAAGTAAAATATTCTGCGCACATCTGAAAAAAAAGACTCCGTATACTTGATGGAAAGTTAAGAATTGTAGAACTTAAAGTTTGAAATTTGTCGCCTCTTCGATCTCGAAAGAAGCGATTGTAATTATCCCCAGCGCATCTGAACCCCCGCGTATTTCAATTTTACGAACTCCCCGAAATTTCGTTTGGAACTCTCGAGTGCTTCGGGGTAATCGGATACAAGAGACACCGCTCGAGGAATTAGCGGAGGATCGGCGCGTTTTGTCCGAGAGTTAAACGCGTTTACAGTAATTCGGGCTTACAATATGGCGAGTACCCGCGATCTCCTGGGTCCTCTATAAACAGTGTTCGTTATTGCCGTGCTGGACAGCCGGATTATCGCGATTAATATCGTTGGTTCGCTCGAAAACACGCCGAATCCTTTGCCGGGAAATGATAAAATAAGTTGACGCGCGAGTAAAATTCGTGCTTCCCCATAACTCGTTTTATTTCACTGCCGAGCGTTTTTCTTTTAAAATGTTCCCCGTAATGTGTCGTCGAAATTCGAGAATTAATTTCGATTATGCGATGGTGGATTTAACTCTGGATAATGGTTATACTATCGATTATTAGGATAATTATTATTAATTATTATCACATTATGTAATCATGAATGGGGGTGAGAATTTTTGGGGAAATATTGTTCTATTCTGACTTATGATTATTGTACATTCTTCGAGTGCAATTTCAAAGAAATAAGGGTAGGTTAGGTTCACTCTGGATTTTTAAAAAATACTGAAATCTTCAAATTTCTAGAATTACCAAATTAGAAAATAACTTCCAAATCATCAGCCTTCAAAATTCCGAACTCCCAAACTTCATAACCCTTAAATTTCCAAACATAAAAATCCCCAAATAAAACAATTTATATCCCCAAACCCTAAGATCTCGAAAACCCCGAACAACCACATAAAAATTGCCCCAACTCTCGTTAGCATCAAATATGATTTCGTTATCAACACTGAATCGAGTATAATGTTTTTCACGGAGGTTGTACGTGGTTCCTTCGGATCGATGGCGGGGTGAACGTCAGACACATCGAGGCCAGGTATTAAACGTCAGACTTAATGGGGATTATCTCGTTTCACCTTGCCTTCTATTTTCTGACTGTCCATCGATCGGCGATTTGACAGCCGCAAGATTTATCTCTTTTTAATGAAATCTTTGAAAGTTCAACTGCAGCTGGTTATGGAACGATTATACACGGATATTTTCAAAGGAAAAATAATCTCTGTAATAAATATTCTAAATCGGTTCGCCGTTATAAGCCGATACGGTATGATCGAAACGTGACTAATTGGAAAGTTCAATCTGTTAATTACGATCGTTATCGATGTAGAGTAACGATTATTAAAAAGTTCCGCAATTTTCTGTCAGATCGTTGCGCCGATAAATTGACGGTACACGTTGCGGAACTTTATGATAATTTTTTTACTCTCTTGACAAGTAAATTGTCTTCCGTATTTTTACTTATTAATATTTCAATCAGTTTGAAGTTTTACTTTGGAATCTTGAAAATTTGAATTACGTTGCTCTAAGCTTTGTAGAATTTTTGTATTGATGTTAACATGTCATTTTAGAATTATAGTAACATACATATAATAGTAAAATATAGTAACATATTAAATTATGTTAACATGGAATTTTTAAATTATAGATATTTAGAATTGTAAGAATCTATTAACGTGGAGCTGTAGAAGTAATCTGTCAACACGTATACGATTGAAATTTGTCTAAACAGCCTCCGAAAACCAAGATGGCCGTCGTCGCAAAACCATCACACGAATACACAATTCTCCCCAACTCTATCCAGAAATCGCAACTGCACGAGTAAGAAATTTTTTCTGAATTTAAGCTCGTTAGTATGAGTACCGGCCATGTTGCATTTCAAGCGTTTGATGAAAATGGAGCGCGATGTTTCTTTGCGTAGCTTTCTCGTCGCAAAACAAACGTCGAGCCCAGAAATTCTGTTGCCGTACACGATTCTGCGAATAAAGAACGTTCGCCAGGGAATTTCGTTCGTGTTCCTTAAAAGCCAACCTCCACGGATCATTATCAGAACCGAGGACAGCTATCGACCCGACCTTCGAGTTTTTACGTCCGCGGATTATATTATAGCGCTTCTCACGTTTCTCGATACGCAGCCTGGAAAGAGCTACCTGCCCGAGGCCATCTCCTCGATTATACACGGTGTCCCGCCCGATTTTATCACCCGAAATTCGTTATCTGAGCACTGCCGAATACCCTTGCAATTTATCACCTAACTATACGACCAATTCCGTCGTTAAAAAATTTGTACACCTTCAATGAATTGTCAAGGTAATTCCTTCCACGCTTTTATTGGGGAGAAATTGTTAACTTTGTAGCTCTTGTAAGTTATATCTCGAAGGGTCAGACGATGTAAAAATAAGTTGTCGAATGTGTCAGTGTTCTTTGACTATCGATTTCAGAAAATATCTCTAAAACCTTTTAAACTATCCACTTTTTCGTAGCAACATTTTTGTAGTACCTTTGTGAACGTAGATTTGTCATTAACATAAACAGTGGATTTTCGGAGTTGTCTGACGCCACAGATGAGTTTTTGTAAATGAGATTTATTTGGAGAGGATTGGCAGAAACACCTTGAGAGTATATAAGAGATTGTGATTAATGTTTTGAAAAATTTTTCCTACAAGATATGAGAATTTCTCCAAGGTGAAAACTGAGACAGATATCAAAAAGTGTTCGTAGAAGAAATAATTTGATGTGGAGCAGCTCGTAAATCCATCGTCGCGAACGTTTACCAGAAACACGCTTCTCAATTCGTCGAGAAGGATCTGTCGATCGGTTCGCGATACGCGTATCCGTTCGCCGGCGGCTCGATCGGACCCAGCTTCGGACCGATCTCAAAAACGACCTCGATTTCCAACGACGTACATATCGTGACGCGAGATCTCGCGAAGGCCGTGCTTGCTACCGTAACAGACCCGGAATCGAACGGCGTACGCCTCGTGGAGCCGCGTCGTAGAGATCCTCGATTAAAACTCGAGATTTTAACCCCGTTCGCGCAAGAACACGCGTTATGCCGAAGACCAACCACGTAAATCGCGGCGGTGGTTAATTGCCTTTGGATATCATCATTCGACGAGGGTTCCGAGAGAGAGGAGAGCAGGAAGCAAGGAAAGTTTGGGTATTGGATCGAGGTGGTGTAATAGGGTTCGGTATGCGGTTTTGGGATTTTGAGTTTAGGAAACTTGGAAATTTGAAATTTTGGGATTTAGAAATTTAGGAATTTTTGAATTTTGGGATTTAGGAATTTAGGAATTTTAGGAGTTTGAAGATTTGGGATTGAGAAATTTTAGGTTTTAGGAATTTTGGATTTTTGAAATTTTGAAATTTTGGGATTTGGGATTTGGGAATTTTGGAATTTAGAAATTTTAGGATTTAGGAATTTAGAAATTTAGGAATTTAGGAATTTAGGAATTTTGGAATTTTAGGAGTTTGAAGATTTGGGATTGAGAAATTTTGGTATTTAGGAATTTAGGAATTTTGGAATTTGGAACGTATAAATGTTTTAAATAAATAAATGTCCTAACACCCACATATGGTACCACTTAATAACTGACATGAACCAGTCATTTATGACTGACTAAGGGTGGTTCCTAATTTTCCATGCATACCTATTTCATTAAAAATTTATCCGCTTACCTGAAAATCCTATTAATTACTTGAAACTGAAGAAATAGATGAATACTTGATTAATGTTGAAAATGAAAATTAATGTTCATTTGCGTCAGTCAGCGAGTGTTAAAGAGAAATGTATCAACGTTGAGTTTAAAAGTAGATAACTGTATTAAAAACCGGTGAAGAAATTAGAAAAAAGGATCTGGAAGAGTTGTCTTAATAGTTTCAGTACTCGCGAAAATCGCACCTACGGGATGTTCGTCGTTATCAGTTATTAGGGGCGTAGCTAGCGCCCTCTTTAATACAGATTAATTTCATCCCAGGGGCGAAGTATTTGCGAAGCATTGGCGCCACATCCGCCACGCCCTGTAATTACGTTGCTCGCACCGGCACGGCTCGTTAGTCGAACCCTCGGGACCAACCGGAACATCCGGGGATGCAATTCGCGCCGTACGAAACGCTTGTTCTTCGTAGCTGAACATTATAAATTAAACATTGCAGAAAAACTTGATATTCTAAAATACTTTTTCCCGACATTTTTCACGATACCGGTTTACAAGCAAATACATTTTTTGCCGGACGAGTCGTCGAACTTTATAATCGATTAAATCGAACTTCGATATAATTATTGGTTTAGAGATTTGTATGTGTTTATGATATATCGAGGTCCGCTATATGTGTACATAAATCAGGAATCTTATTTTTATACCGGTTTGCAGTAAATGCAGTTTTTGTCGGACGAGTCGATGAACTATGTAATCGATTAAACTTCGATATAATTATTGGTGATTTCTACGTGTTAAATGTATTGAGGTCCGCTATACATAAATCATTATTTATCGAGTTTTTCCTGTACCGTTTTGAATACACTTTTTGTAGGTGTCATTGAACTCCTACGGTATAATTTATAATTAATCATACCGAACTTCTTGAATGTAATTGATATGTAATTAATCATACCGAACTTCTTCAATTAATATATAATTGATTACACCGAACTTCTTCAATATAATTAATAATTAATTATAGTGAACTTCAACTTTAGTAGACCACAAATGTCTACGCAGTCAAGTCTTCGAAGTGTACATAATTTATGTACCTACTTAATTTATGACATCTGCACTGTAATTGTTTTTGAACGTCCATTGAAATGACTATAAAATTTATGAAGAATTCAACACGTTATTAATTACAACGATCTAGTTCGATTACTGTCACGACTTCATTTCAGTTAATTAATGTCTTGGTTTGAATAAATAATAAGGTGAAGATTATAGAACTGACTGAAATTTAATTTTTAATTTTGTTACAAAATTTAATTACAAATCTGTATTACAATGAATCTATATGAACATCGTACATATGATTACAGTAAATTTGTATTATACCACTTAAAAATAATTTTGTACAGAAAATGTGTTTAACAATTCTTATGCAGTTAAACATTGCAACGTAATATCTGCAGTTACAAACTGCCACAGATAGATCTAGAATTTATTTACATGAATTAATCCGATGATAGACGTGAATATAAAAACATACGGACATAAGTGTCCACAGAAAAACATAAAATTTACAGAAAATGTCTAGGTTCATATTTACCAAAAGCAAAAAATAACTGAATAATTCAACTTGCTCACAAATGCAGGCATAATTATGAATACAAAAAAGTTCATCCAGGTGCCGAGTATTTACAAAACGTATTTAAATAATAATGCATTACACTGTAACCTAATCGAAGTAGCGCCGTAACATCCGCAGTGCGTAATTGTAGCGTCATTGCAACAATTTCCGTGCGGAGATATTCATGACATCTTAAACAACCTGGCCTGTCAAACACTGTCGTGAATAACGTCAATTCTTCCGTACAGGCTGTAATCTCGAATTTTTTTCTCGAACAAAGTTGCGGCAGTATAAATTTGCAACCGCATCAACTCTTCTGCAAGTTGCCCATTTTCCTCGCGATCGGTGTGCAGCCAGCAAAGAGACGCGTGTTGCTCTTCCTTTCTCCGCTCGAAAAGTCTCAGGAAGGCCGAAGGCAGGGCTGGAATACCGTTTCGTGGGGCCCGGGAATAAATAAACCTTGTCAGAGTAGGGATACAACAGACGGCACCTTGGATGCAAATACTGTCCCTATAAATTGCGCGGGAAATTTAAATCGAGCGAATTCAATCTCTAATAATTAGAAATCTGTCGTAAATTTTGTCTGAATATTCCTCCCTGAATTTCCTACATTTTATGATTAATTATTTTAAAGAGAATTTAAATCCAAATACACTTGATACATCAAAATGTTACTATATTGTCAACATTGATTTTCAATACATCAGTGTTACATGAAGTATTCGATTTTACAACATTGGATTTCGTGAAACATTCTGGGCACATCTGAAAAAAGTATACTTGAAAGTTAAGGGATTAATGCAGAATTGTTGATGAAAGTGTAAGGTTTGAAGTTGCAGCCCCTTTTAGATTGTTTTCTTCATACAGCCTTGCGGCTGGGAAGAAGACAGGGCGTGGTCGCGATCTCCCGCGCCGCAAAACGCGTTTATTTGATCGAGAAATTTCTCTGCTCCTCTCTTTGCCCTTCTCTCTCTCCTCTACATCCCTTCCCGTTTGCTTCCCATGTGACTCTCTCTGTCTCTTTCTCTCTTCGTCTCCCTTTTCTTCGTGGTTCCCTGTTCCAACGGAGTCTCCTGTCTTTTTGATCTTCTTTCTATGAACAGTCGATGACTATGTGGATATATGCAGTGTATAGAGTATAGAAGTTTATGGAGAATAACGTTACATTGATAGGAGAACGAAAGGGCGAAGGGGTGAAGTCCACTTTGGGTTAGGAAATATTTTTCGAATTATTTAATTATATTGACATTAAACATGTAATCATATGTTTATTTAAATTTATACAAATTTTGATCATTGCTAAGATGTCCTCGAGTGTCCTTCAATGTCCTCAGCACCGATTTCATCTTGGAATATATTCAAGGTTAAAATTTTAAACAACTCCATACACTTGCAGCTTGATTTCTTTGGATTTTTAGATATTGATGAAAATGACAACTTTCAGTGACTTTAACATTTCAGTTTTGATTTACCCCATGAAAAATGTTAAAAATCACTTCGTTTCTGTGAATAATAAGGAGCTATTAAACAATGTATCTATGTATAGAACAATACATGAATTGAAAGATGAAGCTTAAGGAGTATGAAACCTAATGGCCAGGATAAGCTAACCTGTGTTCATACAAAAATCAGCATGATCATTTTGAAGCATTCAACACAAGCTACACTTAATTCAGCAAAATGGCGTTAGGACAAATGGTTCGACGAAATGTATGTAAAGAGCAGTTAAATCCATAACGCGTATGATTAACGGTGGCCATAAGTGTCGGTTTGTTAATTAAAAGGATTTCAAGGTATCCTCTTACCTTCAAGTTTGAATGCCTGACCACGCGATGTTTTATGATTCCATTTCCAGAGTAACCTTCTCGATACTTAAACAGCGCCCACGCGTATTGACACATTGACACGTGTTCGTTCCGCGAGACCCCTTTATCACTCCCAATCGACACCAAGGACTCCGATCATGATCGACGATAAGAGCGATTTTCTCAAGCGACCGAACAGGCTGACGCGTTGAAAATTCCAATCAGCCTAAAATTTGTCACGGAACAGCGTGACAAGGGCTCGTAAATAAGTGGCGGGGCACGCGTCATGCTCCGCCGCTGATAGAACGATCTCACGAGCGAAGGTCGCCCCGTGAACACCGACAATTTCCATTCAATTGATCCGGCAGCTCTGACCTTTTCACGATGCAATAGTGTCTGATCGATGAAAAAATACCGATCGTAAGCGGGGAAATGCGCGATCGGTGAATGCCGTTCAATCATAATAAACGTCTGAATGCAGATCGAACTTACGATGTTGTTTAATGGCCGACGTTCGAGGAATTGTGTCAGAGCACTTCCGGTTGACGGTCTAAAAATACGTGTCACGAGGGTGGCAGCTTTTACTTCTCGGAATCGATTTTATGGATCGAGTTTTGTAATATTGTTCACTTGGGGTGGTGTTCTTGGAAATGGCGATATAGAGAGAGATTTCGGGAGACTTATTCTTCTAAGTCTCTGCATATTTGGACCATTACATTTCTCTATACTTTTTATAGTTTTTCTCAAGTTTTTGTATCTTCAGATTCATATATCCTGGATTTCTGTATTTTTAGTTCTCTACGATATTAAATTTAATTACAGGGATTACTAGATTACATCTCTGGGTTTCTAAGACAGTTTTCTAGACTTCTAGGACTCCATATGCAAAAATACATTCGTAGATCTCTATATTCCCAGATACATACATATATCTAAAGACCTTTACATTCCTAGATTTGTAAATCCCTAAATCCCTATATTTGGAGATTTGTACCTTCCCAAATATTTATATTTTTACATTTCTACATGTGAAGACCCCCACCTCTCCAGATTTCTATATTCCTAGATTTTTATATTTCAAGATTCCCACATCCCTATATCCCTATATCCCTATCTTTTATCACCAGTACCTACCAAAATAGAAATTGCTAAATTTACAATAACAAGGTACAGCAATAAATTTCACACTAATTTCATTAAATTTAATAAATTCTACATATGGATGCCCATTATTTGTAGCGATTAGCGTATTACTTTTTTTTCGAAAAAAAAAAAATTGGACGAGGTTTCTGACTGTGGCTTGGAGGGTGACTCGGAAACGAAACTCAAGGAGATTCCGAACTTTCATTAAGCGTACACGAAAAGAAACAGAAAAGCGAACGAGAGTCTCAAGGATGGCGAAGGGAGGAGCTCCAGTGGCGTGGACACCATGAAATTTTCTCTAGCTGTTTTGGATGAATATACTCATAGAAATAAACTTTTCGTTTTGTACAAAAATCTTGAATAATTTGTATACATATGTAGTCAACGTTATGTTGTTGATATTATTGAGAAGTGACATGTGTAGATACATTGTTAATATTGTTAAGAAATGATATTGATACATTGTTAATATTATTGAGGAATAATATTGATACATTGTTAATGTTATTGAGGAGTGTTATATATATTCATGGAGTTCAAAATATTTTACTTATACTGTTTCGTTATTTTAATTTTATATATTGTGTTACTTATTCGTACGAGGACTTTCTATTGTAAATGAAAAACTATTATAAAAAAAATAATCGCTTTACAAATTCCGTAGCAAAATTTTTGTAAAATATGATATTACATTATATATAAAATGATGAAGAGAGGGTGGAAAATCGAAGGAATGTACCTTGAATATTTCATTAGCGACATTACTTTCGTTCCTCCTCCATGCTATCCTTCGCCCTCGTCGTCTTTTTGATATAAAACGCATACTGATTTCTTTTTTTCCCGGAATTCTACTCGTCTCTTTGCTCTTCCTCATTCGTTCCTCTCCAAGCAAATGATCTCCCGGTAAGAAATACATCGTAATGATATTAAAACAAGCAACGCTGCTAAGGCATCATGCAATAATGTTGTATCGTCTGCAACTATCTGCGAGGTTTCTTCTCTTTTTCGATATCTTCAGGATAACAGGTGTACGCATCCGACCACTTCGCTCCTGATACGGATTTTCATGCTCAAGGACGGCCAAAGATTATGTTACCGTAGGCTATTCAACTCTTTTCTATACGAGACTCGACATATATAGAGTGTCGATGAAAAACCAAGCTCGAGTTGTTTTGAAACAACGTTGTTTTCTATGTTTTTGAACATTGTTGGAAATAGGTACAATTATAATACTACTTTTGATAGATCTCTCTTAGATAAAATTATATTAGTCTTCATACGAACACTTTTTCCATAAATAGTAACTTCTTAAAAAATAATAGACAAACTTTTTTATGAACATTTGATAGTGGTCAGCCATTTATTATTAAATTAATTAGGTACGTTTGTAAATTTGATAAGATCTTATAGTGATTTATGCCTACTTATGTCTATTTGAGGAACGTTTTATAAGAGATGGCTAATTTATCGTAAAACCTATAATGCAGCGTAAAACTAACCTTACAAAACATTCTATCGAATTCTAAGAATTGAAATAAATTCGAAAGAAAACGGTACACCTGCTCGTTGCGAAGTAACGAGAATGATTTCGAATCATTTTCCTGATGAAGTTAAGTTTGTCTTCGGTATAACAGCCCCCTTGGGAAATTACTCGTCGCCTTTCAACAGAGACACGTCCATTTTTGGTGATCCTCTTCAAGATCCTCTATTGGGATATCGTTAACTTTCCGAGAGACAGAATGAACGCATGACACTTTCTAATCCTCGATGATAGTGGAACATGACCTAAAACACGACACGAGTATTTTGAATCTGTAAGCAATTTGTTATTGGGAGTTCTTTTGGACCTACATTTCTGCAAGTTATTTTTAGCAAGTATTCAGCTAATTGGAATACTTAAATTTTAGGCGTAAAATGATAGACCTTTATTAGTTGTCAAGTTGATGATGATTTAGATTATCAAAATTGTTGGTAATATTGTGAGGATATTCATTTTATAAGCTTTTTATGTTATCAAGATTGTTATGTTAACCTTACCCTCATAAAATTATTGAATTGTTAAAATTGTTTTGGTCTTAAAGCTTGCTTAATTCTAAAATGGCGGGACAATAGGTACGTCTTTATAGGTTAGGTTAATCGTAAGACATAACCTACAAAATATATGTATGCACACAATAGAGATTCTCTCGATTAATAATCATAACATACTGTACACGTACTAACATAGTCATTAAGTCATATCTATACCACAAAGAGCTATCAAACGATATTTCAACATCCCAAAATCCTCCACATCCACCAATAAATTCTCACATGCCCACCTAAGATCCATAAAATCGATACCTCCCAGATTCGATTTGATTGTACTTTTATTTTCACTAATTACAGTCGATAAAAACCGTACAAGCAGATCCTTTAACCGAGGTATACATTATACATTCACCAGCACGTCCTGCGGATCTCATCCTGAATTCTTAAGCAGTCGAAGCAATTAACGGGGAGGTATAAAAAAAAAAAGAAGGGATTGATCCCGCGTTCGTTTGTCCGGACGGAAGCGGAATCCGCGTTGATCCGCTCGATGGATCGTCCGGGCGGCGAGCGGAGAATTTCATTGAACAGTTCTTTGCCCGAGGCCGATCCGGCCGAGCCGTAATAGGCAGGAAAATGTCTGCAGGACACGGCAGGATATGGCAAGTGGAGCTACTCAATTCGCTGAACTGGTCTGGCGTGTGCTACCGCGGAATCGGTCGCAGCTGACGTTGAATGCCTAAGTCGACGTTTTTCCGTCAAGCGTGTAAGCGAGGAGACCAGAGTCAACAACCCTGGTGTCCCTGGTGCCCTAAGTCCCGTCTCTGTGCACGCACAATCAACGGCGAATCCCAGGATAATATGACAACCTATAGGAAAGACACCTACAGAGGATTTCAGAATTTGAATAACTGAGGTTTGAGGATATTGGGATTTTTGCATCTAGGGATATGGAGAACTCGCAGATTTACAATTTAGTTAATTTTCATTTTCTTTATTACTTTAAACATTGTTTATTTCTCAAGTTTTTATGATCCTGAGGACTTGTCGAATTTCTGTATTTTGTGAATATTTGTAGTCTCACCGGTAAGATATAATTTTTTTATCTTCATAAGCCCCTAGATTTCTGAATTCCTAGATTCCTAAATTCTTAAATATCTAAATTCCACACCAAATTTCGAACTTCCTCATCACCCACAACTCCCAAATTTCTCAGAACCCTAAAACCCTAACTCCTCAAATGTCAAATTTCGCCAAAATCCTAATTCTTCAAATTTGAAAATTCCAGAAACACCCGAGTATCTCTTTCAACATGATAACAATGTCCATAGTAACTAGTAAAATTCCCCTATATCTGAACTTTCCTCAAGGAATCCTACCGGTACAAGTTCAACGACTACCCGGAGCAGATTGAATTTCCAGTTTTAAATGGCCGGCGGATCGAGTCGGTTTGGAGGTCGAAACGATTCCCGGGACCGATAGCGGTCAATGAAATTCCGCGGCTCGAACGCATGCATCGCGACGCGACCAGAAGCAGATCGCCGGCCACGACATTCCTGGAGCTACGCGGACCACGTTGGCGAAAGGCTCGCGAAATGGAAAGGGACACACCCATGCATACCTCATTACGGGAAATCTCCTTCCACCGGGAATCCCTGGCATCCGAAAATTGTATCGAAAGCAATTCCAAGCTCCGAACGTACTTAACGAACTCCCCTGTCAACCTGCACTCTACTTACGAAATTACGAAGACGAGGACTTAAAAATTCTATTTAAAATTTATATGAAGGGATTCAAAAATGTGCACTAACTGGTAATTGCAAGCTTAAGGATGTGGACATGTTTGATTAATATTGAAATTATTAGAGACTCAATTTTAATGTTACTAAAGATTTGATTAATATTCTTGGTTCAAAGTGACACTTTGGTACCTTGGAACAGGGAATACATATATTAGAACAGTGCTATAGACATATTTTTCAAATGCAGATATATATTTCAAGTATAGTCATACAATTTTTAAACTAGACTTTTTAAATGAAATTTTGCGATGAAAGCACTTTGCATCACATATGAACTACGTATGTCCCAAGTATGTATAGCACAACATTGTAGAACAAGTGGTTAGGTTAAGTGGTTAACTTAGTTATTAAACGTGTTTATAACGAACGTTTAAAACCGAACGATTCGCAGTACCGTTCCGTGCTTCCGCGCACGGGGTTCACAGCGGCGAAATCACGGGGTCCCTACGGGGTTATCACCGCTGTAGGCACGGCATTGCGCGCGCATCGAGACGGCGTCTCTTCTTCTTGTTGCGGCGCCGCGGTTGCAGTCGCGTCCAGTGTGGGTTACCGCACACTACGAGCAAGGTGAAAGAATGTCAAATGATGATTGGTCATTGCGGTGGCCAATGGGTCCCCGAGTCGTCGACTGGTAGGTAGGCGCTCGCCGTCGTTGGCACCGGCGCCGCCTCCTGGTGCATCCAGTTATCAAACTGCAACGTGTCGCGAGAGCAAACGACGCCTGGAATTACTGGAACCGAGTCTAGTCGGTTCGGTGAGTCCGCGAGCGTCGTTTCGTTCCGTGACAATTGACGGCGATAATGTTACCCCAACGGGTATTATCGTTAGGTATGATGATAGATTTGGACGTTGATGAATTGGTTACTGATTAGGTACATTGCGGATCATAAAGATGGAGACTGAATTTCGGTAGGTGGATGATTAACATTTTGGACTAGGAACAAAGGTTCTTATATGACAAAATTAATTAATGCTATAATCATAGACAGTTCATTCTCTATCATCACTCTATCATCATAGACAATACTATAACCAAATTTCATTTTCATGAAATATGATTCCAAATCGAAGTAGGTAATTTGTTTGTTAAAAATTGAAGGTCAGACGATCTCAATGAGGTGAGTTAACAATTGAGGTTAAATAGTTCTAAACTTATAATAACATGAGGTTGGTCCAAGACCAAGATGTTTTCATATGAAATTAATTATGATATAAATTAAGAACTTTGGAGTCCAGTATTGAACCTCATAGTGTATCATTAGATCAGCAAAGTCATCTCACAGCGGCTAACGTTATACTTCTAAAGCAAGACTAGTAACCCTAACCTGGACAGAATGCTGTTTCCTAATATACCGGGTTAGGTCAACATTCTACAACGTTACAGGTATCCCGATTAACCCGTTCCCGGGTCACAACGGTATTATGAAACATAATCCTCTGCAAACCCGTTTCCTGTCATCACTTCATTTGCGCCAAAGCATGATTCAAAAATGAAGCGTACCCTTTCGTAGCCAATAGTCAACCAACGGAATTCCCGCTCCGAATAAAACAACGTGTTATTTAAAAACTTTAAATACAAGTTTCACCATTAAGCCACCCAGCTGGTAAAATTACCGGTTCTCAAGTTCCTTATCTGAAATTACAAAATTGAAAATTCTTTTCTCGATTTTTAACCAGTCACATACATTAATTCACGTGTCATCGTACATTTATTTATTCCCGATATCAAAGTACATACCGGCAGTATTAAAACCAAAATTCTTGGCCTAACCCCGGTCGTCAACATGTCCTCGCAATTACTCAAACCGGCGAGTCCCTTTTCGCGAAATACCAGCAACATTTTCCACCAATTCACGCAGCAATAATTCACCGACAAATTATCAATAGCTCGTTCGAGGGACCTGTCTCATTTGCAAGCACCCCGCGGGCAAGCCTGTTTCGACTTGGGAAAGGGGAGAAAAAGAACGTCGTTCCACGGGCAAGATCTATTAAGTAGTACAGACGTCAACCCACGAGTTGGCGAGTGATTCAAAGTAAAAGAATGAAGAACATTTCCGTTACATTCTGGCAAGTAAGAATAATGATGTTAGTGAGAATGACAATGACGATAGCAATAGCAACAGCAATAAGGATCTAGAAATGAATATAGAGATTTAGAAAAATCGAAAATGTATCTCTTCTAAACACCTGGATCTCACGCGCCAACTCGTGGTTTGACGTCGGTACAACGTGGATGTCATTGGTCAGCGTTAACGGGCTGGCAAGTGACTTCTTCCCCGCCGCGAATCACCGGGCTATTTCTTGCCCGAAGAATATCGCTACAGGAGTACTCGCATCTAGCAGTGGTACCGATACCGATACACACACCGGTGTACCGTTAAACGCGATATCAACCTGTTGCCCAGTGGGTTGCCGACAGCCCACGAGCTTCGAGGAATCGTTGAAACAATGCGACGCGAAGCGGTTGTATGTACATACGTAAGAGACGATAAATCGATGATACCGGAGGAGGTTTGCGGTCCTTCCACGCAACTGAACACGGTCCTACGGATGAATAATACGGCTTCTTTTGTGTCTTCTTTAACGGCACTTTGTGGTGATGGAAAATCGGGGATTCTAGTTATTTTGCAGTGTGAAAGGGTGTGGTTGGGGATTGTAGGAGGATGTAATAAGGGTGGGTGGTGTAGAATTTTTTGGGTGGTTATTTCATGTCCTCGGGAATTGAATGTCTTTAGAAATGTTCATAATTGCCTGTACTCCTAATTCCATGTATACATAATTTCCTGTATCCTTAATTTCCGATGTATGTACCTAATACCTAAATTCGCCATATCTCTAATTATGTAATTCCATAATCCCTCAATTTTCAAATTTCGAAATTCCAGATTCTTAAATCCCTACATCCCCACATTCCTAACTTGCCAAATCATCAAACTGCCAAACCTCCAACTCCCAGACCCTATATCCCCAAATTCCTACATCTCCGAATTTCAAAATTCTCAAACTCCCCCGATTTCAAAATTCACAACGGCGTCCCTCGTGATCGATTTCCCCAGATTTCCAAATGTAACATTTAGTTCGTCTTGAAATAATCGTCCGTGCGTACCGTAAGTCAGCCCCGGCGCGCGGATCGGAAGCTTGTAACTCGACGTGGCGGGCGTATGGTTGTCTGTAATATAGAGAATACCGATGCATCGTGTGCTCCGTGATCCTGTCCCGCGATGCGTGTACGTGACCATCATTCAGGATCGACCGATAAATAATTATCGATAGTTCAAGAGTAACCGTAGCCTGTTCTCGGCATCCGACAACAGCAGTCGGCCAACGTCGTTCGTGTGGCTCTATTATAGCCGCGACCATTTTATCGGTTTCCACGATGTATTTTCACCGGTCGACCGTATAAATTCTGACGATAGGATCTCGACAAATGAAATTACAGGCCGGGCCTCTGTTAGCCAAGCTACATTGTACGTTGCGGTATCGCCGGGCGTCATCGGTTGACGGCGACTACGCTGAACTCGATTCTCTGTCCAGCAGAATGTGGATAACAGTGTGCGATATGTTTGAAAAATTATTCTTTTTATTTCTTGATAATTTGAACGCATGAATTTTACTGTATTCGACGATTTTGGGGTTGGTTGGTTAGTGACGATAGCAATATGAAAGGCAATAACAATAACAATGTGAATAGCAATAGCAGTAGCAATAGCAGTAGCAATAGCAGTAGCAATAGCAGTAGCAATAATAATAGTAATAGCAAAAGCAATAACAATTTCAATGACAGTATACAAATAACAGTGACAATAACAGTGACAACATATGATTCTTCCACATATGATTTCCACTCACCCAAAAATTTCCTGATACGCAAAAAGCACTCGCGATTTAGCTATCAAAAGAATAACTGTTCCACAACCACCCGTAGCGACTCATTAATTCGGAACCGGCTATAAATACAGAGTTCCCGGTTTATCGAGTGCAGCGTTAACTTTATCACCCGAACGACAGCACACTTTAGAACAACAACGTCCTAACGACGTGACAATAACAGTCGGCAATGGTTCGAACCTCTTCGACTACAATCTCGTTCAATCACCGTAACGTCTCTCATAGGTCCCTGTATCGCCGTGAAACGGTGAAAAATGGCGCAGGTTAAAATCAGGATGCTCGAACGAGCCACATAGCCGGCTGGAAGGTGACAGAACAATTTCGTTCGGGAACGAGAGTCGTTCCGATAAATAATTACCGATGCTTAGCCGCGTCCTAAAACAGCGTTCCCCAACGTCGAACGAACGCCATTACCCGAGCCGAGACCACGATAGCAAACTTGTACGAGGCCATATTCACCGACATCGACCGTATAAATACGAACACGAGCGTCGATTCGTTTCGTTAAAAGCATCCTGTCGTTATTCTGTCCGTGGTTCACGGTGACGATCTTTCCTCAGGAGAACAGAGAGGGGGATCGCTTAATTCGGAACCTGCTTTCGTGGCCAGCTGACAGAGCTGAAACGTCCGGCCACTTAATGTTAACCGTGAATGCGTTTAACCGCGAGGATGTTAAGTAAATGGGGGATGATCGCCGAATAATTGTGTTAATTAACGTTTATTGCGCGGCAACCGTGATTCACGTTTGTTGATAGAATTACACAGATACGAAACGATAACCGGTGAGGGTTTAGTCTCGGTACGTTATGAGTTCATGAAAATGGATACCTAATCGATAGCTTTAATCTAAATTAACACTTTGATGGATACACGGTTTTAAGCCTCGATGGAGCTAATGATTCTCAGTTTACACTCTATTTTATCTCGAGTGCTGTACTCGGAAATGAATTTCGCGGGGAAGTATGAGACGAGAGGGAATATAGATAGGTTGCTACATTCTGGGTCATCACGTGTTAGCACTTTAGTTCTTCGTGTGTCGACGCTTCATATTTTCAAATTTATGAATTTATGGATTTATGAATTCTCTAATTTTCGCAGCTGTCTATTTTAAATTCCTCCAGCATTAAACCCTCAATTCCCTAGATTCTGAAATCACCCTCGAATGCCAACGTCTTCAAGTATCTACATTCTCTAACTCCTAAAATCTGCATGTCCCTTTCTAGCTCAAATTCCTAGATGTCAATACTCCTATTCCCAAATCCACATGTCTACAGATACCTACGTTATAAAATCCCTAGGTCCCCAACCTTTACATCACAAATTCCTACATACCCAAATTCCCACATAAATCGCCAACATCCTCAAGACTCCCAATATTGATATCCTCAAAACTCCTTAAAAATCATGACCCCTCGAATGTGACCTGTCGTCTCCACGTTTCTCTTAGGAAAATGTCTGTACACAAGATTCTAATCAAACAGCGATCCGGTCGAATGAGTTAATTGATTTGGCGTAGTTAAGAGGCCAGCAGGTTAACTGCGGGATAGAAGCGCGTCCCCGGCGAAATAACGGCAGGAGAAACATTCCGAAAGCTGGTCCTCGATCGATCATTCGCAAACGAAGTAGCGGCCGTCGGTGAACGACGAGCAGGCCACCCTGTAACGTCACCGGAACAGTTCCTCGTGATCGTCGGCGTTAAATCATCCGACTCGGAGCAAAAAGCGTCACGCGACAAGGAAGCCTCATTACGGCCAAGCTGCGGAATCATTTATCTCCCGGCTCGCTAGCACCGTTTAAGCCGATTTTCCATTTCGACCGCGTTCCACGTGACGGTTCACCAACGTAAACGAGCTCGTCCATTCATAATCCATTCATAAATTAACTCGATCGCATAATGGCGGTGAAGCCTGAGGGATCCGTCGTTGACCCGCGAACCGGTCGACAGGAGATCCGTTACGATTCGTTGCCGATTATGGTTCTTGTAGAACGTGAAATTGTTGCATGGACATGGGGATTTAGGGACATTGGGGGATCTAGGGATTTGGGAACTTGGGGATATGGAAATTTGAGAATTTGGAGATCTAGTTTGGGGATTTGGGGATTTGGGAATTTTAGAATTTGGGAACGTGGAAATTTGGGATTTTAGGAATTTGGGAATTTGAGAATTTGGGGACGTGGGAATTCGATCTTTGAGAATTTGGAAACTTGAAAATTTGGGAATTTTAGAATTTGGAAATTTGTGAATTTGGGAACGTGGAGATTTGGAAAATTTAGAATTTGGAATTGTGAGAATTTGGGGACGTGGAGATTTGGGAATGTGCGAATTTGGGAGCGTGGAAATTTCAGAACCTAGAAATTTGGATATCTAGGGAAACCTATGAATTAAGATACCCACGAGATCTAAAAAATCTAGGAATACGGAAATGTCGAAAGTCGGTCAGAAATTTCTATAAAAGTCATATTCTAGTCGTACTAGCATTCGCACGAACAGAATTGGAGCAAAAAAGACTAGATTGATTGTACCAATTTTTACCTCCTATACCGTAAATTATGGAGCTATATTTTAGCGAGTAATCACGTTATCAAAGGTTCGCAAAAAAAAATACGGAGAACCGGATTTCACGGCAAATACTGGGGGAAAGGAACACAGTCGATCACCGATTACGTTCAACTACCGACAGTCCAACAATCCAGTGGAATTCATAATTATCCATTGACGCGTGGAAAATTACACGCGTTGTCTGGCGTGCAATCGATCGAGTCGCGATACAACGATCGTTTAATACAACACCGAATGACTGGCCTCAGAACCGCCATTGTTGTTGCCTTCCTGTTTCAGAATAAACAGCTGATTGTTCGAGCAGCGAGATGTGATCGATAAACGTTTAGAGGAATGTGGAACGCTGAATAGATCGGGCTATTCGAGATCTGATCGATATTCCAGGGTCGAATGTAAAACTTTCATTAATCTCTGCGGTTTTTATCAGTTAATGATAGTTAGAGACCGAGAGGACAGAATTGTTTTTATTATATGAATTTCTGGACCTAAATAAAATTCTCAAAAAAATTAACATCTCCAAATCTTGACATCAAAACAGCCATACGGAATATTCGAATGAAATAAATAAAATTAAGAAACCACACGATGAAAATGAAATCGTAATATTTAATATGCAGCGAAGTTGAAAGTATGAAAGAATAAACATTTCTAAACGAGAAGTCGATTCTATGTTATAACGAATGTGACTGAACGTTTATCGGCACCGACTGAATCTCTATTTTCTTATTAGCCAGGCAATTTGAAGCGTATAATAGTCGGTGGTTAATAAAGCACGTAATGAAGCCTTCAGCGTATGACAGCCGGAATCAGTCAACGGAAAATCAAATCGAATCGCGTTAGGTGAACGCAGCTAAATCGATCAATCACCATCGGAGACAAGCGAACACTGTTAAGGCGGCATTCTGAACGCTTTATCGACCCCTAAGGAAGGAGATATCGACGATTATTTGATAGTAATTTAACGTTACTCTCTATTGTGCAACACCTTATGCGCGGTCATTATACGAAGAAGGATTACGAACTTAAATGTATCGTTCATCTAGCCATTCGTCTTGGAAATAGTAACTGATACTCCTGCAAATTACTCGCGGTGTCGAATAAATGACTCGGGAATACAAATCAGTGGAGATGTATCGATACGTTGATATTGGCGATCAGACTTTATGGCATCTGCAAAATGGGTGCCGTTCATCTGATTTGGTTATACGTTATTTTGTATGTTGGTTCACGTGTTTTTATAATATATTTACTTGTATAAATGTTCAAATATATTAATTTATTTGTATGGACTAACTGTTCAAATACATTAATTTATTAGTACAGATTCACTGTTAAAATATATTGATTTAATTGTATACATTGATAATGTTGCGGTTCGATTTTTCATACGTTCACGAGTACTACACATTTTATGTATAAAAGACACTAATTTTGAACAATTACTTTCACGTACAAATTAATTTAAAAAAATCTGATTCTTAAACGGAGTTATCCCTAAGAACCACCCCTAAGTATGTCACCAAACTGCAATGACTATATTTATAAGTCATATAAGTCATATCAGTATATGACTATATTTAATAAGAGAGCACCAATAATCTGATCAATGACTAATTATAAAACCTTCACAAGAGCGTAACTTAAAAAATCCTCCCCAAAAATTATTCCTCTGAACCTCCCCTAAATTGCAATAACAATATTTGAAGTGACAGAATAGCACCAATGATCAATAATAGATAAAACCTCCACAATTAACTCAAAAAATCGATGACGGCACATTGCGCTGATGAAAACGTCCTCCCCTAACGTCCGCGTTTTACGAGCGTGAAAGATCGTTAAGTGTCGCGATGTAACCGTCGGATCGGTCGAAATCTCGAGGCCAACTGCCAGGTGATTTTTCTTCTTCATTCTTCGCCACCATGGGCCACGCTTATCGAACGCTTCCGTTGTCCAGCATGGTGTCCGGTTCGTCCGGTTTTTCCCATGCTCCGTAATCCTTGCCTCTATCTCGTGGACGAATTTCGAACGGTTGTCCATTGTCGTCCGCCATCGTTGGCCGTTTACCATTAAAAACTCCCGCGAAAATCAGGTTTTCGTTCCCACAGCGAGAAACTACGAAGCAAAGTCGCGCAACCCTATCGATGGTCATCCCTCGAAGGATGGACAGAGGTGTGGTCACTGTCCCTTCTCGTGTCACACTGGAAAAAATATACGAGACTCCCCTTTCGCCGACATCATCGACAGGTTGCCGTGGATCTTCTGCCTGCTTTACGGAACCGGCTGACCCGCCGATCATCCCCTTGCGTTTATTGTCCAGAAACCGGATTTTGGTGGACACCGACCGTGGTGGACGAGGATGGACAGGGGCCAGCCTGCACTTGGGGCAAGTGGAGAGTTGAGAAATTTTTCGGGATGCCGTGTGATCGGAGGGATGTTTTAAGGGGATCGCTCGAGGGTTATGGAAGTGGAGGATTCTTTGAGGAAGTACTGGGACTTTACTTTACGACGAAACGTACACTTAGATTTCAATTCAATTCTGGGCGATGGAATTGGATATTCTGGAATTTGATGTGATAGAATTCCTAGCGATGGAATTTGACGAGGTAGAATTCCATATTATAGAATTCGACGTATTCGAATTTGATATGATGGAATTCCACGCGATGGAATTCTACGCGATGGAATTCGATATTATGGAATTCGACGTATTCGAATTTGATATGATGGAATTCCACGCGATGGAATTCGATATTATGGAATTCGACGCGATGGAATTCGATATTATGGAATTCGACGCGATGAAATTCTACGCGATGGAATTCGATATTATGGAATTTGATGTGATAGAATTTCTAACGAAGCAATTCGAAGAGGTAGATTTCCACATTCCAGAATTCGAAGTGATGGAATTCCATCGCGTAGAATTCTATCGTATGGTATTCGATACTATCATCAAAATTCGACATAACTATCATCTCCTTACATCTACCACAAACCAAACTAAGACTGTACATCTAGTTCGAACAATTCGTAAATTGTTATATTTTCCCTCGAAATAAGAGTAATATAAAATTATTGTTCCCTGCTCCAATAAAATAAGGGGCTTGAGGAACGTATGAGTTTCTTTAACACGGCCTTACAATTGCACTAGGAATATTCCTATTATAAATCTTAGTAATTTGGTCTTTCTTGTCGCAGGTTCCCCTTTTTCATCCCCTACGAGGTGAAAAGTTTGACCCTCGGTCAGGACAGTGAAACACCATGCAACAAGTATTGTCGAAAACCGGATTTCGTTGACGATGGACAGTCAACGATGATGTATGTGAATTGTTTGCGCATTAGAATCTTCAGGGGGCTTGGTAACCCTCTTCTCTGTAATTGTTATCGGTCACCGTTGAAAAATCGAGGCTTAGAACTACGTAGTTGATGCTTGAAATCTACCCCTCGGATTTATTGAAATTATGCAATCTTTTTATCTACCCTATAAAAATTGAGTTTGTTCAACAAATTCTCAGACGCAAATTCATTCTTCTAGTAAATACATTTATAATTGACATTTGATGCTTTACAACCGACATTTTATATTCACAATTTTTATATTTCCATACTTCAATTCTTTAATTTATAGTAACTCTCTAAATAAAAGATCTCTTTCTTTAGATTTGTGAGTTCAACATCAATCAAGTAATTTGTCCATGAATTGTCTCAACGTGTACCAAGTTAGAAATATACTAACATTCCATAGACATAATTATAGTTCAAATCACTGAAAAATAACCTAACTGATCGGACAAATCTAATAGTCCATACATCTCAACTATCCAGCACCCAAATCTACAAAAGCTCCATTCCTCAAAAAGTCATATGCTCGAAAGTCAAACATGGTATACAGAAGTAGTTCCATGATGAAGACCTTCAGAACATGCACCAATATTCCATTCATCATTTTCGATAAATGTCTATCCTTCCAAATTACGAAACTACTCATAACTAAACTCATCCCCTGAATATTCTCTACCATCCAAATGTTCCACTTCGCAATCCTGAAAAACGCATTTCCTGCTCGAAAGTCAAACACGGTCCCAGATCCGCATGCATCACTATGAAGATCACCTTGAAGTTACACCATCACCCCGATCGTCCCCATGCCGCGTTTCTGTAGGGTGAAGATCGCGTGAGGTATTGTCGAAAACCGGATTCCTGGGTCAGGATGGGCAGCGTTAATGTATGCGGATTGCGCTGGTACGTGGAAAAGGGGTTGCGAGGAGCGGACCTTCCCGCGTTCCCTCTCTCACGGGCCCCGAGGACGTAACAAACCGGGGGCTGACCACGGTACCGCTGCAACGGGGTCCCGCCCGATGACCCGCGGAATCCGGAAACCCGCTAAACCGGATCTATTGGTCAGTTTCACGTGTCTTACGGGGGCCCGTTTACCGGCCATCCCCCTCCGTTTACCGAGTCGGTTGGCATTGAACGTGGCCCCCGAAGGGCCTTCTTCTTCTTCTTCTTCTTCTGTTCCACCTGTACACATCGGCGGACACATCTGCGTGGCTCCGTTCGTGCTGTCCGGTTTCCGGCCGACCCGATACCGTCGTCTCGGTGAGAACTGGACAGCGGTTCGAGTCTCAAGAACCGGGATTCGATTGTACACTCCTTTTGCCCAATGTTTTTTCCGCGTTGTCTCTCTTCGCGACCTAACACTAACGGTCAACGCCAAGGGTTTAATGGTTTAGCGGTTTATGTGCTGATTTAAGGGACATACGTTATGGAGTCTGCCTGACTGGAGGGTTGTGAAGTACTTGAAGTACTTGAAGTTCAATGAAAAAGCTAGTCATACATTTATATCATTTATCATTTATAACATTTATATGTATCTGGGATTTACTATAATGCACTGAATTAATTCTGTTTTCAACCCCGTTGTTTTCAGCCCCAATCTCTCTTTTGGCTCTACGCTGCAGAAGTTATTCGGATCCTCCATTACAGGGTTTATTTTGATAAACCTCTTGCTTCTAACTTTTCTTCTTTAACAAAGTGTATCAGCATATTTCAAAGTGTAATGAATTTATATTAGTGTAAATTGATTTGCACTCGGTACAGCTTTGTATTTTATAAGACAAACTTTGATTTTGATCAGCTTTGAAGTGTACAAAATGACTGGTTACAATTTTTAGAATGATTAAATATGACTTTATGTAGAAGGAAGGTACATGCTGTTAACGAGAGTGTTATGTAAATATGTGAATCATATTTCCATAGCACCGACCTTGCCATGACCTCCAAATTTTTTAACATTCGTCAGCAGAGAGTGGATTAAAGGGTCTCCGGTTCACCGAACAGCAGCACGACCTCTCGAAGCTATTACGCGAGATATTGACAGTAGAAAAGGCTCGTTCACTCTCGACCTGTCAGACAGGTTGACCGTCAGCTCCGATCAAGTGTGAACATTACTGACAACTATATCATCTGTTGCACCTACCACTGAACCGTATAAGCTTCACCTTTCTTCATTTCCTTTAACCTTACGACTGTAGCGCCGTTGATCGAAGTAATTCGAGACTTCATTAAAAAAAAGTTCGTGCCATAACTTCGTGTTCAAGTTGACTTTTATATGTATAATACTTTACAGGGTTTTACAGTATTTTATAATAGGTATTTTACAATATTTTACAGTACATTATGATTTTGCAATACATTACAAGGACCTTGCAGTATTTACAGGGATTTTAATGAAGATATCTAATAAACTATCAAGTTCGATAAATCTCGTTCAGAAAGAACTGTTCGAATCGTCTGAAAAATTCCGGGCCAACACCTGTCTCTCGCGGAGGGATGGAAAGAATTTCTCGCGCGGTTTAACAAATATCGAGGCCAGATTTTCGCATAAATTACGCGTCCGGTCGGTCGTTTAGCGGTGAATTTTGATAAACGCGCGCAATAATAAAAACGTCTGTCGTAAATCAAGCACGGCCGGCAATTCGTTTGAACGAGGTTCGTTCGTTGGCTGAATCTACGAATAATCGACGACGTGTACGTGTACGTATGTCCGTGTGTGTTCTGTCGTTGCACAATCTCGTGAGAAATTTATTGGCGGCTTAAGCACCTCCTCGGGACGCGATCGGTGACGAACGTTCCACGGCATCGAAATTACGGAAGGTTTTTAGAGTCGCCTTCGCTCGAAAACGCGTTCCGAGTCGATTCGTGGATCGAGACGATTCGAGATGCGTGGTCGACGAAAATAGTCAGAGTGCAATAAAAATCATTCCGCTGAATTATGTGTTTGCCAGAAGGAAAGATACCGGTGATCGAATGGAAATCTTGACATTTTGTCGCATCTTCGATTTCGTACGTTTTTTGCTCTTTGTGGGATTTAATCATTAGCGTGCTCTTTCATTTTGAGATGATGGAAGTTTTTGGAAATTGAGATTTTCAACAAAAATTTTCTTAATAGTGTATGATGATAAAAAGAATAAATAAAATTGAAAGGAATTCACCTGTCCCCTTATCGAAATAATATAGCATTGCACTTTGTGAGAAATAAAAATTCAGCTATCTTTGTTGAATTGGCCATCTTTTACGATATTCCTCAAATTTAAATTTTACATATTTTTGGACCGAATATTTTTTTATTTATTTGCATGTTCATATACCCTTTGTGTAATATGGAATAAATAAATGATATCGGGAGAAATTCACCTGCCTTCTTATCTAAGTAACACAACATTCATTATTGCATTTCGTGAGAAATAAAAATTCAGCTGTTACCTGTACGTATTGTATGGCATTTCTCAAATTTATGTTATCAAGTTTATTTAGTACTTGTCAAGTTTAAGTTATATTCCACTCGTTCAGTTAAACAGAAATATAGTACTATTTTTGTATGATATAGTAATGTAGCATAATAGTGATATAATAGTAGTTTGGCAATATATGATAGTATAGTAGTAAGTTGATAAATTGGTACAGTAATGTAGTCATGTGTGCAGTAGTATAATAGTGCATATGTATATGTAGTCACATATGCAATAGTATAATAGTGCATATGCATATGTAGTCACATGTGCAGTAGTATAATAGTGCATATGTATGTGTAGTCGTATGTGTAATGGTATAATAGTGCATATGTATATTGGTATAGTAGTATACACACAGAAATAAAATGAAGA
This sequence comes from Megachile ligniseca, assembly GCA_945859555.1. Lineage (NCBI taxonomy): Eukaryota > Metazoa > Arthropoda > Insecta > Hymenoptera > Megachilidae > Megachile > Megachile ligniseca. The sequence continues at coordinate 7,882,098 of OX243784.1, forward strand.
ACACAGAACATACAACAGCAAAATAACATATCGAAATAAACAGTAAACCAGCATATCAAAATACCAGAATAATAAAATTAATGAAAATAACCTTCGTCTCTTAAACTACCAGCAGAAATTAACAATACGATCACAAATCTAATTAAATTTATCGAGCCGCGTGTCATTAAAATGACATTAACGATCCAGAAATCCTTCCCTAACTTCCCAGAGTCATCCGAACGAAATTAACGACATCGGCGAGTCTCGCGCCCAATTAACGTTATCAACAATTTTATCAACAATTTTAAAGATTGACACACGCGCACTCGTCTACAAACATTCCGTCCGTATCCAACAAATCAATTGCCGCTAATTTTCTCCGGCGTATCTTCAATTACCGATTAAGTACATTGAGTAGCCCATAAGGGTCACTTTATACGCTCATAAATACCCATCTGCGTTTCCACAATTTACCTGCGGGACCGGAAATTTCGGGAATTCGCGGCGTGGCTTTCGAAAGCGCCAACACGATTCAACGGCGCCGGTATTCTTTTTCCGTCGTCCTGCCTCTCTATTTTCTCTCGTTTTGTGGCAGAACGACGCGTTAAGTCAGGTCATGTTATGGGCTTATCTCCCACGGGGACGCGGAGAAACTCAAGAAGAAGCCGGGACGAATCCAACGGACGCTGTTTCATTCCGCCGAGCCACATCGTCCTTTTGCGGATTTAATTTATGGAGCGATTTTAATGCCTAAAAATACCGTGCTCCGTCCCTCTCGCCTCGAAATTCCACGCGATTCCTTGCCTCTCAACCTTCTCTTCACCCTCTTTCCTTATTTAATCACGATTTCGTACCATTTTTGCTCATTTTTCATACACCTTTTTTCCTTTCGTTGCTTTACTCTTGGTAGGCTGATTTTCAAACGTTACACGTATGAGAATACCACGGAATTGTGACATGCACCTAGCTTGATGATTCATGAAATATCTTGCATTTGAAGCTTCATGTTTGATCAAATGATACCTTGTACCAATTTGAAACTTCATGTTTTGTGAGATGATATCTTGTACCAATTTGTTGCTTCATGTTTGATGAAGTGATACTTTGCATCAATTTGAAGTTTGATACTTGATGAAGTTGTACCTGGATCAATTTGAACCTTCATGTCTTATGAAATAGTACTTGCATCAGTTTGAAGCTAGATGTTTAACAAAATGGTACTTGCACCAACTTGGAGCTGCATGTTTGATGAAATGATACTTTGCATCAATTTGAAGTTTGATACTTGATGAAGTTGTACCTGGATCAATTTGAACCTTCATGTCTTATGAAATAGTACTTGCATCAGTTTGAAGCTAGATGTTTAACAAAATGGTACTTGCATCAACTTGGAGCTGCATGTTTGATGAAATGATACTCTGCATCAATTTGAAGTTTGATACTTGATGAAGTTGTACCTGGCTCAATTTGAACCTTCATGTCTTATGAAATAGTACTTGCATCAGTTTGAAGCTAGATGTTTAACAAAATGGTACTTGCACCAACTTGGAGCTGCATGTTTGATGAAATGATACTTTGCATCAATTTGAAGTTTGATACTTGATGAAGTTGTACCTGGATCAATTTGAACCTTCATGTCTTATGAAATAGTACTTGCATCAGTTTGAAGCTAGATGTTTAACAAAATGGTACTTGCACCAACTTGGAGCTGCATGTTTGATGAAATGATACTTTGCATCAATTTGAAGTTTGATACTTGATGAAGTTGTACCTGGATCAATTTGAACCTTCATGTCTTATGAAATAGTACTTGCATCAGTTTGAAGCTAGATGTTTAACAAAATGGTACTTGCATCAACTTGGAGCTGCATGTTTGATGAAATGATACTCTGCATCAATTTGAAGTTTGATACTTGATGAAGTTGTACCTGGCTCAATTTGAACCTTCATGTCTTATGAAATAGTACTTGCATCAGTTTGAAGCTAGATGTTTAACAAAATGGTACTTGCACCAACTTGGAGCTGCATGTTTGATGAAATGATACTTTGCATCAATTTGAAGTTTGATACTTGATGAAGTTGTACCTGGATCAATTTGAACCTTCATGTCTGATGAAATGCATCAATTTAAACCATGTAGTCTGATGAAATACTTGCGACAAAATAATCCACAGAAAATCTCTTAGATATCTAACGATATTCACCTCGTACTGAATAACAAAGTAGAAAAAAGTTGAATGGGAAGTTTCCTATCACAGCATAATTAAAAAGCAACGAGCAAGATATGACATACAATCAATGTATCGGCATAAATTTACAAATATATGTATTAGTACGTAAAATATGTACATAGGTTCTATGTACGAATACACAGGTATTCCCGATGGAAACGAGCAGTGTTCGATTGCAACTGAATTGCGAGATATCATAAATCGATGATGCAGCCGGCGTATCGCGTACACGCTGCGGGCTTTTCAGCGTCTTTCGCCGGGTTACGTATCCAGCCAACAAGTTATAGGTTTCGCCGGAGTTAAGTATGATTTATCGTGACCAGTTGCGTGATCGCTAGCTCGGTTTTTCGCCTCGTCGATTCCTTTGGTTCCTCTTCGTTTTATTAGATGTCGATCTTTGGCCACGGGCACCTTGCGGAATCTGGAATTACCATAAAACGTCGGAACTGTGATAAATGTCGCCAAAAAGAAGCGAATTTTAAGATTATAGGCGCTTCTTGTCCCCGGAGTATCGTGATTAATTTGCAGGATTTAGTTTGCGACACTTTCTAATGCGGGGAATTTCAAATCTTGTCGGAGTTCTTGAATAATCCTTGTATTATAACTTAGAAATTCAGCTATTTATTAGTTGTCTTTTTTAGAAGACATAGGTAGCTAAGCAGCACCTAGGAAGAATATTTCATCGTCGAGTAATGGTCAACTTTATAGGGGTTGTACCTCATAACTTGTTTACACCTACATAATTAAATTATGAGACCAAAGATTTTATTTGTCACAACACAAACATATGTATAATATTTCACATAAGAATATCAAGCATAGAAATTTGCTGAATTTTAAGGGATCTCCTCACAGTTTATATGTACCTAAATAATTAAATTACAAGAACAGAAATAAAATTTGCTCCAACTAAAGAAAATTATATTCCACATACAAAGAATATCGTTAAGTAGAGGAATATTGGATTTGTAAGGGGTTGTATCCCTTCAAAACCTATAAATACCCCTACTAAAAATCTAATTTGTTCAACCATAATAATATTCCATGCAGGAAGAATATTTCATCGTCCAGCACTGGAATGTTGAATTTTTAAATAATTGCATCCCCTTACATATACTCACATAATTAGCCAACAAGAACAGAAATTTAATTTGTCCCAACTAAAGCAAATAATATTCATCATATAATCGCAGTAACAAGAACAAAAATTTGAACGAAAGCAAATAATGTTACACATAGGAAGAATATTTCATCGTCCAGGAATGTTCGGTTTTTACGGGGATGCAACCCCTTTTCTTTTTACAAAACGAGCCGTTAAGAACCTAAGGTATCCGCACCTCCAGTTCCATAACTCAAGCAATTCTCATTAAACTGTGGCGGAAGTGAGCTACTAAAAACCAACCCCCTCGCCCTCCTCGCAATTAATTACACGCGAACGATAACTGCGAGTGCAATCCGCGAATACAGAGTTCACGATCCGTTCGGATAAGGACGAGGATTATTAAATTAAGTATTCCTTAAAATCTCGCGCTCCGACGCATTAATACACGGTAAATTACAGAGAGGGAACATTATCTGCGCGACGTCGCTGATAAATGCTTGGCTATATCGGCCGCGATAATTCCCGTCGGATCGACGATAAATTATAACACCGGTGATATAGAGCCGTTCTGCACGCAGTCGATTTTTCTTCGTATCGAGAACGAGAGAGAAAACGAGTCAACTACCGGGGATTTTTCTAAATGGTCGAGATTCGCGTTTGCTATGACTTGCTATAGATATTCTTACTGTGCGGCGATATACGGTGATGGACCAATGTTAAAAGCTATAAACAGATATCGTCATAATTTTACTGAACAAATTTTTGTGCCTGTAAAGTCTGAAACAATTATTAGAAATTATGAAATATAGAATTATTGAGAATTTATGGATTTCACCCCCCATGAAAAATGATGATAAAAATGTTTATTCCGAGATTAGTATGTACAGAATTTAAATATCCTCTATCCATAAAATTAATCACATATCATGTACTTACAGCTGTATCAACGAATATCTATGTCGAACAGACCGCTGGAAAATTACAGAAGACACAAGCTGATAGAAAACAGGTATGATCAGTTTTCAAACCGATACGAAGCTGATACGATGAGTTTCCAATCGAATATAAATTTATAGTACAAATACTAATAACCAACAAAATATAATTTGATTCGTGGATCAACTAACAGTTCATTTGACATAACTAATACGTGAAACTCGCTAAATAAAAATAAATAGTCCCGTAAGACGTGGACACTTTCGCGAAAGTGGCTGCAATATAAATTCTTGTGCAGAAGGTGTAAGACAACCTTGTATAAATTATTCATTTATCCAAATATCATGGAGATGTATGCCGTGAAGTAAACATATTTCAAAGCAACTTTATTTCCTATTAACGTTATTCATTCTTCACTAATAAGGACGATAAACATCAGTCCTTTAACGTCCTGGGAATAATGTCGTCAGACTGATACTATCTTGACCACCCTCGTACAGAACTTTTCTTTCTATTGAAATTCGAGGGTCTTTCACGTCTAGTGTACATTTTACCTGTATCGTATATTTTAAGATCGTGTAAGAATGTTTTATTATAATCAAAATTACAAAATTGTTTTTCAATGTAATAGCAATCTTGATCATATCTACAATTCTACATATCTACATATCATCATATAGGTACATCTACATATGATCATACAGATATATCTACAATTCTACATATCTACATATCATCATACAGATATATTAGTGTTATAATTTGACAATAAATGATCATCTATTTAAAGTAATTACTCAAAGACCATTTTCAAGTGACATAAAGTTCTGAAATAAAAAATTTACCACCGGATATACTAAATCATGGTCGTTGACAAAGTGGATACCGAAGTTGCTTCGCAGAGAGTGGTGCCAGTGGATTCATCAATCTGAGCTAATTAAAGCGGCTTCAGCCAGCTAATCTAATTAAAGCGGGGTCACTCGCGACGGGTAGTCGGTCGGTGACGACTCAACGACGAGGACGAAGAACACGCATGCAACACGCATGGAACACGCGCGTGCAACAGGCGGCTCGCTTGCTAAACTGAACCACCAATGCGCGCGAACGTAAATCATAAAACGTAAGCATACCCAAAGCAGGCTCCACCTTCTACCGTGGCGTGTAAATGCTACTTGTGTTCACTTTGTTATGTGTCGATGGTAGATAGAGAAAATTAAATTTTTTAAAGGTTTTGAAATTTTTTAATTCTCAAGATTTTCTCATTCTCACATTTCCTAATTTATGAATTATAGAAACTTTGGCTCTTTCAAATTGTCAAATTTTGAAATTGCTAAATTATCAAATTTTGAAGTCGCTAAATTTCCAGATTTTACAATTTCTGTTTTCGGATTTTGAAATCTGCAAATTTCTTAGTTTTGGAAATTAAGTTTCGTAACTGCTCTGATATTTGAAAACGATACATGAAAAGGGGAAGCTTGATTTGTAGATTGAAGAAGCCAGCAACCCCTCGATGGACAAGAATAGTAAGATAAAATCAGTTATAGCTTCATAAAGCAGAGAACTGTGGGATCTGATAGCGAGGTGAAAGAAAAATCGCGATAGCGATTACGAGGATCACAAAAATGCGAGAAATACGGTTGGTACGACCGTATCTCTTAGTGAATGATGGAGGCTTAAAGAGTGGAGACTCTCTGACTGAGATTCATGGGGTATAAAAGTTGATTAATCGAGCGGTTTTCGAGTTTGCTGAGAAACGAGAGTTGAAAAGCAACAGTTCAAAGAGTGGGGGTTGTTAGGAACCTTCCTTGGGTTGTACAAATTTTTAAGGGTTGTTTCAAATTTTACTCGTGAAAAAGTAAAAAATTTTTATATTTTATATTAAATATTTTTATGGTAGATTATTTTCATTTATATTTGACTATTTTGAGTAATATGTTTATTTGAATATTTACGTAATTAGACTTCTAGTCGATTAGTTTTAGTTCGCTTTGAAATCATAAATCAAATCATAAATTGTTCCCAAAGTATCTTCAACCACCTACCACAAGAATAAATCATATTTCTTTTAAACAAGTATCTGTTTCATCGATATGTGTCATTTCGTCTCAATACTCTTCCAATCGGCTCAAAATAAACTATCAAAAATACTCATCGCTCTTACACTTTCACAAAAAGCGTCGCAATCTTCGAATCTCGCGACTTTCTACGAATTCCCCCTATCTGAAAGTAACCTATCCAAAAGAATAAAATCGCTGAATACGGCAATTTGAGACTTTCACAAAAAAGCGTCCGAACGACACAGCTTTCTATAGATACCGTGCTATTTCCTTATCGCCGTTCGTTGGAAACCGTTCGATCCTTCAGGATTCATCGGAGCGATCGAAAGCGATCGACAAGGACGAGGATCCCGTGTTCGGTCAAAGCGGACGGTGGATTCCACGATTCCTCGGATCGACTCGTGTCCGTGTTATCGGCTAAGCGAGGCCGACAAGCGATCGTCCGAGAGAGCAGCGTAAACGCGGCTACTCGCTCGCACTCGCTCCGTTAAAATCCATCGCTATCTCGAGCAATGGCCGTGTGATAGGCTGTCCCTTGTGGGACGATAACGCTCTTGCGCGATACAGATACCGATGTCAACCCATGAGTTGGCGCGAAGAAATTCCTCAAATCAAGTCAAAGATTTTGTTGTATCGGTAATAATTAACAAATTTGTAATTTTATGTTTTGGGAATGTTGGTCAACTAAATATACTCAAATACAAAATTTGTCAACACTTGAATAAACATAAGTACAAAATTTAATAACACCTAAAACATCAGCTATAGTACAAAGTACCCTTTTGCAACAGCCTATCTTAAAACACTTCCCAACCCCGATGTCCACACGATTCTGTTCTCGACAGAAGTTGAAAAGAAACAGGAAAGAAAGAAGTGGCAATAAAAAAAGGGTGAAGAAAAATTGATATTGTTCGGTAAATAACCGAAACTTCATAAACAAAGCAGCTCGCAGTCTCGTTCTTTTTAAACGCGACGCTTTCAACCGTCGTATTTCCCGATATTATTAACGACGGTCGAGCATTAAGCGGATTTTTATTACGGTACGGAATTACACCGACAACTTCTCCGTCTCTTATCCAATCCAATTATCCAGCGGCATCGGGAACGGTTCGCGAACAATTTCATTTTTCCGTTGCCGCGTAACTTCTTCTTCTTCTTCTTCTTCTTCTTCTTCATCGTCTCTCCCCCTGTTGATTCCGGGCCATTCATTGAAATTACACGCGGCGTAAGTTACTCCTCGCTGGAATTTACATTGAAATTGTAATTAAGCCGCGGCGATCTCTGTTTTATCTGAAATTAACCGACAGAAATCCTGGCGGTTCGCTCGAACCTCTATATAGACGTAACCACGAGTGTCGTTGGACAGTGTTTCTCAAATTATAACACGATTCCGGACATTTTTACGAGTTTTCTGATTGTTTGAAAGTGGGGAGAGTTTAGGGAGAACTTGGTGGAGGTTCAGGAAGGGTTTGGGGGTTGTAAAGTTAGGGAGAGACTAGGGAGAGCACGAGGAGAGCTTAGGGAGAGCCTGTTGGGAAGTTGAGGAGGTTAGGAACTCATGAGTGGAGTTTGGAAAGTTGGGAACGATGAAAATTGTTGAATTGCAATATACGAAAATAGGGAAATATGAAAATTGCCATATATTAAAATTGGAAAATGTGGAAATTGCAATATATGAAAATTGGGAAATGTGGAAACTGCAATATATGAAAATTGGATAATGTGGAAACTGCAATATATGAAAATTGGGGAAATATGGAAATTGCAATATATGAAAACTGGGAAATGTAAAAATTGCAATATATGAAAATTGGAAAATGTGGAAACTGCAATATATGAAAATTGGGGAAATATGGAAAGTACAATATATGAAAATTATAAAATATAGACACTGAAAAGTAGAAAGTTGAAAATTTTCAAAGTTGTATGTCCAAAAGTTTATAAACTTATAAATTCAACTATTAATTTGCGAATTAAGTATGAATCGTTATTTTCCCCAGCTAAACCTTATTCTCAAATACTAACAAATTATACTAAGCCGACTAAAAGTACATCAAGACCCAAAGAAATGTCTGAAATCGTTAAAAACGTTTAGAGGAAACGTTAGCATTCGATACCATAAAAATGATCGTTCCCATCAATAAATTCCACAATGAATATTCCGTGCAATCTAACGTAATCAATTTATTTCTTAAAATATCATCGATTACCCAGAGCCACGGGATGCATTACAATTTAATCGAATAATTAGAATCGATAAAAATAAGGATCGTTGAGATTAGCATTTTAATGAAATAATTAAACAAAAAATGAAAACGCTCATATCCTTGATAATTTTTATTAATGTCTTTAAATGTTGCACGGAGGATGTTATCGTTCGAAGGATTAAGATCGTTGCTCGCAACGCAAGAATTCGTTACTTTCTCGTGCAAGATGTATCTAGATCTCGAACGTCTTCATTACACGCTGACAAACCGAGAAAAAGAAATGTGAAAGATTTGCATATTACGTATCATGAATATTAACTGGTACCCTCGTGTCTACCTGTCCTCTTAAGTTCTGCCTGTTTATATTCTACTTTGACATTCTTCCTACGGGTTCTCGCTGTTTTCTTTTTTATTCCTTGTTCGACACAGACGCCGTGTTTATCTCGCAGGACTTATCGACGACTGTTTAATATTTTTCCCATCGCCGCGAAAAATTAACTGGCAATAAATCAGACGCCGATGAGACGCGCTCGACAACGTTACACGTCTTTAAAATAATCAAAAACGATTCGAAAATATTCGCTTGTTAACGCGTTTTATGCTATTTACACTTGTCTCGTTGAACGATGCAGTAATATTTTGTCTTAATTAGTAATAATTAACGAATGAACGATTTCTCTATATTAACGTTCCACGTCAATTTAAAGTATACTTCTGTAAATGTTTGTATATGCACAAACCACTTTAGGTCTCTTCGAAATAATTAGAAACGTTCCTAAAATATTCTTGTTAACACGTTCTTTGTAATGACTAGTATAAGTTCTAGTAACTTATAATAGTATTCTGTCTTAATTAGTAACAATTAACAATTGAACAACTCTGTATTAACCTCGTTCACTGTATGAACTTGAAGTAAACAGAAATGTGTAAATGTTCGTATATGCGCGATAACTTTACATATCTTTAAAATAATTAAAACCGATTCTAAAATATTAGCTTGTTAACGTGTTCTTTGCTATTAAATCTCCTTAAACGATGTAGCAATATTCTTAATTAGTAATAATTAACAATTCTACAAATTCGCTTATTAACCTTGTTCACTATATGAACTTTAAACAAAATGTATGAATATTTTTGTTCATTCCGAAAGTCGATGAGATTTAAATTTTCATGATAAAATTCGTCTGTCTATTTTTGAATGGTCTCTCAAAATTTTTTAGATGTCTGTTTCGAGTGAAGCTTGAAACATTAAACGAGACATTAAAATTAATGAATTCATTTTATAGAAAGTTCAAGGTTTCCTTGAAACAGCAATGTATTTTTCGACAAATCTAATATAAGACTAATATTATAAATCATAATTAAGTCAAACAGTACAATAGTAATATAAGCCATAAAACTCTACAAGGACCTCTAACGCTACAGCTAGAGTGATGCACTCGTGACGCACACAGTGCATACGTTCATACGTAATAAATACAGTTCATACGTAATAAACCACACTCGTCAAATTACTCGTCTTCAATTTTAATTATAATTTTCATAATCAATTGACTACAAAATCTGCCTAACTTTCTGATTTTAGGTTAAGTTGTTCATAATATCAAATAAAACTTCTCCACATATGTTATTCAAAACCACTCAAGAAACTAAAAAATCAAACACATACTTCAGTTTACAGATTACCATCACAAAAATGGCGTCTGAGTCACAGTCTCATAATCGACCACAGAATATCACCTATGTGACACGGTATTACAGGACAAGGAGTGAAGAGGTTAATAATAAATAAAACTGTGTAAATCCATATTATTCAAAACCACCTTAAATAACAGCAAATCAACCACATACTTCAGTTTACAGATTACCATCACAAAAATGTCGTTTCAGTTACAATCTCATAATCAACCCCAGACCTAGCAGAGCATGAGAGACACTGTTGCAGCTCGTGCATGAAAAGCGACAAATCCACGAGCGAATTGATATTTAGATTAGTCGCGGATCACGGCGTACGCGTCCCAGGTAACATTACCATCGATTATTTCTGTTATTTTGCTATATTTGTAAGCCGGCTCGTAACACAGAGGTGTTACAAGCTCGCAAAAAGGTAGGCAGGTCGGTACGATCGAGCCGATAGGCTACCACTTCTTAGACACCAGGTGTTTGCAATGCAAAACGCTCGAGGAGGATCCGCGACAAGCCGCTCTGTGTTCCGGTACGGTGCGATGATAAACGCGATCTCGAGGACGATTCCCAAAGCTCGCGCTTCTCTCATTGATATTCAGATCGCGGGTTTGCTCGCCGAATGATTCAGTGTGCTGAATGCTAGGGAAACCGGAATCGAAATTGCCGGATTTTTCGCCAACGATGCTTCTTTCTGCGTGGACCGGTTTGCCGAAGAACGGATGCTATTCCGAGAGGATCGCGTAAATAACGAGAGGAACGCCAAGGGGAACACCCGATGGCGCCACGCCGATTATTTATTTTTAAAGTGGGCCAAGTCTGCGACCCTTTAACTGTGGATGTGGTTTATAATTATGTGTAGAGCTCATTTTTGATAATCAGTGTTACACATGTAAACTTGACAATGTTCTTTCTCAGGATTTTCCTCAAACCTGAAGAGATAATCCCAAGTATCAAGGTCAAATACGTGAAATAAGTTTACACAGTTCTTAAAATCCTTACAATTCATCCCAGTCCTCCGAGATTCTAAAATGTTATGTCAATAATGTTATATTATTAAAATGTCCCAACCACAAATGTCCGCTTCCTAAACTTCATAGAATCCCGATACTCCCAAAATCCGCGGTAACAAGTTCCCTAGCTCCGTAGAGTTCCTACAGCCCCTCCGTAATAGGTAGTTTATGAATATTCAGATTTTCGTAGCAGTCCGACCCGACACGGTACAAGATTCCTGTCATAAATTAACGAACTGGCCTCGGAAAATATTGCCGGACAGTAGGCGCGTAACACGGGTAGGACCAGATAGATATCCGATACTATCGAGTGTTCGGTGGAAACGCAGAGGGGGGGCTGAAAAGGGGGAGGGAAAAATACGAGGACGACGTGTGCCCGGCAAAAAGGAAAACCACGGGGAAAAGCCGTGTGTACACGACGGCGGTGAGGAGAGGGTAAAGGAGAAACTGGAATGGAGCTGGTCTCATAGGCGTTTCCTATTCCCTATCAGCAAATTGCAATTCCCCGCCGGCCCGTCGGCGTCTGACAGCTTTGTGGACGCCTTTTACGTTATTAATTACGAGCAGGCATGCGAGACGATTCGTATACGTTACTCGCAGGCGAAACTGCCTACCGATCATAATTATTCCGCCAATAATAATCGAGCTCGCGTCTAGCGGCGAGAGAACGCGAGGGGAGAGGGATCTCCGCGACGCGTATGTAAGACCGTCGATGCAACGATTTATGGATCGTCGATCGTACCGGGTGTAAACAAGACCGAACGATTCGATCGTGACGGGGAATTGAAAGAAATCGATGGAACACGAGGGGACGGTCGACGGACACGTTTCCGGCGGGAGGCTGTTAACGTTGATTGGATTACTGTCGCTTGTACGTAATTTCTACAGGGATGCAGGGAGGGATTACCTTAATTTTAAACAACTTCTTTTTGGTGTATGAGAGGTTATTGTGAGGATGTTGGAAATTTGTTAGGTAGGAGTACACAGGGCCAAGGGTATGTGGAAATACAGGGACATATGTGAAAATATACAATGGACATGTAAGTATGCATGTACAAGGATGTGGAGATACAGAGGACAGCATGGAGATTTGGAGACACAAGAAGCTAGATAGCTGTATAATACTAGCTGTATAATAACTAGCTGCATGTATAACAATTTTAACATATGGGGATTATATGGATTTGCAGATATATGAATCTATTTATGTAGAGATATATTACTGTACTAATGCACAGTAATATTACTATAGTAATATGATACGAATATATTCAAAATTAACTATAACATCTCCAAACACAGTATGCGAACGCGCAGTTACACATATAGTAAGTCCACACATGACACGAAATAATCCATCGCTTCGAAAATAAAGCGCAAACGAGTTATGTAATTCTATTTGACCAACAACGCGAGTCCAATAAACAGCACACGCAAGTTTCCTCCATTTATGTGGAGCACGATTAATCGTGGAATAGTTAGCGTATAAATCTCATCGAACTGTAACGGAGTTCCATCGATTTCGTTAAGCCGCAGCATGCTCTCGAAAGATAATCAGGATCAGGATTTATTCAACACAGCGAACGCATCGATAAGGATCACCGGGATGAAGTCGTAACGATTGTTGCTAGGGGCTAGACGGAAGTGAAACTACGCGAAATATGAACGGCATTAGCTCGTTCGTTGGAATCGATGCTTTACGGTCGCGTGTACCGCAGACGTTTCGCACCGTTATTATAATGGAATAATTGTCGCCGCGATCGTTGAACTGTCCTGTAAATCAATCAAACGGATACCTTTTTTCGACGACTAACAATACGCGTATCTTTATTTACAGCGTCGTTCTTGACGACAAAATCGGCTTACTACTGTGCGCGCATATTTATGTCCCGGTGTTTTATCAAATCAGATCGCTTTCGAAATAATACTTGTGCATCTAATCGAACTGTTATGTTAGATAACATCCAAAATACCTTACATCCAGAATTATTTAGACAATATTTTTGTATAAGCGTGATACTAAAAAGGGGGTCAGAAAAAAATTGTGTCACAGAACGTCTTCAAGTACCTTGAATTTATGAAATTTCCCCGATTTCAATGAACATCGGAGTACATAATAAAACTCATTACCAAAGCTTGAGCAGTTGAAATTTCTCTTTTAAGACGCGGTCGAAGGCTTCATTAATCGGCCAATTAACATATCAGCCTTTCGAGATGGAATTCGACCTTCTCGTCTGACCGGAAACGTCAGCTCATCCCTGAGCTGGATCCAAATCGAGTTTAAGGAAAGTTTCGTAATCTCGTTCCCGAGAGGATTTTGCAAAATTTTGCAATTGATTAAATCATACAATCGACCGTTAATCGCGCGGTCGTGAATGAGCAGAGGTGAACGTGGGAAAGCCGGCGAGCTGGCTTTTTTGCGACGACGCTGATTGCTGAATGCATTTATGTTTATAATTTAATAAGCGTGGAACGCCGATTATTCCGATAATCCGTGGATTTTTAGCGACGATGTCTGCGGATGGTGCAATTAGAAAACTAACGTCGATGGATCATCGTCGCTTTTATGGAGAGGTTTTCAGGCGATTTCACTCGACGCAGATTAGGTTGAGAAAGCGTGGATAATAATGAAACGATGGACACGATTTTCGCCGGTTATTTAACAGCGTTGTTTAATATTTAAGTCGCAAAGGATTCTTTAGATAAATATATGACAAAAATCGTGTTGAAAAATTCTGCAAAAGTTAGGTTAGGTTCTTAGGTTATGTCTATAAGTTTAATATCCTTAAATATAAATTTAATATAATGTACTAACATGGATGGTACATCAATTCTTAATGCAACAGAAAATTAATTATAAATATAAATTACAAATAACAAATTCAGAGATAATAATAATTAATGACAAATTCAGAGATAAAAATTACAAATGCCAAATCCTGAGATAATAATTATAAATGACAAATTCCAAGATAACAATAACAAGCGACAAATTCCGAGAAGATAATTATAACGAGAGGTTAGGTTAAATAATCGAGTCGGATAAGATAAAGCGAAAGAAAGGAATAAAGGAACAAAGACATCGTGGAGGAAGGATGAAGGGTTCTGGAACGAGGAGTGGGTTCAATTCGAAACACCTAAATGCACTTTGATGCACTCTCTCGCCTCGGAACCCGAAACCTTTCACCAACATCTCACCTTTAACCCACCTGAGAAAAAACATTCGCCAACACGTTAAGAATTCCCTTTAACGCCGAGCTGTTCCCGTGTTTCGCCAAAATAAACACCTCTGCCGCTGCTAGATTCCATTGCGGACGTTTCACCTTTGACGTCTTTGTTCGAACAGGGGAAATTTACATGTAACAATTCTTATAAGTACGTTTCTATATCATTTATACGTTCATTATGGTTTATTTGTTTCTTTAGAAATATAGGAATTGGATATTCTAGGGATATAGGGATACAAGGATCGGAAATTCTAGGGATATAGGGATATAGGAATAGAAAGATTGGAAATTCTAGAAATATAGGGATATTATAGACCATACTAGGATACTGTAGAGTAGATTGTAAACTATAGGGATACAACAATTTACAATTCTAGGGATATAGGGATTCATGATTTGGGGGATATAAATACGAGTACTTAGGGATAGGTATGTAGATATACATATATCCCCAAATTCCTATATCCCCAAATCCCTGTTATCCAAAATTCCTATGTACCAAATTACTACACCCCAAATCCCTATATCCCAAAATTCCTCTATACCAAATTTCTATATCCCAAATCCCTACATCCCAAATTTCTACATGCCAAATTCCTACGTCCCAAATCCCTACATTCTAAAATTCTTATCTACCAAATTACTACACCCCAAATCCCTATATCCCAAAATTCCTACATCCCAATATCCCTACGTCCCAAATCCCTATATCCCAAAATTCCTATATACCAAATCTCTACATCCCAAATTCCCTACATCCCAATATCCTCACGTCCCAAATCTCTACATCCCAAATTCCTACATCCCAAATTACTACACCCCAAATCCCTATATCCCAAAATTCCTATATACCAAATCCCTATATCCCAATATCCCTACGTCCCAAATTCCCATATCCCAAATCCCTATATCAGAACCCCCATATCCCATAATTCCTACATTCCCAAATCCATACACCTGTAAATACCCATTATTTCTACACTCTGCCCCCTCTACACAAAACCCAGTATCAAATAACCATACCCAAATTTCACCAAATTAAAAAGCGCCCTATCTCACCAATTTCATCACATCACGAATAATAACATGAATGCTAAAATATTCGGTGAAACCTATGATCGTGCAAAGGAAGCAGGTCCCGAAAATGCAGTGGAGGGATTCTCACGGCCGGAATGGCATCGGGAAAAAGTTACGATGCCGGATTAGAGGCGAAGGGAAAAGCCAGCTCACCGTGGTAAAGGTTTTTTGGCTTTTTACGCTCCGCCAGGTAAAAGCCTGACGGGGGTGTTCCTCGGGCTGACAGGTGCATCTCCTCTCGACGTTCCAGCGTGGAGGGCCATCCGCGTCCGAAACGCGTCTTCACGCTCGGAGCTGACGCGTTCTTGTACGCGTTTGTACGAGTGTGGCGCGTATACGGGGATCGAGATAAATATAACGTCGCTTCAGGTAGAAGCCAACGGCAGGGATGAGACAGGCAGGTAGGAAAGTCCCGTATACCTACAGGACCCTTACAGGTCATCCGAATGGCTGTAAGGGAAAGGACGATTAACCGGTGGTAGGATCGAAGACACGTGGAAAATCGCTTAACGTATTTGTGTATCGCTTGCACGTGTGTACCATGAATTTTGGAGGGAAATTGATGAAATTAATGGTTGTCTATTTTGTGGGAGTTAAGTCGAAATTTTTAAATGATGATGGGAAGGAATAATACTTTCTTGAACGTTGCATCAAGTAGAAAGTACATTAATTGAATTTTATTGTTTACATTTAGATGTTCATGTTGGAAACTAGGTTAGATTATTAACTATGCAACTGAAACAATTTATTTGAAGTTAGGTTACTTTCTAGCTAAAGTATAACTAAGAATAAATTAAAGACAAAATTGTATATTATTATATTCTGCCTCGTTTTTCATAAATATGTTAACGTTATCCATAAGTTATCGTTAAGTGTCGAATAAAATATCAACAATCAATAGCAATAACTCAACGCGCAGCATCGACCAAGAAACTTTTACGAGAATTCAGTTAATCATCGCTTTTCGCGGGAAAAACGCGTAGCTGCCTAGAAAAAAAAACAAATTAGCAGAAGTTTCGAGCGGTGTCGATGGTTCGACGAATATTAATGATGCGGTATTGTGCGATTCTTTTGCAACCGTCGTCACGGTGGCGCAATTTTTCCGCGCGCCGCAACGAGGCTGCATATGTTCGTGTGCATACAAATATCGCACACGAGTGTCGCTGCACCGTAAGAAAAGAGAGATAATTTATCATTAGACGGTTACGCAATTAACGCCTCGATTAGCCACCTCCCTTGTCGAGGCTGAGAGTTTCAATCTGTCGCGATTTCGTCGACAGATATTAATTATCCGATGATTGCGACACACAACCGTGGATACTGAAGATGCATATTCGAGAAGTATCGAGAGTATTAACACGTTCGATATGCTCGGACATTGAGATGTTTAAGTCAGAATGAAAGAGTACCGATTTCTTATGATACTCGCGGTCATTTATCACTTTTTATTTTACAATTTCGAAGTCGACAAATCCGTTAATACATATGGTTTTCATCTCATCGGTTTTGCTCCTTTTCTTGCAAATTCCAGATATTTTAATTCTTGCTCTTGCAATTTGTACGGATATTTTAATTCACTCGCCTCGTAGTCTATTTACCAAACTACTATTCTAATAATATCATCTAAATTCCTATTTAATATTTTTAAAATATCTCACACATGTACACATGCGGATGTTGAACTTCCCTTTATTCACCACTATATAATTATCATCTTTTTTATTGGTTAAGTAGACACCACACATATGCGTACATATGATATACACTTTACTCTTATGTACACATGTGTACACTTCACACATAATGTATGTATGTATACATTCTACACATATGTGTACATGTATGCACTTTACACATATGTATTCATATATGCACTTTACATGCACACATGTGTACCTTTTACATGTATATTTACATGCATACACGTATGTATGTACACATTCTACACATATGCATACATGTATACACTTTACACATACGTATATATGTATACACTTTACACATGCGGATATATGTACTTGACATACTAAAATTATTATTTTAAAATAATTCGACCTGTTTACATGATCATACAACTCTACGATCTTTTTACATGATTATATATGAAAACGTTTCGCATCGAAGAGAAAATATATAATTTATAAAGTTCTTACGAATCAAATCGATCGGCACGATTGAAAAAGTCCGACGAACGAAACACGATGAAATCGCAGCGTGATCCAAATAAACAAATAATATATACGAAGAGAGACGTCGAAGCGTGGCAAAAGAAAGATGAAAAATTCGTGATCGAACGGTCGTGTTCACCGACGCAAGGGGGCCCCGCATAAATTCCCGCCGCCGTTCGACGATTTAAATGCAAAACGGAACGCGATCGGCTCGCAATAAGGCCGGTCGATTTACTCGAACGGCGCTAAAAACCGATGACGTCACGAACTTTCAACGTTGCCCGCTCGCGTTTAGACGCGCAGCTTTTTAACGACCGTACCGGAGCTTATCCGCGCGTGAACTGGAATCGTTCGCGCCGTGGCTGTTTACTTTCGCCGCCTGTTCTCCAGCTGTGTTATTATCCGTCGTGCTGTTCACCGCCGCACCGACCGCGATTAATTTGCATCCTGAATAAATAATTGCCGATACCGTTGCATCAGCGGGGAAGCGGGGAAATTCGATTTTGTCCGGACCCTTTTTCGTTCTATTTTAAGAACAAGGTTTTGGGAAAGTTGGGGCGAATTTTTGGTAGAATTAAAAATCGATAAACTTCAGAAAAATTGAAACTCACTTCATAATTTATTTCAAATAGAAAAATTCTACTGAAAATTTGTTATGAAGTGTAAAGCTGTCAGATCTACCAAGGTGTCTATCGTGTATTAAAAGAAAATTATAAATCTTTCTTGTACTCTTTATTTCATATGTTACATAAGTGCCAGTTCCCAACGTAGACCATATTCCACGATAAAATGTTAACGAAAGAAAGAAGAATGGAAATCGATAAAAGGTCGCGTTTGAGCCCTCGATGGCGATCCCCAAATGGCTGTCCACGAATCCACGATGGCCGAACACGTCGCGTTGGCGACACATCACTCGAGAGTGCACACGAAAGCGGTGCACCAAGAGGCCTGGAACTCGCGTTTCACACACTTTTACGACACACGTGTGTACGCGAACGAAACGTTCACGTGTGCGTTCCCTCGTTCTGCGTGGCCGTTGATTGGGCATATCTGGGCCCCGTTTCGGACCCCTCGCGCTCACCGAGACGCTGGACGCGTTCTAACGAAGGGGAATGCACATTTCGGCGAACGTGCTGGACTTCTCTTGATATTTCGACCGGCGAAAGGGTTCCTGCTACTCTGATTATGAACTTCATTATATTCATAAACAGAAGCTCATGTACTTAATACTATACTGTATTATACTTGATAGAGGTACAGGTACATACATTTTCGAGGTATTTGGTAGTTTTGGAGATATAGGTACAGTTTTATGTTCAATATGAGTACACATGTGGGAGGTATTAATATAGGTACACATATGGGAGGTACCTACTATAGGTACAACATTATTCTTAATACATTACATTTTCTTGAGACGTTTGATGTTAATTTCATGTCCTGGAGATACTTGATATGTACAGTCTTGTATTTAATATAACATAGGTACACAGTTTGAAGGTATAGTTATACACTTTACTCATATGTACACATGTGTACACTTCACACATAATTTGTACGTATACGTTTTACACATATGTACATGTGTGTACACTTTACCCATATGTGCACGTGTATACATTCTACACATATTGTATACATGTATACACTTTACACATATGTATTCATATGTACACTTTTACACTTCATGCAGGTGCACACTTTAGAGGTACCTACCATACGTACACATTTTACAGGTAATGATAGGTATACATATAGGAGGTAGTTATTATAGATACACATTTTGGAAGTAATCAATATAAGTACAGTTTTATTACTTAACATAGATAAACATATTAGAGGTATTTGCTGTAGGCACATTTTTACATGTGCACCATAAAATTTCATAAAGAATAGAAGCGACATCAGAGGCGAAAGCGATGGAGCTTGCCGGGAGGGATTTTCTGAGTCGGTCTCGTGTCGCTGGTTTCGCGGCGTGCGGCCATTAAGAAGTCAGGCCAGAGTCAATGAAACGCTCTCCTTATCCCTCTTGGCCACGCATGTCTGAGCGGGGTAACTGTTTTCCGTTCTTGCGAAAAGTTAACGGGCACGATTTCGCCGTCTTCGTACGCGATTCGCCGTAACAGAGCGACGCAAGAACGGCCCTCGGGCATCCGTGCGATTTTCGCGTACCGTTACGCAACGCCGGCTTAATTTCTTGACGATCGATTTATCGGAGCAACGCATGAATCCTTCTTTTCTTTCCACGACACGATCGCGTGCATCGGCTTCTTTGAAATTTTTAATCCGACCAAGTCGTATTAATTCTTCCATGCATTCTATACATGTGTGTAACGTAGTGTGTGATATGTAGGTCTCTCGTAACAAGTGTATACAAATTTTAAGTACTTAACCTACTTCTGTCTTTGAGTCCATTTGTAAAACCTTAAGTAACTTTATAAAACCTGAAGCTACACAATTGTGTACAATATTGATTAATTGAAGTGTATTTTTTTTTTTTAAACGAACATCGCAGCAAGATTCTACAAAACCTTTCGAGTCCTAAAGTTTCATAAACAATTTTATACAATTTATTCTGCTATTTTAACTAATTTAATATTATCCGGTACCGATCTAGAATTGTATTTTTCCCCGTTCGAAGACATGTAATTGTACATGGTAAAAAGTGTCTGAAGCAAAGCTACTGATTAAGAAGGCACATTCCTGCGGAATGTTATATATTCCCGAAGCAAGAAAACGTTCGATACAAAGCCATGATTAGCCCATTACTGTCCGCGCGCGAAGACATTTCCGCTCGGCGGTTCTTGGACAAATCGCGGAGGCACGCTCGCCGGTCGAAGCGGATCGGCTCGAGTAATCGCGACACGGCTTCCGTGACACGGGTCGATAACGGCCGTTTCTCGACGCCTGCCGTTCGTCTCGCGGGAATAAATTTTCCGCGGCAGCACACGCTGATTAGCGTACGACTGCGCGACGTAAATTAGAGGTTGCTAGTCGCGCGTCCTCGCGTTCAAAGCTACGATAACCTCGCGAGCCAGCCTCGCTGTTGCGTATGCGTAACACTTTCGATACCGTTATCACGCCGCGTTTCCTGCCGCCAATCTTGCTACGTACAGTCTACGACAAATCTGCATTCCTAGGGAAAATTGCCACGACCATTCGTTGACATTTTTAGAGACTTATTGAGAATTTGGGATGTGGATTTGGGGGTCTGGGGATTTACGAATGTGGGTAGGGATTTGGGGAGTTTGGTACTTGGGGATATGTGGGATTAGCCAAATTTACATTTCTAAGTTAAAAAATCTTCAAATTTACAAATATTCAATTTTGAATTCTCTCGATTTTCAAGTTTGCAGCTTACTCTATTTTCGATTTCGCAAATATTGAAATTTTTATTTCTGCAAATACTGAAATTTTCAAATTCTCACATTTCGAAATCGATAACGTTCGAATCCTCACATCTCCAACTCTCAAATTTTTTATTTTCCAAATACTCAATTTTCAAATCCCCAAATCTTCAACTCGTTAAATTTCCCATTTAGAAAATCCTCAATCCCAGTTTTCAAATCTCCAAATTCCTAAACTCTCAAACTCCTAAATCCCCAAATCTCCAATTGATCGAATAACCGAAATAATCAGCGAATTTCGGTTTCCGAGGTAAACGAAACTCCGTAACGATTAAATCGGCTGAAAATTTGCAAGGGAGCGTTTCGAATGTCCATCACTGTGCTCGCAGATTTATCGCGCACACGGCTGGCGAGTTAATCGAGGCTGGGAGAGCAGAGACGATTAAGCTCTCGCCGAGCTCTCGAGAACTTTCGCGCTGACGATGATGGACTGCGTGAACTTATTTAGCAAGAACGTTGAATGACCACCTTTGTTTTTTCTTTTCCTCTTTTCTCCTCCCTTTGCAAGCTGCAACGATATGTAGGACATTAAAGTACACATTTTTAAAAATAGAATTTTCTTTCTGATTATCGTTTTTTATTACTATGATCTCTTTTATCTTTCGACGATCTTTTAGCTCTTTTTTGATCCATTTAACGAGCACTAACTGATATTAGGTATTTATTAGAAAACAACAACGTCACTTTAATATTTGAACTATTTCACACTAGCTAACACTTTAGACAAAAAATTTTACACTAAAGGTCTCAGCAAATACAGAGTCTCTGCGATAGAGTAATAAATAAGTATGATTAGTAAAATGATTGTATATGTCTGAATAAAAAAACGGGTACATTACATGAAAGTGTATGAACTTCAAAGTGACTTATAAAAGAGACGTAACTCGAGACCGTTTTAAAAAACTTTTACTTGATCCCACATTATCCAGTAATCAACTTTTTCGGCGAACAGCACTTTCGCATTAAACGATTCATTTCTTCCATTTTCTCTTCACAGTATCGAATGAAGCGATTTCCTCGAAATAACTTTATTTACGATACATTTGTGGTTTCGGCGTTCGGAAAGGTTAATTGAAATCATGGTTATATAGTAAACGCTGTACGTTATAAAATAATCTAACACTTCTTTTTCAGCGAAGGTTGTCGATTAACGTGGCTAGCGTCGACGGCGGTAATAGAACGGGAGATTCGAATGTTGAAAAAGTGGAAGTCGTAAAATGAGATTTATCGCTAGAAAATAATGTGTACGTACCTATATATTGTTTGCGGTGCATTGACTCGTTTTTGCTGCACGCAATTCCACGCGTTTCTGCAATAGCGTGACTATATCGTTAGCCAGGAGGTAATGAAACGTTTATTCGATATTGTTAAAACGTCGATTGTTATCGGCTGCTTTCCCATTCCTGAGAATCGGTCAGTGCGAAAAGCGAATGGGCTCTGCGGCCATGATTGTATGTTTTCTCTTTGAGGCTTTCAGAACCCTAGCTCGGTTGTTAGAAAATAAATACGTGGTTATTTGTGCAAAAATGGATTGCATGCGTGAATTCTATCGTGTGGAATTCTATTATTTCGAATTCGTTAGGTATTCACATCAAATCGAATTCCTTCGTTAGAAATTCTATC
This sequence comes from Megachile ligniseca, assembly GCA_945859555.1. NCBI lineage: Eukaryota > Metazoa > Arthropoda > Insecta > Hymenoptera > Megachilidae > Megachile > Megachile ligniseca. The sequence goes on from OX243784.1 coordinate 7,904,811, forward strand.
ACATCAAATTCCATCGCGTAGAATTCCATCACGTGGAATTCTATAATATCGAATTCCATCGCTAGGAATTCCATAATATCGAATTCCATCGCGTAGAATTCTATCGCGTGGAATTCCATCATATCAAATTCGAATGCGTCGAATTCTATAATGTGGAATTCTACCTCGTCGAATTCCATCGCAATGAATTCTATCATATCAAATTCCATAATGTCGAACTCCATCGCTGAGAATTCCATAATATCGAATTCCATCACTTCTCATTCTATATTATGGAATTCCATCGCGTCGAATTCCATCACTAGGAATTCCATCTCATCAAATTCCATCGCTCTGAATTCTATCGTATGGAATTTCGCTATATCAAATTCCATGATTTTGAATTCTGTCGCATAAAATTCAATCATACGGAATTTCGACACGTAGAATTCCACCACATCAAATTCTATTATCTGGAATTCCATCATATGAAATTTTGACATGTAGAATTCCATCATATGAAATTTCGACCCGTAGAATTCCATCACCTCGAATTCTATTATCCGCAATTCCATCGCTATTAATTCCAGCTTCTCAAATTGCATCCCTAAGAATTCCTAATATTGCACATCGAATTCTGACACGTGGAATTCCTTCGCTCCGACTTCCATCAAACAAAATTCCACAAGTGACAAAAATGAGATTCGAACGCGTGGTCGACGAAGCATTGAAGTCTCCACCGGAGATTCGGCGCATCTCGCGTGCCGGCATCGAAATCACCGCGGCCTGGTTAAACCCGCTCGTGTTCTCGCGTAATGGTCGGCGCGACCGGTTCGCGCGTTTCATTCAGAGAGACGTCGATGTTGCATCTATTCACGTGCACGGCTACAATACATCATAAGCTACCTGTTCGACGGAAGACCGGTCACTGGTCGGCGTTGCCCGCGTTTCGAGAGTAAACAGAACCCGCCGGAGATCGTGGCGATAAAAAAAAAAGCAACCGTGTACCGTAGACCAGAGACTCGTTCGATCGGTCAATAGTAGCAGGTGCTAAAAAAACCACCTCATTTTTCTTCTATTTGCATTCACGATTTTCTAGGAATTTTTTATGCGAGAATTTATAACGGTGACTTTAGTATTCTCTTTGGAGACTTCGGAGAAATTATAGTGAAGATTCTTTTAGGATTCGATGAGTGTTGACAGAGATCTTAGCATTTATTGATTGCTTTTGGTGATGTTATTTGATGAAAATTGTCAAGTGATGATATTGGTTATTGATTGAAGATATTAATTATTTGATATGAAGTACTGAAAATATTTGTACAAATATTTTACTGTTATTGATACTGTTCTAGAAATTCTCCAAAAATTTCTACAATGCTAATATTAATTATATTGAAGAGTTACTTTTGTTATCCTTAATAATCCCAAATGGTCCATTGTTAATTATACTTAACTTTACACTTAGCTTAACCACCGAAATTTGATGAGAAGTTCACACGACTGTGGGCTTTCGAAAATTCGGAAATTATGCAATGCAACGAACGTTAGGTATTTCAGCACATACCACGGTTAGGCTCTATCGATTCATCACGACGAACGGTAAAGTTCCAACAGCGTGCTGTTGGAAAATCTCGCGGAATCGCGACAAGTGGAATGCCGATGCTTTGCCGCTGTATCGGGGGAAGGACAGCCGAATGGACGAAACTGTTCGTTTTATTTAAACGTGTCAGAGATAACGCAAGAAGATGCATCACTCGTTGCTTTCGGTAGACTCTGTCGTGGGTCGTGTCACTCGTAATTGCGCACATCCTTCTGAACGACTGACGACAAGTTATTATCGGTGAAATGCGTGTCCTCCGCGATGACACTGTCATTTATCATCAGCCAGATAAATCCCTTTCTCAGTCGTCAGCCTCTTAACTTCCTTTCCTAAAGCGAAATTTAACATGGCGTTTCTTCGAATTGAATAAAATTCGAAATTGTTGGAAAAGGGTGTCACTGTATGGAAAGGTTCCAGGTGAAAATTTCAGGGATTGGATTTTTCGTTTTATTTATGGAAGTCTGATTTAATGGATGTCTCATTTATTTCTTTTTAGTTCATTTTTATTGTTGGACAACTTTGAAATTTTTACAACACTGATTACAGAATTGCAAATTCCCCATATGCTCAAATTCACAAATTTTCAACTCTGAGATTCTTATATCCCCCCATTCCCGAATTTAAAAATTCCGAATTCCCTATGTCCCCCCAAATACTCAAATTTTCAACTCTTAAATTCTCCATATCCCCGAATTCCCCAATTCCCACATTCCCAAACTTTCGACTCCTAAATTCCCAAATTAAAAAATTCCAAGTGCTCCATATCCTGAAATTTCCAAATCCTAAAATTCTCCACGTCTCCGAATTCCCCAATTCTCAAATTCCCCATATCCCCAAATTCCCAAAATTTTTCAAATCTCAAATTCTCCATATCTTAAATCCCCAAATGCTCCAATCCCAAATTCCCCATATCCCCAAATTTCAGATGAAAAATGACCTATGCAAAAATTGTCAGCTCCATCGACTAAGAGACGTCCATGTATCGTTGATGGCGAACATCCCGAAAGAGTTCGGATAAGGAAAAAATGTGTAGGTTAACGGCGAAGCGTCTAAAAACGCGGTCGTAAGCCACTTCCCTTCGAAAACGCGGAGTTGTTCTTCCTCCCACTTGTTCGTCTTCTTCTCGGTTTCGATCCGCCCACGCGGTTGCGTGCAGCCACCCACGCCGGGCAACGTGCACGCGTAACGACCGCGACGACGATTCTCACGGGAAGGCGTGCGTATTCAAATTATATCCGTCCGCTGTCACGAGCCCCGATCCCCTAATTACTCCCTGCTGAACATCGCCGCCGTACATATCGCCGGTGTACGAGCCACGCGGAATAATTCGCCACGCGAGCCACGCACAACTTTATGTACACTCGCGGCCAGCTACTTAACGCCGCTTTGCAATTCAGAAAATAAACCCGATCGATATCTTACGAAACTAGGGTACCAATTACGTTGCCTTTGTATCAAAATTATAAGCATATACATGCACGTGCAAACAATTTGATTTTTAATTTTCCTGCGATTACTAGGTGTTTACCGTTCAAATTCTTTTGTATATTAAAATCTGCTAAGTGTAATAAATCTTGTAATCTGTGACAGTTTGAGGACTACATGAGACATGTTTATGGACTTTGTAAATTATCGACAGAAATGTAAATGCATAAATAATTTTAGTTTATTACTGCGGGTATATGTCATGTGCTTATGTTTTTGAGATATAAATAATCATGTGAATTGTGAGGTCCACAATGAATATTTTGCAGACTTCGGTGTGTCATAAATGCATAAACATCTATGCATAATGCATGGAAACTGATAATACTAATTTTGTACTGAAATGTTTTATAAATATTTTTAATATTTGTGGTTCAAATGGCGGTCGGCTACTTAGGATCTACAAGGCTGCTCTGCAACCAGTCAGATTCGTGTATTCTTTATATCTGTGGATCTAGCACGTATGTGACAGTGAGTAGTGTATTTTGGTAACACGTATCTGAATACATGACTTGGTACTTGGGATGTGAAATATTTTTCTTAATATTTCAAACAATAGCAAACGTATAATACACTTGAAAATTTGAAATGTGGTTGGAAACTGAGAATGTGTTAAGAACAGCTAAGAAATGTCAATACGGTTGTATGTGTCAGAGTGAAATTTTTTAAAGAAAAGTCGCTTATCAACACATTAATACACGGAGAGAATATATTACAGAAACTGTCAATAATACCTATTGAATTTGATGGTTAGTTCAATAGAACTTTTGTAATAAACTATGATACAAAATACCTAATGTAATATTATACTTCGTTAAATATTTAGAAACGAGATGAATTACATAGTTGCTACTGTACACTAAATGGATGACATTTAAGATCTTTGGTTCAGTTAAGACTAAAAATGCAGAATGATTGAAAAGAAAAATGTAAGAACATTCCAATGAAATATGTAAGAATACCTTGTTATGAAAATCCTAATTAAATTTATATACCTGAAATCTATATCTATCCCTAGATGTAGATGTCCAAAACCTGTATCAGATCCTAGGTTCAGATATCCCACCCCAATTATCGATGTCATTCACTGTATAACTAAATATTTCTTCAATAACACGTGGTTCCAACAACACATCGCAAAGAGGTCTCCGTTCGCCTCGTTGCTCACCGTTCGTACCGAATATTATCGTAGCGAAAAATGTAAAAAATTTTGAGTTTTCGCGGTCAGCCGTCCGTTTTAAAACACATCGCGACGTAGCCCGAGGCTGTCCTCCGTGGCTGGCTGCCCATTTTTCACGAGTCTCCCTCTCGCTCCAGCTCCTCCTCTTCCTTTCTCCTCCGTCTTTCTTCCCTTCGGCTCGTTTTTTCCTCTTTTAATTCCATCCGTTGCTTTTTCTCTTTTTAATCTCTCTCCCTTGGTGCACGGGCGAACAGGGAGACGAGAGGCCGGGGGGACGGAAGGGGCAGTAGAAAGAGGGAGGAAAGGAGATTTCTTCTTGGTCCCGGTACGCTCATTTTCTCCTCTGCCTCTCGTTCCCTCTATCGGTAGAGTGCTCACGCACTCTCTCCTCTCCTCTGAACCTTTCCTTCCCCTCTGCCGTGTGTTCACGGAGCAGCGCCAGCCGACTGGCCACCTCCCCCTCGCGCCATCCCGAACTTCTCGCTCTTTCGATCCGGAGAGTCCATCTCCGGTCCGTAGCCGGCCGGCAGCAGCAGAAGCCAGCTACGGCAGCTTCGTTCTTCTTCGCCGTCTGCGTCTATATACTCCCTCTGGAGCGCAACGGGGAATCAATAGCACGCACGTGTGTCTGTAGCTATATCGGTGCACACGCGCGTCCGCGTCTTCCTTTTTGATTTTTCATCCTCTCCGGTCCTCCTCTACCTGACGTCTCTCTTCGTCCTGCTCCTCCTCCTGCTGTTCGCAGGCTGCAGTTTTTTGCCAGCCATCGAACGAGCCTCGTAGAACGTCCACGAGTAATCTTCTCCTCCTCTCGTTCCTGTTCGTCGGTCCCCGATAAAAAGCTCGATAAAAGAGGGAGAGAACGGTCGCGTCTCCGTTCCCCGAACGATCTCGCGGAGAACAAAGACCAGGTGAAAGTCGATGGAAATGTCGGCTCGGAATGTTTGACCGGCGCTACCGACACGATCGCTCCGTGAGCATCGAATCGCGCGTGGACCAAGCCACATTTCGTTCACCTTGGCGGCTCGACCTTAGACTTGGTCCACGGACGTCTCGCGATATCTGGATATCCTTCTCAAGGTGGGAACACGCGGGGAGAAACGCTTCGGGGATCGAACGAGAGAGTCCGTATCGTGGCAGGCCGGAGGGACGAGAGGGAGCCGGAGAATTACGATAATCTACGTACGCAGTGTCCTCCTCCTTCTTCGGCCGGACGGCCAACTCCTGGGGATATCCTTGTCAAGGTAGCGGGACGGACAAGGAGAGGGCTTGGCCGGCTCGCGGGCTACGAAGAAGGAGAACGCTAGAACGATAACGTACGTGTGCGTGTACCCGCGTCCTCGTCTCTCGAACGGATCGAAGGGCGAGGTATCCTTGTCAAGGTAGCAGGTCGGACGAGGAGAACAGGTCAGGAGGGACAGAGACGGACCTGGAGACACGATAATGCCGGGTGGCCAAGAGCCCCGGCTGCCTGGCTGCCTCGTCGATGACTCGATGCTCTGTTTGTATCCGTGCAGGTCGCCTAAGAGACTATCGTCTCGTCTGCGTCTCTCTCGAGAACCTGCTAACTCGCTCTCTCCTTGTTCGTCGTTGGCTACCTGCGCGCCGGCTATCCTGTCTCCTGGTCCCCTCTCCTCTCGTCTCCCTTTCGCCGCCGCGTCCTTCCTCCCCCTGTCCCTCGCCCGGACAAGACTAACCCGAACCGAGAAACTGACAAGGAGGAACGGATAGACCAGGCAGGTAGAGAAGAAGAGATGGCGAGCGCGATCGGAGGAGCCGGAGGCTCTCTCCTCGCCACCTCTCCACATCGGTGCCTATTGCTGGATTCTCTCCCGGAGGAGTGGGAGTACGTCGAGAGAGCGCTACAGGTAGGTGAAGAGAAAGATGGAGTGAGAGAGAAAGGGATCGCGAACGGGCCAGAGAGAGAAGGTGGATGAACGGAGAAAGAGCCGAAATGGGGAGGCGTCGTAGGGTGGCCAGGTAAGCGGACGAGGAAAGACGGTTCGGGCGAAGCGAGACGCAGCGAGGAGATTCGGGAGCGAGGGAGGCTGACACGTAGAAAGAGAGAAAAACGCGGTTACGAAGAAGAGGGAAGAAAGAGAGGAAACATCGGTAGCGTGTGTGTGTGCTTGCGTGTGGACGGCGGAGAGAAGAGAGGGGACTCGAGACACGGAGCCAAGAGCGGGATGCTGGGAGGCGGCGGCGACGGCGGCCATGTTGCCGTATCCCGAGAGAAGAGAGAACGATCCGAGAGAGCACCGTGAGGCTGCTTCGTTTGTTGCTTGCAGCGGCTGCCCAAACTTTGGGTGGTTTAATTCTACCTGTTGGGCCGCACAGTTCGGGGTAGTGCATCCGTTCCACCCTCGTTCGCTCGGCACACGAGGTTCCATCGAAACGAGAACTCGAGCCGCGGCTTCGACGCGACGTCGCTCGATCGGTCGCGCGTAGTACACACGCTCGCGTTCGCGATCACCGGCTACTACGATGTCGTCGCGCTGTTTGCCCGCGTCGTCGTTGTCCAGGTCGTCGTCGTCGTTCTCGCCGTGGTGCTTCCTCGCGTACTCGTCGTGCCCGTCGTGCTCGTCCTCGTGCTAGTCGCGGTCACCACTCGCGGTCTGCGCGAGCGTGCGCGTGTGCCTGAAGCCGGTGTACAAGTGTGAATCGTGGACAGACGATCCGGTTTGGAAAAACCGTTCCCGGGTATCCTCGTGACTCGTCGAAGAGGGGTGTGCGCGAAAGGAACGATAGCGCCTGGTGACTGGTTTAGCGGAACGGCGACGCGCGGAATGGACCAGAAACGAGGATAATGAGGTGCGCGGAGTGAATTTTGTGAGTTTCACGGTGCTTCCTTTCCGTACGTGTCCGCGTGTTCGCCCCGAAACGAACACGCACGTACACGCGCGCGCACACACGAGTTTCTCGTACGCGCGTGTCTCGGTGCACCAGGGTGCCCCCTCGACAGGGTACCCTACCAGGAACAGCAGCCGCCTCGAAGGAAACCGCGAAATCCGCGCGAGCGCGGCTCGGTCCATCGCGAAGGTGGTGACACTATCATCCGTTGAGATGTGATCCGGAATACAGGAGGGACGCTTAGTAGTTTGTAGTTGGCCCCCTCCCTCCCCCGCCACCCCACCCCACCAGCACCCTTGCGACCTACCACCTTCTTCGACCGCTCGCCACGTATATGACGCATACATGCGCGCGCGAGATCGTCCGCTTCGTCGATCGTCGATCCATCTTGGAGAATACGCTGTCGGATGCACCGCAACAACCTCCTCCGACTGCGCTTCCTTTTGTACGCTCCGACGCTAGCTCCGACAAGTGAGTATCTCGTTCCCCGGGTGTTGCGTGCGTTCGCGCGCGCGCGCGCGCGACCTCTTCCTCGCGGATGTTCACCGACTACCTGCGCGATGACGCACAGGTGACGCGCAGGTGACCCGCCGGTGCATCAGCACGCGCCGATACGTGGGACCATCCGGTTCGTCTGGATCATCCTCCGCGGTTTGCCCCCTCGGTGATCTCGTTCCCGGCCGAAACCGGCAACGATTTTCGTCGACGAAACGTCCAAAGTGGAAGAGAGAAGGTTCGATATCGAAGGAAATTATGCGAGCCGAGTCCAGCGAGGAGAGTGAATGGAAGACTAGCGAGCGTAATTGGTCCCGGTTAATGGTGTCCGCTAATGGAATCGCGCGGCGCCCCGTATGCAACGCGTTCCCCCGGCTTTATATAACGCGGCGTGTCGAGCCGCGATAGGCATTTGGAGAACGTTCTCGAACGACGGTTCGGCGTCGTCGTCTCTCCTCTCTCTTTGCCTCTCTCTGCCCCGTGGCCACAGAGACACACGTGCTAATCGCTTTGCCCACGTAGCGTCTCCCGACGACCATCAAGGATCTTTCCCACAATCGAAACTCGCCACTAATTCTCACTCCCGAAACACTGCACGGAGAGGACACCGGACCTCCATAAACCTCGGAACGTTCGCAGGTAGTAAAAAGGAGGAGTTGACTCGTTGTGTCCAGGTACTCGGTCGGAGACGAGCAAACATCTCGATCCGTAGGCCAAGTTCGAACGGTCTCGCCGATTCCAAACAATGAATAGCGTCGGAGAGACCACGAAGTCGGTGGATGTTCACAGTCCCGTAGCCACTGAACGTTCACTCGGACGAGTTTAGGCCCGAGAGATGAAGCGCGTTGTCCAGACACCTGACCCGATCTCCACGGAGACCACGAGTTCCCCGGGACTGTGATCGACCGAGGAGCTCGTTCCTCTTCGCTAAGACTCGTCGAGTCCTCCGTCTCCGGAGGCATCGTCCACTGACGCGAAGCGAGGGAGTACAGGTACTTGAAATACAAACGGACCCACGGAGGTGGGTCCAATCTGATGCAGGGTTCCCTTTGAGAATCAGGTTAGACCGGCCGAACCTGCTCCTCTGGCTTCTCGTCTCCGGCCCGCGGTTGTATACCGGCTTGGTGTACCTACTCCTTCTCCCCGGTCGCCCCAATCTCCTTCTTCCGCGTAGTAGGTAGTCACCAACCTACCTACTTCCCGCCACCCTGTTTGTTGTCTCTCCTCTCCCTCTCTTTCTTTCGTTCGAGAGCAGCCGGTTCGTCTTGTTCTTCCGAGTGATCCTCCCCTAAACGTACACAGCCCGGGGTAGATGCCGAGTCCTCGATTTTCCGCCCGCATCCGAGATCTGCCTCGGTCTCGATGATACCACTTCCTCGTTACGTCTATTATTACACCTGTCTATCCGTCAGCTCGGTCGCGAGCTGAATTCCAATTTCACGCGACTGCCCTCCTTCGAGCCACGCTGGTAGTAGGAGGAGACGAACCAGCCGGGAGAAGAGGGAACTGGTTTCGCTAACAATCCACCTGGACGAGAAGACGTAGAATTCGTGGTGTCCGACTGGTTTCGACAACGTCCACGGATTCTCCTTTGGCCACGCGATAACCCAGTCAACGTCGAACCTGCTATTCTGGATCTCGCCGAGCGGATCCTACTCGATGGCCTTCCTGATCCCTCCGCGATCTCGTTCTTCCGCCCCGGACTGACTTGCCGCGCAAAAATGCGGCTCCCGTTTCCTGTCCGGCCGACTTCTTCGCGATACCGCCGGCCGGTTCGACGGCTTCCTTCCTCCGTCGCCTGCGTATTCGGCTAAGAAGCCGTTTAGGATGATACTCCCGCGAAAAAAAGAACGTGTTTCGGTGTCCCGGTCTGACGGCCGCTTTTCACTCTCGCTTACCGGTCGGCAGGTTTGCCCGCCTGTCTGTCTTCCACGCCGGTTTATTACACCTGTCTATCAGAGCCGCGACCGCGAAACCGTTTCCAGTTTGACGTGCTTGCCTACCGTGTTGTAGCCGGTTCAAATGAATGGAGAGGCGAACCAGCTGGTCCCACTGATTGCACGTTGCGCAATCGAACCGAGACGAGGCAATGTTTCAGCGAATTAGCGGACTCTTCGCTCCGTTCCGCTTTAGATACAACGGTGGACTCTTGTTATATGGCCGTGGACTGAGGCGTACGCAATATGTTGCATGACAATATGTTGAATGTCGGTTGGATACGATCAAATGACGCATGACGGAATGATATGTGCAATAGTATAACGCAATGGTAATATCACGCGTGGTGATGTATGATGGTATAACGTGAGGTGATATGACACGGGACGATGCAACGTAGGAAATCTCCGACGAGTCAATACGGCGCAATTTAATATGTAGAGAAATGCGAGATTTCACGCGTCAAAGTAGAATGGAGATTCTACGTGTGATGATCTAATGTGGGATTCATTGTGTGGCGATTTAATGCGCGGCGATTTAATAGGTATCATATGCGTGGAAATATGGTACATGGAGATCTGACGTGTAGAGATATTGACGTGACGATTGTAACCGTGACAATTTGACGGGTGGTGATATAATGCGAGGAAATTTTATGGGTAGAGGTACTACATGTCACGATTTAACGCGTAGAGATATTGGTGCATGGCGATCTAACCTGTAGGAATACTACACGTGGTGATTTAATGCGTGGCAACTTAACACGTGGTGATCTAACGCATAGTAATACCAACGCGTTATGATCTACGGTCTTGCAATATAATAGTAATCTAAATCAATGGAAATAGGTGGCAATATAACGCATGCTCACACAATGCGATATAACATGTGGTTATAAAATATTTACCAAAATAACCCATCACCACTTAATTCTGAATATTCACTTAATATATTTCAACCATAAAATCATCAACCCCAACTGGCAATATAACAAGAGTCTATAACACCGTACATTATACCATAACGCATAATAACGTATTTAGTATCCACAATTTGGTATTCTTTTTCTTCTATTTCGTTCGTTTCGCAGGTGATTCAACCGCTCTTCTTCCGTTAACGACGTGCCATACAACGCTCAGCAGCCTGTGATACGCAAACCCTTTGACTAGAATTCGTCCGTGTAGACGTAGTACACGGTTAATCAACCACTTGAAAGAAGCAGTGTAGATCCTCGATCACAAAGATCGTTCGAGGAAAGAAGGAAGAAGATCGAGGAAAAGGGAGCAAGAACCGAGCCACGATACGACGAGGAAAGAGAACTGGAAGACAGCGCAGGAGAATGTCGACTTGCACCGACGAGGCCGACAACGCACCCCTGCACATGCAGGAGGCTCTGTCTCCGGTTAGTACAATTTCATTTTTTATTATCACTATTTCATCCGATATAATTTGTGTGCAACATATTTACACGATGAGTTTTTTACTCCTACGCGTTCAAACTGTCATTTTTCGTACTACATACAGAGTAGATGTATAACCTCCAAAGATCAGAGAGATAAAAAGCAACGAAAGAGTCTGAAATACAAGAAAGAAATTTTCAAGCAAACCTTTAGAAAATTCGCGAAAGCGTCGCTCGATGACGCACGTTTTCAACGATTCATTATCGCGCACGTTGACTGTCCGAGGTCAACGAATGCCTAAAACAACTTGGCTCTTTCAGTGAAATTCCTGGCTCGTTTAGCACCGGCCAAAGCAAACAGCAGCGAAAATAAACGCGTTCGATACGGTGTAGTCGAACAGGTACACTGATCAAGATTGCTATGGCCGGTTTGTGGTTCCTCGGAATTCATGTGGATTTCGGGTAACAATAAACAATTGCGTAACAATTCTATAATTAAAGATAAACGTTACGTTAAAGTACTATTCTGTCAATTGTACAATAATTAACGAGAGAGTGATTTTAAGAACGGGGAAATATGGATATTTAGGTTCTGTCGTCCATCCACTTGTAGCTATTGAGGTTACCTATACCAACCACACAATTTTTCGTATTGTTAATACTACTCTGTACGGAAACTATATTATAATATATTCTAAAAATGTCCATCTAAGAATAGTTGCTAAAATTATAGCCAAAGGTGGTACATAAACAAGCTAATTTTCGCTAATATCAAATAGCTGTACCATTGAAAGTAGAATAAATACAGAAAAAATCTTTGAAAGAAACACAGGGGCAAAATGAAATAAACCAGCAGTTGAGAAGTTCTGGGTGTACAACAAAATGGAACCGAAGTCAGAAAATAATCTTCTCCGGTGAAACGGCATCTCGAATCTTTCGAGAACGGTCGTTCATCAACGAAGTTCTGGCGTTTCAGGGTCACTCTTCCAGAAGTTCCATGCTGGAACAACGCAACCGGGCAATAATCTGTTTGGTTCGCCATTCTCGTTATTTCTCGCTACGGGTGGTAGTGTTCGGAGGCGAAGGGAACAGAAAGAGAGGAAGGTCAACGGATGACCTGCACGAAACGTTGGCCATGAAGTACGATTGCATTCCGTGAATTGTCGAAATCGAAGGGGGCGTGGATGCTGGAGTCACGGCGTCGTTAATCACCGATCCCCTTTCGGTCCCGGAGAAATTTTCGAAATCCCACGTTATTCACGTTTATCCGAATCTATCGTCGCATCAATAAGGATGCATCCTTTATCTGGTGATTTTTCGGGAGGAATTCGGTTTCGGATGCCGAGATAATACAGATAAACTTCGGTACACACGATGGAGTAAATCTGACTTCTTTAGGGAAAATGGCCATATAGGGCAATAGCCGAGTATTCTAAAATCCCTAGATCACAGTAGCCGAAGAATCCAATATCCCTAGATCCCAATATTCGATGACTTTGTTAACTTACCACTATAAACATCGACTCAGGAATATAAAACCAACATCCACATGTTAATAAATACCATCATTTAAAAAGAGGTTCATTAACTCGTCTTAAAAAACTCTCATCTATTTAAGGTTTGCAATATCCCTAAAAGAAACTTCTTCAGCACCTTCTTTCTAAGGATCACAATAAGTTAACCGAACGGTGCACGGTTGAATTTTCCAGCGAGAAGAATCCCTGTCGACATTCTTTCGTGTTCGAGTGGAGCCACTCGTGATGAAGCCGAGAAAGAAAGGAGGAAGAGGATTTCGCTGCGTGCGATGACTCGTCTGATCCTCCTCGCTTCTCTCTCTCTCTCTCTCACTCTCTCTCGAAAGAGACGATGTTCATTATCGAAGTAATCCGGCAAGAATTACTTAACAGAATCCCAAAGTAACCCTCGACTTTGTTTCTTTATTAAATTTCTCGACGCACCAACACGAGGTCAACGATGAACTTTACGTCCTCGTGGTCTTTTCTCGGCTGCTTGTGCGCAATCATCGTCCAACTGATTTTAATCGAGACGGGTTTATTCTGTTTAATGGAATACTTTTTTGTATCAAAACTCCACGTATTTGTTTTACTTTAATCCATTCACTTCCTTTAGCCGACTTTGTGTTATAATTATCGAAGGAAGATCGAGCATGCAGATTGATTGGAATATGAATTTTCAGAGTTACTTGTTTTTGTCAATCGGTGACAGTGATTTATAGCTGAGATAACTGGTACTGTTAGATATATAACGATGGAGTTCGTGGACCTTTTGTTGTACAAAGTGATTGTAGATAATTTAATTTGGCATTTTCATAAGTATATGTGGAAGTGGATAGTGGCTAGCTTTTCTTTAAATGTAATTAACATCAGTGAATGATTGTACGTCAGTACATCAGTGGAGTATACGTTCGAAATTCTGAATTCTCAAGTTGTAGCATTTTTAAATTTTATATTTTCAATCACCAAATCTCTAAACCTGCAAATTTACAAATTCTTAAATTGGGTTTTGCATCCTCAAATTCTGGAATTTCCAAATTTTTCAAGTTTTCTAAATTTCTGAAACTTCAAAATCCCCAATTCCCCAAATTTCTAATTCCCCAATTCCCCAAATTTCTAATTCCCCAATTCTCCAATTCTGCAATTCCCCAAATCCCCAATTCCCTAAATCCCTAATTCCCTAAATCCCCAATTCCCTAAATCCCCAATTCCTAATTCCCCAAATTTCCAATTCCCCAATTCTCCAATTCTGCAATTCTCCAATTCTCCAATTCTCCAATTCTCCAATTCTCCAAATCTCCAATTTCTCAAATCCCCAATTCCCTAAATCCCCAATTCCTAATTCCCCAAATTCCCAATTCCCAAAATTTCCAATTCCACAATTCTCCAATTCTCCAAATCTCTAAATCTCCAATTTCTCAAATCCCCAATTCCCTAAATCCCCAATTCCTTAAATCCCCAATTCCCTAAATCCCCAATTCCTTAAATCCCCAATTCCCTAAATCCCCAATTCTCTAAATCCCCAATTCCCCAAATCTCCAATCCCAAAATTTCCACCTACCTAACTCCAAAATCCCCAAATCCCAAAATTCCCCAGATCTTACAACGCTCACGTGCCTAGCAACATCGATCAATGAACTAGCGTAATCGTAAATCGCATCGTACTGGCAGTGAACAAAATCAAGGATAATAATTCGAGTGGACGTCGCCGCCATAGTCCCATAAAATCCTTATGGGGGACCATTTCCCATTGTGGAGCAACGCCACGCAAATAACGGGCTTTCGTCCGGCGGAGTTTCACTTTTAAGCGACAGGTATACCATTGTGAGGTTAAAAACCTGCGGCCGGGTGACAGTAAAAATCTTTTCAGGCTTCCTCCGCTCGAGAGGATCGGCCGTTTGAAAACGATATACACATCACCTGGGGCGATATACTATTGGAATCCGTTTACTGGCCTCGCGTTACATACAAACGGATCTTACCGAACGATCCGATGGATCCTCTATTCGTAAAGCTGTTTAGAAATTTTCGTTTCGATTCTTTCTGTTATTTCCTCGAGTCACTCTTTTCGTTCTTTTGTATTTTTACATTCGGAATTCGAAATATTCTCTGTTTAGAATTTTTGTTATTTACAATTCGCTGCTTGGAATTTTTACTGTTTTTAATTACTGTTTATAATTCGATACCTAGAATTTTTCACTGTCTAGAATTTTTTATTTTTGTTGAGAAAATGCAGTTTTTATAATTTCATTTTAGGGTATCGTTTCGGGTTGAACAGAAAATGTTTATATTAATTGATGACATTTATTAAAATTATATTTTATTGCTTTCTACTTTCGTTTAATATTTGTTCTTGTATTATGAAAATAGTAAATTTAAGCTCTGAAAATGAGACATACGAAGTGAAGAATATTTACGAAAAAACTGCTTGTAAAAACAGCAAAACAGCGTACAAACGTTGCAATGCGTGTAAGAACAATGTAACGTGTGTAAAAACAACATAATGAGTGTAAAAACAGGGATCGTAGATCTCCGCAGATTCTAGCGATTACGCAGAAATTAGAAGCATGTATTCCACTAGATGTTTCAAATATCATCTCATAATTTCGTACGAGTATTCTTATTGACAATTATGATCCTCGCTCGAAGACAATTTTATCCAAAACTGTTCACAGAAAAATTGACACTACTAGCATTTATAGATAAAGGATTTATAGATGTATAGATTCAAAGACTATTACTTTAACCATTTTAATAATAATATAATTAACTCGAATTAACTAGAATCACAAACCATCTAAAATGACTGTTTTAGGATTCACGTGTTACATTGCAAAATGACCACTCTTTTGTCGAAATACCTTGCATATTTTCCCGAAGCAAAAAATCGTTGCGTATGTTACTTCACTATTTGATTTTCAAATTGAAAGTGAATGTACATTAAACAGTTCTAGAGATATACCTATATTATAAAATACTATAACGAATGATCAAAAATGTTCATATGCATAAAAAAAAGAGCCGAGATAAACGGAGGTATAATAATAAGACCGCAAACGAGGCGTTCATAACAATTCCATTTACCTCGGTTAGCCCGCGGGCACATACGCGTTGGTTTGCAAAAAAGAGAGAATAAAAAAAAAACGTATCTCGAGTAATCACAGAGATATTTCAATAATTGGTGCGGCTCGAAATAGCGACAGGAAGTCGCCGAGCGTAAATGTACGAACGTAACTAATAGCAGTAATTTATATTTCGGTTCATAGGCGCGCCGCTTTCGTTATTCGCTGAAACTTAACGCGCATTCTTTCGACAACTATTAAGCAATTATGAGCAATTATGCAGAATGTTAGGCTGAATTTAATCGCGAATGTATTATACAATTTTTAAACAGGTACTCGAGTGCTTCAGAATATTCCAAATTTTCAGGTTACAAATATTTCTAGTTTTTTCATACTTTTGTGTCTTCAAATTTTTTAGGGTTTCAAGTTTTCAAATTTTCAGATTTTCGCTTTTTTAAATATTTCAATTTAAAAAATTTTTAAATTAAATTTTTTTTATATTGGGAACTAGGGATTATATATGGGATTGAGATAAACTTTTCAAATCCCAAACTCCCCAAATTCCCAAATTTTCCAGATCCCAAATTTCCCAAATTCCAAACTTCTCAAATTCCAAACCTCCCAAATCCCAAACTTCTCAAATTCCCAAATTTCCCAAATCTCAAATTTTTGAAATTCTGAACTTCTCAAATCCCAAACTCTCCAAATTCCCAAATTTCCCAAATCCCAAACTTCCCAAATTCCAAATTTCCCAGATCCCAAACTCTCCAAATTCCCAAATTTCTCAAATCCCAAACTTCTCAAATTCCAAACTTCCCATACCCCAAACTTCCCATATCCCAAACTTCTCAAATCCCAAACTCTCCAAAATCCCTAACTCTCCAAATTCCCAAATTTCTCAAATCCCAAACTTCCCAAATCCCAAACTTCTCAAATCCAAAACATCTCAAATCTCAAACTCTACAACTCCCAATCTTCCCAAGTCCCAAACACCCAAAATCCCAATCTCTCCACCTGTCCAAACCCAAAATCCCTAAATCTAACCTCAAAAAATCCCCCTAAAACCCATGAATCTATCGATAACTAAATATCCAGCAAGTAGAAGAATATCTGCGAAGATCGTATCGGTTTGTCGCGGATTCTGGTTGCAGGTTAGGCCCGGTAGCTCTGTTTACACGCAAGAACCGGCCGTGATAATAACAGTTAATTGGCCTGTTGGCCTGAGGCCCGTGAGAGACTCGAGTCTCCGTCGTGCGACGCGCTCCAGACGCGTCTGTCTGTCGGTCGAATCGGACCGGATACACGACCGCTGCTCGTCCCCTTTGCCCGTCCCCTTTGCCCGTCCGCCCGTTTCTTACCGACGAGCGAGCGCGTGCTTATTGCCGATCACGTCGTTCGAATACGCAGCTGTGAGGCCGCGCGGATACGCGGAATCGTTAAGGGCTTTTCTTCGCGTTTCTTCTTCGATCGTCGTTTCGCGATGCTCTAGCATCGCTCTACGAACCTTCATTGTTGCTGCCCTTCCTCGCCTCGCCTCACTTCGCCGTTCTTCACCAAGCACTACACCGATCGCCCGGACGTTTTTGCCAGCGAATCCTTGTTACATCGGCTCTCTTAGGGCATCTCTCGAACACCTGTCATCGTTTCTGTTATTGCGACGATCGGTTCTTCGACTTTTGCCGATTTTATTACCTACGTGTCTTGTTCCGAGATATTTTCTAGTATTTTTTGGATTAAGTCGTGGGGAAATTCGTTGGAGTTTTAACCACTTTCTGTGACATTTATCAGATGCGTCAAGACTAACCAGGGCTGAACTAACTAACCATTATCTGAACAGTGATTCACAGCTAGCTAATTGTTCCTACAAAGTAAAAACAATTGAAGAAAGTCAAAATGTTAGGTATAATATTCAACAAGCTTTGTTTGAAAATTAGGAAACGTGGGATGTGAACATTTTGAAATTTGTAGTTAGGAAATTTGGAAATATTGCAATTTATTATTTAAGGGACTTGAAAATTGAGGACTTGATAATATAAATATATACAAACATGTGTGTGGATATTACAAATCTATATACTTTGATATATGAATATTAAGAAATTTGAAACGGTATGTTCCAAATTCTCAAATTTGATAACTCCGAAATTTTACAAATTCAAGAATTGAAGATTAAAAAGGATTCTTACCAATTTCAAAATTTGAATACATCGCTAACGAAAAATTCGAAAATCTAAACATACCGAAATTTAAAAGACAGGAAATCCGACTCACGGTCATAAAACCGTATGACTCCACAGATTTGAAAATTCGATAATACGAATAATTGAATCACCGGGTCCCTAAACGATCAAGAGTCACGCAACCAGAAACAAGATTGCGCAAGGGAGGTCCGAAGCGACGGATCAATCCGAGACAGATAACGGATTCGAGGATGAATTAAAACGAAAGAGGAGGTCGAAGAGGAGGAAAGAGGAAGCCGAAGCAGTGGGCAAGGTCGAACGAGCACCGTTCACGAATATAAGACCCGTCTCCGCTATCGCGCAGCTCGATTACGTAATCTTCTACCTTGACAGCGATAGTAGATTGAATCTACGGTACAAGGCCGTCGTTCGAGTCTTGTACTACACGCTATTTCATAAATCTCGAGATAACATCCTGCAGAAGCGCTACGAAATCGTAGGACTTACGATGTATCGCGACAAGTACCGGTGGCGACCCACGAGTTGGCGCGTGAGACCCAGGTGTTTAGAAGAGTTACAATTTTACAAAAGAGACTTCTACATTTGTAAATGTTTATATTCGTTGATATCTGCATCCATTAACGTATTCTCAAATTCAGCAGATCTCTGCATCCACATATTAATGTATTCTCAAATTCTGCAGATGTCTGCATCCACACATTCACATATTCTAAAATCTCTACATTTCTACGTCCCTATATCTCCAAACCTCGTATTTCCAAATCCCATATCTTCAAATTCATGTATCACTAAATTTCAATACCCTCTCTCCCTATATCTCCACGTCCCTTTAATCCCTGAATCTCTATATCTACATATCTATGTCCATCCACGAGTTGTCTTATGAAGACATCGACCCAGATGTTTAAAAGGGAATTTTCCAAATTTAGAGACTCTCAAATGCATAAATCTCTCTATCCTAGATCCAAAACTTTGGATCCATCAAAGTTTCCCAGAGATGACTAGATAAATTTCCCTGTATACGATTAGATTCCGAACGGCTATGACTAGTGTTTCACGTCGTGTCGTGACCGCGGGAGGCTTCGTTTATCCGATCGATTAACCGTACTAGCTGCCACCTTTTACTCGACAAATTTCCCTGTTCCTCTATTTTCCCCGCGACTCTCCACGCGATATTAAAATGATTAGTCGCTTCCTGTGTCGAACACGATACGCGTCCCTGTTATCGTCGGTTACGAGGAAAACATCGCGAAACACTTTCGCGACTGGTGATTTTCATCTCGGGAATGAAGATACGAATTGGAGGATTCGCTTTTTTTTTGTTTAATTACAACGATCGGTGTGTTCAAAATAAGAGTATACGTTGTGCAGCATGGACTTGAAAACCTAACCTAGATCTCTCAATTCTACAACCTCATCTTGTAGTAAAAGCACGATATATACAAAAGAAATTAAAAAACGAAATCAACCTTAGATCCCAAACTAATCTACCTCCATAACTTTCTCCCCAAATACAGGTTTATTGTAAAACACAACTTCTCGAAAAGTTACAATTCTGCGTCGCTGAAATATTAAGTAAACATAGACCGACGTGATCCTTTGATCTTTTCAAATACTGCGGCTCACGGTGGCTTCTGACCGGTATCGGCCGATTAACTAAATTTTTGTCGCGCACCACGTAATTAGCATTCGAAGCTGCGAGTTGCAACACGCGGAAATTTATATTGCCAGCGTGTTGAAACGGTAGGACGCGATTTTCTGAAATTGCCACGCGCAGACCATAAATATCGACGGCGTAACGGAGGAGCCGGATCGCGTGTACACCCGTGGAAGACCTTACAAACGTTAACGAGGGAGTTTAGAGGTCGCGTCGGGGTCACTAATTAGTCGAAACAGCGAACTGTCCGACGGCTGTTTTTTTACCACGACGAATATTATGCAATTTACTTAATTATGTAAGATCGTAATCTCGCGACGAATCGCGAACTTTCACAACGCTGTCCGAGAGTTTTTCAACTGTCGGAGATGAATTCGCGAAAGGTGTTCGGAGAATCGAGCTGTATTATTAGGCTGCCTCCGGGCAACCTGTAGCCCTCTTCAAAACACGCTCTACCCTCGTCATGTTCAAAGAATCGTGACCGAACAGTGAATCGCCACCCTCAATAGCCCCTCGAGTCCCTTGTTCGCGAGAATGCCCTTCAGACCCCGAGGAGCTCTTCAACCCCTTTGTGCAGCGAAATTTCATACTAGCGGAGTCTAGTGGAAATTTGATCGACTCGTTTCGACCGAATTTTCGAGTGTCAACATTGTCAACCTCTCTCAGCCACTTTATGGAATTACTGACTTAT
The DNA here is from genome assembly GCA_945859555.1 of Megachile ligniseca. NCBI lineage: Eukaryota > Metazoa > Arthropoda > Insecta > Hymenoptera > Megachilidae > Megachile > Megachile ligniseca. The sequence goes on from OX243784.1 coordinate 7,924,865, forward strand.
ATGAATTTATAAACTGATATCCACTTCTGAAAAAGATAAGTTTTCTCTAACAAAGCCCCAGAGTTCCAATGTCCCAAAATTATAAATTCGAAGTTCGAAAATTTCAACATCCCAAAACTCCCAACTCCAACGATGCAAAACGTAAAAATCCCAAAGACCAAAAACAACTAAATCTGAATATCCAAAAATTATCCCAAAGTCTGAAATTGCGAAAAATTCCAAAGTCCCAGAACCTAAAAGTCGCCCACTTTCAAAGACCCCAACATCCCAGGTCCAACGTCGTCCACGTTCCATAAATGAAGCCCACCACTATACAAAGCACTGCTAATACTAAACTTATTATACTAAATCCAGGTGAAATTCCGTTTCTCGCAGGTACAAGAGGGGCCAGTGTCACCGGCGTCCTCCTCCCTGAGCAACCAAAATCAAAACGAGAGCGAGCAACAGGTGTTGCTGGCAACGATGCAGCCAGTGAACGTGTTGGACCTGCACGAGCCATCCTCGGTGCACTCTCTCCACCCGAAGTACCACCATCACCACCACCGTCATCACCACCATCACCACCATCACCACCATCCTCAGCACATTCAAACCGACCCCGACGACGTGCAGCAACGCGCCGGCGACGACACCGACGGCCGCGTAACGCCTGGCGGTGACGCGTCGTCCGCGAACTCGACGCTGGGCGTCGGCGAGCACAAGATGATCGACCTGATCTACAACGACGGCCAGAAGACCGTCATGTACACGCACGACAAGGAGATCATCTACGAGAACGAGGCAGACCGGGTGCAGGTGGTCGAATATCCGCCACCGCCACCCTCGCCACCCTCGCCGACAACACCATCCTCGGTCACCAGAGCAGGACTGCTACCCCCGTCATGCGTCACCCCCAGATCCGGATCGACCACCACGGCCCTGCACCTGCACCACTATCCCCAGCTTCAGCTGCAACACGAAGACGACCTTCCACCCGGTGTACGACACGCTGTCAACGCCACTGTGCCTAATTGTGGAGCTGCCACAACGACCACCACAGTTCTGGTGCTCTCTGAACTGGTCGCCGCTGATCCTGCTGCGGGTGCTGCCGCTGCCCAACAACTTACCCTCACTGCCGCTGCTGCTGCTGCTTCCCTTCGCGCGGGGTAAGTCTTGTTCAAGCTTTTAACTTAGTTTCAAAAATGGGAATAGGCTCTGGTGGGTTGTGACAATTGAACAGTGTCGATTTGTCGCTGAGTACGGTGAGAATGACGATTTTTGTGAACCTGTTCAACCTGTTGAACTGGTATCTGATTTAGTATCAGTTCGGACTTGATCTGGGTTTTAATATAGGTTTTGGATAGATAGGTTCTAGATGGATCTAGGTTCTCGGTTGATGTAGGCTCTAGGTCTCATCTAATTTTAGGTTCTAACGGGAAGTAGGGTCTAGTTGGGTTCTGGAAAGGTTTAGGTTGATCTAGGCTTCATCTGGGTCTCATATCATTGTAGGAATTTTGGGAGTTTGGGATCTGGGAAATTTGGGAATTTGGAGAGTTTGGGATTTGAGAAGTTTAGGATTTGGGAAGTTTGGGATTTGAGAAGTTTGGGATCTGGGAAATTTGGAATTTGGGAAGTTTGGGATCTGGGAAATTTTGGAACTTGGGGAGTTTGGGATCTGAGAAATTTGGAAATTTGGGGAGTTTGAGATTTGGCAATTATGGGATTTAGAAAGTTTCGGATTTGGGGAGTTTGGGACTTGGGAAGTTTGGTATCTGGGAAATTTGGAAATTTGGGGAGTTTGGGATTTGAGAAGTTTAGAATCTCAAAAGTTTGGGATTTGGGAAATTGTGAAATTTGGGAAGTTTGGGTCTCATCTAATTCTAGGTTCTAGTTGGGTGTAGGTTCTGGATAGGTCTAGGTTGATCCAGACTTAATCCAACTCTCATCTAATTCTAAGTCCTACTTGGCTACAGGTTCTTGATAGGTCTACCTTAATCTAGGCTTAATCCAACCCTTATCTAATTCTAGGTTTCAGTTGAATATGCGTTCTGAATTTGTCTAGATTGATCTAGACTTAATCTAGGTCCTAGCTAATTCCAGGTTCTAACACCACATTGTTGTTAGGTGTATGTTCTGAACAAATCCAGAACACCAAATCCGTATTTTCTCTGAGTTTCAGCTTTCGTCATTTCTAAATTTCTCCCAGATCTAGCTTTCTTAGATCTATCTCCTCTAGATCTACGTTTGTCTTAAACATTTCCAAAGTCATAAGAAAATGGTACTCCTCTCTATACCTTAAACGTCCAGCACCTGATTTCGATTCCCATAATCATATTTTACAAATAGTTCAACATTGATACGTACATTAATAATGTGAGTGATAGTAATCTCATACTACTCATATGACGCCCTTGTTCATATATTAGTATCCAATATTCGCGTCCTTATGTAGAATCAAACGCTCAACTGACATTTGACGATCTGTAACATATCAAGATCTCGAACGTCGCCTTCGCACACAGACATATAGAAATATTCCTTCATATTTATCGTTGCCTATTTATGCCGAACACACATGAAACTTCACTCTATTACGCTAATCGTACGACATTAAATTATCACCGTTCGATCAACATATCTCTATCATGTTCATTGTCACTAGCCACTTGAATTTATTACTCTACGAATGCTTAAAAACGTTGTCAAATTATACGGAATTGCTTCAGCGAGAGATACGAAATCTACGTTGAAAGATTGGATAAAGGTCAATTGACCTACCTACGAACAACCTGCAGTGTTGGATACTCTTAGCAAAATGTGATTTAACAAGTGCTTGGTTATGTACAAAATTTTCAATTTAAATTTTTACATTTCCAAAATTTAGCAATTTTAGCAAACTACCTTCACAAATGAGATTCCACATTCTCGATAAAATTAACAAATCAACGTTAACGTAAATTATAAAGAGAGTGAAAGAAGGGGGGGTTAAAAGTGCGAGAAGCAGTGAATTCTGAAACTGAGCGTGCAAATAGCGAATGGGAACGGTCGCGTGCAACCATACGGAAAAATAAAATTCCGAGGCATATGGCCGGCGTTGTCGCGATTCGTATTAAGGCTCGGCCACGGCGTGGAAAATCGTATCGCTCCATAATAAGCCGTAAAGTATCCGCGAAAAGCGGTAGCCTGCTCGCTGGCACGGAAAAATGGACGCGCGGGCACGTTGAAACGCGCGGCGTGTTAGTGTTATCGGGAGCGTGTATCAGCACCGACAATTAACAATTATTGCGCACACCTACCCGCGAGCGACTCGGATAAGTCACGTTGCTGCGTAGAATTTATTATTACGACGTGGCGAGAGAGAGAGAGAAAGAGAGAAAAAGAGCGACGTGTGTCCTGCAAGGACGTCGCCGATCCTTCGGCATTCGTTCGGTCTACGCATTTGTTTCTTCCTTTTTGGAGTCCGTGGAGAATAAACGAACCTATAAACAGCAAAATGAGGGGGATATGGCCCTTAATTAAAAAATCCAATTATCCCTTGTGTGGACAGTTATTTATGAAACCGGAGGTGAAATTGAAATCGAAGTTGATCGAATGAAGTTCGAAGGTGAAATGATGAAATGAGGAATTGAAAATTGAAGAATTGAAAACTGTTTGAAAATTGTTGGAATTGAAAATTGAAGAATTGAAAATTGTATGAAAATTGATATAATTGACATTTATTTGAGGTGAACATGATAATAATTGAAAGTTATTTGAATTGAAAATTATTGGAATTGAAAATTATTCGAATTGAAAGTCAATGTAATTGAAAGTCGTCAAAATTGAAATTTGTCAGAATTGAAAACTACTTGAATCGAACATTTCTCCAACTGAAAGTTGCTAGAATTGAAAATTATTCGAATTGAAAATTATTCGAACGTAAAGTGTAATTTTCAATTATCCTTATTCAATTACTCTACATCATAATTTTCCCAACTAAATAAATCTCCAACTAGTACCAGATCATTCAACAAACATATTACACTGAAATAATTCAAAAAAGCGAAGGCAAATATTAATCACTCTTAACATTACACCACTAATCTAAAATATCAAAATCACATGTATCATAAACGATACGATCACGTGTCACATTACCGACTCCCGTGTGCCGCAATTAACGCGTTATAGAATTCCATGTTTCTGAAATGCATATGTAAATGAAAATTCAGCATAACATCGAAATAATAAGAATAATTTATACACACGTAGATTGCGTATATCAACTAACCACATTTCCCAACAATTTTTCCTTCGTTCCTTCCAAGACAACCTTCCACGTTCGATTCGTATAATTTTCGAGTCGTTTATTTCGATTCTCGATATTCGGATGACGCGCGAATTTCCATGCGAACCGTAGGCTTTATGGGAGCTCGTATTTAGTTATGAATAATCTAACGAACCACTCGAAAGAGTAATATAATGAATATCATTAAAATTACAGATGAAACTTGTCAAAGCCGAGAGCACTACCTGCTGTGAGTCCCCGAGAACTTATCACGGTAGTCCGCTAAATCGAGGATCTTCCTTTTCACAGATTAAATGCAAATTAAATCGCGCCTCCTTGTTGATTTTATTCTTCGGCTAAAGCTCGTAATTTTCAACTTAATAAATGCTATTTATAGACTGTTTAATCCGTCGACGATGAAAAAAAGAACGGTGTTCGTCATTTTTCAACGCGTCACTCGAGTCGACTTGTATCTTCGGCGTGAAACGTACCAGAAGTAACTGGTCAAGTCGGAAATGCAATTAAGATCAAGATCTTCCAATTTGTAACATTTCCATATCGCCTTCGTATCGCGCATAGATCGACTAAGGCGACGTTCCCTGAAACGCGCTATTTCGAGCGCGTGCTCAGCTATGCGTGCTCGACCAACCGTGACACAATGAATAATCGAAAAAAAAGCGAGGGAAAAATGAACAAAGAAATGCTAAGATCGCGGCAACGTCACGCAAGGATATCACGAATCAAAACAATTCCAGGCGATTTTATTTCGCACCGAAATGCGTACGATTCGCGAGACTTCTCGTCAGCTGCGCGCATTGTATGTAGATGTAGGAATGCTACTTTAGAAACGTGTGCTTCGATCGGTTACTATGAAGCTTGCGTGCAATTTCAGCTGTTTAAATTTACTGGGAATTTTCATTATGAATTTATTGTTATCGTAAATTTAAATGCGAAGGTTATGGATATTGTAGTTGCCATGGGTGGCAATAGAGAAGGAATTTCATTGTAGATTGAGTTTTGTCAGTTTGAAAATTTATGGACTTCTGAATTTGGACTTGAAATTTGAAAACTTGAAGATTCATATATCCGAGAAATAAAAAATTTGCAAACCAGTCCAAAAATTTGCAGATTACTCAGAAATGAGTGAAACTTGAGTATATAGTATTGAAAATAATAACGTAACAATATCTTCACGACTCGACGAAATTCGTTTACAAAAGAGTGCCCCTCGAACAAGATACAAATGGACCGAACACAAAGTGAAAGGAAGTTAAATTTTCGAGTATAAATGTACTTTCATCGGAGTGGTCCACTTCGCCTTCAAAGAAACGCCACGAGTTCCATCGAAGTTCTGGTCTCAAGATGGCGCGAAGAAAAAACGACACCGAAGAAGAGGAGGAAAACGAGCGGCAACAAAGATTCTGCGCAGATTCACTGGGCAAACATCTCGATTTATAATAATCGAGCGAAAAATAAAGAAGAGCGAGGTAAAGAAAAGGAGAAAGAGAAGCACGGTTGTTTTCGAGGCCCCCAAGGTCTCCGCATGCATATCTTAACGATTAATTTGCGGCGGATTTTTATTTATTGCAACACTGTAAGGTTACACTCTGTCTTAGTATATTTAATGGTTATTGCGATATTTTACATCTTGTAATAAAAGTTAGAATTTATTGTACAAAATTCTGTTAATTTAACGAAAAGAGAATCGAGAGTTCAATGATGGGGACGGTTGTAAGAGCACTTAAGAGCAAAAAGTAGGTGTACGTTAATAATCGATCACCGAGAGTTGTTATTCTGTTATAAATTTATGACTTCCATCCGCTGAAAGCTGCCGTTGGCATCATAAATCATAAAAAACATGACATTCGTACGACGAAGGTCAGCAATCAGATTCTGTTCACCGAATACCGAACTCTCGTGATCGTATTTTTTTCTCGTTAACCCGACACGTCTTGACCGAACGACGGAAAAGTTCCGCAACCCGGAGAATTTATTATTACTTTTAAAGATCTTTGTATCGAATTTATCATGCACTGTCGAGTTTTACGAGAGTGCGTCTTTAGCGGAATTTATGGGTCGAAATGTATAATAAATAAATCGAAGTGCGGTCAAAGAACACAGTACGTTCCGATCGTAAAATTACAATTTATTCGTTTGAAGAAATTATTCGATCATCGGCAGGGTATCGTTAATCAGATTAAAATCAGCTAAAAGCTCGATCGAAAGTAGAGGCTGTCAGAAGCGAGGATCCTCTGTAAGCTACTTATTCCACGGCTTTAAGCACGCGAAATCCGAAGCGGATCTTCGGAGCGAAGCGACAGATAATCCGCTATTTCAGCTCGCAGAAAGAAGCTGACGACGAGAACAAGCGAGATGTTAATTCGTGCGTCAACCTTGAGCCGCGCTACGAAGCGCCATCCACTTCGCTCCCTACGCTTTTCGCCATTTTGTCCCCCCGCTTTTTCTCTCCTTCGCTAAAAGGTTAGATTGTTACGTTGAACTCGGAAATTCTTTACTGAACATTCATTTCTTTAATCATATTACTGGAATTTTTGTATACTTTTATAAAAAATTACTTGAGTTTTACGTAAAAGTTTTGTTGCAAATATAGCAAAGGATTATCGATTGGAGGTGTGGTGATTTTCACTGGAAATTTTATCGATTTTCAATAACAGAAATGCAACACGTGAAAATACATATGGCGATATAACACATGGCCAACTAATTCCATAGCAATAGGCATACGAATCACGCTAACAAATACAACTAAAAATAAAACATTCTACAATACAAAGCATGGCCATACAACGAATGCCACCTATTTCTCAAGACACGTCCCCAGCAAAACCTGACGAGTTTAACATCGTGTATTTACATAAAACTTTCCAGCAAGGAAAGAAATCTATCGAAAAAAGAACTGTGTAGAGAAAGAACGTGGAAGAAGTGTGGGCAGAGGGAGGCAAGAAAATGGCCTCCGTTTAATAAATCCGGCGCGATGGAAGGCGCGATCGAGAGGAAAGAGCCGAACGCTCGAAGGGGCGCGCTGGTGATCTACGTTAACGCGGCGGAGGTGGGTACCTGTAATAATAGTGTTTTCGAGGATGTGACGTCACGCGCGAACAATACACACGCGATGCAAAAGCTGTGCACACGCTTTCGGACGATTATTTATTTGACAGACCTTCCCGCGGGCCGTGGCTGCTTTTACGACCAGCTCGCAACGCTTCGTCTTCGGATTCGCAACGCGTTTCTCGCTTCTGCCCTCTTCTTCCTCGAAACATCGTGCAATGTTACGCAATGCGAAATCTATCGACCATCTTACTCTTTTTAGTCGGAAAAATTATCAAATTTTAGTCACTTGTGAGTGCGTCATGAGTCATTTAAAAGTGCATCACGAGTCAAATTTATGAGTGCGTCATGAGTCAGACTTGAGTGCGTCAAGTCAAACTTGTGAATACATTACGAGTCAGATTCGTGAGTGCGTCACGAGTGAAACTTGTCAAAGCGAAGGAGTTAATTTCAATTTATTAACATATTCAGTCCGATGCCGAACGGAGAAAACATACATAACGAACAGATTCCAGATAATTATCTTTTTAGATGAATGAAGCCACCACGGGTGGATCCCTGACCAAGATTCAGGTCTCGTTATTTTTGACCAGCTTCCCATTGGTGCTCCGTTGCTCGTTTTGCGTCGGTCACCCCATCCCCGCGTGTCGATTTTATCGATCGATGAACCAGCACGACATAATCGTTTCTTCTCGACATTGTTCCCCTTTTCAGTGTCTCGTCCCCGGAAGCCGCAAAAACTCGAGAACCGCGCATATATGTATAGAAGGGGTAGGCTGAAAACACGTCGGATCAAAGGCACCTCCTTCGGCGACGCAAGAAGCGGGTGCGGCGACGCGTCGCGACGCGACGCACGGCGACTCGAACCTGAACAACGGGCTATATGTGTCCGGCTTACATTCTGCTTTCCGCGAACGCGGACCTTTTTACGGTGCACCGTCATTACGGCAATTTGCCGCGCATACGAAACTTCGGCCCCCGGTAATCCGAAAATTTTCGACCGAGAATGGTCCCACCCCATACCTCTGCAGTGCCCACTTTTCGCGATTACGGCCCTGTACACGGTGTTCCCGCGATTTATGAGCCACGACGAATCGTTCGATGACCTCTGCTCGCTTGATCGCCGCTTTTTTCGACCTTGAATCAACGGACCACTGCTTCTGGTTTTGATCAAATCAGAAAATGGTGGCGCACAGATGCGAGAGATGATTGATGGCTGGAGTCTCTTTCAATTGTTTTCGTACATTAGGCTGATGGGCCTGCAGAAACAGTTTGCAATTCTTGCGATTCTTTCTTTTTTTGGTAGGGTTGGTAGTGTGGACTTTTCTTGCAGGTGTGTGGATAAGGAGATATTTATGGATTTCTATATTTTTTGTATCTATTTTAATTTTTAATTTTAAGCTTCTCAGTTCCTGTACATACAAAAATTTTAAAAAATTTTTATTTCCAAATCCTCAAGTTCACAAATTGCCAAAACCTCAAATTCCCAAATTCCCAAATTGAAAAATTAATAAATCTTCAAATTCCCACTCCTCTAATAACGATTAAAAAATTTGTAAATCTCCACTATTTAATCAGGACACATCGCACACCGGTGCCCGCGATATTTGCAACGGGCACTCGATCTGCTCGTCACTGATCTAAATCTCTCCTTACATTCGTCTTATTAAGCTCGACATTTTATTGCTTGTTCGCGTTTCTTCCATCCCCACCGCTTAAATAAAGTCACTCGATTAACCGGTAAAAACGATCGTGGTAAAGTGTTGCAGCTACGCGTGCACATAAATTATGGCAATTACTAGCAAATAAACGCGGCTAAACGGCGATTACAGCCATTCCTTCGTTCTGTTCCGAAGCGTAACGCAACGAGAAGAACGGTATCAAACAGGCATTACGCTCGAAGCTAAATTAATATCATTGTATATTGCAAATTAATACCGCGTCAAGTTTCTGCTTCTTGAACGAGCAACAAATGTATAAACCTGTGAGCTTTGCTTTAGAGTGCTTGATTAACCATCATTCGTTTTAAACGGAGACTTATCGGGGAACTTATAGGGTATTCATATTCAACCTTGATTCGACATTTTCGAATTTTACAAGCTTGGATTGTGACTGCGTCACGAGTCAAATTTATGAGTGCGTCATGAGTCAAACTTGTGAGTGCGTCATGAATCGGACTTGAGTGCGTCATAAGTCAGAGTTGTGAATGCATTACGAGTCAGATTTGTGAGTGCGTCATAAATCATTTATAAGTGCGTCACGAGTCAAAGTGAGTGCGTCATGAGTTAGATTTGTGAGTGCGTCACGAGTGAAATTTGTGAATGCATCATGAAACAGATTGAGTGCGTCACCAGTCAAACTTGTGAGTGCGTCATGAGTCGCTTATGAGTGCGTCATGAGTCGCTTATGAGTGCGTCACGAGTTTTTGTGAGTGCGTCATGAGTCAGACTTGTGAGTGCGTCATGAGTCAAAATTGTGAGTGCGTCATGAGTCAGACTTGTGAGTGCGTCATGAGTGCTTCTAATCGATCTCATATTTTCGGGTGTTACATAACGTCGATTAGAAATTTTCGAAACTTCCAAGCTCGATTTCAAATTTTCGGGTGTAACAAGATAACATAAACTCGATGTAAAATTTTCGAAATTTCCCCGTCGCGCGATCGCAAGCGGTATCCCCGCGAGAGGTGCAGCGGCAAAAAAACGCATCGCAATGCAGCCGGCAAAGTTCACCGTGGACTGGTATCGATCGAGAGGAGGTCTTCGCGGGATGCCAGGACAACAACAACGCGGTATGAGTAATACGTTCAGGCATCTGATCTCCTGTTCGCAGGCATGTCTCGGTGAGATTTTCTTGCACTCGCCGCGTGCACGCACGCACCGCACTCCAAACCGCCCGACTTCTTCTTTCTCTTCCCTTATTTCGGCATTACTTCTTGCCCGCCTAAGGCAGCATAAGGACACCACCGTCCAAGACTAATTGGAGTTCTTTGCCCGTACGCGAGGACGTACGTGCATCCATTTCAACTACAATTAAAATCGTTTGGGAAATCGTGCTAGCCGACTCTCGCGAGCTATGCGCCGCGGTACGTGAAATCGATACCGTCCAGAGAAAGTTCGATAGTTTCGATCGAACACTATTGAAATCGTGCGCTGAATGGCCAGCGTGAAATTGACCGAGGAATTATGATCCGACTCTGCCGCCGTTTCAATACCTGTCGCCTTCTTGCGCTGCCTTTGTGTAACGTCGAACATGAACTATCATTTGCGATCTCTTTTTTTTTTTCGTTCGAGGTTGAAACATTGTTACCATCGAATTGGATCCGCGATGCTCGCGGGCTTTTTGTTCGCAGTCGTTCGCTTCATTATCTTTTTAGATGCACTCTTCTTCGATCGCAGGCTTTCAAGTTTATGTTCATTCTTCTACGGCTTTTTTCGATTTTTTAGTGGCACGGTCTTTTTCGAGTTTTTGTGCTTTGTGTCGATTGTGTGATCACTTGATATTTGTTGTAGTCGATGTAACGGAGGCTGTTGTGGTTGTTGCTGATTAGAGAGGGAGGACTTTAGAGGTGCAGGGACAGTTGGGAATTTGGGATTTGGGGAATTTTTTTAATTTCGGGAGATGGGATTTTAGGAAATTTTTATAAGTTTAGGATATTGGGACTTTGGAGTTATGCAACATTTGATTGTTATTTTAAAATTTTTGAATTTTTGAATTTTGAGATGTTGACGTATTGGGATTTGTTCATTTTTAGATGTTGAAGTATTGAGATCTTTGAACTCTTGAAATTTTAATAAGCATCCTTGAATTTTTAAATATTGTGACCTCGAATCTTTGCAGTTTTAGAATCCTTTAATTTTACCTTGAAAATTTGTAAATATTGAAATCTTTGGCGTTTTATAAATTTTTATAATTGAGACCTTGCACTTTTGCAATTTCTGAATTTTAGATTATTATAACACCAACACCTTGGAATTTTGGAAATGAGTTTTAAAACCTCTAAAACTTTGATCATCGCCTTGGAATGTTAAAATATTGAGACCTTCAGACTCTTAGTCATTCCACTTTCAACTTATTTAATTTATAAATTCCGAAATTTTAAGACTTCACAACTTACGAAATCTTTCATAAACGTAGACCTTGTTCTATACAAACAGATTATCCCATAGAAAACGACTAATTCAATTATTACAGATAATGTATGAATAGTCACTTCAGGATGTTGCTAAACCTGTAAATATTCGTAACACGTACTCCTATCTACAATGCGTTAATTTCACAAATATTCAGTCATTATAACTAAGTGTACCCAGAAGTAGTTCTACCTATGACCATACAAAAATTCTTATCACGTATGTAGAATGCGTTAATGTCACAAATATTCAGTAATTATAATTGAACGTACCCAGAAGTAGTCTGACCACACCAAAAAGTGATGTAAACACTAGATAATTCATGGAGCTAGCCTATATTTGTATCCCAGGCTGTATTTATGCCACTTCCTTCATATAATAGTTAATGATACCTTGTTATCTTACATCGCTATTTTCGCCAGAAAAACCGCGCTCGAACGTCTCACGCTTGCACAAGTCCTCCCCAATAAAAAATCCTCCAAATTACCGTCTTATCACTGTCCACATAAATCAACATTCTCGGTTCCTCGATTAATAATTTTCTCACCTGAAAACGCAGGAAATAACGAAATTCGTGGACACGGTAGATAATTCTATCAGCTGTTCGAGATAGCAGTTTCACCCATACATCATAAGCATCCACGCTCCGAGCTTAGATCTAGATAAAGGGGGAATAAGTAAAAATAACGGGGAAAAATGATAGAAGTATAGGTGATATCCAGGAGGAAATATGTCGACACGCACCCAGAAAGCTGCCACTATCTCGGCTATCGTAATCAGTCACCGGCGCGAACAGAATTTGTCTTTACGTCAGTCGATTTCCATTCGCGAACGATTACAGATCCGCGGTGTCTGATACGCGTGTTCCCGACGAGGAGAAAAACGCGCAGGGAAAACGGAGCAGCGACGGAAGAAGGGAAAAACGACGCCGGACCACGTATGATATTGGGAAATCAACGACGTTTCTAATTTTAGAGACACGGTATCGCGATATCGTCACGCATCGGCGGGCTTAATGATCCGGAGGAAAAAATTGCCGCAGTTTTTCCGACGGAAAAAAAGTCCTGTGCATGCTCGCCGTGTCAATGCATTTGTTATGAACAGACGCTTTAGATATTTCACAGTTTACAGATTTTGGATTTGAATGAAGTAACCCTTTGGTATGTCGAGTGTGACATTTTTTTTTTACGATCTTATAAATAAATCCTCCTTATGAATATATATATATTTGCATTTAAGTACTACTTATAATAAATGAAAATTGTATTTGCCACATACTCCCTGTTGCAATTTTACCGAGAACCCCTTCGTCTATTTTGTAAATGAAATAGTAGGTCAAAGAAATTAAGGAGTGCAAAAGATTAAATACAAAATTAAAATTATGAAGATTTAAATTTATGATTGTATAAGTACGAGAGCAGAGGTATTTAATAATCATGAGGCGACGAAATACAAGGACACGAGAGATATTTCTGTCACGATGATTCTACGCACGGACACGAATCACGAGGAAACGTCCCACTCGTGCACCGAAACGATGCTCCGAGACTTGTTCGGTTTCCTCGCGTTTTGCATGGTAAGGACGCGGGCGCGTGCCACCCCCGCACCCGGGGCTTTTCATGAAAAACGAGCAGCGCGCGTGTGCACTCGCGACGAGCATAACTCGCCGCGCGACGAATGAGCGTAGGTGAGGAAGCGAGCTTTGAAGGCGAGGCGAAAGAATACCTGAATAGCTGCTCTTTCGCCTTCCGAGCGATGGATTCGAGACTATTTGAGTAATTCGAACAATGTATCGTTGAAATCCCCAAATTTGATCCAAGAATTGCTGAACCACCTACTCTATTCTCAAATCTCTAAATTGTGAGTGTGTCATGAGTTAGATTTCAGTGCGTCGTAAGTCAGACTTGTGAATGCGTTACGAGGCAGATTTGTGAGTGCGTCATGAGCAACTTATGAGTGCGTCACGAGTTAAATTTGAGTGCGTCATTAGTCAGACTTGTAGGTATGTCACAAGTCAGACTTGTAAGTGCATCATGAGTCATTTATAAGTGCGTCATGAGTCAGACTTGAGTGCGTCATGTCAAACTTGTGAGTGCGTCATGAGCCAGACTTGAGTGCGTCATGTCAAACTTGTGAGTGCGTCATGAGTCAGACTTGAGTGCGTCATGAATCGGACTTGAGTGCGTCATGAATCAGACTTGAGTGCGTCATGTCAAACTTGTCAGTGCGTCATGAGACGCTTATGAGTGCGTGATTTGAACAACGTATCGTTGGAATCCCCTAATTTGATCCGGGAACTCCTTGGGTCTCCAAATTTGCACATTCTTCAATCCATGAATCTCTAAATCCTTGAGTCACTCTATAAATCCCCGAATCCGTAAATCCCTAAATCTGTAAATCTCTCACTCCCTAATTTTGCTAATTCTTGAATCCCTAAATCTCTAAATCCTTGAGTTCCTCAAGCTCCAAAACCTTAAGTCCCTAAATTTGCCAATGCTTGGGTCGATAAACCCCCTAATTTTTGTGTCCCCCTACTCTATAAATCCCCAAATCTGCAAATCCCTAAGTCTCCAAATCCTTGACTCCCTTTTGCATATTCTTCAGTTTCTGTATCTCCAAATTCTTGAGTCCATAAATTCCCTAACCTCAGTGTCCCTGAATCTCCAAATCTTTGAGTCCCTAAATTCCTAGATCACGTGGTCCATAATTTCATAAATCCCCGAATTGTGGAATTCGTTCAGAAATCCCAAGACCCTCGTAAAGTTGAAATGATAAATTCGCCGATTTGGAAGTTTGGCAAAAGGTGGTACAAAGATGGTAGAACGGTAGCGAAAATGGCGCGAAAAGGAGAAGAGGTAGAAGATGGCCGCCGGAGTCGGGCGTCCGCTACGTGGAAAATCGTCGGACCTCCGTGTCGTTCTCCTGTTAATTCCCACCGGCGTGTCCTTCGTTCCGTCTCCCCTCTTCTCCTTCGTCTTCTTCGTCTGCTCTTTTCGAAAGCGATGTTCTCCAGCGCAAAACCCTCTCCCTTCCTTTTAGCCGTGCTGCCTGCCCTTCTTTGCCATTCGATCGCCACGATACCACGTGATCGGCGAACGTTCGGTGTTTTATGCGAGGCGGCTACCCAGAAAACCGGCGCAAAATCATCGATCGGTACGTTTATCGAATTACGATGCTCGATTTCTTTCTTTGTCCTTATCCCGGCCACCGTATACGTATCGTCCGTCTTTATCGTTGCCCCGTTTCGTCTCGCGGAGCGATGCGTGCCTTCGATTCGAATCTGTCTTGTGATCTTCGATGCGCCTTCGACGATCGTCCAGCGAGAGCCGTTACCGATCGGAATGGTCGAAAAAGATCGATTACGATGGTAAAAGGAGGGGGAGGCCAGGGGGGTGAGCACCGGTTTCGAACGAATTCTGACCGTCTTTGTTCGCTTTGCAGAGCCGCCGGGAAATTACGTGGCTCTCGATCATGGCTTCTTAACGAGACTCTCATTATCGGGACTTCTTTTGTCCCCCTACATCTTTCAGCTTCGATGGAATCCACGTTTCAACGATTAATATACCTGCACATGCTAATTTCTCCTTTAACCGCTTTCGACTTTACGCAATATTTATTAAATATTCTAATTTATTCCTTGCGGTTCAATCATTTCTTCCGTACATTCTACTGTTTATTATAATTTATTCCTTACGTTGATTTATACTTATTGTATTATTTAATGTACATATTTAGGAATATTGCATATGTACTTCTTAACAAAATACATATCCTTTAAAAATGATTATCGGAATATTTCGAAACATTTTATCGAAATATTCTTACCGAAAGTTAACGAACAAGTCGAGTAAACTCGTCATGGCCGATTAAGAGGTTATCTCTCGCATCGGCAACTTTATGTTTATGTCGTTAAAACGATGTCTTTTTACAGTTTCTTAAGTGGGTAAATATCGTCCGGAAGTGCAAGCTTCTTATTTCCATGAAAAAGTTGCATAGAATCGGTTGCCGTGCAGAGAATCGTTCGTGCAGCGACAAAAAACATTCGATACAGGATCGTCCTAATTGTACCGTTCCATCCGTCGTGTAGAAAAAGAAACGAAGCCAACCCTTCAATTCTGTTCTGTAGTCCCTTTTCTCGGCACCGTGAAATCACTTATTCCTCGCGTGGCCAGAGACGAACAGTATCTCCTCGCGAGTCGCGGTTGCAACATTATTTCTAGAGAGAGCCACGTTAAAGGGTGTTATTACGCGTATCCGATGGCGGGGCGTAGCTCGTACGTTTCCAGGGCTTTTCGTGCAAAAAACTGCGTGGCTCGATCACGTTCCTAGATAAATCGCGGATGTTCGAATTTGCCTCGGGCTTATACAGGCGTTTCCTTCGTTGGACCCGCTATCGAGATTTCGCGAATTTAAACGGCTGAGTGCCGGATAAATGGAGCGATTTCTGGTCTCTGCGAAATTGCTCTCATTTTTTTAATTATATCTCCCGTCGCGATGAAAAATCAAAGTTTTTTTAATTAGAACGATATTCAAATTTTACTGAGTGCATCTGGAAAGTTGGCGAACACGTGCATTCTGTATTCGGATGACAATTTGTCGGTGTGTAATACTTGAATAGAAACTTTTTTCTTTTTTTTTAGTTTCTTGCAATTTTTCAGTGGTAAGCTTCTAAACTTAAAATTTTCAAATTCTCAGATTCTCAAATTTCTAAATTCCTTAATTTCAATATTTCTAAATTCTTGTATTCCCAATTCCCTATTGCCCCAAATCCATTTGTCCCTAAATTCATATGTACCCAAATCCCTAAATCCCCAAATCCCTATATCCTCAAATCTCTGCATCCCCAAAACACCCAAATCGCAAAATCCCAAATCCTAATATTACCAAACGACTTAAAATCTAACAGAGACGTCTCACAAAAAATTTGAATAACGCAAATCTCGAATCGATTAAATTATACCGTTTAAATAATTTGCAATCCTTAACGGAATAACTAAAAAGATTGATCGACGACGGTCACAGTATCGCCGTCGTTTAACATGTTAATTGCAAACGGTGCGAAAAGAATCGGACCTCTTACTTTTTTTTCTCTCTCGCGGCCAATATTCTAGTCGACAATATCTTCGTATTAAATCTAGCGGCGCTAATGAAGGTATCGTTATCTGTAAACAACCTCTATAAAATAATTCCGACGACGGAGTTGTAATTCTCGAATCAGCGTGGATATCGATGACGAAACGCTGTTACATTCTATCGATCCGCTCGATCCGTCGGAATTTAAATTAGCCGCTTCGAGGTGGTTTCGCTAGATTATCGATAAACGGTGTAACTATCGGTTCGTATGCAAAATGAAAGGCGAAAAAAAAGAGTACGTAGCTTATCACCGTCTAATTGCCACGGGCCTGAAACAAATTCGCGCTGATTGCGTCCCAGAGACCGGAAGTGACGCACGACACGACAGATTAATCGCAATTAGAAATTCGCGCGTTTTCATGAAACATAATCGTCGTGAAAGTTTTTGCAGACTGGCGCTCCCTTTTTTCTCTTTCGAATCTGGTGACATGAGCCGTAAATTTCGTGTAATTGGATCGGCGTAAATAAGTCGAATAAAATTTTAATATCTTATCGAGACATTTTTTTGCGAAGGTTATAGATCGGCTGTAAACTCATTTATGAAAGATAGCGAAAAAATTATTGCGGGATTTTATTGTTGTTTCTTGGCGCCTGGTATATGGGATTTTATAATTTATGCACACTAAAAGTTCCGAATAAAAATACAAGTTTACGCGATGTTTGCGATATAAATTGTTGCGGAGACGCGAGTACGAGAAATGTCGGATTCGGGGTTTGTAAATGTTGTTTTAAGATTGTTTTACGATGCGTTTGCGTGTTATGTATATTATTTTTAATGTATATTAAAAATTTACAATATTAATGATGTATATAAAAATATATATTAATGATGTATATTTTTTTGGAAAAGAATGATAACAGCACAGATAGTAAGATGCATTTTTATACAAAAAGTTGATAAATGAAACAATATATTACCCTACATGCTACGGCACAGCTGCGACAAGATTAAGACACAGTTCTCGTTCAATTACTCTATAAAGTATTTATTATAATATATGTTGCTTAATTATAGGATCCAGTTAGAAAAATCGTTTTATTAAAGCGTCGCCGTGCAATAGAAAATGTACGATGATGAACGAGTATCAGTTACGATAAGCGAACGTTAATCGGATAACGGTACTGCAATTATGGCAGTTCAAGTCAACTATGCAAATTGAGAGTTCGTTATTAAACGACAATTATAAAAGTGGCATATAGTGAGTACGTACAACGTTACTTTTAATATTATTTCAGGATTTTTTGAAAAAGTTAAGTATTTCCACATTTCCGGCAATGACGTTGATGGGATTATGTAGGCTGGTTATAAAAAATTGGAAGTATTCAAGTTTCCAGATTTTCGAGTAGATGTATTTTTAAATATTCACGTTTTCAGATTTCCAAATTTCTAAATTCCTAATTTCCTAATTTTCCAATTTTCCAATTTTCCTATTTTTCAATTTTTCAATTTTTCAATTTTTCAATTTTTCAATTTTTCAATTTTTCAATTTTTCAATTTTCCAATTTTCAAATTTCCTAATTTCCTATTTCCCCAATTTCCCCATTTCCCAATTTTGCAAATTTCCAATTTTTCAATTTTCCCATCTTCCAATTTTCAAATTTCCTAATTCCCCAATTTCCCAAATTTCCCAATTCCTAATTTCCCAATTCCTAATTTCCCAATTCCTAATTTTCCAATTCCTAATTTTCCAATTCCTAATTTCCCAATTCCTAATTTCCCAATTCCTAATTTCCCAATTCCTAGTTCCTAATTTCCCAATTTTCCCAAATCCCAAAATCCCCAAATTCCCCGAGTCCCTAAATCTACCAGTCTTTGCCAAATCCGAAAAGACATAGATATCATTCGATTGAAAATCGAAATTGAATTCGTTAAGAAGAAAAACATAAAGGAAAGAAAAGAGTAGAAAACGGGTGAATTATTGAACGGTGTGTCTAATATATTGCCGTAGGCATGTTCAGATCGCGTCCGATGGGGAAAAGGTGTACGAAGGTGGTCGAATCGATATCCAGACGCGATTATATTAATTACGAGGCCGCGTTATGAAACGAGGCCCGTTGCCGCGTTGATTTCTGCTTCATTCATTAACCAGCTTCTATAATTGCCAGGGCGATCGCGCGCGCCGCGGCCGTAAAGTATCGCGGCGACGTTACACGGGCCACCACCGATAATTATCGCGGCCGATGGATATCGATCGTCGGTATATCGATGAAATATCGTGGCGAAGCGGTTACCGCGAAACTGTGGTAAATAGAGGGTAACGTTTCGCTTCGTTAACGAGGCGATCTCGAATCGACTCGATTACGCGGTGCCGTTCATTAACAAACTATACGCGACCGTCTCTCCTTCTCTCGTTCTCTGTCTCCTTCGTCTCCTTTTCGCCCTCGTCCGCCCGGTGTCTATCTGTCCATCTATCTTCGCCATTTTTCTCTCTTTCCTCCCTTCGGCGTGCAATTTTCAACGGCCACGATACGTTCGAAGAATCGCCGATCGTAACCGGCCAATTTACGCGGCACCGATAATTTCCCGGACGAACGAACGGTTAACGCGCGTTTACCGTTAAAACGATTTTCCTGCGAGCAGGAAGTCGCATGCTCGTTCGATTCGTCTGTCGGACACCGGAAACGTTAAATCGGCCCTTTTTGCGCAGCGCCGATAATCGCGAGAAATTCGAACGCCTCTTAATTAGAGGTAGACCGTGAACCGATGATTGGAAACGAATATCTCTCGATCGTCGAACGATTCTGATTGTGAAACGCTTACTGTCGTATAGTGGCCGTTCATTACATCGATATCGCTTGCTCTTCGTTGAAACGAATAAATTGCCGATTACTTTTTCATCCTAGAGTTTACATGTATTTCCGACGCGTCGATTAGCTAGATTTTAAAATTTCAAAATAAAATTTGTAAATTCGCGGATTCGGTGATTTACAGGTAACAAATTTAGGAAATCGGATATTCACTCGATATGTAAGCACATACCGTCAGTGTCCATCGCTAACACCCCGAGCGAAAGAAGCGAGAGATTCATGAATCATCGTCCGGTAAAAACTTTGGCTACAAATTGAATCTTCTGAAACTAAATTACACTTTTTATTCGGCATCAATCTCGTTTAAATGCGCTCATCCTTTTACAGAAGGATAATTTCTGCGAAGTAAGACGGAGCTTTTATTATGTCCAATCGATCAGAAAGTTTTATCTCCTTACACTCCCATCTCTTCAATCTTTTTAATATGCCTGTTGCGCGGTTTCTCGCTGGAAGCTTAAATTTCTTCTTTCAACAGGAAGCTCGCTGTCTCGCGAGCACCAGTTCATTCATTAAATCGTAGCAAAGGGAGCAACGAAAGCTCGTAGACGCGAGATTTAAAGCCCTTAAGTGCGTCGCTCGTAAATCATACGATACAGTTTAATACTCTCCGATTTATTGAACGCACTTAACGCGATAATCAATTCAGATTGTCGCGATACGAGCTTTAATCTCGTTCTGGCTACTTTCCCGCGTGATTCGCGGAAAATAAAGTTTCTTCGAGAGAAATATCATGGGAAAGCTCGATAGGTGTTTCACGAGGTCACGAGATTGGACTCACCGATTAGGTTCAAACTTTGTGGAATTGTAGATGGTGTTGAAATTAGTAGTTCTGGTTAATCGGAAGGCGCAACTTTCAAAAATAAAGGAGATAATTGTGATTAATGTTATTGTGATCTGTGTTGAGCTGAGAGTATGAAATTTGAGGATTTGGGGATTTGAAAGTCAACGATGAAATTAGAAGCTGTGCAACGTCATACTAATCACTCGAATAACGCACACGACATAGACCGTGTAATTTTACAAAGTATTAATTTCCTCGGAAAATGTTGAAGTAATTAATTATCGCTCGTTAATTTCTCTGTCCGTCGAAAGGCATTTACCACTGTTTTTCCCCCGAGCATAAAAAGAATAATCATAGAAGAAAAAAAAAGTTGCGTTTCATTTGCGAGAGTAGATTGGCAGAGATCGATTCGCGTGCTGGCAACCGTTGAAAAATGAAACGAGCCACTGAAATTTATCGGTTCTCCCGCTGTAATTTGATTTATCGACGATCGAACAGGGAATTGGACGTTTTCGAATGGTCGGCTTTTCACGCTCGAACGGATTAAACGGCGTTTATTACGGGTTAATCGGCGCGGTGCGATTTTTATCGTCGCTTTTTGCTTCCGCGGATCGCGACCGGGTCGAACCGGCCTAGAGAGAAACGCTTGATCGTTCGAATAAACGAACCTGTAAAGCAAAGAAGCAAACCATGTTACGATCCTGCCTCTTTTAACTTGATTGACGTTACGACATCCTTCCCTCCGACTGTCTTCGCTGTTTTATTCTCTGTCGATCTTCCACTTTATCCACATAAACCGTTGATAATAAATTACCTTCTTAAACAAAATAATACATTACATGCTCTATGCTGTTTTACTCGTTTTACGTTCGAGTCACTTGTCAGCTCGGACGGAAAAACTGTATTTGTTTTGAAACTTCGGTAATTAACAGTGAAATTACGAGAGCTCTATCGATCAAATCGACTTGCAAATTTCATGTTTTAACTTACATTTTTTAAGGTTTACTTCACCTCTGTGATTATTTTCGTCGAGATGAAGAATTAATATATTAACTATTTTATCGTTCATTTATTTTGAAATTTCTTTTTTTAATTTTAGAGTCATTGCCTGTGATATCGTGACGCATTCATGACGCACATATCGTGTATTCATTTTAAAATTTCATTTTTTATTTGAATCCCCTTTATCTATGATATCGTGACGCACTCATGACGCACACATCGTATATTCATTTAAAAATTTCGTTTCATCCAAACTGAAAATTCCCTGTTAATCGAGAAGTCGAAACAAACGCAACACCGAAAGTCTCGATATTCGCAGAAAACTTGTCTACCGCGTGTAACACGTACGTACGAGCAATTTGAATTTCTAATGACGGAAAAATACCTGGCAGGAGTAATACCATGATCGGATCGCATCCATATTCATGAGAGTCGAATTTAATTGTGCGCGGGGCCGATGCTCGAGTATCATAATAGCCGTTGATCGAATCCGTCGAACTCGCCATTTATTGTCTCTATATGAAATTTCTTTGCCACCGGCAGTTAATTGTTCGAAACGCTAATCGCTTATGTATACAACAGGCTCGCTAAAACCGTGACGATTTTTGCTTTATCCTCCATTTTAAATCAACGCTCGAACGGCGATTACTGTTCTTCGGAGGGGGGAGCGCTTGATTAATATTCATTGGATAAAAGTGTCGTGTCGTAAAGCATTATGCTCGGGACACGTCGTGAGTCATTATCTTTTGTGGTTTGAAGCTCGGTCACACGATGTTGTTTTGTTTCTTGGTGTTCGCCGTCGATCAAAAAGTTAACTAACATGCAAGCTGTGTACGAAAATAATTGAACGGTCTTACACATCAATTATTGCGAAAATTATTATCGATCGTCTCAGGCTCGCCGATACACTGTGTTGAGGAATGTTAAAATGTTGGTCGGTTTAATACGTAAAATGTTCGACGGAAAATAAAATGTTGATACTGGTAAAGTGGTGGACAATTTAAACAGTAATTACTAGCGTGACTTAATAATAACATGTGAAAGATACACATTGTGTTAGTAACACAAAAGATTACATTGTAACGGACTAGTTTGTTGACTGTGGAGAGAACAGCAGGTAGTTTAGAAATTTGGGAATTTGTCGACCAGAGAATTTGAAAGTATAATAAAAACTTAATAATCTAAAAATCTGGGTGATTAGAGAATTTAGAGACTTAAACGTTTGATGATTAATAATTGAATTGAAAAATTGAAGAATTGAAGAATTGAAAATCTAAAAATTAAAAATTTACAAAATACAAAAGTCAGAGAGCTTAAAAATTTGAAAGATCCAAAACCTCGAAATCTTAAGAATTCACAAATTTATAAAAAAAAAACTTGAAACCCATAAAACAAACTCACCGACGCGTTCTAACGCAAATGAAGCGTAAGTCGCGGACAACTAAACGGCGGGGTTGAAACGGATCCACGCATCGGCAGCGTTAATCAGAAGAATTGAGACAAGAGTTTATTCGATACCCGTTTACGCGTTAAACGATGCTAATTTAAGCCACGCGATCGAATAAAATGCTCGCAAGGTAAACCGTTCAAGTTCAGCGGGCAATCAACGCGAGGAGTGCGCGAGTAAAGTTATTCGACGGCACGGTAAATGGATTTCGCCGTCGAGCCTTAAACGAGACTATCAAAACGGCGGTGTTTTATGCGCCGTTAACTTTATTTATCGCCGCCTCGATGAAATTCCGAATCGAACGAGTCAGCTCGTCGCGTCGTCCGGCGTTAAACCGCGAATCGGGCTCTTAAGTTCTTTTTTAATGCGTCCCCGCGTAATATAAACGTATCCTCGCTCGAGGAGGAGTCAGGGCCGGTCCTGACGACGGCGACGTTGCAACACGTGCATCTGCACTGGCCGATAACTTTCGCAACACGTAATTGCTCGATATTATCCAAAATCCGAGTGTTATAAATTCAGATGGAAGTTATGGGATTGATCGTAAAAAAGTTATTTCTTCATACTTTGTTGGGGTACCATCTGGCAATAGGGAATTTCGGACATGTAGGATTTGGGAATAGGGAATTTCGGGATGCAATAGAATAATTGAATAATTGAAAAATTGAAGAATTGAAGAATTGAAGAATTGAAGAATTGAAGAATTGAAGAATTGAAAAATTGAAAAATTGAAAAATTGAAAAATTGAAGAATTGAAAAATTGAAAATCTACAAATACTAATATTTGAAAGTATAGAAAGTTAGAAAATTCAAGAATCTGACATCTCCCTAAACACCACTGAAATTTATAAAGTAGTACAATTTATGAAATCACGAACGTATTTGAATGTTTGGAAATTTCCGATTAATTCAAATTGCTCCGGTAACAGAATTACTGTATCCATTTATGGGCAAAGTTACAGATTGTCGGACAGAAACGTCGCGACTGGTGAGCAGCCACCGCGAACGAATTCAGTAAAGAAAGTAAAAGGAAAGATCGAGGTAAGAGAAAACGATTCCTTGAACGGCAATAAACGTTCGTCGTCGAGAATTCGACGAAAACACGTGGAAACCGCGACTCGTGATTCATCTGGGACCCTAAAATAGACGGTGATGCAGCATTCTTATTGGCTCAGATTTTTCTTTTAAATACTGTCAACCGTGTTAATTGCCGCTCGTGAAAATCTCTTTTTGCTCTCTTTCGATGTTCTCGGAACGAGAATACGCGGACGGTTTATTGGACCGTTCTTTTATCCTTTATTTAGCTTTTAC
The DNA here is from genome assembly GCA_945859555.1 of Megachile ligniseca. Lineage (NCBI taxonomy): Eukaryota > Metazoa > Arthropoda > Insecta > Hymenoptera > Megachilidae > Megachile > Megachile ligniseca. The sequence continues at coordinate 7,948,792 of OX243784.1, forward strand.
GGCGTCGAGGGTGACCAACCGATGCGGTGTTAATGAAATTATGTTTCGGACAGACAATTTTTTTCAACGATGCATCGAGCGGTGATTTCAACGCGTGGCAGAACGTGTTCGCCGGGAATTGAATCGTATGGAAATTGATACGCTTAACCTTTTGCACTCGAAAGACTACATTCAGTTTAATACAATTTGGCAGAAATATTTTTTAACTGAATCTATAGTATTGTACGTATGGTGAACATAGTGAAATCATAAGGTAGACAACAGTAGCAATTAACCATTGACACTCGAAGGCAATTTCACTGTCGTCAGATGTCTATCTTAAAACTTTTTAGGTAAAAGGTTTACTGATTCGTTTAAGATCACTATTTCTCCATTATTAATTACTACTATTGCCTTTGATGTGTTTATACACCATGTGCATTATAATATAGATTTAGAGTAAACTACTGTTCAATTGCAACATTTTGAATTGAATCTCGTCGACTACGCGTGGAATTGAACCGCACAGAATCGAATGATATCGAATTGAATCGCATCGAATTGCAATGCGTCAAATTGCAACGTGTCGAATTCAGTCACAGGGATTGAACTCGCGGCAAAACAATCCGTATCGAATGCAATCTTGTCGAACTGAACAGTGACGAATTGAATCGTGTCGCACTGAACCGTACCGAATTAAATCGTGTCAAATTGAATTGTATTGAATTGCAATGCGACAATTAAATCACGTCGAGTTGTGTCGCGAATAATGTGTGGAATTGCATTAATTGCATTAACATGTGTCAAGTTCAACATGTGAAATTGCAGTAAGTTGAACTACAACGCGTTGAAATGCAACATGCAACATGCAAGAAATTGCATCTCGGTGATGTGCAACGTGAAGAATTACAACGAATCGAAGTGCAATGTGTCGAATTACAACACGTTTGCACCTAATGAAATTGCATTACAACACGTAGAATGTGTCTAAAATGCGTATTGCAGTATGTAAAATTGCAACGTGTCGAATTTCCACAACTGTATCATAAATTACATCAGAATCACGTTAAATCCATACAGTACCATGCGTCACCGCCTCTCCGGCCAAATCCTCGATACCTATAATTGTAGTTATCAGTAAAGTATATTCATCTCCATACTCACAGAACATGGTCCACCAAAAGGAATAAAAGGACAAAGATGTAAAAAGGAGGATATCCCAAAAAAGTGCACAACAGTGCAAGAATCCACGTAACTACCCTCCAAAATGAAACTACCGGTTACGTAAAAAGCGTAAGAATTCCTAAGTTCTGTTTAAATTCCGTTTCCCGCGCGAGCTCGGTAGGCAAAGCGGTTCGCGGTCGTTCCCATTCATACGTCCCATCGGCGCGTTCCAACGGTGAACGATAAGTAAAGGGTCGAGTACGGAACACCCTCGGTGCAGCTAGTAGCACGGCTTCGAAACGAGACAGACGGTAGGATAGACCGAGAAAGCCGGCGTCGCGACGGAGAGAGAAGAAACGAACGGTGCACGGAACAAGTGCAACAGCAGCGGCCTGCTCTCGGCGGCTGCAAGCGGGCAGACAGGTTGTCCAGATTCCACGGAAGGTCGTTTGCTTTGCTTACCGCGGGTCGCGAGACACAGTCTCGAACGCCGCCACTTCGGCCATACTTAACGAACGAGATAGAAACGGTGAACGCGTACGAACACGCGAGTTCTTCGTGTACAGACCTTGAAACACGCCGGTGCATCCTCCTCTTCTTTTCCTTCCTCCTCTAGTGTGCTTATGGTCGTTTCGACATCTCATGTGGGATGGGCTCTATTCTTGTCGTTTCAAACGCGAGAACGCACGGGACATCTTAAGTGAAATGTTCTTTCGTTCATTTTTTAGTTACACGAATACCTCGGGACCTTTAATCTGGGACACCGGTGGTTGTGGATTTTCTGGAATACGTGTCTAACCTATCCTATAATTACGTTCTTTGGTTAATTTTTCACTTTGCTGTAAAAATACTTCTGGAGGTTACCTGTAGAAACTCGGGTGCTTGTGTCTTTAGAATAGATGTCTCAAATCTGACTCATTTGGTCTTGATGAAATTCAGAAACAACTTAACTGAAACATTCTCTGGTTATTTTGACAAATACTTCAATCTGGGACTCGAAGGTCAGGTGGTTGTGGATTCTCTAGAATAGGTGTCTCAAATCTAACCTATCTATGATCATGAAATGCAGGAACCAGTTACTTAAGTGAAAGGATTTCTTGTTAACCTTTGACTTTGCTACTGTACGAATACCTCGGGACGTGGGTCACGTAGCTCAAGTCTTTAGAACAGGTATCTGAAATCTAACCTATCCATCATATTCAGAAAAACAGCTTCAAAGTTAGGTTGATTGATTTAACTATGAGTGTCGACTGATGGGATCAGTGGCCTCTAAGTCCTCAACTTTAGAGGATGTTCTCCAACAGTTTTATTTCTAACCTTTCCCCTACAGTTGTATATAACAGATCATTTCTAGATATTATAAGTGCTTCCAAACTCTTTATACACTTACAGTTTCATAATGCAGATTCAGGTTTCACAAGTTACCTTTAACCACCTCCACATTTTGATGTGAAAGAACATGAAGGTATTACAAATTACATTAAACTCCTAAACAATCAGTACTAACTTCTTGTCAAATCTCTCTCTACTTTGCATCCACATTTCCTTGATGTAAACGACCACCCCTAGTGTTACAAACTATCCTCAACCCCTAATTAGTATACTCAAATTGCAGCTTAATAACCAATACTCCAACAGTCCCCAAATTAACCTTACATATATAAAGGAGTATCCAAATGATCAGAAATCATCTTAAGCCCCAAAGTAACCGTACAAATACAATCTCCCCAAATCTCTTCCTTCACACCCACCGCGGTAGAGCTCGTATGCACCGTATCTCCTCCACATCCTAATCCGAGAGACCGCCTCCAAGATGTCGCCGATAACCTTCGGCCCTCGAATGTGCCAGAAGCGTCTCCCACTTCCTGGTCCTACTGTAACGAAGGTACGTCGGTAAAAAATCCGGTCCACGCCCCTTTTCATCCGTGCATACGAGATCGCGATTGTCGCGGCTTGCCCCGAGTTCGAAACTGCAGGGAGGTCGAGAGAGACGGCGGTGCTCAGAGGGACAACGCGAGTAGGAACGGTGCAACCGTCATAAATCAAAAGCATTCCTCTGTTACGGTGACGTAAGAAAAACAGCTGCTCGCGACGACGGTGTACACACGAAGGCGTCGGATGATATGCACGAGGCGTGCTCGCACACACGCCTCGGTTACGCTACACGCGTGTAAAGCGCCGCGACGAACAATAACCGAGATAGCACAAGGCTCGCTAATTCCGCCTGATTGTGCTCTCTTCGTGGCTGTCGTTCAACTTGCCCGCGTAAAAAGAGGAACCTGACGGTGGATCCGTTCGGACAGCTGCGTTCACCTTCTTCTACTTCTCCGGTCACCGTCTCTCTTCCTCTCCCCGGTTCCGTCTACCCGCTTCGGTCAATTGTGCTCATCGGCGGAGAATGAAATATCCTCGGGGTGTTCCTTTTTTTCTCGCGCCGGTAACCGTGACCTCCCTCTTCCTCTCGTTTCGGGGATGCTACGGAACACAATGGTGTACCTTTACGGACGTCCAAGCTAGATTTCTCTGTCCTCTGAATGGCCAGATCAAGCGGACCCTCGCGTTTCGCGAGGCGGATTTTTTTATCATCCTTCGAACGCCTGTTGTTCAGTTTTAACCTTGAGTTATCTAAGTAACCTGAGTATCCTTCGGCTAACTTTCCATCCCTCCTTATATCGCCACTTCTACCAATTACACACATGAACACATGTACACCATGTGACTTTTTCTGATCAACGAATGTTCCATAAAACCTTACCAATCTTTCTATCGACCTCAGAAACCTCTACGGACGGCAATATAACGAGAGTCTATCGGCATCGTAACTCGAGCCAGAGGGTTTGCATATTTCCTGGACATCGGGGAGAAAAACGATAAGCAGAAGGTTATCTGTGCATAATCGCCAAGCCATTTGAACGTCCATGATGGCTAATCCAATGTGATCAGAGCGAAACTGGATCCGGCGAGAGTCGTCGCATCGATCAAGACGTCGATTTGCATGCGCGTTAAAGTTTTCGAACAACGCGGATAACACGCGGCTCGAGAAGAATCTTCGAAGATCGATCCAAGATGCTGTCCGAATCAACTGTGTTTTTCTCCGTGGAATATCTAATCAATCGGGACTAGTCAAACACCATGTTACGTGTTCGACACCGAACATGTAAAAGCGATAACATAGATTTTCATCCGTGAAAACCTGAGCAGGTTAGGATCTTAAAAAGAAATTCTTGAATTGCTATGGAAATAACCTTTGTACTCCATCGATACTAGTAAAACTTAAATATTTTACCATATGCAGGTTATTTATATTTAACGAGGTACAAGAATTGCAGGACGTGATATTTTAAATTGCATAGTGGCAATACAATGTAATGGATTATGTGGCTAATAAAATCAGATAAGAGCTTATGGAATCGATCAAAACCAGAGGCAACTCGAGATGTCCAATCTCGATAAACGTTTAATAGTTATAAACAGTGACGATGTATCATTCTGGTCGATTATGTTGCGATAATCAGCCAGTTCGCTTCTTTGCATTCGAAGTTCGCTGGGTAAGCCGGGAACCTCTTCGTCAAATGGATCACACGTCGTTACCGAGAATATGCGATATCCTATGTTGGACCCCTCGTGTCGTCTGGAGCCGTCTCGCTTGTAAATGTTTCTCTCGATTTACATTAACGCGATCTTGTTAGCGTGCACGACGCGGCGCGCCTTATAAAATACGCGGCCGGCATTTCTCTTCCTGATTTATACACTTATGAGCGGATACTCGTTCCACGGATAGATAGCTCTCTTTCCCCTCGCGTTTCATAGTCTACCGGCTCGATCCGCCATTGAATATATCGGTATTTTCAGAGTTATGGCGCGGCTGATAACGCGCTGCGTCGCCATTTTGTCAAGGGTGGAGATCTAATCGAGACGATGTCCATTTTTCATCGCCATTTTTCAACGAAATCGTTATTGACTTGTAAATAACAGTGTATTGTAATTGAGCGATTAATGTATATTGAGATTTGGTCATATCTTGAGATGTGCTCACATTATACAGATCATACCGAAATTTGGTCATATCATATTGAAATGTGAACATATCAGATCATATTTGGTCATAGCATTGAGACATGACTAAAGAAGTGATAATCTTCATCACCAAATTACCAATAAAAGTTTATCAGCAAGTGACAAAAAAGGTGGTGAGTTTAATCATCAGTAAACTACCCAAAAAGTTTAACTACCAACAAGAACATTATAAGGTAGAATAACAGAAATAAAATGATGACTGATAATAAAAATTATTTTAATAACGAAATCGGAAAAGTCGAAAAAGAATGTCGATCACCGAGGTTGGATTTCGCGACGCAGGAACAGGCCCCGGGGCGAGTGGATGCACGCGTCCACGTAGGTAGAGCCTCGCGTGTGTGCGAAAGATAGGAGAAAAGGAACCTAACCGGAGCTAAACCCATTTATCGTGCGAGGCAGCATGCTTTCAATGAGAAGCACGCCGGTTAGAGAAGGACGAAGCAGGAAAACCGGGAAAGGGAGGGGAAAAAGCGTGACAGAGAGAGCGAGACGGCGGCAAGAAAATCTCGGGGCGAGTGAAACGGAGACGACAGAGGCGAGCACGGGAAAAGAGAGCAAAATAGAAAATAAAACTGGGGAAAAAGGTAAGCGTGGTCGACGATGGCGAACGAAGTTAGATCTCCGAGTATCGACGAAGAGGCTAACTACGAAGAGTGCGAAAGACGGAGAGAGAGGCCAGGATAGCGTGTATGGCTGTTGCACACGCTCACGCATATATCGAGAGAGAGAGAGAGAGAAAGTGAGAGAGCAAAGCGGAGACAGGGCGTGGTCCAGCCTTGCTCTTACTTATAATTATATTTATTCGCGCAACGTACGTGGCTATACGATTGATATACGATCGCGTCGAGGCTCGTTGTCCATCGAGACGGTCATTTCGGCGATGGAAATCCGCGACGCAGGTGTTGCGTCCTGGAATTTCATGGAGGCTGCTGAAAAACACCTGAACCAACGGTATTCGATCGTAAAAATCATCCAACGCCTTGACCTTTCTCCACATTTTTTATCGACCGTTGGCAATCCTCGAGTTTCTGCATCACTGGGTGCATCGATTTATGAATTCTCATATTTGCTGCATAAAGCTGACATTTTTCTTTTGCTTCATCCCTTAGTCTTAATATACAAGAATTTATCAGTACCTCCGGATGATTTGAAAGTAGTACATCACTCTTGGCAGTGTTGTTACCAAATCCTGAAGAGTAGCAGCAGGTCTAGAAGCTTAAGTTTTGCAAGACCTCTGTGTGAGAAGTTAATCATCAAACATCAGAATCTCTCCCTGTTATGTCCCTCGAAGAATAAATCCCCAGATCCTTGTGTCTTTTCCTATATCTCTAAATTCCTATACTTCCACATCCCTATCTGGATCCCTAAACGTCTACGTCTGTAGACTCCTACTTGATTAGGTGTCCCTCAGATCGTCATACGTACATGTGTCATTTCTATCGTACTCCTACGTCCTTTTATTAAATGTCCTGCATCCTGTATTCCCTTAGCGACGAATAAAGTCTTATTTAGTCGCCGTATCAGCGAACTGTCGCTTATCAAAAATGTCCCCGATCCAGACACCTGTTTTACCATAAGACGTATTTGCTCGTATTGATCGTCGCCCCTTGACGAGTTTCCAGTTATCAGATGTCCTCTGTTCGAGACGCGTTATTTTACCCGGCGGGTCTGCTAAAAGCTTGACAACTGTCTTCTGTCCTGTCGACTCGTTGACAAGAAACTCGATGCTGAGCCTAACAGCCGCTTATCGGCCGGCGATCGGACGATTTACGGACTAATCGATGGAAATTTTGCATTCCTTCCTGGATTCCTGTCTCGGAGCGAAAAGGGGAGAGAGAAAAAAAGCGTCCGACGCTTTTACGGGGATCCGACACCGGGCTGTTACGCAAGTTTCCTCGTTACGGAAAGTTTACAGGATTTGCATGTCATGCGATATATGGCCTGTCAACAAAATGAACGAATTGAAATTGTTACGACAGTTGCGGAGAAAGAGCGGTTAATTGCGGAATTTTAACCCGGTATAAAAATAGCTCGACAAAGAAAAACTGGTAAAAAGAACGAACGGGAATGAATTCATCTGGCAGCGAAACTACGCAGCGTTTGTCGAGCAAGGGACACCTGATAAGCTGGCGAAAAACGGATAATCGTCGCGGGTAAACTCGCCGGGCGGATTTCTCGAGACCGATGTACTCGATGCATCCGGGAAAAAAGCATAGAATGGTTGGAACGAGCGATTCTCTTAGAGGAGAGCTGGTTGGCTCGTTTCACGACAAACTCGTTTTTCCTCGACCATACTTTGCGAGCATACCTTTCCTTCGGGAAAGGAAGACAGAAGGGCTGGCCACGGGGAGAAAGTAGCCGGTTGAAAAAAAAACGGGATTTGCATCGATCCTTGGCCACCGTACGCAACCTTCCACCTGGCACTCGTATACAAATTATGTTAATCGACGATCGATTCCCTCTTCGTCGTCTCATTGTCCTTTTCGTTCGATACTCTCGAGAACGTGCTCTAACATTCACTTCCATGTGCTACTGGGTTTTCGTTATTGTTGTACAGAAGTTTGACTTCTTTGGACTTTTGGGGAAGAAGTTGAGGATGGGGATGGGAGGAATTTGGGGAAATTTAGGGATTTGACGAGCTGAACATTTGGGGACATAAATATTTGGGGAGCAAAGAATATGCAAATGTAGGAACTTGAGTATGTAGAGATTTGGAGATTTGGGAAATTAGGAAGATAGGAGTTTGGAGACATATATGGTGATCAAGGAATGTGACAATCTAAGAATTTGTGGATTTGAAGAATTACAAAATTGAAAAAATAGAAATATGACAATATAAGTATTTGATGATCAAGGAATCCAGGGATTGAGGATATGAAAATTTGAAAATTTCAAAGATTGAATACAGAGTTTTGAGGATTTCCAAATGTACAAATCAAAGAATATTTGGTAACCAACAAATGTAAAACTTTAGGGATCGCAAAGTTGTCATGCAACAAAATATAAAATAGTAGCACACTCTCAATAAATCACATGAGCAACTCATATGATTAATATAGTAGTAGATAATCATCGGTAGATAATACTGAAAAGAATAGAGCATCACGTTTCACGTAATACGGAACCGCGATTACCTAAAGCTTAAATTGAAAATCGTGACTCAAGACAAGTACCTAACCCGGTCGCGGACAATCTTTGATATTTTAATCCGTTTCCTCGGGTCTAATACGTGCCAGGTTTCTTAAACGAGCCACGATATCTCTATAGACGTGCGCGTTTGTCTCGTGCCGGTTCCACGCGAGATTTCGTGTCAACGAATATTAAATACAGGAATTGTTAACCATAACATAAAGAATATAGTCCGTATATAATTGTATCGATACGAATTATGGAGGATCACAAGGGTGACTAACCCTTATCGCTAGTTTTTTATACGTGGTTCTCACTAACATATAATATTTTGAATTTAGCGATTTTTAATAGTAAAACACCATATTCTATACAAACGAAGAAAATAATAAACTAGGATTTCCCTTGATATTCGTATTTCCCGCGCAAAACGGCGCGACAACAGCCGTCGCGGGAATCGCGATATTCATGAAACAATGTACTTATTTGTCGAGTTTAATTCAGTCGTTCACCCGTTCCGCGACGCTCATGAATATTTATCGTGCGACATTCGCTTCGACCGATTAGAAATCGAGGATATCGAAGGAAACGAACCGTTGCTCAAGTTTTGTTTATAGATATATACTCAAACCGCTATTCCAAATCCTTGTATTCCTAAATGTATCACTAAATCTTTATATTTTCATTTTGCCCCAGTCATTTGAGTACACTGCATTCATTGACTTTCATAAAACATGAAATGTACACATGTACTAGTGTACTCATATGAGTACTAAAGTTTGTAATATGAAGAGATGTATTAGTATTTTTATTGTAACAAATGGTTTTATTTACTTAATACAGTTGTATTGAATTACTGTACAAGCATTATTGAGCATTAAAAAAAAAAAATTAATGTTTGTGGGAAAAAAAGGGGGGTAGTTCACCTATGTCCTTAAATTCTTATATTTTAGAATGCTCATATGACGAAATACATATGTCCCAAAATTTGTATGTCCCAAATTTGCTATACCTATAAATTCCTATGTTCCAAAATTCCTATGTACGAAAAATTCCCACGTCCCAAAATTCCTATATCCTAAAATTCCTACGTCCAAAAATTTCTATATTCCAAAATTCCCAAGTCCCAAAATTCCTATGTGCCAAAATTCCTATGTCCTATATCGATTGTAAAATTCGCATGAAGCCCAATAATCCAGAAAATATCGTCGATCAACGAAATGACGAAGTACGACGAAAAATTCTCCTTTTTCCACGAGCTCATAGAAATTTATGGGGGGGCACTTTTTCCCGAGTTTCGAGAAGATCTTTATCTTAATAGGAGTGAAACTCCGAAGTTGAGCGTAGCGGCGAATAAAAAAGAAAGGAAAAAAAGCCTTAAGAAATGTATAAAAGTAAAAAGAAGGTTGTTTAAACAGATCGAGCTATTCGTTATCTATTTTCTGCCGTCGATTTACCTGTCTCGGCCCATTTTACACGCCTCTTCCTTCATTCCGAGCACACCCTTCGCTATTTGTTTCTTTAATGGCCTTCTCCTCGCTACCAACGCGACCACCTTATCGTCCTATCGATCTATATGCGTGTATATTCAATACAATCTGTTCACCAATTGCATTACATCACGCAGCTTTTTTGTCTTACGATCGGCCTCCGATCTGATAACCGTGAAACGGTCCTCTTTATTTCTCGGTCTGATCCATTTAGAACGGTTCCCCGGTAAGTGAACGGGACAAAAAGTACCCACGAATTATGTCGCGTTTCGTAAGTTTTTAATATTCACCGATCCGAACAGCCGATCAGGACGTTTCGTGTACAATTTGCGCGGGAACTCTCGGCCTTTTTTGCACGCGCAGATGCTCCGAATGTATTTTCTTAATTACACTCGGCGATGTAATTAAAGGATACGATTTGAGAGAAAAAATATTCGCTCTCTGATGTATGGCCGCGGTAATGGCGGGAAAAGTGGTGTAACGCGATTTCGCTCGGGGGATGGGTTGCGAAACTTATTTTGACATTTGGGACTCCGATTTTTTGGGTCGTGGGTAATTTCGTAAGTGAGTGGGGAATTTCATGGTGAGTTTTTGTGATTTCAGGGATTTTTAGTTTGATATGGGTATTTTTGGGATTTGGAATTTGGGAGATTTGTTATTTGAGAGTTGTGGAATTCGAGGGTTTTTTTATATGAGAAGCTTGTTATTTGGGGATTTTGTAATTTTAAAATTTTTGGTAATTTTAAAATATTTAAATTTAGGGTTTTGATAATTGCAAAAGAAATTTAAGAATCGACGTATTTGGACAATAGAACATTTGGAAAAAGTAACTAATAATCGATTATTTAAAAATGTGAAACTTTTCAAATATGAAAATTCCAAAATTTTTGCCAATAAATGATTCACAACGCATTATAAAATTTCGCAGAATTAATGCACTATAAAATCGAAACTGTCGGAGTGAAATAGTTTTCCAACAAAACTAAAATAAAATACACCTGAACTTTGGACACAGGGATTACGCTACTAGAAAGGATAAAGAATTTCTGCAGCACAGCCATTCGACCACCATTATGAAGCACTTTAGATTAACCACGATAAAAGTTAACAATAATCTTGCGCTACGATAATTACATGGAAATCGGTGGCGAATATACAACACTCTACAATTATCGATTTCGTAAACGACGAATTTCCCTGTTCCTTTATAAAAAGGATTCGCGTTAAAAAGCGATCGACTGCCAACACCCCTCGATTCGATCTTAATTGAAACTCATTAAACTTTCCAAACAAATTCTCGTGTAAGCACGTGTGTTGTTACAGCAACAACCGAGAGTGTAATTAATTAAATCCGCGTAAAAACCGTTTTAATTAAACTCATCCGCGCTAACGAACCGTCTTTCCCTTCGAAATGCCATTTCGAGCGGTTTCCAGCGAAACGAACGTGTCTCTGTGTTCTATCCGGTGCAGAAAGCCAGCCCGTTTTCCAAAGGCCTTTCGAGCAGTATATCAACGATTTTTTTCAGAGTTGAAACCTTTCGAAACGTCCACGTTGCGCGCAAGCTTTTTCTCCATTTCATTCGGTACGTAATATTAACACAGCGACCTTTCGATCGAACGCACGTGCGATACGCACACTCCGCGTGATAAACCCGCGAATCGAACGTGCGATTTTTACCAGCTATCGACGGTTCGAGTGAACGGTCGCCGATCGTGCACCTGCTTACTCTTCGATGTCTCTTTATTTTCCATATTTTATGAAACACTTGGTCGGGTGACGTTAGTTATGATCGGGGGAAAAGAGCCAACGAGAGTTTGAGTTATGGGGAATTTGTGGTATTGAGGAATAATTTGAGGATTCTAGGAGAATTTTCTGATTGTAGATTTGGACAATTTGGGGATTTGGGAAATTGGGGAATCTTACAATTAGTAATCTACAAATTTGGAAATGAATTTAGAAATCTAAAAATTTCAGAATTTGACAAATCTGAAAATATGGGAATTCAGAAATTGAGAAATAGGGGAGTGCAGAAATTTATAATCGAATTTGTGAACATATATGAATATAATTGAATATGAATTTAATGAACAAATCTGTCTTACAGGAACTCGAGTAATTTTACACAGCAATAGACTCGAATGAGTTATCAATTACCGAATTCTAAAGAATACTCCTGGACATAAAAGTCAGCAATAAAAGATACCCATAATAACCGACATGACAGATCTATTAATGTACCAAACCAATGACATTTTCGCGAACATAAGGAAAATCGAAAGCTAAAGGCGTTGACGAAGTAACTCCATTGGAAAGCACGTTCTTCCGGCGTGATAAATAAGAGCACTGACGTCAATTTAATAACCGGCATCTAAAAAACAACTACGATTGAAATTTATAGTCACGATCTATGAATTAGCATTCGACGGCTGCGTGGCTCTAAGCGATCGCGAGTACTATTTTTGACACGGTCCTAAATCACGATCGTGGTAAGAGCGAATAGAGTTCGATATCATCGTCGATACGTGGGTGAAATTTATCCGGTGTTCGATAGTCAGCCACCGTCAGAAAGTTCTACCCGATAACACCTACCGCTGACAACCCACGAGTTGGCGCATGAAGAGACTCAGGTGTTTAGAAGAGCTACATTTTCTAAATTTAGAGACAAACAAATTCGTAAATCTCTATATCGTATATTTCAATATTCACAATACCCATATTCCCAAATTTCTATATTCTAAAATCTACACTTCTAGATCCCTATATCTCCAAATGACTACATCCCCAAATCCCTATGTCCCAAAATCGCTATATCCTCAAGTTCTCAAATTCCCAAATTTCTACATCCCCCAATCCCCATATCCCCAAATTCCTACACCCCCAAATTCCTATGTCCCAAAATCGCTATATCCTCAAGTTCTCAAATTCCCAAATTCCTACATCCCCCAATACTCACATCCCCAAATTCCTACATCCCCCAATACTCACATCCCCCAATCCTCACATCCCCAAATTCCTACACCCCCAAATCTCTACATCCCCCAATCCTCACATCCCCAAATTCCTACACCCCCAAATCTCTACATCCCCCAATCCTCACATCCTCAAATTCCTACACCCCCAAATCCCTATGTCCCAAAATCGCTATATCCTCAAGTTCTCAAATTCCCAAATTCCTACACCCCCAAATCTCTACGTCCCCCAATCCTTACATCCCCAAATTCCTAGACCCCCAAATCCCTATCTCCCAAAATCGCTATATCCTCCACTTCCCAAATTCCCAAATCCCCACATCCCCCAATCCTCACATCCCCAAATTCCTACACCCCCAAATCTCTACATCCCCAAACCTCCCATTTGAAATCCCATATCTCGTGGATACCCCGAACGTAATTACGCAATATTTATAAGACATCGACTATTTTACTGTTAATTTCATCGAGCTAGTTACCCGGCTAGGTACAAAAGCGATAAGTGGTACCAGTTTGTCGCGAGTGAAAATGCGTTAATCCAGCGATAAACCGTCGTTGAACGGCATCGGTAACGCGGCTCAAAACGCTCCAATAAATCCAACGATTTGCTCCGATAACGATTATTAATGAGCACGACTAATTGTGGCGACCAGATGGAATCGACGAGTATCGCTTGACGCGCTCGCTCGACCGTGGAGTAATTATAAAATAAGGCGGAGCTCCTTTTTTTTTTCGCTACGCGCCAACGAAATGGCGGTTATCGAGCGCACGAGTTACGAGATGCCCGCGTAAGTTTCACCCGATAATTCGCGAAATTACTGCTTTTACCCGTGGCTAGGCAAAGAGATCTGCTTAATTCCAGCAGCTGTTCGATTGAAAAGTTTCAATATTCTTGAGCACTGATCGCTCGGGCTGATACCGGATCGCTGGAGGAGGTGAAACTTTTACGCTCCGATAGGAAAGCGAGAAATATGCAACTTGACTGTGTTTTAATTAAATTCCTGCGCGGGAGATTATTTCTGTGACGTTAATGTAAAGTTCGTGTAAAATTGAAATCGGTTTCGATTTAATTGCTCGATATCGTCGAAATTCTTTCGTACGTTTCGACTATTTCCTTAAGGACGCTGTATTTATATCTAATTGGAAAAGCGTATATGTTCTAATTATAGGACTACGTGTCATTTATCGTTGCTTAAGGTGCGATCGAAATTGTTCCGTATCTAAAGAGACTTCTACTATTTCTTCCGTATTAATGTATTTATACTACTTGGAGAGTTGTGGTGATTTATGGTTGCTGAAGGCATCGTAAAAATTACGTGTGTGATTAACATCATTGCAATATTATATTTGAACATCCTAATTGGAAAGGCGATATTATGGAAATATTTATGGTTGCTAATTGAGGATCATGAAATTGCTTTGCTAGAACGTGGACTCTATTGAAAGATTCAAATTCCTAGATTTGCCAATTAAAAACATTTTCTCTAATTTAAAAATTTCAAATCACAGGACAAGTTCTTTAGTTTCAAAATTTATAATTCACCGAGTTTTTAAATTCCCGAATTTTTTATATTTGTGTATTTTCTAAGTGTGCAAATTCTACATTTCTCAAGCTTCCAAAGCCAGTAATTTTCAGATTCAAAAATTCCCAAATTCTGAAATGTCGAAAATACCCGAAGTCTCCACAAACCTAGAACGACCACTATAACCACAAGAAAGTCCGCAGGTGACTTCATTAATTCCCAGGCGTATTCACTGCGAATTATCTAAACCGATCTTATCCTGATTGCGAGCGTACCAATATCCAGTTTTAGAGCGGCAGAAATATTCGCATCAACTCATACGAATGGAAATGGACTGCCATGAATCTAGACTACAGAACCTCGAGAAAACCCGCCACCTCGTGAGTTCCCAGGGAATCCAATTATCGAAATCGCGCTGTAACTCGAAGGTCTGAGTCCACGTTCGAAATGGAGAATGTACGGATGTCAACCCACGAGTTGGCGCATGACTTGTGAAAAGATATCCATAACACAGTTACATTTTGGTAAGAAAGAATAATAATGCAAGTTACACTGTCTCACTTTCGAGACATTTGCTGTCATTTTTGTCTAATGCTCGTGGTATAGGTATGTAGATAGAGAGATTCAGGGATTAAAGGGACGTGGAGATATAGGGAGTGGGGCTGTCGAAATTTGCTGATGCATTTGGAGATATGTGATTTGGAAATACGAGGTTTGGAGATATGGGGATGTAGAAATGTAGATTTTAGAATATAGAAATTTGAGAATATGTTACTGTGTGGAATCAGAGATCTACATATAAGGAGATTTACAAAAAGAGTTTCTAAACTTGAGTCTCTAAATATAGCTCTGCTAAACATCGACCTCTTTACGAGCCAACTCATGGGTTGACATCAGTACAGTCCAACATAATCCAAAGAAAATCGATATCCAGTTATCCGAATCGATCACGTAACTCACGTTCTATCTAAATCGACCTATACTCGAGTTCAAAACAGTCTGTTCCGAGTTCAAAATGGTGCCATAACACGCGGCGAGATAATCTTTCGCGTAAGCCCTCTTCCGAAGTTAATTCAGCAATGAGACGTTAGCATAAGTTTCCCAGACGGGAGGCAATTAGAATGAAAGTCGAGCGTTGAAATAAATTCACACCTTCGTACTAACGCGTATGCACGCAGCGAAGAGGGTAATCCCGAGCCGTTACGAGGTTACGTCGTGAGTTTTAAACGCGGACTGGTTCCTGTCGTGTTCGAAACGATCGTTCGATGGGTATCGCGGTCGTTCCACGCGGACAGATTTGTTTTAATGCTCGTCGATGCCTCGAACCCATTAAAATCAACGCGTAACGTTCCCCGGACGCGTTTTCCACGCTCGCATCGCGCGACGCGGCTCGATTAAGCCGAGAAAACGCGCGCCATTAAAACGGCGTACGATTATACCGCGACGTTTAAATTCGACGTACACTCGCAACGCACAATTTCCTTCTTGAATTTTCGTATTTTCAAGCTTGTCGAGTTTCCGAGTTTTTTTAATTTTCTGAGATGTATACATTAAATTCTCAAATTCACACCTTCCTAATTATTGTAGATGGACAAGTTCACATCTTAAATCCCTGGATCCACGAATTTTTCTAAATCCTTAGGTTTCCAACTAGGCTTCTAAATCGTCACATCCTTACATTTCCAATATCTGTCTTTAAGTATGAAAATCCTCAAATTCCTACATCCGCAAATTCTTCAGGTTCTAAATATTTATGTTCCCAAATTCCAAGGACATTATATGTACACATCCCAGATTTCAAGGTTCTCTAATTTCTAACTCCCAAATCCCTAAATCCCCAAATACCTACATACCTCCCAATATCTCAGTATTTAAGTATCAAAACCCCCAAATACCTATATCCCCAAATTCCTCAAGTTCCAAATACCCACGTCCCGAAATTCCAATACCCTCCACACATGTCCAAATTCCAAAATCCTCAAAATTCCATCCCCTCAAATCCTCAACCCCCAAATGTTAAAATCCCCTAGTCCCTAGAAATCTACAGGTAGCAAAGTCAGTTTTTGCCGTTGACTGTACCTCGATCGGGTTTAATTCCGCGAAGCGTTATCGAGAAACCGTCCGTGTGAGAACGAGCCGAGCTGATAAATTAATAAACGGGCTACGTTTGATTATGGGAAACGGGACGCGTGGGTGGATCCCAAGGATCGCGTTCAGTTTATGTCGATATTCGATGGCCGGGATGTCGCCGGGAACGCTTTATGGAACGTGGGATCCTCGAGCGATTCCCAGATCCGTACGAGCGGAATGGCCGATGTTGCGAGTTAATGGACCACGATGGAGAATTGGTACTTCCACGCTAATGTTTGTATCTCGCTTCTTCCCTTTTATCCCTTTTTTTTCACGAACTCTTGTTTCGCTTATTTGATTCGTAGAGGAATCGTAGGTACGCTTCCACGGCCGGGATTACGTGTAAGCTCGCAGATTTTATGGCGCGTGTATCGCTTTGAAACGACGCGGGTAAAATCGTCTTAAATCGCGAGCACGGTAATTACGCTTTTTCTGCGATACTCGTGTTACATGGGCTGAGTTTATTCTTGGCACGTATGTGGTACAAAGTAATTGCGTATGTGGTGCATAGACGACCGATACGATACCATTTCTGACACGAATTATCGTTACGATACAAGTTTGCGATAAGTAGATTCGGCTTGAGAGACATGTTCGAGCGTTTTTTACCTGTTTCTCGTACATGTGATAATTACTAGTTTATGGGGAGTCTACAGGAATTTTGAAAAATTATAATTCAAGATGGTTCTGCGACGAAACGACGTCTTTCGATAACGCTTAAAGCTTTGAGAATCGGTGAGATCAAATGCTTACGAATCGCTCTGATTACAGGATGATGAGCTCCAAATATAATTTTATACTTTTCTGGTAGTTTTTAATATTTCTTTACTAGGTTATATTTTGCCATTTTATAACTTGACACTTTTAGTGTGGTTCATCTGCATGTACACATATGCACATATGTCTATTACATATGTTTCTTTACTATGATATGTGTTGCCATTTTATGACTTGAACCATTTAGAGTGGTTCATGAATATGTATACACATACACATATGTCTATTACATACATATGTACATGTATGTTATACATGATCTTTATGTATTCGTTCTACGGTGTTATCACTGTAATTCTCAAAACTTTCTAGCTTTTGTGAACACTTGATTTCGCAGTAAGTTAAATATCATTTTCCCCATATGATTATAATTCCAATAAAAATTGTCACCGATACAAAAGCACACAGTACAACCTAAATAAGCAATAAAAGGAAGGTGCGAGATACACCAAAGGTACGAGACAACATATCACGACGAATACATAAAAAATATTTGTCAACCAGAAAAAAAAAGTGGTAAATACGTTGACGCGACAGTTTATCGATACCGTTGTTTCTCATTTGCCGCGCGCGACATTTCACACTCGTCGCTCCGCGTTGGTTATCCGCTTTTAAATCTGCTGTACGGCCGGGTGCGTTCTCCGGTTTGTACGACGGATAATTCCAAGTTTTTGCACGACGTGGCTTGTTGGTGGGTGCCGGACCGCGGGCAAAAAAGGATCAATCACCGTCCCGGGCCGTGTTCATCGACAGACTAGACGTCTTTTCCCGCGTGAAATGTTGTCCCGCCGGCTAACTAAATAGTCCTGTTCGATTCGACGTGCCGGTAGTGAGAGCGGTAAATGTCGATCGTCGCTGCCACCTCGAGCACGGCGAAAATCTTGACGCGTCGCGACGTGCGGATCAGCCCGATTAAACGCACCTGCGACGTCGCGATCCGATATAAATTGCACTTCCTTCGGACAAGCACGTGTACGCGCTTAGACAGCTTTCTCAATGAATTAATATCCAAATTTCCAAATTTCACTTTCTCAAATATAATCAGATTTCTATCTTCAAACTCTTAGGACCTCAAATACCTAGGTACCAATATCCCTAAATTCCGATATTATTAGATTCCGTTTTCTCTATATCCCGATATCTCTAGATACTTATATCCCTAGATTTCCATATCCCTGGAACCCCATATCCCTAGATCCCAGTATCCCTGGATCACCATATCCCTACACCCCCATATCCCTAGACCACCATATCCCTAGACCCCCATATCCCTAGACCCCATATCCCTAGACCACCATATCCCTAAATCCCCATATCTCTAGACCCCCATATCCCTAGACCCCCATATCTCTAGACCCCATATCCCTAAATTTCCTTATCTCTACACCCCACATCCCTACACCCCAATATCCCTAAACCCCCCAAATCTGTAGATTCCAATATCCCTAGACCCCCAAATGTATAGATTCCAATATCCCTAAACCCCCATATCTCTAGACCCCATATCCCTAAATTTCCTTATCTCTACACCCCACATCCCTACACCCCAATATCCATAAACCCCCCAAATCTGTAGATTCCAATATCCCTAGACCCCAAAATCTTTGAATTCCAAAATCCAATATTTTTCCTAGAAATCTCGGATTTAAGCTTGTCTGTACTTTGGCCACGCTTGAAATTCCGTCTCGTTCTATTCGCGTATTGCTAAAGCACCAGCAATTTTTCCCTCTTCCAGATCAGTTTTCATCGAGCCATTCGCGCGGAAAGTGACACGTCCGCGATAAAAATTGGCCAATTTAAAGCGATAATCGGCTCACTAGCAGAAATTTCCCCGGTGCATTGCGCAACCGACTAGCGATAATTTCTTCCTGCAGGCCCGCCCGATTTCGATGGTTGAACGTATTTATGATCCGGTAGATACTGGTCGTTTGATATCCTAACAACTTTTCGGAGTCTCCGTTGAACGTTTCCGTAAACTACTGCGAGATCTAATTATTGATACGCCGAAGTGTCAGGATATGCTCAAACGCAACATGAAGTTGAATTAACACGAGATAAGACGTGATTTAGAGTTACAGTAGTTTCTCGTTATATTGCCACTTTGCGTCTGTGCAAATAGTAACGGAAGTCACTTATCCTCTATTTGGAAAAATCGGTACGATCGTATCTCATATATTTAATATTCTCATGTGTCGAACTATATTCTTAATTCCTTGCTATAATTTATTTATCAGAACTGTTAAATAGATAAAGATAGTCAACATGTTGTGTCAATTTGGTATTGTGCAATCGGTGACTATGCAAACAATTGGACTTGAGTTCCAAATTGAGACGTATGAAAAATTCGTGTGTCACAGCTGACGTACGAGTGCGTCACGAGTGCGTCACGGGTCAGACATGAAATAACGTATCGGCTTTTCTTTTCATATATCAAATAACGTACTGACTAGTGTTTTGTTGATATATCAAATAACATACTGACTATTCTTTTGTTGATATATCAAATAACATACGGCTATTCTTTTGTTCATATATGAAGTAACCGATCGAGTAATCCAGCGTAAAAAAGCGTTTGACCGAGCAGCAGCTAAGGTCCCGGTGTTCCGTATATATGGCCCGTGACTCCGGCAGCGTATCTCCGATCTAAATTACATTCGGTCCGAAAGTCGGCATTTCCCGAAAAACAGGAACGAAGAAAGAGAAGTGGGTAATGGCAGCCGATTGAAATTCGTCTCGCGTACCGAGACGAACCTCCCTCGAGCCGATCTATCACGACAGGGCAAATCAAGGGCCTGGCAATAAAAAGAGAGGAGTACGGAGAAACCGTCTTACGCCGGCCGTGGCTCTCACGATCGATTCGAAGATTTTCGGCCGAAGCAAAAAGGAGAAGCGTACAATTTACTGGGCCAAAAGAGAGGAGAGACGAGTGTTTTAGGGGGAGGGGGAGTAATAAAAGAGCACGGGGCCGACATTACTGTCGCCGCGGACGCGAGGGGATACGCGTTTACCCGGCAATATCTGCGGTAGATCTCTCTTTCTCGCCGGCACCGGCTCGGTATACGATTTGCCGCCGGCCACTTTTATTTATAACGACAATGACAAACGTAACGACGATTCACGGTTATACGCGCGCGACGCGACGGCGCACCGGGCATAACGTGCGACGTCGTTTTTATGAAGCGCGGTAAGAATTCGAAAAGAGAACCGATAAATCGTCCGAAGCGCTTCAACGGCGACGAGCTCCGCTTCGAGAGCACAACACGACGCGTGTAATCCTTGTTCGTCTCGTGTCCGTTCGACTTCGTAATCCTGTCCTCTCTCTTCTCTCTCGGTTTTTTTTCCCTTTTATTTTTTTCGTACCGTCTCCTTTCTTCCCGCTGCGTTTCTTTCTACCGCCCGTTTCTTGCGCACGGCTATCGTTATATGGTAATGGCGTCCGTATGAGATACTGGGGTGCGAGACCAGGGATGCATCAACGGAACATAACCCTGGGTTAGCTTTTTTTTATAATTAGACATTTTTATAGATTGGAATTTTGAAGTTGTCACGTTTTCAAATTTGTGAAAATACATTTCCAAATTTGTGAACTTCTGATTCTACATGTTCTCAAATTTCCAAATGATAAATTCCTAAATTCGTCAGTTCTCAAATTTCCAAATCCCTCAATTCCCAAATCCCTAAATCCCCAAATACCTCAATTCCCAAATTTCTAAATTACAAATCTCTCAATTCCCAAATCCCTAAATCCCCAAATCCATCAATTCCCAAATTTCTAAATTACAAATTCTTCAATTTCCAAATCCCTAAATTCCCAAAACCCTAAATTTCCAAATCCCTAAATTCCCAAATTTCTAAATTCCCAAAACCCTAAATTCCCAAATCCCTAAACTCCCAAAACCCTAAATTTCCAAATCCCTAAATTCCCAAATGTCTAAATTCCCAAAACCCTAAATTTCCAAATCCCTAAATTTCCAAATCCCTAATTTCCCAAATCCCTAAATTCCCAAATCCCTAAATTTCCAAATTTCTAAATTAAAAATTCTTCAATTCCCAAATCCCTAAATTCCCAATTTCTAAAACCACCAAATTTCCAAATTCACCCTTCTCTCCAATATAGCCTAACCAAGAAACCTCCAAAAAATGTCCAACCTCTCTTCCAACTCAAAATGAAAGAGTGTCTCATTAATGTCTCTCCTCAACAATTACAATTATGTACATCAAACCGATCAAATTTGCTTTCACACGTTCAACCAGTACCAGCGGAACTTCCCAGATGAAACAGATACTATTGGCTACTAACGAGTGCCTTTCGACGCAAACAATTTAGTGTACAATATGAAGAATTCATCGTGTTCCTCGAACTCGAGATGATTGATCGAGATCCATTGAAACCAGACGTTATTGATCGTTTCGAAACGATACGTCTGACCAGTAACGTACACTAACTACTTGCGACTATAAACAGGGCGTTCCATTTCGTACGGTCTTCGAAGATTATCTACGTATTCATATTGAAATCTTTCAAATGTTAACAAGAATAAAATTGTCATAAACGAGACATAATTTGATGTTAATTTTATGTAGACATAGTACAGAAAATAACTCTTTGCACTCAATTTCTTTTACCTTAATTTACAAAATAAATAATTTACTTTACAATTACAAGGTTTGTACGTTGAATCACCCTTAATGTCACTTAACCTCAAACTGAAAAATCGTGTCACAAATAATTTTCTAAATATTCTTTACAAGAAATATAACCTTGTATAATAAATATCTGCATGACGAAATACATATAATTTGTTATTAACGAGGGAAATTATTTGTCCACTTTCGCCGAACGTGTTCAGGAAATGTAACTTTGACAGTTCAACGATCTCGTCCGTTGACATTTTCAACTTCTATCAGTCACTCAGCGAAAAGAACGTATAAACATCGATCGGATAACGAGGCGAATATTCGAGATTTCATTAAACGCGTGTAATGGCAGCGCGAAATGTCCGCCAGATTGCGATTATAACGTAAAGTAGACATTTAAAGCGACCAGGATTTCGCGCGACAAAAAACAAACGAGTTAATTAATACAGGAAGTGTCGCGGACTTCGTTAATGGAACCTGACTGATTTTTACGTAACTTACAACATCCTTATCTAGACGGCTTTCTAAACGACGAATCGATTCGCTGAACTTTTGAGATGTGCTATCTGAGAGGGTTGAAGAATCATGACGGAATGCGAGGTTTCTTTACGATCGTGTGATAGTTGGAAATGTTACAGGTGAACGAAGAGTAACTGCTATACTTAATGTTGATGAAGATTGATTTTTTTTTGAGACACCTTTTTTTATGGTTTTTAACACCATTTTAAATGTAGTCAAAATTTAGACATTTCAACGTCTCGAACGTAAATATTGAAACGTATCAAACTTTCATATCTCGATTACGAATGATTAATAGAGAGCACGATTGGCCAAAGGTGTCATATCACAAATTTAATACCGGTAATAAATTTCATTGAAAAATTCCTAATTGGATCTTTTATGTACATTCCATTTCAGCAATAAACCTAGTAATCGTTATATAATTATAGAATTATGTTACTAATGGCCAAGATAACAGAGACACGTTTTTACTTTATACACGTCTGAACTTTACAAAACTCACATATAGACATACCATACAAGTTACAATTATTCCTTATAATTAATTTTTTATCTTCATCTTTCCATTTATCAGTTCTTAGATATTACATAACATTTCCTCGTATTTATTAGTGCAATTAAACGAACTTACTGTTTCAACTAGGAAATAAACCTAATATCGTTTATCATAATATTTATAAAAACACGTATAGACTCGTTCTCTGTAAAAATCCACGAATAACTTTGATAACATTTACTGGCTATAAACACCCCTTTCACGAACAGAAAGCTTTTTACCAAATGGTACTTGCAACCTTTATTACATTATACTGCACATTTTGGCAAGTACGGATAGTAATGACAACAACTGTGAGAATAACAATGGCAATAGCAATGATAATAGCAATGATAGTAGCAATGATAATAGCAATGATAATAGCAATGATAGTAGCAATGACAATAGCAATGACAATAGTAATGTCAATAGCAATGATAATAACAATGGCAATGACAATGACAATAATAATGACAGTAGCAATAATAGTAGCAATAACAGTAGCAATAACAGTAGCAATAACAGTAGCAATAACAGTAGCAGTAACAGTAGCAATAACAACAGCAATAACAGCAGCAATAACAGTAGCAATAACAGTAACAGCAACAGCAACAGCAACAGCAATAGAGATCTAAAAACATAGAGATTTTAGAATATATAATTTTGGGAATACAAATGTAGTCTCTTATGGAAAATTGTAGCTCTAAACACGTCACGTGCCAACTCATGGTTTGACATCAGTACCTTCTCTACTTTTTCTTTCTCGTGTCAACCAGTGCTGTCGATTAACCTCGTTATAGCTGTATGAAGCATCCGTTATGGTCTCAAGCACGAATCTGGCATGGAAAAATGTTCGTCGACGAGCCGGTCGTGAAACTATCTCTTATTCGCGAACCATGGTAGGACTTCGTTAAAATAGTCGACGAAGAGGTGAAACTCCGTTAGCCAGCCCCCATGGTGGTCGATCGGGTTCCAAGCGCGAAAGAAAAATCCGTATAACTGCCATCGTCGTTGAGAGAAAAAAAAGAAATGGAGGCGAAGCGCGTACACAAGAAGCGGAGATCCGCGTTTTCCACGCCCGAGGTTCTGCTGAAACGGGCAAATTCGATCGTTACGGGTACGCCTCGGGCAACGCTCTGCACCGATGAAAGCGTTTTCATTAAATTCGATCGGATTCATCGGATGCCATCGGACGCGTTTCTTGGGCGTCGTCCTCGAAACATTCTTTCTTGCCACGACCATTAATCGACGCGATACGAATTAATCTTGTCTTTACCTAAACCTGTTAATCAACTTCTTCTTGCGCCCTGCACGCGTGCTGATAACGGATGAATAGAAATCCGATCACTTTTGCTCGAGGAAAATTCTTGAGAAACTTTATACTGCCACCCATTCACTTTCCCAAAATTTTCTTTTCAAAATATTCTTATGAATCCATAGTGTAAAAAAATAGACACATCATCAGATGATTAAACGAAGACCTTGATCATACTCGTACACTAAAAAAATAATAAATTTTTGTGACACAGAATAAAAAATGACAAAATTGGCCAACCCAATAATTTCTCGAACGGTGTCTCGCGTTTCACACGATGGGTCTTTGACCTGATCGAGATGATCGAGATAGTTAGCGGTGACATTGCAGTGAAACTTTCAACGACTCTAGTTTCCATCGTGGAAAAAAGATCGGGGGTAATGGAGATCAGTGTTTTCCACGCCCGAGGTTCTGTTCACCGAGTGAATTATTCGTGCCAGAAACGACGATTCATGTCCAGGTGATATCTCTTCTGGTTGCGTGCACCTCGGTACGCGTGGTAGGTCGTAGCCGTGTTGCACGATTAGCGAACCGTTTCGATAAAATCTAATCCGCAGCTCGGTTTTGCTAAGTTCGACGTGTTTCGTGATATTTAACGAAGCAAGTTGTGGCGCCTCGCGCTTGACACGCGCATTAAGCGAATTATCGTAAGTGGCAATAAAGACCTTTTTGCACAGCCTTTCACTTCAAGTGTATATATCTCTTCGGATCGTCGAGTGAACTACCGTGTTCTGAGAGAGATCGTAGGTCATAGTCCCAGAACTTGAAATTAATATCGTGCAGGATCCTTTGAAACGTTTATTGACCCCTTGCGCAACGAGGATGAGTTTCGTATTCGATTTGATGTTTTGCATAGAGTAGCGATGGGTAAAGGGCGCGTCGAGCACCGAGGTGAATGGAGATATGAGCCGTTCAAGTTGTTAAAGTTGAAAATTAAAAATTATCATTCACGCTCAATGGTGCGTATACGCAACTACATACATCAATTAATCAAACCTGAACGATAAATTATTTTCTGATAACACTGATTTCGTAAAACATAAGGTTACATAAAGTACCACAGGTTGCATATAAATCTTGTTCAGCCTTCAATAACTGATAAAAGAGTGGTCAGACTGTCCAAGAATAAAAAAAACAGATTATCAGTTATACACAAAATCTTGAAGCATTTAAAAAAATCGCAGAAAGACGTCTATGTTTCCTATTCCAGCATAAACAACAACAGAAAATATCGGTCAGTCACACCGCCTCGGAATGCAATCATCGCGAGAACCAGAAACACGTCGTCCTCGAGCTCACCCCCGGAAGAGTCTAATTGAAAGAATTCACCCTATCCTACCAGTTTAAAAACAACCCCCACCACGTTTCACTCGTCTCTTTCTCCCTCTATGGTCCCTAGAAAAACGGTAGTAGGGATAGGAGGGAATCGCGACACGTAAACGTCCCCAGGTCCCCGGAGTCACGCACTTACGCACCTACGGAAAGAGGTGGTAAGAGACATAGAAAAGAGAGGGAGGTGGAAGGAGAAACGTGGAAAGAGCGCGAGAGAGAGAGACAACGACGTACACCTATGCGAGCGAACGAAGCTACTAGTGGTCTACGGTTGACACACGGGGGTAAAACCCGTAGACGCAGCGCGCGTGTACGCAGGCGCGCGAGTGTGTGTGCGCGTGTACGCAGCCGTTCGACGTGTACGTGTACGCGCAGGCACGAGTGTGTGCGTGTCAGTTAAGAGAGTAGCGCGTATGGCGGCGGTCGGGTCCGCCGAAGTGCGAGCGAGAGGAGACGAAGTTAGACGAACGGGTGGGGACCGAGAGGCGGGCCCCGGCACACGTAGATCGCGCGCGCGAGCCCGTGCGCACGCACACGAACGGGGCCCACCGTGTCTGGTCTACGGGTAAAGCTCACACTTACCTGACAAGATGTAAGTTCAGAAACTGGAAGGTGCCACTTCTGCACAGTCCAATACAAGACACCGAACCGGAAAGTTCGTCCCGAAAATTAGTCGGCGTGCGGCGATAGTCGGCACGCTCGTCGTCGACGACGGTCACAGGATCAGGATAGCGCGCGCGGAGGTGGTGGTCCTTCGAGGAAAACAAGAGAGAACGAGGTGTAGCGAGTATACGATAGGAGAAGGGTGAAGAAGCTGGAGGTGGAGGAAGGTGGTGGAGGTGGTAGTGGTGGCGGAGGTGGAGGATGAGAGAGACGCAGGAGGCGGCGGTGAAGGCGGAGGCACGATAACGAAATAAGCGGAGATACGTGAAAACGTATCGGGACACGGAGAGTGACTGCGAGGAGGAAGAAAACGCGTCGTCGGTCGACCTCCAAACAGTGGACGAAGAAAAAGTAAATATACAGTACCTTCGCTTTTTGTTCGACGTGCTCGAAGGGCCGTTCGCTGACCGCGGGAAACGTTCGAGCGCCGGGACCGAGTCGCGCGCTTTTTCGATATGCCCGTTCGATAATCGCTTCGATACCGCCAGTGACTCCGCGATATTCATCGAGCGTCGATCACGAACGTCACCGGTGATCTCGTTCTTCGAGTTTACGATGGTGCTCCGCAGCGCGGCCGATCCGCCGACGACCGGGACCACGATGAAGACAACGAAGATCCTCGAGAGGCATCGTATACGTATCGGATGATTATCATATTAATGAACGCGCGACGCAACGACTGGACAGGCCAGTTCGATTAGTCGACGAGGCGGAGCTCCGTCGAGCACGAGCTCGATATTCCCGCTCGATATTGTGACTTTTCCGACCGATCGCACCCTGCAAAAAGGACGATCGTTTCGACAGTGCGTGATAGTGTCGTTCGACCGAGAAACAGTGACCAAAGTGCCAGACGAAAAGTGTACTTACAAAAAGACCAGGACGGTGTGTGTGTGCAAATTCGAAACTGCGAGCAGTCGAACATTCCTGTGTGCGAGGAGCATGTACCTGGATAAACGATCTCGATATCGATCTACAAGCACGTCTCGACGGATCGATATCTTCGCTCGCTGACATCGTTCGTTCGGGAAAGTGAACCGTGAGTTTTGTCCTTTAAAATTTCATTGAAAAATCTCTCTAATTTCACGAATAAAATCTAACCTATAAGTCGGTTTGTCGTTTCTATTTTAAACAATTTACCGTGAGTGATGCTTCCGTAATCGTATCGCGTTTCTAGGATATTTTCCAGTACGTGAATGTATCTCGAACGTTCGTTATACTCGAACGACGAAATTTTTCGAAACGTGTCCAACTGTGTATGACCGTGCAAAAGATTCTATTTTCGACGTTTCTCGCAGCGAGTTATACTCCTCCGTAAAAACACAGGAAAACTCTTTTCACGGAGCGAAATCTACGTGACAGTTTTAACCAAACTTCTTCCCAATTTCGTGGCGCGGAATACCGACGTGACTCGTAAGCGTCGTGACGGATGCGCGGGATTTACGCGAATCGCGCAATCGCGCAGAATCATCGATCACGTGACTTCTTTTTCCCGTTTCGCGGGAACCGCGTAGCAATTTGAAAGCGGGCGTCGAAATTTACGTCTAGTACGGCATCGAACGCGTGTTTACCTGTTCGTGGAATCTAGCGATTCCAAAGAGACCCGTTTCCTTCGATGAATTCCCTTTCCATGTTCATGTATTATTGATTGACGCTCGTATGGTTAACGGAGCTGTTCGTCTCGGACTCGTCAGATTTTTATGGTACTCGAGTGTCGCGTGTACACGCTTTCCCACGATGATCTCTCGAAACCACCAACGTAGCGCAAAACTATCTTCCTCGATAAAAATGTTACAGCATGACGTAAGTGGATTTCCGTTCAACATCGAATCGTTCTCGATCTATCACTGTCGTTATCGTTTCACGCGGCTCAAATTTGAATATTCCGCTGTTATGCAAACTTGAGAAAAATTAGCTTCCTGCAGTCTTTTGCATATTTCTTACGTGTTTCGCTGACAATCAGGTACTCCAATTATGACGTATAAATTTTGTTAATGGTAATTGAGACATTTTGTTTGTGCAACAATACGACAGTGTTAATACTTGATTAACAAATTGCAAAAGAGTGTGTAAACTTAAGACTGACGTAGAAAAATAAAAGGGTGAAAAGGAGTTGTTCAATTGAATAGTGTTAAAAATTAAATTTGAATTTTATCATAGATTGCTATAATATATCAAACATTCGAAATGTGGCGATGTGAAATTTTCCAAAGCAGTCTGCTATTTTATTAGACAGCACATGTCCGTGCCCAAAGGCGAAACGTGTGTACGTAGTATCTTGAAGGTCCGCAAAACGATGACCCTAGTGCCCAGCTTACGTAGAGTCCGCACAAAACGGAAAGCCCGAAACGGGGGTCTGAATTTCCCATGGGTAGCGCCTAATTATGTCCATGGGACACTCGTTCCATTATGGTATACGCATTGAGCATTTGCTAGTTACCCTTTTATGCTAAGTGAGAGGAGAGCCAGTGGATGACCCTCGGAATGGGTGACCGCTCCTGGACGGTCTGGCCTGCTGGACACTTTCCTGACCATCCTTGTACCCACGAAGACCCACAGGTTCTCCTTCTTTCTATAGGGTGTCTTCTAAACGTCTCTAACACGTCGACACACCTGGTGACAACTGAAATTGATATCGACAGTTAATCGTTCATATTAGGCAATTTTTAGGGGTTTGGTAATGTGGATTTATTGCGTATTCAGATTGAACTCTATAACTTAGTGTTCTCTAAGTTATGTTCTTAAGTTCTATAATTTAGAGTGTTATTTCGGTTATTTTCTATTGAATTATGTGGACTTTTAGAATATCTGAGTTAAGTATGCTTTTGCAGATTATTTGTTTAGTGTGATGTGTTAAGCTGTATAATTTGTGATGCTTCTTTAGGAACTTCTTTATTTCTTTGCGATAAGTGAATTGACTTGTTAAGTTGGAATGTTGATTGCTAAGGATTCAACTGAAATACAAGTTTGTGAATCTAAATGGTCTAGTACCACAAGAATATAAAGTAAAATTAACTGAACGATAAAATTGTCTAGATTTCAAATACAATATAATCGAAATTAACAGGAGAATTTAAACTACTGTACTAGCATAGTAAATAAGCAATTAAAATTTCTGTATGTCTCTACTGTTATAGACAGTAAATGATCTTAACTTTGATAAATTATAAAGTTCATCGGTTAAATAGAATATTAACACAGTGAGAGAGTAAAACAGTAAAAATAAAGTGAAACAGATAAATAATAAATTGTTCATATAGTAGCATAGTGAAATAATAAACTTGTGTAATAATGTAATATACCAGTGAAAGATCAGTAAAAGAGTGATATAATAAAATATTAAATAGTGAAGCAGTGAAATAGTGGAACAGTTTAATAAAGGTAGGACTGTAAAATAGTGATTGTTCTAAAATTGTAAAATGGAATATTAAAACAGTAAAATGGTAAAACATCAAAGTAGTTAGAAAATAGTGGGTAAGAATGGTGAAATAATAGAATACCAGAATAGTAAAATGATAAAATAATACAAGAGCAAAACAGTATAATGGTGACATAGTATAGTGACAGAGTGAACCACAGAAATCTAGTGAACTAATGAAACAGTAACACAGTAAAATAATAAAATTGTAAATATGATAAACTAGTATTCCAGTAATAGTATAGATATAAATATCTACAACAGTAGACAAATAAAACAGTACAAAGTGAAATAAAATATCGAAACATCAAACTAATAAAGCAATAAAATAACATAACCCGATAAATAAAAATGTGAAATAATAAAGTAGGGAACTACCTAATAAAACAACGGTACAATAAAACGTCTGAATGCAGTCAACATGTGACTCGATTCTCAACACCCGAATCCTGATTAATAATAAAATATCCCCGGCGCAATAATAAATAAATTTCGTCGTGACAAAGAATCGATATCTTCCCCGCAAACGGCACAGCCTCGTTCCGAGCGATTTACAGGACAGACATCGGTGACGAGCGTTCCTCCGGTGCAATTAAACCGATTACGAAAACGCGTAGCGGTATTTCGCAAAAGCGGAGACTTTAACGAGCGGGTAATGGGCCACCCTGTATGCAGGTAGACGCTCGAGCGGAGAGGAACCCACGAAGCGGGTAAACGTCCGTTGGGCGATAAAAAAAGAATGAGCGGCAGAATAAATCGTTGATTTCGCTGCGGGGACACGTACGCGGCCCGATCGAGTACGCCGGTTAAAAGGTCCCCGCTGCGGTGTCGAACGATCATAAACAGCCACCGTTTAATCGACAATTAGCCTGAAAAGGGTGATCAGCCGCGTCGTTCGAACCGCAGGATAATCGGCTGCAACGGGACGATGCACGCCGCAACGCTCGTGAACGCTTGATGGAGCTATAAACCCGTATTAAGATTAACCGTTGCTCGCGAATTGCGTAAGGGCATCAAACGGAATTAGAGTTACTAGACACCGTCGAATAGTACACCTAGTTTTACCTGCCCGACATAATCAAAGGTATTGATCTTGCTTTTATGCTGCGTGCTTCACTTCGTGTTTACTTCTGATTTTATGGGCTATCGCCGGTTTTAGGTGAAGAGGAGGTTTTGTGAGCTAGGGGTTTAGGAGAAATTTTGTGTGCAAGTTTGGTATAGTTCTTTAAAATTTTTGTGATAGATGGTACTAGTGAAAAATTTTAATTTGAAAAAATTGAAATTTTAATGTTTAGGAAGATATTTTACCACTTACTTTTTCAAGAATAGTGGAAATTTTTCTATAATTTACTATTAAAAATCTTTACCATTCAAAAGAAAAGTGGAAAACCTAAAGAAATTTTATTTTAAAAAGTACAAAATTTAACATCCAGAGAAATACAAATTTTCCCAGTTATAGTTTAAACTTCCCAGAAAAAGAAAACTTGCTGAAGAAACTGGAAAATAGTGGAAATCATTTAAAGAAAGAAAACCAG
This sequence comes from Megachile ligniseca, assembly GCA_945859555.1. NCBI lineage: Eukaryota > Metazoa > Arthropoda > Insecta > Hymenoptera > Megachilidae > Megachile > Megachile ligniseca. The sequence goes on from OX243784.1 coordinate 7,979,986, forward strand.
AAATTTCCACGTATCTAAAACTTAATTTGCAAATAACATTTCCTTTCGAATCTGAAACTCCTGCGATAAACAGAATGTTGCAACTTAATCAGATCGAAAATATTTCTCAGGCGAAACCACACAGTAATCTCAAGTAACCAGACTTGTCGGCGGAATTTTCTAACGATTTCCTAAATGTTATCTTCCCCGAGAACTGGACACGTAAATTGAAACGTAGAGACCGAGCGTACCGAGAAACACAGACTCTAGCAATAATTGGTAGCGAGTCATCGGTAATAGGCTCGAAACTCTTGTTATCGCTCGTTTAAGATGCTCATGTCCCGAGCGCAGCGGCGATAAAGGGAAAATACAGCAATTAACGCGGAGGGCGTATAACCGTCGGCTCGCGTTTATCAGCGAAGAAAATGAACGAAAGGGCTGAACGTGTAAATTGTATTAGCGCGTGTTTTATAGCCGGCTAATTAAACGGGTTCACTACCGGATGAAACGCGGTTGAAATACGACAGAGGGACAAGATTATGCAAAGGGTGGAAAACGACAAACCAGTTTCGTCCGAGTGAAAACGCTACTCTTCGTGCGTTCGAAAATTTCGTGGAATCGCGTGATTGTTCGCGAAAATTGAACGTGTGTGGAAAATGAATGGAATCACGCGATAGAATATTAACCGGGGATTAACGGATATACGCGTTTAAGTTGTTAGAACAGTCGTACCGGTGAATCGCAGGAAGGGTTGCCCGTTTTAACCCTCTTTGAATATGCGTCACGCGATTCGAGACCTACAGCAGACTATCGGGTTTGCAGGCAAACCTGATTTCTTTAGGGAAAATGTGGTAACAAAGGGAGTTATATTAGAATTACAGCTATTGATTTTTTGGGATTTTGATGGGGTGGGGATGTTTGGGAATTTTTATGCGTTGCGAGTTTGAAATTTGGGGATGGGGAAAGGGAGTTTGGAAATATTGGGATAGGGATGTTTTGGATATTGGGGAGGTAGAGATGGAAGAGTTTTAGAGATAGGGAAATTTGGGAGTTTGGAAATATCAGGATAGGGATATTTAGGGTATTGGGAGTTAGAGATGGAAAAAATTAGGGATATGGAAATTTGAGGGTAGAGACATTTGGAAGTATGAGGATAGGGATATATAGAAATTTGGGAATTCAAAAAGAGAAAAATTTATGGATAGGGAAATTAGCTAGTTTGGAAATATCAGAATAGAGATGGACAAATTTAGGGATAGGGAAATTTATAAATTAAAAATGTTGGGAATAAGTACATTTTGAATTAAGATGTTTAGCACTCTATGAAATGTACAAATGTACAAACTCGCCAGAACTTAAGAACTAGAATATGTAGTAATGCAAACGCAGCAAATGATATAATAACTAGTGTCACCCTAATGTATGTTATAACTTTGCTACACTATAATAAACTAATAACGGTGTACACAATATTTGAAAGTACTATAAAAAGGCCTTTAATCATCGTAATTTGCAGCTATATCCAAGACCTTTAGTTCGCGACTCCGCTGTACAAATCCGCCATATTTCGTTAAAAAAAAAGAAAACACGAAATAAAATCACGAACCGAATAAAGATCGTATCTGTACGCAAAAGTAACCATTGAAAATTTAAAATCGGACCGATCACGGCTGAAATAATTGTAATCATACGATAAAATACTATTAATGCGCATTTTCAATGGACCGTTTAACGCGCTAAATATGCGGCTAGCATTGTCCCCGGTAATCATACGGTACACTCGATGGGCATTACGATAATTACTCGACAATTACTCCTAATAAGTACAATCCGGCTGAAAGTTAAACGCATAAAGATCTGCGAAAGACCTTCGATTTTACGACCACGAAATAACCATCGGCGATCTCCCGTAATGAATAATCAGAGGAGATAAAACGGAAATTACAGAGCGATTTTTAGCTGCCGCGAGTTTGATTTCGATATGCAAATTAATGAGTCGTTCTTAGGTGTCGTCGATAAATTGTACTGCTGGATTTCTCGCGCCCTTCGATATCTCGAACGTTCGGCATTTGGAAATTTATATGGACATTTTGCTGATTTGCGTTTTCGGGTCTTGGGAAGTTGCGGATTTGGAGAATTTTAAGTTGCGAATTAGAGGGATCTAGAAATTTGGTGATTTGGAGAATTTAATTTTTGGGATTTGGAGATTTTGACATTTGAAACTTTTGACAATACAAACTGGGGAAAATTATGACTAAGAAATTTGGAGACCAGAGAATTTGAGAACTAGGGAAATTGTGAAATAGTGAAATCGCGATCTAGGGAATTTGGGGACTAGGTGATTAGGGTACCAGGGAATTTGGGAATTCGGAAAATCGAATACTAGGGAATTTTGGGACTGAGTGATTTGGGTACTAGGGAAAATCGGAATTAAGAAAATTAGAAACTAGGAAATTTAGGAATTAGAGAATTCTAAAAATTCTGAGAACTAAAAAATGTCGAAATTCAACAAATGAAAAATTGGAATATTTAAGAATTTGTTTATTTATAAGGTAGGTAATCGAATTTGGTAATAATTGATCATCGAATGTAAAAATTTCCCCAGGCAATTTCCCATAATTGAAACAGTTGTAAAGAATAAGCAAAGAGTTATAAAAAAGGATAGAATCGGTTTTTTTCGCAGGCGCGCGCTCGATTTCGATATGCAAATTAACGGGTCGTTGTTGCGTGTCGTCGATAAATTGTACCGTAGAATTTCTCGTGGCCGTTCCGTTTTGTTCTCGTGAGACAGTCGGCAATTTGATTTGCGCTAATAACACGATCGTTAACCCACTGCGAGGGATTCGAGCGACGGGGTTGCCCGCGTTTCTCTTTCGCCCCGCTACATCGGCCGCCACAATGGCCAATAATGGCGAGGCGTTTCTCGCTGAATGGCAAACGCGAGGAGGGCTAAAAGAGCCGCGAGCTAAAAAGCACTCCCGTCGGGTATTGTCGTCCATTCGCTACTTACCGAGACCCGTTCCTTTTCAAACTCGTGTCTCGGATTCCTCTACGAACAGATTTTGTTTCCTCGCTTGCCATTCTTTGCGGAACAACGGGACGCGCGCTCTTTACGCTTTGCGAATCCTCTCGCTCCCGTACGCACGCGGCGAAATTAACCTACAACCATTGTAATCTTCGCTTCTTTACTTTACTTCTCACATTTTATGCAACCTAATTAGAGTAATTAATAGTTTTTTCATTTGCGATCTTGTTTTACTTTGTACTCGATAGGTGACTTACCATTCAGTTTAATATAATTTGAAATAAATAGTTTTTTACTGAGTCTATAGCATTATGATGTATATTCATCGTCACATATGATGAATATGTGAGTATGTGAGTATGTGAGTATGTGAGTATGTGAGTATGTGAGTATGTGAATATATGAATTTGTAAATTTGTAAACTTGTAAACTCGTACTCTTATGAAGTTGTAAACCTGCAAATATTGTAATCTTGCAAAGCTTGAAGCCTTGGAAAACTTGTAAACTCGCAACTCTCGCAAAACTCACAATCTTCCAAACGTGCAAACTTAAATCTCGCAAGCTCATATACTCGCAGTCGTAAACTCATAAACCCAAAATCCTCCATTCGAAAAGTCATACCTACAAGCCATAAATCTCCAAACCCGTAAATATCCTAAATAGATTGTGAGACTAAATCTCCCAAAAAAATCGACCATCCGCACGTGGTCCTCCACCATAAAGAAGGCCAGCATGCTCGTCAAAGAACATACCTACCCAAGACGTACGAAACGCGATAATATTCACGCAATTTTCTGCGCTCGCGAACACGCCAGCAACCCAGACGAGGCAATTAGCGTGACAGTATCGCGAGCGGATGTCCCTCGCGTTTTTTCGCATCTCGTCGTTCCCTGTCGATCTCGTGATCGGCACCGTGCATTCGTTTCTTTTCTTGCCTCCTTATTTTTCTGCCGACGATTTCACGGATGATATGGTAATCCGTCGGACGATTCGCGTACGATAGCGTAATGAACGCGTGCAGATACGTCTCTGCAAGTGTGCGTTTTTTCTGAAACCGTTCCTTTTATTTCTTCTCCGCACGGTTTCTCTATCACGCGAATATTTTGATCGCCGGGATTCCCGCTGCGATATATTTTACCGCGTTTTTGCCGTCCATAGACAGCCGAGGATTCAAAGTCCACATCTCGACGGGATCGATGGAACTGATATTCAAATTTCTTTCTGCGTCTCTAAATATTTCCCATACGAGGATTTCTGTGGTAATGTTTAAAAATACAGTTCTGAACTTTAATTTAAAGTTAATTAGGAACTGTTTATTCATGACGTTCATTTGATCTCATGATATTCATTTTTAACTTAACCCCGTGCCCTACAATATCGTTTCACTCGACGCACAATCTTGTTTTCTCAAATTTTTAGTTCAAAATTTTCAAGGTTCACTATGTGCCTTTTAATTTTCTTACTCGTTTTCACTTTGTAGCAATTAGTTTACAAATGCAAATTTGCAAATACAAATGTACATATCCGTAAAATGTGTCTCGACCGAAACCAAAATGTCTACATTGTGGCGGATGGTACGCGTCCACGGGCCGCCATTCGGCGTAACCACGCGATGTGCCCCTTCTCGAGGCACCTTTCACGAACAGAGGAGAGTAATCGTGTGGTACCTTTGGGTGCTGCGTCTCGGCTTACCTGCCGCGAAGATTCCTGGCTGTGGACGTGCGGTTATCACCTGGACGATGTCAGACGAGGGACGAGGGACGAAGAAGGATAAATCCGCGCGAGAGGAAGGGACCGTTAGGTGGGTCAGGCTAACACGCTGGCTGTCCCGTGAAACGGCAAAAATTCCGTATCTTCTTTCGTTTCTGTGTGTTCGATGTCTCTCTTTTTATTCGCGTCGCGGTCATCGCGAAAAATCGCCTTAACGAGAAACAATTTGTAACGAGAGAGTTCTTGATGAACACCCGCTCCGCGTGGGAAAGCCACGCTGAAAGCTTGACGCTGCAAAATGGCGCTTTCCGCGCGGCGACTTGTTGCCACCCGCGAAAACTGATGGAACTGTCCGCGGAGACTTACAGGCTTCTACCGGCGGCTCGAGTTTGATGCTGTTTCCATGAAATCTGCAGATAAAAATGGAAAACTTGCGGGAGAAACTGTCGACGGTGATGGTGCGACATTTTTCAAGTTAATCGTCGATAGTAACATTGTACATTTATTTGTGGTCACTACGGATTTAACACTGGACATGACCACATACGGTAACTATTCGGAACTTGTTTTTAAGGACCGTTTCTTAAAAAGTTTTCCCTGTGTATCACTGTCTCAAGATCTCTCAAAAGTTCCTTTCATTTATTCTTTTTATGAATAATCAGTTTAACTGAATTTGTCAGGGTGATGGTCAACATGCGAATTTAAAGAATTAACAACCTAAAACTATGTTTTGACAAGGTTGACATTAATAAAATATTATCTCAAAAGTTCCTTTCATTTATTTTTTTCATAAATAATCAGTTTAACTGAATTCGTAGCTCAGGTCATATAACAACCGTGTACTACATGTGGTTAAAAAATTACAAACATGAAATTTTGACAAGGTTGACGTTAAATTATTAATTTGAAATAACCTTCCTCTTTACATTATTCATAAAATAATAAGAGAATTTGCGATGTGTTCGACGCTCTTAATTTTCCTTGTGCCGTGTTTTCAAATCAAAATTCCACGCCTAACATAATAAATAAAACTGCAACATTGTAGCTAGTCAGTGTTACATTTTACCCACGTAATATCTCAGTACATTAACCGTGCGATAAATCATTCGAATTCAAATAAAAAGGAATAGCAATCGAAGTCTCATCCTCAAAAGGTTAATTATAAGTACTCTCCGAAAAAGAATAAGTAAAATAGAGATCGAATCGGAGGGAATTAATTGAGCCAAGAACAACGTGTCTGTAATAATAACAAGAGGCGCCGATCGCGATAAGAAATTATTAATCGAACGTGGAGCGAGTGGAAATTAACGAACGGTATGAACCGGATGCGGAAAGCGGAAGAACGTAGAGATCGATATAATCGGACAGAAGAATCGAACTGGCGATAAAAGAGGTACCGTTAACCGGTTTCTACCAGATACACTGCAAATTGATACTTTTTCTCGGAGATCGTGGACGAAAGAGCAGGCGAGCGTTAACGAGGGATGATTTGTCGAGCGGCGGAAGCTGCCCTCCGGCTGAAATCTCGAGACCTAACCTCTTTTCCGTTCCGATGCAAATTTTCAGACGATTGTTGCGATACGAATCGAACATGTCGCGACCGTAATTTGTATAATATTGCGAGTAATTCCTCCTTTTAATCGAATTCTTCGTCAAATTTATATTTGCATTTAAACCCGATTGCACGAATATTTTTTTCGTGTGAGTAGTTTTACATATATCGGAATATGCTTACGTTAACGAATTGCTAATTTTATTTTATACATTAGCTGTTATACATTTTACGAATAAAATCAAAGAGAACGAGGAACATATTTTTATTAAAAATTTTAAATAATATTAGTACAATTATTTTTATTATTAAAAATATAGTATTATGAAAATAATATTAAAGATACAAAAATATAAGAATATTAAAAATATTTTTATTAACAATTAACGAGCCATACAGAAATGAAATTTTTGACGTGTATAATGGAACGTAAATTGTTAAATAAAAATTTTCAACTGTTTTAATTATACAATAGTCTATAGTTTATTCGGTGTTTAAGTGGAATGAAATGCGAGGTGAATTTCAGATTGGAAGAAAAAATTGAATATAGATGGAAATCGAGATAGCCTATAAAAGGATGTGTCATTAGCACCGTGGTAATTACGGTATTAATATAATATAAATATAGCAATGGTGGGATTCCTATGGTATAATTAGGTGTTCGGAATTGGAAAGGTTGCCTATGAAAGGAATGGTTGTGTCATCGACTTAACATATTATTGCAATGCTATCTGTGGAAAGGAAAACGATCCTGGTGCTGTAATTTCTTTCTCTTTTAGTTACCATAACAGGAATATTACTCATTTCTCTTTTATTGTCAATTTTAACACTGAATACGTTTTGTCAATCTTGTTAAACTGAAAATTTAACAACGAAATTTTGTTAAACTTCAAATTTGAAAGAATCGAGTGCTTAAATTTGAAAACTACAAAATTTCGATCCCTAAATTTGAAAACTACAAAACTTCAGTGCTGAGATTCGGAAAGCTTAAATCCAAAAATGCCTCGATTCTCAAATCAAAAGCCTAATACGAAGGCCATAAAAAATCCAAAATATGAACCCAGACATGTTAAAAATCTGAAAAAAACATCGAAATTCGCAGCGAAAAAGATTTCCCGAATAAGGCAGAGTATTTTCCGTTTAATTAGCAATTTATCCGGTTAACAAGGTCCGGAGGTATCACGAGACTCGTATCCCGGGGTTACTCCTCGTTCCTTGCAATCACTATATTATACTTATTACGATCGACACGAGGTTGAACCGCTGCGAAAACGACGCCCCACCCGTGGTGGTTCATCTTGTTCGTTGTTCGAGAAGAGAAACTTGGCGAAGAGGAGGAGAGAAGAAGAACGCCGCGTGCGATGATGTATCGGCCGTGGAATCGAGCTAATGGAAGGTCGCCATAGGGAGATTAGTTAACGGGCCACGGATGCGTATTCGGGATCATAATGCTTCGCTGCCTTCGAACTGGTTTCTGATACACGAACCCTCCGCTCGCTGGGTTCCTCGACAACCCACAGGAACGCCAACAACCAGAATCCAGAACACTTTTGCGTCTCCTCTTGATAAATATTCTACTGCAATTTTACTCGCCATACTCAATTAACTCTTGCTCGGATGAATACTTCTTCATTCAAATTCTCTTACGTTTCTTATAATATTATTTCTTATTTCTGCAAATCTTTTTGGAAATACAAGGCTATGACCATGAAATTTATTTTTCAGTCGTGTTAGGCAAAGTTAACCTTCATTTCCAGAAGTTAAGGAATAATTTAGAAATAATTATTATGCATCTATCAGAAAAATGAGCTACATGAAATAGTTTAGTATTCATTCGTTAATATGAGTCGTTAGTACGAAATTAATTTTGCAGTAGTTTTCAAAGCTAACTATGACGATCTGAAATTTTATTTCGTGGTGAATTTACTAAGTAAAATAAATAATATACAAATGCAAAAATAATTGAAACATCTGGCAAGAAGCACTGGTTATTTATAGAGCAAGTCGTACAAAAGCAGAAAATAATAATTCAAGATACACTCATCGTTTTTCGATGCACAGGAAAATTAATAAGTAAACCGTATAAGTACTTTTGAGCAGTAGTGTACTTAGTCGCCACGTATCTGATTATATTATAATGATTAATGGCATCCACCTTCGAAACGATAACGTTTCAATTCAATTTATGATCGACCATACATTAAGTCCCGGCCAGTTAATGCCTCGCTATATATCATACCGGAGCACGAAAGCGGAGATACTCTCGCAAAGATTTGCCCTAAAACGTAGCGAATTTTTCTGCTGTTCCTAACGCTGTAACCATAAATCATTCGTGTCGTGTAAACCTTTCGCGAAACGTACGGGGAAGAATTCGAAAAGAAATTCTATGGGATTGCGTGGCGATAAGTTTGCGCCGAGAATTCGTGTAAATATGTGCTGTATTTCCACGCTACGGTTACTTGTCGTGTTAGCAGCTACGTTTAACAGCGAACTGTCGTGTCACGATTACAAAAAGTAGGTCTGCTACTTTTTCTTCATCGAATTTCATTTCATATTCGTTACTATAGTTTAATCATTTCTGTTACTATAAATAATTACTATAAGTAGCACTATTTATAGTAGTATGAATAGTGATGTCATAGATGCATCATAAAGTCATTTGTAAAATATGTACTTACACGTTTCAAGCTTTCAACCAAATTCATAATTGTCATTCAAATATGTTGTACTCATTAATGTAATAAGTAGAAATTTTCAAGTGTACAAGTAAATTGTCCATCCTGAAATTTTTATATTTATTGTACTATTCTTCTATAGTATATTCTTTAAAATTGTTAAAGTACATATTATTTTTGTTCGTAGAGAGCTATTAACACTTTGACTGCCATGTCACATGTGGTTAGCACTTCAGTTACATCTACCACCTATATTATTAAGAATTTGTCGTTTTACCTAATTGAAGATATTGTAAAAATATTTAGTAAGATTTAAAAATACTACTTAATGCAATTTTCAGCTGCTTCAGTGTCCATGTGTAATGGATGTATTTTATGTGAATAAAATAATAAATACTAAGCAAATCCTTGTGAGCATTGAGAGTGATAAATAAACGTAGCTCGTTTGAAGTTTTCAAATCCATAATAGTCACTGAAATATAAACGTACGAGCAGCTTAATCCTCTGTTTTCTCGCTATCGGCTAAAAGTGTAGGCAATTTCCGGAATAATGCTTCTTCGGTATGAAAGCCGTTTAACGAGTCGCAGTTCGCTGTTCTGTCCGTTTTATCGGCGGACATAATTGTATCGATTAATCGGAGGCCGGATTCCGCGCGATACGCCTGAATTTTCACGCTGTAATCGCCGCCAAGCTTCCCGCACTTAAAATATTAATGCCGTTCAAAATGCAAATTCAATGAGCGTAGTCGAACTCCTAATGACGCGCCATTACGATCGTTTACCGCGCTGGCATATTAATCTTCCGTGAAAACGGTTCGGTAATTACTACCAACCGGAAGATACCATCGCGATATACGGTGGAACGATTGATAACGCGAATTCGTCGAATCGTTGCGAACTTAACTTGTGATAACCCTACGGGATTATTACCTTATCCGTTATGTTATGGTATTATATTAATCCGACGAAGAATTCGATCGTTTCGTTCAATTTACGCGATGTGCTGATATACTTAATAACCGGTGGGAGTAACTTGTTTACGGTAGCCATTATCTGATTTTAGACTTTTTTGCTGTGTCATTACGTCGTCAATTAGCCGATCAATTAAAACTCGTTAGAGGGCAACGGTTTGGAACGAGAACATGAATATTTTATGCCGAATTGCTACTGGTTTTAATATGGCGATATTTGAAACCGATTGCGGATAGCGAAATTGAGTGTTCGAATTTGAAGGTTTCGGGGCTGGAATTATTCTTTGTATTCGAAAATTTTAATAAATATGCGATCACATGTTCTGTATATTTGATGCAATTTAATATTTAAGTTTGAAATATTTAATGCAGTATTTAAGTGTTTTGAATAGTTGGTGCAGTCGGAAATTTTAATAATTGAAATATTTTGTGAAATTTAAAATTTGGCTTATTGAAATACATTAATAATTTACATATAATATATGTATATGTATAATAATAGTTATTATTAATTATTATTATTGAATTATTATACATATACATACTTGAATGTATAGAATAAATAAATTACCCGAAATGAAATAATCGGAAAGTGACGAAATATCAGTACCGAATATAAATGCATCGTATTAAGATTATGCAAATAATGGAATTAAAACGAAAGCCATTCGACGCAAATTAAGGATTCGCTGAATATTTTAAGGTTCGTTATCCTTCCTGCTAGCCGAGAAAATTCAATCGATTAATTTCTACCGTTTGTAACGGTGTCGCAAGATTATAAGAGGCTCGTCATTTTTCATGGTGAATCGCGAGCGCCGCCTCCGGACTCGTAATCTTTACTTTCGATCACCGCTTTCGAACCGCCATCAATTAATTCGACCAGACGCTTCGAAGCGAACCGAGAGGATCATCCAAGTAGCAACTATGTTGCCTGATTAAATTTACTTGGATCGCGTGATCGTTGCTTAATCCACGTTTCAAGCAATTTTTCAGAATAAGTGTTTTATCGCGTCAGGTGAGATCTATCGACGTGGATATATCGCTTTCGAGCATCGGTTATTCATACATATCTTATTGATACTTAATGATGCATCGATTATATTGTCGAGATATCGATGAAATTAATTGGACTCATCGAGCGATGCAATGACTAATTTTATTGTACAAGGTTATTTTTGTTCCAATTGAAATATCTTTAGTTCATAATTTTGTTATTTGAGTTTGTTCTTTTTAGAGTTTCTAGTTTAATTTTACGGAGGTGAGTTCAGATGAAAATTATGAAATTTATATTGTGTCAGATTTAAAAGAAAAATAAATAAGTTTAAATGATGGAGTTCAATTTTGATCATTTTCATTCCCTCAACAATTTATGGAATAATTAATCTATACTTAATATGAACCTATACTTAATACATAAATACATACTTAATATTTTAACATAACTCATTACAAACATCCATTTTCAGTAATCAACCTGTCAGACCCAAATCCACGCATTAAAAATATGATCATAAACGAGTTGGTTAAACAATCGTTTAAATTTAAAACGGTACACTAGGTCTGACAAATTGCGAGCATCTCGTGATTCTTTTATGATTCAAGTACGTATGATAATCAGTCAATCAGTCAAACGGTGCGTTACCGTTCCAAATGTAAATTAACAGGCATATCAACCTTCGTTCGATCCGATCAACACTGTCAATATTTACCACTGTTTTATTTCTTCTTTTTCCCATTAATCAATCTTCATTTTCAAGTCGTAAACCATATTTGATCACCATGTCTTCCTTTTGTCATTTATAATAATCTAATTTTTATTGCGTGACACTTTCGAAATTTTTTTTTATTTACTCGTTCGCATTTTTTTATTCAAAAATTTTGTTGTTACAAAGTTTCGAAGTTTCAAAGTCAATTTTAAATCTGCAAGATTCCAAACTTCTTAACTTTCAAATCCGTAAAATTCAAAATTCTTAATCTTTCAAATCCATAAAGTTCCAAATTCCTTAAATTTTAAATCTGCAAAATTTCAAATCTCCAAAATTCCAAATCCCAAAATTCCAAATTTCTAAACTTACAAATGTCTACAATATTAAATCTCTAACATTTCAAATCTCCAAAACTCTAAATTACTAAACTTTCAAATCCCCAAAGTTCCAAATCCCTTTAAATTTAAAATCTCCAAAATTCCAAATCCCTAAACTTTCAAATCCTCAAACTTCCAAATCCCCAAAGTTCCAAAACCCTAAACTCTCAAACCCAAAAATCCCAAAATCCAAGACCATCCAAACTCTCACCAAACCCCCAAAAATCCACCATAAACTCTCCCCAAAACCCACTCCCAATCCATCAAACGTATCAAAACCTACCTAAAAAACCTCTCTCCTACAACCACAAGAAATAAAACTACGTAAGTGGTCATCGTTAAAAAGTAACTAAAACGTTACCCGAGCGCGTGTATCGATTCGACGCGGTGATTTCAATGCGTGGATAAGCGAGCCCGTTTGAAATGCGCGTACAATATGATCTTTGAACTCTTTAACTGTTTAACCTATTGCACAAGCTGAAATGGTCAGCTTCGATCTATCGTATCCTCTTGACATATCGAGAGACCAGGAGCAGCCACGGTACCTGGAAACCGTCCAGGAAGAGCCGGCAGGATGAAGTATACCGAGTAATTGCAAACGCGATCGAACTTTCTTCCCTAAAGGTAATATCTTCGCGTTAGGTAACGATGCAAAACGTGTTGCTGGATAGCGACACAAACCTGCGTGCATCTTTAAATCGGTGAAAATATCAGGACTTATGGCGAATAGAACGGCCACCACTGTCAGTTGCCCATTAAACGTCTTCGCAATCGGTTTTACCCTTCACCCCTCGCGACTTTCATCTTCGAGATAACTTATATTTATTACATTTTCTTTGTTGTACCTTTTAATTTCGGTCACTTGTGCATTTATCGAGTAACTTCATTTTCTTTATTGTACCTTTTAAAATTAATTTCACTTGTGGATTTATCGAGTTCATTTTTGGATTTCGACACGTTACATTGCTGAATGATTTTTACCACCTCATGTTCGAGTTATTAAGGTGTTACTTTTTTATTTATACATTTGTGTCCTGTATTTTGGATGTTCGTTTTCGATGTGGTTTTTGTGAAGACTTTGAAAGTGCAGCGTGAAGAGATTATAAGGAGTTTTAATTCTGCAGTGAGTAATTTAATCATGGTTGTATTCGGGTCGAAGGAGTGATTTGGTGACTTATCTGTTTCGAATTTTTGAATATTTGAATTTGTGATGTAGTAATTGTGAAGTGATTGAAACGCGACAGAATCTCAATTCCCTTTCAAAAATACGACTGCGAATATCGTGGCTAAATATTCGAATATCCGAACATCGTTGAAACTGAGAACATCCTCCATAAAAATCCTCCGGCAACAAAGTAACTCGGCGAAAACCAGCGCGATATCGCTTAAAGGACCTCGAACCGTGCCGAAACTTAGTTTCCAAAGTCTAATCTTCGAAAGTGTCTGTTCCGTGGCCGATACAGATAAAGTGGGACGAATTTGCGACATCGTTAACGACAGGTTTCGCCACCGTAAAAAGAGAAATTAAAAATGTTGTTCGTTTCGAGCGGCCGGTTCGCAGGCTCGTAAAACCTTCTCCGGTTGACAGAGAACCACGGGCATAAAAGAAACGAAACTTTAAGCAGCGTTCGCGGTTACGAGGCTGCACGAGAAACAAGAGGGTCAACGTTATACGCGTGTTCGCTTTGATTTAAAATGATGTAGGAACGGATCGACGCGATTTCCACGCGTTGTGCAACGACGGACGCTCGCCGTCGCGACGCGAATCAAATCATTAAAACGTTCTGCGTTGTCGAACGGACCGATACGCGTAATATATTGGCCGGTGCGTTAAACGGGATGGTAATTATCGGTTTGTGCGGTAAGTAACGAGCCACTTTCCACGACGTCGTACAACGACGATGACAGAGGGAATTGCCGATCGTGTCGAGGATGAAAATTTGATCGTTTTACCGCGCTTTACCACCTTGTTAAGCGCTATGCTTACCAATTAACGAAACTGGCTTCATAAAACGATATGTCCGGTTACATATGTGGGATGCCAACCCATGAGATGGTGCGTGAAGAGGTGTTTAGAAGAGTTGGTACAATTTTAGAAATTTAGAGACTCCCAATCTGTGGATTCTACAATTCTAGATCCTTATATCTCCAAACCTTGTATTTCTAAATTCCATATCTTCAAATTTATGTATCACCAAATTTATGTATCCCCACTTCCTATATCCCAACTACCTATATCTCCACGTCCCTTTAATCCCTGAATCCCTATATTTCCAAACCTCGTATTTCCAGATCCCACATCTCTAAATCCTACATCCCCAAATTTCTATGACCCCAAATCTCTACATCCCCCAAACCCCACATCCCCAAATTCCTAGACCCCCAAATCTCTATATCTACAAATAACTACCCTATGACCCAAAATCGCTATATCCTTAATTTCTCAAATTCCCAAATCACTACATCTCCAAACCTTCCATTTCAAATCCCATATCTCCAAAACCGTCACCAAAATGGACGTCTCACGTATTTTCGTTATTATTATTCTCATTTGCGGAAATGTAACTGTGTTCACGATGGATAGAGCTTTTGTGTCACGCGCCAACTCGTGGGTTGACATCTGTACACGCTGCGGCCTGTAATTAAATCGTCGCATTTCCGAACGTGAACTCCGACCTGCGTTCTCCGGTGGATTCGTTTAGAAAGTGAGATTTATACGAGACTCGCGGTGAATGGACTCTGATAGATATCGTAGAAACGATTTATGTTTACTAGTAGACATCGTAGAGAATCGTATTTATGTTTACTAGTGGACATCGTAGAGAATCGTATTTATGTTTACTAGTAGACATCCTATAAAATCGTATTTATGTTTACTGGTAGATATAGGTTAGAGTCAGTACATCAGAGGCTATGAACTGTGTTTTAATCCTATTGTTTAAACGGAATAAATTTCAGAGGTGATAAAAGATGACTCTAGAAATGGTAGCACAACTCTGTAGATTATAGCGTGTGGACAGTGAATTGATAGAATCGATTATGGGACAATACTGGATTAATAGATGTGATATTCGGATAATGAAAAGAAAGATGCATAATGTTCCAAAAAAAGTTCAAAAATACCCAGAAAAGTCTAAAGAAGTCCAAAAAGGGTCTAGAAAGCGCAGGACATCAAAGCCAAGTGGATGATCTAGCATCGTTACGAACAGTGATCTCCATGCTCGACATCAGCCTCGGATCGATTAAGCAAGCGAACGGTTTATCGAGTGGCTGCAAGAACGACAGACAGATAAACAGATCGACGTATTGTGTACCGAGACGGTCGCGTGTCTACACGTGTCCTCGGGCGTGTGTGCGCCGGTCACACGCGTTTAACCGTGTGCCCACGTATTCACACGTACACGCTGACTCGGTTCCTATAATGGGTATGCAAGTGGCGAAGCAGGTTCCATTCATTCATGTTCGGTGCGCACTAGTGGCCTACCATTTACAATTTCCCATTTACCATTTACCATCCCGCTCGCTTGCTCGCGTCTAGCCGTTGCCCTCTCGCTCCGCTTGCTCGCGCGCGGATGTTGAGAGAAAGAGAGCTGGTAACGCGCGCGTGTACACGCGCGAGATCAGCCTGCTGCACTTCGAGACAACGCTCGGCTCGTTGTTACACCGGATGCAGATGGTACACCTCGTATAGAGTTCTGTTACGATCGCATCCGTTAACTGGAAACGAGCATCTCTTGTTCCATTCTACCGCTACGAGGACCTTTAATGGGCGTGTTCGAGGATGAACTCAGATCCTGCTCTGTGGAGCTCGATAGCGTCTCAGGAATGTGAGTCCCTTTCGGGAAGACGAGATTGACATGGATAGACGATCAGGTGTTGAGTAACGACCCAAAAATATTTGCAGGTTTGTGTAGACACTTGGAGAATTATATGGATAGGATGTTAGTAGAAATTGGATGATTCGAACGTGAGTTGAATTATCACCGGATGATTCGAATTTGAGTAGCACTTGTATGTGCATGTTATTCGGATAATTCGAATATGAGTAGTATTGGGTGTGAATGTTGTTCAAATAATTCGAATCTGAGTAAAACTTGAGTATACGTTTTTTTTGGATAATTTAAGTATGACTAGAATAATTCGAATCTGAGTAGAATCTGGATTATTCGAATATTCAGATCTGAGTAGAATTCGAATTACTCGAATATTCAAATCTGAGTAGAATTCGAATTACTCGAATATTCAAATGCGAGTTGAATTCAAACATGACTAAAATTTACCTATGAATAGAATTTTAGGATAAATACAGCCACAAAAATTCATACGTTACTAAAATTCGTACAATTTGAATTTTCCGCTATAAAGAAACCTACATGAGTAAAATAACTCAAATAAATGTGAGTAAAACCTCGCTATAATCAGAATTCGCATAATTCGAATGATCAGTGCCGGAGCAGATCAATTCGCAGCCAGCGTTTATTCGAGTTCCAGTTCGAAACACTTTGCGAGAAGCAGCAAGTGAAAGAAAGAAAAGAAATGTAATATTATTGGTACACGTGCGATGTGCAAGCATTTCTATGGCCGCGAACGTATAAATATTCGTGCTCGTTGAGAAGCATCGTTCTTTATCTTTCCGTTTGCATAAAAGGGGACGTCGACCCGTTAAGATCTATGGCACTTGTGTTTCCTATATACTTTTGTTACTTTACCACGATGCCCGTGCATTTATTTGCACTTCATTTCCATTATTCATAAAATACGCTCGCGTAGGATTTTCATTTTATATTTTGTAACCGGTGTCCCGTTGCGAACTCTCTTTCTACTCTTCCCCGATAGGAATGTTCAACTTTCGTCTATCATTCTTTCGCAATCTTCTTTCGTTTTGATTACACTTCGAATCGACACGCCTAGCTTTCTTATAATAAATTTCAACGTTTTTTAACAACCTAGGAAATATAATTTTGCTAAAAAGAAATGGACTGCACTTCTTATTACGAACTAAACATTCACTTTCCACTTGTTTCTACTGTATTTGTAGCGGACATCGATGCAGCGTTGACATGTTTATTATTACCTTCTTGCTATAAATTCCAATGTTTATTGATACTTTATTCGAATATATAACGCCACCGAAGAAAACTGTATCCAACTTTTTTTATTTATTCTTGACTCTTTCTTTATATTACAGGTTTCGTTACACTTTGCTGTTCAGGGAAATTTCTTTCAAGTTACGTGTTTTATAAATGTTTATGATATGTTGTGTATGTTGTTCCATATGTAGATGACATGTTGTGTATGTGGTTGTATATGCATATGATATGTTGTGTATGTTGTTGTACATGTATATGATATGTTGTGTATGTTGTTGCATATGTATATGACATGATGTGTATGTTGTTGTATGTGTATATGACATGTTGTGTACATTGTTATATATGTATATGATATGTTGTGTATGTCGTACATGTATATGATATGATATGTTATTAGGTGTGAAAGCAGTCATCACAGCACATTAATTATTTCTATAAATAATTTTTGATCATCCGTCATCAATTCAAGGATACTTTACCAATCGACTAGATCCACGAATCTGCACGTTTGAAACACCGGACACGTATCGCAAACGAATCGATCGAAGTAGAATCTACGAGATCCCGATAACTCGAGGGAACGGTGGAAATAGGGAACGTCGTGTCGCGATCTAGCATCGTTGATTCGTTCGGTTATCGTTGTGTCCGAGGACGGTGATCCATCAGCCCCTTCGTCCTCCTGTCTCCTTCGTCCTGTTAAATAATTCAATGAACAGCCGCGGCGCCCGAGCGAAAGAGAAGGAGGACGAAGAAACGGTAAAAAATCGGGATAGTCAAGCACGGTTACGCACGGCTCGCGGTGATCCGATGCGTGACATTGCTCGTTTAAGTGCCCGCGGAGTGCAACGCGAGTGCGCTTTTTCCTATCGTGCCGTATTGTCGGCGCTGGTTATCGCACGTTAATAAGAGGTGTCTCCTGTTTCGAGAATCGCGACACTGCCTTTTTGCCCTATTGTCAGAGCATCGTTTACGGAAGTCCGCGTGTCGTCGACCCGGGGCAATCAACGAGAACGCCGACGATAAAAGGGCGCCGTACGAATCGCATTAAGATAATTCGAGAACAAGCTGCTTCGAGCGCTACGCTTGTATCTATTTTGATATCGCTTGCTCCTTTTCTGGAGGGACATTAATTGCACCACGCTTCGTGACGTCGATTCGAAGTGTAGTAACTGCGGTACTATGGTTGTATCTTAATTCTACTCGTGTTGGAACGAGAACGAATTATAAGGAACTTTATTCGTATTCGAGGATTCGAACTTGTTCGTATAGGAGTAATGGTCATTTCGATTTTAGTCATATATAGGTTCTACTCATTTCTGAATTCTTAAGTTCTACTCATATTTGAATTCTCAGAATACTACTCGTCTTTCAATTGTTAAGTTCTACTCATTTTTGAATTCTTAACTTCTACTCATACTTGAATTCCCAGGTTCTATTCGTGATTGAATTCATAGAGTTCCACTCATGTTTGAATTGTCAAATTCTACTCATGTTTGAATTCTTAAGATCTACTCATACTTGAATTCTCAAGTTGTATTCATGATTGAATTCTCAGAGATCTACTCATGTTTGAATTCTTAAGATCTACTCATATTTGAATTCTCAAGTCCTATCCATGATTGAATTCTCAGAGTTGTACTCATGTTCAAGTTACCAAAATTTTCTGAAAAACATATCGGACAAAAGCATTTTATAGAACATTTCCGATTTCTTGATCACGGAACCAGCCCGTGGCCGGCCATATCCATCTGTTCCGCGGTAACCGGTATAATTCCATGTTTGGTAGCCGCACGAGCGAGACCGAGCTCGGTCAGAAGCGTTCTTCGGTAGCCTAATCGTCCGTAAAACCTGTTCCCTGGCAAACAGCTCTCGGGGTCTCGTACTCTTAATTAGATTCGCGTTATACCACCCCTCGGCCCGGTCGCTCGTTAATATTTTTCCACGAGGGCTATCGTTGCCGGCGTTATCTGCCAGTCGGAACGAATTAACCAAGAAACTCGGTCGCAGAAACGTCCATCGAGATAACCTTCTCGCCGATCCCTGCTAAGCGGTCGTATCGATCAAACGATGACCGGCGAGCGTGCACGAGCAACAAGAACCAGAGACGGCCGAGGAACAAATAAAGGGAACAAAAAGATGCAATAATCATGGGACTCGATATCCGAAGAGAGGTCCTCGGTAAAAAAAAGAAGAAAAGAAACGTGGCACGTGAAAGTCGCGGTACGAAGAGCGTTGCTCGCTTTCCAACGGCTGGCACACCCGAGAGGACTCGATTTGCTAATTAGCGGCCACGTCCAGGTTAATTAATTCCAGCGAGCAGGTTCGAGAATAGCTCGCGGCTTTTTCAGGAGGGTTGTTCCGAGCACGCACGAGCGAGGCTTTTCTCGCGCATAGAGGTGCACGGAGGTGTGAAACGAGATAATAATATAGAGTTACTCTCCGGGGAATATTTCGTATCGATGCATCCCCGCCTTTCTGTGCACCTTCTCTATTCTCCTCTCGCCAACCCTTCATCCTGCCCCCCTTTTTGGACCCTTTCGGAGGTGCTCGAGCGGGTCCGCTCGGTCCAGCGCCTTCTCGCGATCATTCAACACCGCAAACCTGCAACAAAGTACTCGATCCTTCGCCACGGGACGTCCCCGGCTACCGTCGAATCTTTCACGACGATTTGCGACCAGACAGCTTCCGTGCACGCGCGGAAAGTCGCCGCAGAAGGGCCGCTGACGCTTCTCTACGGTTTCGAATTTCCGCGCGGCGGGGAGCTCCATGGAGATGCTTTTGTTGCTTACAACCTTCTGAGTATGTTTTGGGATGTTGCGTGCGGGATTATTTAATTGATGACTCGGGGAGAATTTGGGTGGGGGATTAGTTGGGATGATATGGGAATTTGGGAGTTGTGATGTCTGGAGGTGGAAATTTACGGATTCGCAGATTTAGGGATTTTGGAATTTGGGAGGTTTGAGGATTAGGTTTTGATGTTTGGGAGATTGGAGATTTAGGGATTTTGAATTTTGGGATCTAGGAATTTGGGAGTGTGGGGGTTTGAAATTTACAAATCTGAAGATTTAGGGATTTTGGGATTTTGAAATTTGGGATTCAGGAATTTGGGAGTTTTGAGGTCTGGGGATTAGGTTTTGATCTTTGGGAGATTGAGGAATTGGAAATTGGGGATTGGAGATTTAGGGATTTTGAATTTTGGGATCTAGAAATTTGGGAGTATAGGGGTTGGAAATTTACAGATTTTGTGATTTTGAAATTTTAGATTTAGGATTTTGTTAAAGTATGTCTTTTAACAAGTTAGCTAAAACTTGTTTACCTCCCTTTTCCCACAAGATAAAGATTCTCCTTCTTTACTGATTGATTCCCATACAATTAAACCGTTCATAAATACCCGGTATTTCCTATATATGTCTAATGGTATTATTATAAAAATAGTCGTTCGATGAAGTCTCGATAAGCATGAATTTCTGCGGGTTCTTAAAGAGTCTGCCGATGAACATCCTCTCGGAGATGTAGCGGTATCGGGACTGGTTCTGTTCGTATCTGGTCGCCGTTCGAGTTAATTACAGGTAAAGATAGGTCCGTAAAGTCGAAAACGTGGGAATTGAAAGAATGGTAGCGGTTCGCTGTGGAATCGATTTCCTTGGCGAGTCGCAACGATCTAATTCGACGATAACGAACTAATTCGTTGGCGAAATCGAAACCGCAACTTCGATCGACGCTTCGACAGCTTCGATAACGCGGCAAAAAAATTGTTAATAGTCCTTTAACTCGACTGCGAACGTTTCGATCGAGCTATATCGTTAAAAGGAAACAAGCATCTGCACTTAACTCAATTTACTGGGAGCACGAACAGAGACGATCCTTCGGAATCGATTCAATTACGTCGATATTTTCGGACGAGTACGCGGGAGTCGAAGTTCGATCGTAAAAGTTAATACACCTCGGTTCGAGGCTGATCGGCGCGCACTCGATTAACGCCCGCGAGTAATAAACGAGATTATCGGGCGAAATTGCCCTGGCTCTGGGCACGATAGTTTACTTCCTCGAACAATTTCAATCATAGAAATTTTCAAATTTCAGAGGTTCTCAATCAATAAAGTATTGAAAAAGAATTGAAGTTATGAAATTTTAACCTACGGAAGAATTGAATTTTTCAAGTTTAAAGGTTTTGAACTATTAAATTTTAGAACTTCCAAAATTATGAGTTTGAATTATTTGAAATTTAAAATTGAATTTGTCAAGAATTGAGTTGATGAAGAATTGACTGTGCAATGAATAATATTTGCGAAGAATTGAATTTCCAAAGAATTGAATTTTCGAAGAATTGAAATTTCGAAGAATTGCATTTACAAAATTTGAAACGAAGTCCCATAATTGATATCTTCAATTACAAATTAAATTACAATAATAAAAATAATTATACATGCAATACA
This sequence comes from Megachile ligniseca, assembly GCA_945859555.1. NCBI lineage: Eukaryota > Metazoa > Arthropoda > Insecta > Hymenoptera > Megachilidae > Megachile > Megachile ligniseca. The sequence continues at coordinate 8,001,509 of OX243784.1, forward strand.
TTAATATATCATACGTAGTATACAAATACATATAGGTGCACAACCACACATCAATTTCCCGACTTAATCAATCTTTCCCTTATCAATTACCTCATCCAGCCATCCTACCGAACAACCAATAAAACACTCAACAAGAGTCCCCGTTATGGTTCCCCACGACTTTCCCTCGTTCCTCCGGATATCGGATTAGGTAATGTACGCGGAGGCGCACAATACGTCCTGTTATCAGTCCTTTCGGTGTACCTGGTCGGTTATCTGGCTCTGGTTTCAGGCTGCTTTCTATGTACGTCCTCCCTTACGTCGCCACCCACGTGTTCCCCTATCTGAAAAGGGGTACGGTACCTGGCTACCCAGCGTGACCACAGATAGGATAAGCCTTGTCCCGTACTTCCTATGCCATTTGAAAATCAACCGGACACAGGATGAGGACAATTAACCGCGATGTATGCTGTCCACGGAGGACACGGAGTGATAACGTCACTCGATCACCCGTTTCCGTGATATCGAATTAACCTTTTGCCCTCGAACAACTTGTCCGATAATTCACGTGTTCTCTAATCGCACGTTCTTACCAACAATTCACATTTAACACCGAAACTACCAAACTTGTTTGATACAAGTTTTACAATTGTTAAATTATACATTGTAATTCAAGTGGGAGTATTTATTCTTATAATTCAAACATTTAACCTTGCTTATAATTCAAATAATTCTCATAATATAACACCAGTAAAATTTCTATAATTCAAACTTGACTAACATTCAAACTAAAATTCGAATAATTCTAGCTCGATTCGAAAGAAGCACAAACGAAATTTTTACCTAACCTAGTCGTTTGAAAGTGTAATTTTTCGAAGGCAAAGATGAACTAGCGAGTGGTGCAACCTCCTCTGTTTCTACTTGATGAGCGATTGTTTTAGAACAGCGATTCTGGACGTAGGCAGTAACGCAACAACCGAAGGGCGGTCCCTAGGGAGCGCCGATTGCATATAAAATTCAATTTTTCTCCGTTTCATATGTTGCATTCACTCGGTTGCGATACCTATCGTCTCCTTCGTACATTAGTTTATTTATGCAACATCTGTCTGTCCAACTTGCTTTTTTCCGCAATTTATACCTGATAGCATTTATCAGATTTCGCAGGAAACTCGAAAACACGGCTATAATAACTGCGATAACATCTGTGTGTCTTCGAGATGAGAATTCAAAACGAGAAACATGACTGTAACATTCTGGCAGAACATGAATTTGAAATTTTATTGACGTTTGAATAAATCATGATCTACCTGTGATACTCGGTTGCGGTTTATACTGTCTATTTTTGTGACATATTTTTTATTTTGCCTCGTTTGGCAAACTTTCTTTTGCTTTACTTGTTTGAGAAATTTTGTTTGATTTATTTTTTCTTGCTGGAGAAATTTTTACTTTTATTTCTCCTTTGAGAAATACTTGTTTCTCCTTTCACTTATTCTTTTATAAATTTTAATCGTTCTTTTTTCCCCTGATTCGAGAAATTTTGTTCCTTTACCCTTTTGACAAATGTCTTCTGTTTAAAAAATTCAAATAACTAAAATCAAATAATAGTTAATTTCGTATCGCAATGAGGGTGGAGGAGTTAGAAAAACTCTGGGCAGCTAGTTAATTTGTCGAATTAACGTGTCCCAATTAACGGTATAAAACGATGATAAACACGAGATAGTCGCTCGTTCGACTCGAAATCGCGAGCCACCGCTCGTTGTCGTACACCGATATTCGCGTTACACCGCGGTTTTATCTTACGGTTATTGATATTTCGTCCCTGCGATCGTGTTACGAATTTGTTGCACGCGTGTGACGTTCTCGTTTCGTTTATGTCGTTCACGTACACCAACGTTTTGTTCACCTCGTGTTTTTCGCGAAACCATCGCTCAGTTTCACGACCGTACTGTATTACAACTCCGTTTTAATAATTAACTCCATTAATTGTCATTTTCGAGTTATTTCTTTTAAATAATTTTGCTTCAGACTCTGCTGAATATACATGCATATAATTTGGAAGAAAATGGAGGCCATACTCATCAAATATTTGCATCAATGTTAAATAATTAATACCCATTAACATCAGTGTAATTTGACAGAACAATGCATAGTAATAAATGATTTTAGTATAGACATTTTACAAACGAATGTAACTATACATAGAAATCTTCTAAAACGCGTAGGCACGAGATGTTAAAATGAGCAGTCATCTTTCAGGGGCACCGACAGCTTACAACCCACCTATCACTGTATATTGTAGATACTTCATACATACAAGTTCTTCCTGTTCACTGTATCTTATAATTTATGCATGCGTTATGAGTCAAAAATTTGCAATCATTAAACTCGTTGGTTTCGAGTGCATTTCAAATTCGTTCATAACTGAAGCAGTCGTACAGTGGTTTTACAGATGTAGCTATATGTAGCAATATGTAGTATTTATTACAATATGTAGATAGATCCAAGGCAATATGTATCCATATGCAGCATAACAGTAACTATCTATATACACAAGAATAAATATGAAATAAGAATACACAAGTTTTCAATTTTGAGAAGTGACAAATGTAAATTTATAAATTTGCTATTCTTTAACACGAACTACACTCGTATTACTCCACAATACAACCTTCCATCAAATACTTCAAAGTTCAAACGTTTAACAATCCTTTGCCCCATCAGCCTAAAGATATGAGTTCGTCATACACGTTCGACACGCTCGTGAAAGATTCAACGGTCCTAGCAAAAATGTCTCTGTTCAGCAAGAGAACGAAAGAAAAGGACAAGAGTAGAGACAAGATCCAACACGGGGGTAGAAAGGTGTCGCGCGTTGACTTTGATGGATTGAAGATCCCTAGACACGACCTCCTCTACCCCCCTTTTTGTTCGCCGTGGACCTACTGCGTAGGTATTTGTTTTTTCTTTCGGCACGGATAAAACGCCGTGTCAGACAGGTTACTCTCTCACGGTGTTCCGTGTTAACGTCCTTTGCCGTGCGTGCACTCGATACCGGCGCAGATGCAAGCCTTGCGCGAGATCGAGCGGCAAGTATGCAGCTGCAATAGTTCGTCGCCGGAGAAACTGGATCTCGATCATCGGTGAATCGCGAGAATCGATTGTCGACTTTTCACTTTCGTTCGATACATTTCGGACTCGAGGCCGCTGCCAGATATCGTGGTCGGTTCGTTTTAATCTTTACGATGTTTACAAATTATTGGCAAATTTTACCATTTTTAATTTGATAACTCGAATATTTCACAAATTGATTTGAGAATTCGGTGATTATCAAATTTCCGAGGTTGTTTTCGAAGTTTGAATTTTTTGAGTATGCAAATTTTTTATCGTGAAAAGCAAGATATAGGTACAGGACGCATGACGTGGCAATATAACGCGTGGCAATATAACGCGAGCCTATACAGCGTATGAAAATTATAACAAATGTAAATTATAATCCATAGCAATGCATGGTGATATAACGCATTACCAATCTAGATACAGATACAGCACGCATGGCTATAGATCGCACGGTGATATAACGCGTCAGTCAAGATATAGATATGAAACGTCCGTACAATGTCATCAACTATAACCACATTTCTTCTCTCTTCTCATTACGACAATTCCTCATTGATTATCACCGTTCTCCTGCCGAGAGATCAGCCGATTATCTAAGAATAAATTGGTCGAGCCCGACGATTTCCCTTGCACGGATAAAGCAGTAAATGAACGGTCACCGATTCCAAAAAAAAAACATTTCTCAGTGCTTCGAATGCTCAAAGGAACGGAAGAAAAGAAACTAGTAACGAATTATTGAAAAAACAGTAGCCAGCGCGGAGCAACCAGTAATAACAGTGGATTGGGGTTGCTGGTACGACTTAATGGTGGCAAATGATCGAGTACTATGGTTGTTTGGGGTTGGACAACCTCCGCTAGTGGATAATAGTAGCAATGAACCGACGCTGCAATGGCGAACTGTATTTTTTCTCTGCTGTCAATCGGTTCGTAACACCAGGAAAATGTTGAAAGTTTGTAGTACAAAAATGCCTGCATTGGCAGTTTCTGGAAAATTACTATCGATCTCTTTTAATGTATGAATGATATGCAAATCGATGGAATAAGCTTTCTTTCGTTTGACAAGTCTTTCGACGTTATTTTTTAATCAATTTTTATTATCAATGTGAACACGACAAATTTGATTAATTTATGCATTTATATTAAGCACTAATTAGCCGTGCGATGGTCGACCGTGTGTATGAAACTGATTGGAAAGAAAGATGAAGCGTCGAGACAACGGCATATAAGAGAGTTATGCGTGGCACGTTGTCGCGACCGTTGTTCTCGTTTTCATCCAACAGATTTTTCTGTGGGCAGACACGCGAGAGCGGAGATTTACGAGGCCATTGTTTCTTCGTTATGCAGATGGGAGGACGCGAGATTCCGCGACACGCGAGGAACGTTTAATTGTGCGATTAATTGCCCTAAGCTCGAAACCCCTTGAAACGTTCCGTTCGAATGACAATTCAAACTGTCTCCCTTTTTCTTCAGAACGATTTCCTTTTGTTTTCTATTCCTTCATTATCATTGATTTCATTCGGTTACCATAATATTTTCAAAAGAATGTAAGATAACTTATATTTAAAATATTTAATATTTTTGTGTTCATATTTTATTGTACAATATAACATTTTTCGTATACATGTACCTCTTATACCCATCGCTACTAGTGACGGGTATAAGTAACTCGCGAACAAGAACAAAGAGTTATTGTATTTTAATTGCTATTCAATTTTTGAACGAGAACTCGTATAGTAGAAAATCAAGGGGAAAACCTATTCACCCTTCGACCCGCGCAGTCGACCTCGAGTGACGAAGGAATAGATTTATTTGCGAAATTAGTATGCATACCGCAGCAGACAGGCAGCCGAGAAAACGACAGGGACGTGTGAGCGAGCAGTATTGACATTAGATCGAGATACGTATCGATGAAAAGGATCGCGGCATTCTTTTCCACGTTTCATAAATCTTATTAACACTGCAATCGAACCGATGGATTATGGATCGAGGTTACTGGACAATCGAGGAAGTATTTGAATAACGCTCTTGATTCTCGTGATATCATACACCAATTAATCACACCGATATTTCCTTTGCAATTTTATTTCATTTATTTTGCCTTTTTATTAAAATTATATTATTCGAGTCCTTTTAATTAAAATTATTATTCGGCATTAATATTTCTAAATAGTAATTCTGATTAAACGACGATCGTGATCGATTTACTAAGGAACTGTAACAATCGATCAGTAAACCTGAACAATTATGTATTCCGATAGAAATCTATTCAATTTTCTTAGCTAGAAACACGTGTAGCTTTCCACCATCGCTATAATCGACATTTTATCTATTATAAGACATTCTCTGACATTCTAAAGCTGCTGATTGACAAAGTGTTTTTATGACGTTCTTGAACCGTGGCATTTCTTAGCTAAGCTCAAACTGGCAAGGATCTTTCGTCTTGAGATATTTCTGCCTTCGAGCTGTGCGGTTTCAATGGGACATTAAATTAAACGTTCATTGTTTCATTACTGTGACCGAATTGAAAAATGGAAATTTCTTCCCTAGATATTTTAAGATTGCTTTGGACTCTCTTTATATTGCCATTGACAAAGTTGTGACCGTTACAAATTCTTGAAATTTATTATATATCAGTTGGTCAAGTTTTTTGCTTCAAATTGAAACATTCTTGAATGTTTGAATATGTGGATACTTGAATACTGGAATACTTGAATAATTGAATATTTGAATAATTGAATACTTAAATAATTGAATACCTGGACAATTAAATATTTGAACAATTGAGTACCTGTACAATCGAATACTTGAACAATTGAATAATTGAATACTTGAATAATTGAATACTTGGATACTTGAATAATTGATCAATTAAATATCTGGACAATTGAACACTTGCACAATTGAAGACCTGTACAATTGATTACTTGCACAATTGAATAATTGAATACTTGAATACTTGAATTCTTGAATACTCGGTACTTGAATAATTGATCAATTGAATGTCTGGACAATTGAATACCTGAACAATTGAATATCTGTGCAATCGAATACTTGTACAATTGAATAATGGAGTACTTGAATAATTGAATAATTGAATAACTGAAATTTTCAATATTTGAGAATGCGATTAATTGAATATTTGAGCAATTGAATGATTCAACAATTGAACAATTGAATAATTGAGTAATTAAATAATTGAATAATTGAATAATTGAATAATTGAATAATTGAATAATTGAATAATTGAATAATTGAATAATTGAATAATTGAATAATTGAATAATTGAATAATTGAATAATTGAATAATTGAATAATTGAATAATTGAATAATTGAGTGATTGATCAGTCTCCGAATTTCCCCACGAATTCGGAAATAAAGATAAAGTAACATAAAGGAGTACAACTCGTTGAGATAGAATTCACGAACTGTCAAGTTAAAGTGGACGTCCAGTTAGAAGCGGGTTCGAGCGGAGGCGGCTTTATTGAAATGCACGCAACAGAGCAATAGGGTGGGTTCTCAGGTCGCGTGGACAACACTCCCACGGAATATTAAACACGTTGTTCCCTTCTCTCTCTCTCTCTTGTCCCTGTTTATCCGGTTGAAGCCGTGCGTTCACCACCTACCTGCAACATTTTCGCGTTGAGGTAGGTGCACGGGAACGAGGATGCAGTGCGACACGATCGCGAAACGATCGATCAAGACGAATCACCAAGCTGTACAGGATCAATCAAGCTACCGACGAATAAATCTTCTTCTACCACTTGACTGAATGAATTGCCGATAAATAGCAGATTACTTGCGGTGTAATTTGTCTTCGCATTGTTCGAGATTTCTGACGTCTTTTTATTTTTCATGGGATGAGAGTTTCAGTGCGATTGATCGGTAGACCATTTTGAAATTGTTATTAATTGTTATGTCTGTGGATGCAGATATTGATAATTCTAGAGTAAGTATTAGCGACTTTAATGGTCATGTTATTGCAGGTATTATTAGGAAGATTAATATTAGGATGATTATCTAGCATGATGGATATGTAGTTCTAATTGTAATTATCGTTAGTATTTGCTTCGAGGATATTTACCATTGATAATGATATTGATACTGTTATTAGAATTGTTACGTTGATATAATTATACATATATTTGTTTTTATTCGAGTTTTTTTGCAAGTCTTAGTAACATTAGTAACGAAATTCTAGATTTTCAAATTTTCAAAGCCCCAAATTACCAAAACTCTAAATTTCAAAATTCTGAATTCCAAAATTTCAAAATCCATAATATCGAATTCCAAAATTTCGAATTCTAAAATTTTGAATTCCAAAATTACGAGTTCCAAAATTCCAAATTTCAAAATTCCAAATTCCAAAACTTAGAATCCCAAAATTCCAAATTCCAAAATTCCAAATTCCAAATCTTAGAATTCCATATTATCGAATTCCAAGATTCCGAATTCCAAAATTCCGAATTTCAAAATTCCGAATTCCAAAATTCCAAATTCCAAAACTTAGAATTCCAAAATTCCAAATTCTATATTATCGAATTCCAAAATTCCAAATTCCATAATATCGAATTCCAAAAATTCCAAATCCCAGTGTCCCAAAATTCAAAAGTTTCAATTCTTCCATGCAAATAATTATTAACCAAACTTGTATACTACCTCATACGCAACCCATATGCAAACGCACCCTATGTCAACAATCAAATCAAAACGGCAAGTTGACAGTACCATAAATGACCTATCCCTTTCTCGCACGGTTACACCGATCTCCATCAAAACTATCCACTGAAATCATCTCTAATAAAACGATATCCATGTTTGCGTATCTCCGAACAGTTATCCTCCAGGTTGATGATCACGAATGAACTCATTACGTTTCCTATCGAGCATTAATTCACGAAAGGCTTCCACGTATATACTCGACCTGGTCTCCCGGATGCGCCTGTGCAAACAGCCGCCGAGGAAAATATTTGCACAGGATAACGCGGTCCCTCATTATCGGGGTAGCTGAGGGGCGACCAGGTGCTGGAACAGGAGCAACGCGAAGAAAAAAAAAACGAACGAAACGATATCGAACGGTGGAGTTAAGGAAGAAGGAAGGAGACGGGAAGGAAAAAAAGAGAGTGAGAAAGAAGGAAGGAAAAGGGGAAGAGGTAGATTGATTCGACATGCATAAATTAGAGAGGATGAGCCTTTATACCGTACGCGACTCACAGGATCGGGATTGGAATTGGGATGCACGCCAGAGAAGAGTATAAATTGATGACTGTAGGCAAAAGGCAGGGGTTTATAATAATTAATCTTCGTGCACGTATATATATATATAATATATATGTACTTCGCCCCTCTCTTTCTTGATCTTCTTTCTCGAAGCTCAAAGCGTGGTTCGCGTCAAAGGCATCTGCTTGCATTCGACGAGTATTTTTCTTTCTTGCTTCTTTCAAACATCGCTGGTGAACAAATGTTACCTTGAACAAATTCGGTTTGCAAATGGGGGATACAAGTATAGTATGTTTCTGTTAGATAATATGAATGTTGGATATTTTTTAGCTGGATTGAAGCCTGTTATTTATTTAGTGTTTTTAATAAGTACTCTGGATTTTTGGTTCAGTGAGTTGAATTCGATACGATTCGATCTGAGGCGATTTAATTCGATTGACACGATCCGATCGCACAGTAAAAGAAGCAATTCGAATCGAAGCAACTCGATGTCACGCGATTAAATTCGATACGATTGAAATTCTCGCGATGAAATTCGATACGATTGTAATCCTCGCGATGAAATTCGATACGATTGAAATCCTCGCGATTGAATTCGATACGATTGAAATCCGTGCGATCGAATTTTGCAAAATGAAATTCCATGTAATTGTATTGTATAGCATGGAATTCTGTACGATTAAATTCAACGAGAAGTAATTCTAGACTGAAATGGAATTCCATGCAACTGAGTTCTGTGAGATGGAATTCACAATTGAATTCTATAAGAATTCCGCAGAATTGAATTCTGCAATGAGGAATTCTACATAATTGTACTGGGTGGAATTCCACGCAAGTTAATTCTACAAGGTGGAATTTCATGAAGTTGAATTCCTCAAGATGGAATTCCGTCAAATTGAATTCCACAAGATGGAATTCCGTCAAATTGAAATCCACAAGATGGAATTCCGTCAAATTGAAATCCACAAGATGGAATTCCACCAGGTGAAATCCTACAAAATGGAATTCCACCACATCTAATTCTGCACGATGGAATTCCACCAAACTGAATTCTACAAAATAGAATTCCACCCGATTGAATCCTACAAAATGGAATTCCACCAAAATAAATTGTACAACATGGAATTCCACTCGAGTGAATTCCCTATAATGAAATTCTACGTGCTTGTTATCTACAAATTAAAATTCCACGCGACAGAATTCAACCAGATTCCATGTTATGGAATTCCACACACAAAATTGTTATAGTAACGTCTCTAGCGTTCCTCGCTAATATTTAGCAAATCCGGCGGGATTCGCAAGGCGAAGATCGCAGCCGGAAGTGATCGTGACCGGAAACTAAAGACCAGTGACAAATGTCTAGCCGGTGTAGTCCTCTGGAAAGGCCGCTCACGGCAGTTCCAGGAGGCGATTAGATATCGCGAGGTAACTGACAATAAATTACCGCGGACTGTGCGGTGGCGAGCGTGTGTGTGGCGCACGCTCGTCCCGGTGGTCATTGCTAAATTGAGGAATCATCAGCGTGGCTTAACCGCGTCGCGATTATCGTTAATTGATAAATTCGACGGGTCTGCGGTGATTTATCGCGCGACCACTCTGGCATATATTTCTAACTGTTACTACTCTCCCCGGTAAATTCATTACCCGCGCGGAGTTCCAGGAAATCCGCGGATAATCGCGAATACATCGCCGGTTCGAGAGTCGCCTCGCTCGGTCGACGATTTGCTACTGTCCCCCCGGTTTCCAAACGGCGCACGTGGTTTATGGGGGTTGTTTTCACGAGGTATTTATCGCGTTTGTTAAAATACACGATGTTAAAAAGGCGCACTAGGAATGTTGCCTGCAATGGGTTCATTCCGTGAGATTTTATTATTGTGACTGCGTGTCATATAAATCGTTCGTGGTTGCGTATATTTATATTGCAGTAACTGTTGCATAATTACCACTTAAGCCTCGAACGATGCAATATCGATTTTAGTACATATTGATGCAATCTGCGACATGATGTACTTGCAATGCCAATAGGTTTCAGTGCTGACTAAATAAATAAATGGCCGGGGAATACGTAATCGATGCCAGCAAGTATGTCTGTAAATGACACTGTCTTACATGGTGTTTTCTGTGTCGTAAATAATGCGCTTTTGAATTCTTAATTGTGGTCAATTTATTGCAAGAAATAATATTTAATATTTCAATGCAATATTTTAAATAAAATTTTTATGATACAATACTAATACAATAATAATTGTATAGTAGCCTAGCAGTATAGTAATATAGTAAAATAGTCGACTAATGTATATATTATTTGTTAATTTTAATAACAATCCTTGAATGATACAAAAACACTTGAAATCCATGGCTGTGTCGTATCAATTTTTCCTCATCTTCATAGCACTCGTGTTATTGAATATTAACATAATATCCTTGAGCCGTAACCAACATATCATGATCATATCATGACCATATCATAACCACATCATGAACATATCATGACTATATCACGAATATATCAAGATCATATCATGAACATATCAAGAACTTTCCTCCTTCGAATGAACGTCATTGCACTTAAAATTCACAATGACTTCCAAAACAAAAAGATCCACATCTCGGCTAATTTTACCACCGATTCTCAAAACAGCGTAGTCTGACGTCTTTAACGATGAAATTTGTTGTTAAAATTTCAGACGCCGAAGTCGCGGCGAGGAAGAGACCAGCGTGGTGAGCGACGAGAATTCGCAACAACAACAGCAACAACAATCCGGTTACGTAGCTGGACAGCGTGACACAGAGGAAGAGGAAGAACTGGGGGCGGAAGAGGCGGCGGCGCAGGCGGCCCAGTCGCTGCAGAGCGGCGCCGAGGGCGCCGACCCGGAAGTCCACAAAAGGGTTGCTGCCGTGCAGGTGCAGGTGCAGGGCATGGAGGGCGACTGGCGGACCTACTGCGAGCATCCGCTCTCGGTAGCGACCGCGGCTATGCTCAATCTTCAACAACAACACCAGGTCTCGGCTGTCGCTAGTCATGGCGACGATCCTGCCGCTTCCTACGTCTATGAATACTATAAACTTCCGGAAAAAACCACGGCGGAAGTGAAACTACCACCTACACACGAACTTTGGTCCACGTGAGTCTCTTTTCTGAAACATCAATTTTCGATTTTCTATAGAAAGTTTCTTCTTTTATAATGTTCAAGATTGTTGCACTTGTTTTAGTGCAATTCGTCGTAGGATTTTATAGTTGCACCATGTATGTGAGTATGTATATGCATAAGCACATGCATCCGAGTATGTGTCCATACATATATGTGTGTTTACGTATGCCAATATGCATATTAAGTTTATATGTGTACATCTATGTACTGATGTATACATGTGTGTATGCATTGTCTATTTATATATGCACATGTGTATACACTGTACGTATGTACATATGTACTTATGTATGTATGTACTTGTATATGCATATATGTATGTACTCATGTATGTATGTACACATGTATGCACGTACATGTAAATGCACATACACATACAACTAATTAAAATTAAATAATTATTTATTCGAACCAGTTAAACTTGAATTATAATTAATAACTCGAACTAAATACTTCAGTTTGAACTACCAAATTTTATAATTTTCGATTTCATCCCAATATCAGGAACAGAATGTACAGTTACATAAGGACAAAATGGTGCTTGAAAATTATTATTTGCGCACAAAAGGTTTGAAATCCGTTTTGCTTGAAACGTGATAGTAACGATCATCGGAACTATTCATTATCGCGCGATTGCATTGCTAATGTAAAATGACGCGTTGCCACGATGTTGAACCTATGGCATATTAGTATGCGCGTGTTAAGTCATCCGGATAAAAATCATCGCTTTCCACAGTTATCCCGCAACGCCTTCCCGTGGTTTTACACGTGGAAACATTCTATACGCGATTGAATAACGTAGAAATCTTCGTACATCGTCTTTATGCCTCTCCACATTTTTCCACTTTCGAAAGAATATACGCTGTCCGAGAAACTTTTACTGCATTCTCTGTTCGAAACTACCTTTTGATTATTGGTAAAGAATTCGATGAGCTGTTTTTGAGAAGCTCGAAAGCTCCCGTTCATAAAAATTAACAAAACCATCTATCTAACGCAAATACGACAAAGGGAAGAGATTAATCTCCATTAATCTCGACCGTTGCCGAGGGTCCTAAAAAAAAAACGCAATTACTCAAAATTCATGAAATCGTATGAAGATATTTAAGGAAGCGTTTTGTCGAATGAAAGTTGGGGTCGCAGATCCATGGGGATAGCGTGACGACTGGGTGCATCGGGAGAGCTCGATTAGCGTAGATCGGCAGATAGCGACGCGTGTAAACGTCGTTGAAAACACTTTCAACCGTGGCTCGACGGTTTATTAACATCCACGTTTCCCCGTATCTCGATTAATAGTCTGCCGCGTATAATTGACCGCTTGCGGGTAGCATAATTTATCGCGAGCCTCGTGTAACTATGTGGAACACAATCGAGTCCCCGGGACACCGTATTCTTCGACGAAAATGTAAATCGACGGAATTTCCTTCTGGCGAATCGTCGGGTTTACAATTTCTTTTCTTCTCTTCTCCTAGGGATCGAGATTAATGACGAGCGACGACTGCCTGTCGTTCAAATGGATTTTCTCCGACGGAGAAATGGATTTATTGTGAACGTTTATTGCGCTATTACCAAGAATTTATGACGCTCGAACGTGTACACGTGTGCGTTCGAAAATTGAAACTTACGGTCATACCTCGACTTTTTCTTTCATTTAGATCGTTATATTGCCGTACTGTGTTAAGTTGCCTAACGTAGTATCTCCTATGTTCACAAATTGTAACAAAGTATTAAACATTTAGGAATTAGACTACTCAAGTAGTCTTATTTGATAAATGAGAAAGTGGAACATCTTCGAAATTGTTCTGTGTGTGTCTGATAAGTTGTCGAACCATTAACTTAAATTAACTTAAAAATGAATACAATTTATCTTCACTCAATAAATCCACACAAAAACTCCACATTGCAAAAGAAACAGAGTCCCATCACCCCTTGGAGTAACACTAGTTGTGAGACACCCTGTACACGTGTCTATAGTCTCTAATAAGTTGACGAGCAAATAAGATTGACACCCAGCTGCCAACTGACCAGACACGCACAATATTTACAATATATCCAACGTAATGCAAAATTGGCCAAAGACACGTCATTCAACGCAAACATGGGTCTCGTTGTCTGAAGAGAATTTTCTGTCCCAAGGGTGGTCGTTCGATCTCGCGTCGAGGCGTCGATGAATCGAAGCGATCATCTCTGTCGTATCGATCTTCGCGAGCTTCCGCGGCGGAATCAAACGCGACCACACGCTTTTATCTCGTCTAGAAATCGAGAATCTCCTTCGGAGAATCGTGGCGCATCTCGAAATCGGCCGCCGTGACGATCCCGACCGCCATAAATCTTCGTCGCGACTCCACCGCCCTTTACGCATCCACCATTTTCGTTACCGTGGCCATAACGTATTTATATTGCATCTTTAAAATTGTATAACGTATTTACGTACTAACGTAACGTTTTAACGTATTAAGGTAGTTTATACTAGATATAATGTATTTTACTTTCACTAGATATATTTTAGTGTTCATGTGTGACTTATAACGTGACGCACTCATGACGCACATAACACGTCAGTCAAATCGAAATTATATTTGCACGATTTATAATATACATGGATATATTTTAGTGTTCATCATGTGTGACTTATAACGTGACGCACTCATGACGCACATAACACGTCACATAAATTGAAATTATATTTGCACGATTGGAGTTCAATTATAATTTGCATAATCCCTAAATTCAAAATATATCTAACAATTTTCCTTATTTGTCTCAACATTGTAGCAATAATTAGCTCTGACTGACGCAGCTGCCAAATACGTCATAGGTTAAGTTTGAATAAACTTATTGTACTACTGTTATTTATAAAATGAACAATTACCTCAAATATAAAAGTTGTCTGACAAGTTCCTATGAATAGATAACTAAGCTTGCTCAAGTGCCTAACCTTTGGCGGGAAATTCAAAGTTCATCGAAAATTTGTCAAGTTTCGCTCCGAACGAGTAAATATACAGAAGCAAGTCTTCCGGTCCATTTGCTGGGTTTGCAAACTCGAGACCGGGTGTCCGTGAGAGAGAAAGTGGTTATCCGTAGGGATCCATGACAGGGCTCCCTCCTCCCTTATTTTGGGTACCGATCGACCCCCGAAGACGGACCACGACGGGTAAACGAGGCCGTTTCTACGGCTCCTCGTCCCTTCGCAACTACCCTTGCCAACTTTTGATTTATATCGGCCGCTTAGCATATTTTGTAATTTACTGTTGAGAATCCTTAACGGTACGCACGGATGGGGGCACCGTGTGTGGACACCGTGGGGTACGTGTTGTGGAAATAAACTTAAAGCTTTGGGAGATTCAAACATGGTTCGACTGTACAAAATTAAATTAAATTTATCAATTTTATATTTTTAAAATTTGCTATTTTATAATTTAAAAATTTGCAATTTTATAATTAAAATGTGACAAAAATTTAATTGAGTATAAATTTGTTTTAAATAATATTTTATGTAACTATTTGGCTGTTACTAGAAAGTTTTTAGTTTATTTAGTTTTGCTATGGTGAACGCTTATGACAAGTATGATTTCTTGATATGTCTGACAATTGATTTATTATTGATTTGACTGACAATTGTTTCTCACTGATTTGCCTGACAATTTTGAAATTTATTTTGCAATTTAATAGTTATAAACTTCCTTTTATACAAAGCTGTCAAGCTTGAAAAAGTAAAAAGAAGCCAATGAAAACTTAAAAACTTATACCTTGAAAACTTACAAAAAATTGCACACAGTTAAAATAAACGCAAGAAACTACCCCTACTCTCTGAAAGTAAACAGATAAAAATTCACATCGAAATCTCGATCGAAGTCATCCAACAGGAAACGAATCTCCCCTGAAAAAAGCGTAACAGTATAACAGTATGCCTAACAGTATGGTAGTGAATCGTGCGACACAATGAAATTGGATTAAGCTGGCGGTGTTCGGCATCGTCTCCTCTCCTCGAGCAGTTTTAACGATCCGCCATGGTACAAATTGTCGAGATGCTATCGCGTTTCCCGCAGGAGCTGTACGAGCCGAAAGTTAGAGAGAAGAGGAGGCTGGTGTGCAGATAATGGAGCGGATAAAGAGGGAGAGACAAGGATAAAGAGTCTCGAAGAGACAGGGAGAAGGAAAGAAGATGCGAGGGAAGATTAGGGCGGCATCTCCCCGTGGCGAAGTAACAAGAGAGACCTTCGGATGATGCCACTGTTGCTTGGCGATGTAGAAGGCTCGACACTTTGCTAGATATAACCCGTTAACGCCATGAATTTTTTATTCTTTTTTTTTTTCGTGTAACGAGTTTTGGGGTATTTTTAGGGATGGTGTGTGTGATGTTGGGGTGAGCGATTTTGGTCATGTGTGGATGGTGGGTAAAGTGTGATATGGGTTAGGCTGATTCTAATTGGGGGATTTTTTATTGGGAGTTTGGGGAGTTTGGGGATTTTGGGAATTTAGGGATTTGGAGATTTGGGAATTGTGAAAGTTGGGGTAAGGGGAAAATTGAGAGTTTGGGAATTTGGGAATTAGGGGATTTGAGAATTCGGAAATTTGGAAATCGGAGAATTTGGAATTTGGAAAATTTGGAAATTGGGGAATTTGAAAATCGGGAAATTTGGAAATTGGGGGATTTGGAAATTGGGGGATTTGGAAATTGGGGAATTTGGAATTTGGAAAATTTGGAAATTGGGGGATTTGGAAATTGGGAAATTTGGAAATTGGGGGATTTGAGAATTGGGAAATTTGGAAATCGGGGAATTTGGAATTTGGGAAATTTGAGAATTGGGGAATTTCGCATTCGCCAAAATTGAAAATTTCAATTTAAAAAATTTAGAAATTTCGATTGGAATCCACAAAATCTACAATTTCAAAATTACACTAACACCAACTCTAAATAACTATACTAGATACCAGTAACGTCAAGATGTAGAATAATCTACAAAATTGCATACTGACTCACAATTCTCAAGAGCGTATCTAAACGCAGAAAAAGCTCAAAGTTACCGAGAAATAAGGAAGATTACGTTGGTGAAGGAATAAACGCGAAGAAGACAAGCGACCCTTCTCGCAAGTTTCTGCTTTTCAGAGTCGAGTATCGTTTACTAATAGCCAAGATATACGCAAGAACCTTGCACGCAGGGTCTGGGTTAGATGCAAACCTTTACAGAGATTAAATTTTCTATCTGGGGATATTATAATCAGAGAGTAATTTGGAGATATGAGTATAGGGGTTTGGGAACTGAGGGACTTGAGGAAATTCGGATCTGAGACCAGAGGTGTATGAGGGTTTTGAAATTTGGGAAAATTAGGAAATTGGGAAATTGGAAAATTGGGAAATTGGGGGTATAGGAAAATGGAAAATTGGGAAATTGGGAAATTGGGAAATAGGGTAATTGGGAAATTGGGAAATTGGAAAATTTAGAAATTGGGTAATTGGGAAATAGGGAAATAGAGTAATTGGGAAATTGGGAAATTGGGAAATTGGGAAATTGAAAACTGGAATGCTGGAAAATTGAGAAATTGAACTACTGGGAAATTGAAAAATTAAAAATTGAATTTTTGGGAAATTGCAAAATTGAGAAAATTGGAAAACTGAGAAATTGCAAAATTGAGAAAGTTGGAAAACTGACATCTCAGAAAATTGAGGTATTAGAAAATTAATAAATCGACAAACCAAGTAATTGCAAAATCTAAAACTCAAAAAATTGCCCAACCCCAAAATTATAAAATTATAAAATTGATCGGAAAATCAAAAAATATTGATCACCGTAATTTGATAATATGGAAATGTACAAATTAACGTCTATCGAGGTCTACATACTTGTAATTCAAGGAAAACCTACATCGCAGCCGAGTACACGCAGTTGTATGTTAAAATTGTGTGTCATCGGGGACACGTTCGACGAAAAAACACCGTATACGTGCTTCTTTTGCTACCTAGAGATAAATCGACCGGAGGTGCGCGCAAATTTTCATGAATCATTGAGAGAAAGTTCGTATGATTGCGATTAATTGGGCTTCTTTCGAGAACCGTTCGTTTTCCTGTGAATCTTCGGATTGGATTTTCTCGTGACTTCGAAGCCGAGGAAACGTCGTTTCACGAAGAAGAATGACTTTCCCGGGATTAGTTGATTAGCTTGTCATTTAATCCTGGATTCTTTGAATTCTCATTAAACTTTCTATACCTTTTTTTTCTCTTTCTCTTGTTTTTGTGATTTTAGGCGCTGTTTATGATCGCTAGGGGATTTTCTATTCGTTCTTTTTTAGGTTGGTATGTGGGAGAACGTTGTTGGGAGTTGGTACGCAAAGTGGCGATATAAGGGATAGAAACTATTGTGGTTTGTTGGAAATTTAGGTTTTTTGGGGGTTCAGAGTTGGTATAGTGAAGATTTGGAAATTTGGGGATCTGGGGATTTTGAGACTTGAGAATTTTGATATTTGGAATTTGAGAATTTGATTTCGAAATTTGGAGATTTGTGAATTTGGGAATTTTGGAATTTGGAGATTTGGAGATTCGGAGAGTTATAAGTATAGAAAGTTTGAATTCGAGAAATTTAAGGATTTGGAGATTTGAAGATTTGGAGATCTGGAATATTTCAAAATTTGGGACATTTGGAGATTTGTAAGATTTGGAGATTTAGAGATGTAGGACTTTGGAGATTTGGAAATTTAGGATTTTGGGAATTTGGAGATCTGGAATATTTCAAAATTTGGGGCATTTGGAGATTTGTAAGATTTAGAGGTTTGGAGATTTGGGTCTTTAAAGCTTTGTAAGATTTGTAGATTTGGGGCTTTGAAGATTTGGAGGTTTATAAATTTGTGGATTTATAAATTTGTTCTAAATTTGGGAATTTTTATATTTGACTACGTGAAGATCAGAAAATATGCTGATCTGATAACTTGAAAATTAACGAGTTTAAAAAATTGAATTCTAAAAATTTAGAAACTTGAAGGTTCGAAAGTGTAAAGATTTCATAATTCGCTCACAGCTCTCAGCAGAATAAAAGAATGCTTTGAATTTTAATAAACTCCGGTACGCTTTTAATTTACGTCTCTTGTCGTTCGAACTAATTGTAAGTTCTCCGGCTTCAATTATTCAACCAGTTTAATGTTGGCTGGATTTTTGAATGCATATACGGTTAATTAATTTCTTGTTTCATAGTGACAAGCCCCTTTCGTATATTACTGTTACGTTTTAACCACGCTTTTAATTACGATTCGTGAAACCGTAGTCCGCCAACGATATCTCTTATTTTTCGTTTGTAAATTGAAATGTATTAACTGCTTGTTGCAAAATGTGGACCGCCATTTTGTAATTCACGCGGAGCTAATATTTCAATGTACACGTGGATTATTACTGTGAAAGCTGGTTACATGGCGAAATACAATCGAAATTATGTCTGTTTAAATTATCGTACAACATTCTTAAAGAATTTAAATATTTATCCTGAAACGAGGATCATTTGCAATATTTATTAGTTATTTGTTATAATTGTAGTTTTCTTTAGTTTGATGATTTATGTAGTCTTTGAATCATGTAGTTTTTGAATGTTTTTTAAATAGCAATATTAATAATATTCATTTAACATTAAAACTATCAATGACTGTTTTACAAGTATCTTATTTTAATTCATAAAATTTTTCAAGGTAGTTCTTCTACTATAGTTAGGCTTTATTTTTCAACTCCATATTTAATTTCAAAAAAAATGTGTACACTAAGTTTAACTCATTTTCCTATGAAAATTATTCAAACCTCCATATAAATTACACAGAAAGTATAAACCACCAGCAAAATAAATTAAAAAGCATTACTAGCGGTAAGAGAAATAAATACAAGATTTAATATTAAAATATTTCGCATATCGTCAGCTAAACGGTCATGCGTTAAGAGATTAAAACGCAATCAAATTATAGAATTTTTGCGATAGTCAAAGTTAGACAGAGATAATTCGAGGATTTTCTATATTCAATTACAACGCTGGTTCAATTAATACACAACTCATAATTTCACCGGATTGGATGTAGTTTACGGCCTGTGTCACCGGGATTGCACGAATACACGGAGTCTGTCGTTAGTACGCTCGTAGGATAGTTTACAAACTTTACAGGGGTCTAAGGCGTCCCATAGGATACGGGAATTTATCGTAATCCTCGATTTTCCGAAGACACCGAGGCGTAATTACGATCTTCGGCGTGCGTAACTCTCGTTTCGTTTCGCTGATCCTCTAACAGTGGATTAAGAAGCTTTTCAGAAACTACTGATAAAACCACTGCTTACTATTCTTTTTTTTCGATGGGAATGTTCCGGGATTTTTAGCAATTTGCAATTTATTATTTGGGGATATGAGGGTGAAAGTGGTTTTAATTCAATTAAGTTAATGGTTTGTTGTTAATTGTTATTTTCAAATCACCAAGTTTTTGTAATTGTGGAATTGCAAATTTTGTAATTTCTCGAATTCCCAAATTCTCAAATTTCTCAATTACCAAATTCCCCAATTTCCTAATTTCCCGATTTCTAACTCCCCCAATTTCCAAATTACCCGATTTCCAAATTTCCCAATTTCCAAATTCCCCAATTTCCAAATCCCTCGATTACTAAATACCCCAATTTTCAAATTTCCCAATTTCCAAATTTCTCAATTTCCCAATCCCCCGATTACTAAATACCCCAATTTCCAAATTCCCCAATTTCCAAATTTCCCAATTTCCAAATTCCCCAATTTCCAAATCCCTCGATTACTAAATACCCCAATTTTCAAATTTCCCAATTTCCAAATTTCTCAATTTCCCAATCCCCCGATTACTAAATACCCCAATTTCCAAATTCCCCAATTTCCAAATCTCCCAATTTCCAAATTCCCCAATTTCCAAATTTCCCAATTTTCAAATTCCCCAATTTCCAAATCCCCCGATTACTAAATACCCCAATTTTCAAATTTCCCAATTTCCAAATTTCTCAATTTCCCAATCCCCCGATTACTAAATACGCCAATTTCCAAATTCCCCAATTTCCAAATTCCCCAATTCCCAAATTCCCCAATTCCCAATTACCAATTCCAACTACTTCCAAAAATGACAATTCTAAAAAAATACCTAAATTCCTAAACCCCTCCATTTCACCATTTTTCAAGATACCAAATTTTAATCCGCAAACTAAAAACGAAGCAGCGATATTCTATTACTCTTCTATCTACCCGTTCTATCGGTCGCTATATTTTCCACGTAGAAGCCATACTTGTTGAACGCGGATCGTAGGAAGGCATACGAAAGACGGTAAAATTGTATTCGTGGTATTGGAGCTCGCCTTGTCGGGCATCGAAGTCTCCGGCGTCGTAAATTGAACGCCGTTATCACTGTGTCCGTATACGAAAATGTTTCGAAACCGACTTTCACATTTCTGCCACGTCGATTCGAACGCTCGTTCGTCGTTCTATCGGCTATAGGAAATTTATTGTTTCGCTAAAATCCAGCCACGCCATGGGTAAACTTCGTTCCTTCGACACGTGTAAATGCGAAACGTGCGCAAACACGTCGTCGTACCTTTTCGATCTTTTAAATTTCGGTCCGACTTTGTTACTCGAACAGACTACTTCTCTTCGGGTTTTCGTTGTTGGCTAGCTTTTGGATGTTGCGATTTTTTTTCAAGCTTTGATTTCGGATTTTTTGGACTTTAAGTTTGTGGAATTTTTAGAAGTTTTAGGACTTTAGAGATGCTGGAATTTTTAGAATCTTTGGGACTTTAAGATTGTGGAGTTTTTAGAAGTTTTAGAACTTTAGAGATGCTGGAATTTTTAGAATCTTTGGGACTTTAAGATTGTGGAGTTTTTAGAAGTTTTAGAACTTTAGAGATGCTGGAATTTTTAGAAGTTTTAGGACTTTAGAGATGCTGAAATTTTTAGAATTTCTGGGACTTTAGAGATTCTGGAACTACGACAACTTTTGGAACTTTAGGACATTAAATTTTGGAATTTTTGGGTTTTAGATCCTCAACTCTTCAATTTTTGTACTTTGGGAATAAGATTTGGAGACTTTGGACTTTGAGAATTTGAATCTTTGATATTTTTACACTGTCAGAGGTTTGAGGTTGTGAGAGTTTTAAGAATCTCCAAATTCTCTATTTCCTTCACTACTTCATCTATCACAACCAACATTCGAAAGAACTTTAAATAAATGAAAAATGAATTCGAAATAACAATAAATAACTAAAAAAAGAAAAGGAAATCCTCGGCGCTAGCCAAGATACAGCACTCGCAGGAGGCGTGAAGCGTGTTACCCTTAACGAGCGAAATTATTATTATCCCAGACTGGAGATGGTACCATTAAGCAGAAAGTTCAGCAACTCGGTAAAAGCACGTTGCAATTCCGTACAACAGGAGAGACAGATAATGTCGAAGAGAGGGCTGTTACGCTCGGGTCGAGTCACTTATGGCTCGCCATGGGGTTGTGCCATCGGCATACGGTTTCACAGCAAGCCGCCACGGTTAAGATGGACCCCGTGCTCCACGGAGATCGCTGCTTTAATCTAAACGCCCGTGTCTTCATGTGACAACCATAATACAGCGACCTCCGCCACCAACGAAATCAAATTCTTCTTGATTTTCTGACGTGATCAAGAAATTGTTGTTCTTTGTGTTGTTTCTTTTCTATTTTTTTTATTTCGATTCTTCTTTTGGTAATCTTTGTTATTTTGGTACCTCTGTTCTTTTTTGTTTATTATTTTGGTAGATCTGTTCTTGTATTTTTTTAATTATTGGCAATTTTGGTCGCAGCAGTGTTAGTTGTTAATTACTGTCATTTTTATAATTCTATCTTTAATTGTTAAATATTGTTACTTCGATAATTCTGTTCTGACTAGTCAAGCATTGTCATTTTAGTAATTTTGTATTATTATTTGCCAATTATTGTAATTTTGATGCTCCTAACTTCATTTGTTATTTATTATCATTTTAATTGCTGTATCATTACTTGTTAATTATTGTCATTGTAGTTTTATCATTACTTGTTAGTTATGTTAATTGAACATTTTAAATAAATAAACGTAACGAGCGAATGTCTACTATGTTGCTATTATTGCTAATATCGTGTCACCAGTCAGGACACAGTTTTTGTCGGTTCTTTCTCCTCGACACGTGATAGCGTATCATTACATCTTCCATAGCAGCAAGGGATGTATTACGTATTGTGAAATGGAATTCGAACCGATCCTTCGTTCGCGGTGGATTTCATTTCGCTCGCGATCACAACGTTGTCTTCATCTGTAGCGATCGATTGAACCTGTTCCTTTCCCTTTTTGCATTTTATCCTTATTTCACCAATTTCAAAAGCTGAAAGGGGATTTGTGGATTTAGGGGTTTGTGGATTTAGAGATTTGGGGATTTGTAAATTTGGGGATTTTTAGGTTTATGGATCTGTAGATTTGTGGATTTGTCGATTTGTCGATTTGTCGATTTGTCGATTTGTCGATTTGTCGATTTGTACATATGTAGATTTGTACATATGTAGATTTGTAGATTTGTAGATCTTTAAATTCTTAAATTCTAAATTCCCAAATTTACAAATCAACAGATCAACAATCCAACACAGAATTTATCTTGTCAGTGATATCCTAACAAACCTAACCCAATACCCCCACCAAATAATTCGACCCCCCAAACTCCACTATGAAACCTTATTTGTCTATATTCTCTGCACGCAATCCACAAATTTCCCAACCGGTAAAAACTAAAGGAACCAGTTCACGATTAAACGTTAATCTTGATCCTCTATCCTCTCCATTTCGCTAATTAAGAGGTGTGTTTCTCGACGGAACACGTTTAGAATGTACATCACGAACGTTGAAACGAGACCTGCTTTATTGTTCTGTCGGCGTGTGAAAGACACGCGGGCGCGACACGGTCACGTTATAAAACCCATTAAAAGGTTGACTTTTGACTAAAGCCGGCAATGACTGACCGCCGTTGTCGCTTTTTATTGCGTCGCTTCGTTATCATTACGCGGAGATCTTGTTAAGAGAAGGAGAAAAAATCAAGCAGAAGAGGATGGAATAAAAAAAGGCTTTGTACGCGGAGCGTCTATTTACAGTAGCGCATGAATCATGTTGCAAGGTGGTTATTACACCTCGACTTCGTTCGTCATCTTTGAAAGTCACTAACGTTGCCAACTGCCTAATGGAATACTTTATTTTTCAATCTGTCGGTGAAGCATTGCGGGGCCTCGGTTAATTGATTGGAGCCGCACGTGACTCGTTTCGGTAATTTTCATTCAAACTTCTTCCATGGATTTCGGTGTTCTTTGCACTTAATTTCTTTTACCTACCTCCTTAATTTACAAAATAGATCAAGAAAGGGTCTAGTGTATTGCAACAGTATGTGTTATAAATAAATATATTGAACTTTTCAAAGCGTGAACATTTAGAAATTCCCGAACTTGAACAAAATTCACTGAAATATTAAAAATGGTCAAACTTGAGAATCCGAAATGAACTTGAAAATGGTCAAGATTCATAGAAAGACATCCAGCAAGGAATGTAAAAAAGAAACTGTACAGAGTAGAAGAAAATGTAGAGGCACAAAGTGTCACCCCAGCTGGAAGCTAGAGTCCGTAGTACGTGTAACACGGCCTTAACTCCTTATTACGCGTTTCGTCGTCTTGTTATCGTTACGAGGAGATCAGTGGACTACGAGGAACCTGGTGTGCCTACTACAGGCTGGCCTCTGACCCACTTGACGAGGGCCTCGTGTCACGTCGTAAAACGAAACGGGCCCGAAGAACCAGAACCAGACGCGGGACGAGTGGCATGCTCCGTTTTCGCTGTCTGCCGGTGCTTTATGCCCGACACGTAACGCGAGCGCGTTCCCCTTTATTTGAATTTATGATCACAAAACGCCGTAAACGTTTCCTCCTCCTCGTCTAGTGCTTCTACTAGAAACACACCCTCACTGCCGCCGCCTTTCCACGATACCCGCGATCAAGGAAACTCGGACGACTTTATGGCTCATAGAGGAATTGTCGTCGGACACGTAATGGAGGCGGCGAAACATCACGCTTCGTAAAATGGCCGCCACTTCCAGCCGTGAGATTACTCTGATAACGTTTCGTTGAACTTTGTTCAAATTGTTCGAGGGTGAACGTTCTTGCTCATTCCTTGCTCTACTGCTTATATCAATATCTACATTCTTTTCAATTGTATAATATACTCATAAAATTATACATGTATCATCGATGTGCTGCGCAGACGTAACTGCGCAGGTCTGACGCCATATTGGTTTCAGACTCCAAATCATAACCTCAAAATACGTTTAATCAATGAAATCTGTATCCAGACCTGTTCATTTACAAAATGAAATATCCAGAAGCTACAAAATGCTATTTTAGAGTGTATTTAACACGATTTCTAATCCAATAGCAATTTCTCGTTAGAGTCTATGTCTTAGCAACCGTGAACTCGCTGAATAACTCCGGTTCTCAGGCTTATTTTTAAGAAACCTTCCTGTTTCGCAACGGAAATTCCGGTTCTGAGCCGCAACCCTTGCGAAAACTCGCGTAACGACCCCACGAGGTTCACGGACGACGTGACAATGTATTAAGTACACTTTTGACCCCGCGATCTCTGCGGGCCGGTTCCTCAAGTATTCGCTAAAGGACGCGGACTTAATATAATTAATAACTACTCTGATAACCATCAGAGAACTAGGAAGCTCGCGTTGTGATTATCTTGCAAATTACGACAATTTGTACATAACGTTTCTGTATATTATGCAAAGCGTTGAAAGAGTTAAACTGTTATGAATAATGACTTGCGATTAAGATTATCATCGGAATAATCAGTACTCATATACTAATTAGAAGAATCAGTACTTAGCAAAATTGATTTATATTGACCTATGTTGTTTTTAACTTGGAATGCTCTTTCTTTGTTGCATTTATATGTAGGCAATAAATAAACCTATGAATTATCAGGTATATTAAACTTATACGATAGATAGAAAAATTATTATTCAGATATGTATGTAGAATAAAAATCGATGAAAGATTAAGTCCGATGGTCGAGCTGGACAGCCGATTCGTTCGGTCGTTTAATTAAAAGGAGGATTGATTGATCGCTTATAGAAATGTCATTACACGTAACTTATCGCACAAAGAGATCTACGAGTCTTTCGCTGGCAGGACTAAACACTCGATCATTTTCATCCGGTTGAGATTCAGAAACGTAAGATAAGACAGAAGTCACGCGTCTAGATCGTGATCTTCAAAAGCACTAGCTCCGCGCATGCTCCACATATCAAATCCTCGAGATGTCCTTTGAAACTTCAATGTTTTCTAGGAACGGACCGACGTTTATTCTACGAATATACTAGAATACTTATCGTACGTTTCTGTGCCAATAATTCTAGTTTACGGTCGGAATGATTAAGAGGAGGCTGGATCCGAAAAGGGAGGGTAAAAGAAACTAAGATCAAAGTCCTAGGGTGAATTATGACAGAGGACGTCGAAGGACTCGCATGAAAATCAAGATCCTTAGAACACGTGTCTGACATACTGAAACTTTCAAACACTTTTTCAACTTCTTTTTTTTTAGAATAATAAGATATTAGTTCAATGATATTCTTTTGTACTCATTGTCTACTGAAATTAAAATGAACTTGTTGCTTTAATAATTATACAATAATATGTATAGTAGTCATAATAGTAGTATTATTTAATTTAGTACCACAATAACCTTGAAAATAAATAGGTCAAAATTTCTAGCTAATTTTATCTAAAGAGCACCGCAAATTATGACCAAAACGTGATAGACGAATCTTGATAAAAATGTGATCCGTCGATCAAATTAGGGAAGTCTGATCAAAGATTAAGATCCCCGACCGGCGCGTGCTCGAAATACAAAGCGTTTGAAGCTTCCTAAAAGTTGCCGGTTGTTCCGGGAACGGCGCAATTCACGTTCGAGGAAAACGGGTCAAAAGAGGCCGTCCAAGAGGACGAGCGGGAAGTACCTAGTAGTAGTCCACGTTGAGCGCATTTAAATTCGCCGCTTCTTTTGGACTGCTGTGGTTACGTCACAAAAGGCGTGTACACTCAGGTGCAATGATGGTTTAAATTTTCAAGTTATCAATTTGGGGAATTCAGGATCAAGGACTCCAATTTCTTCAAATTCCTCAAATTTCTCCAAATCCCATAAATTCCTCAAAGTCTCCAAATTCTCCAAATTCCCAAAATTATCCAAATTCCCTAAATTATTCAAAAATTCCACCAATACCCTCATTTCATCATCCCCGAATCCCCAATCACCTCAAAAAATCCACCAAAGGTCACAGTTTTTCTCCCTTATTTCCCCTAACATCCCTAGGGAGAGCATATTTGCTGTCGACTGTACATATGCATATCGTAGAACCGGTGGCGCGTGCTGGTAGCACAGGTGAGGACGGTGCGTGCGTGATCGCCAAAGTAAAAAAGCCTGTCCTCTACTCGCGTTCCTAAAAAGAAGCCAAAAAAACCAACCTGACGATAATAACAATCATAACAATAATAATAGTGATCAAACGAGTGACCCGGTCGAGCCGGTACAGCGCCACTTATGTTAGCCGGACCTGTCTTTCGAGTTCTTCCTCCAATCCGCTACTACCTCTTCCGATTTCCGGTTTGAGAAATCACGATTCCGGTTCCGAACCGGGTCCTACCTGGTACCGCAAGCTTATTCTCGAACCCTTTTGGAAACTTTACGACCTTCTTGAAAAGTGGGTCAAAATGTGACTTCTGTGAAAATTTATTTTACTATTCCTACATCCCACTACTCCTATATCCCACTGTCCCTACATTTCACTACCCCTATATCCCACTATATCTACGTCCCACTATTACTACATCCCACTACCCCTATATCCCACTGTCTCTATATCCCACTATCTCTATATCCCACTACCCCTATATCCCACTACCCCTATATCCCACTACCCCTATATCCCACTGTCTCTATATCCCACTACCCCTATATCCCACTACCCCTACGTCCCACTATCTCTACATCCCACTATCTCTACATCCCACTACCCCTATATCCCCCTATCCCTACGTGCCACTATCTCTATATCCCACTATCCCTATATCCCACTATGCCTACATCCCACTACCCCTATATCCCACTATCTCTACGTCCCACTATACCTATACCCACATATCCCTTCATCCCTACACCCACATGTCCCCATTTACAAATATCAAATATTCGCCATGGAAAATCGCTATCAATGTCAGCTCCTAATCTATCACAACACAATTTTGAAGTATAATATAACATTGTATATCTACAGTATTTTTCTTGTACGAAGGAAATTCTTCCAAGTACCCAGTAAATATCGGCATAACGAATTCATGAATTTGCAACCGTTTCCCTGGCAGACGGGTAAATTATTCCACGTAACGTTACACGACCGAGCCGTTTTTGCCGTGTCGCCACGCAACGCGCGTACCGTTCGCGCTCGCACCAGCAAAAGAGGCAATTACGAGCTTACGGTGCAGCATTATCGACGACAAGACAGACGTACCTCGCTAGCTTCGAGGTCGTCGGGTCGCCGAAAGGTCATCGTACACCGGCGAACGTACGCTCGTCAGTCGAACCTGAAGAGGAACCAACCGTGCGATATTAAGTGCGCTAACTTATAGGAAATTGACGTGACCACGAAATGGCGGGAAACTAGAATTTCAAACTTTCACGCTCTGTATGATCATACAAGTTTCACATACGTGAACACACAAGCTTCACATACATGAACACACAAGTTTCACATGAGTTTCAAAGTCTCAGTAAAGAACGAACAAGACGTCAGGAAAATTGTAGCATCTTTTTCACAGTTTCCAGTGAAACAGTTCATGAATCGGTCATAAATGATGCGTTGCCCTAAATGGTCCATCTACCCTCTCGCAACCGTTGTCGGTGATTAATGCAGGCTACCGTTTAATTCCCGACACGTTTCGCGTAATTATGCTCATTACCGGGAAACGCATTATTGTTTTTGTCCGGTGCATCAAAAAGCCGCGAGAACTCGTCGCGTAAATTCCTAACAGGAATTGTGGCATTGTAACGCGACCATTAACGGCATTATAACGGATCCCCGTCTCGACACCGACGCGATACTCGCTTCGTCCCGGGATTTTACGGCGATTTATAAATTACTGAAACGAGAAAGGAGAATATTGAAATGTGACATTCGTGTCGACGATCTACGCGTAGGTTTTCTCGCCCGCTAAAAAGCTTCTCGGTGCTGTTGAGATACGTATATTATATTGCCATTTCTCCTGCCATCGGCTGCAAAATCTTTATATTTTGTGACGCAACGTTTATTATTTAGTGTATGCATTTCGATTTAGTGGCCGTTCGGTGATGACTGTTCGACGCGGGGATGGAAGTGTGTGTCTACGATGCTGAAAGCGTCGTTCGAAGATTGATAAACGCTCTATTTCATATCATTATGAGCATCTTCACGAGCCGTTTTAATATTTTCGTCTCTGCGATTTCAATATTTGTCGACGGACTTCGAGAATTTTTAAATTCCTTGGTTTACGAATTTATCGAATTTTTCAATTGATAAACTTCTAACTCTATAAATTTACAAAATTTTTTATCCAACTTTTATATTTCTAAATTTTGGAATTTCGGAATTTTTTCAAGTTTTGACATCTTCAACTTCTCAAAGGCAGATCTTCTTAAACTCCTAAATTCCTAAATTCCATAATCCCCAAATTGAAAACTTGAAAAATTCCTATGCCTCCAAATTTGTACCCAACCCTCAAATTGTCGTATCCTAAAGAATCCTTAAAGCTCCTCATACACATCTTGCAAAAATATTCAGAAAACGATACAACACGTTATTTTGACACTCGACGAATATTTCCTTCAGAAGTCCACATTATCAAGTCGCAAAGGATTAACGCGTCAGCCCCAGAAGTCAGATCAGCTATCTTTCCGTACACACATCTTACTAAGATATTCAGAACACGAATACTGATCCACGCTCCCGATTCTGAATATTCCTTGCAGATATCCGCATTATCATGCAAGTCCCAAAGGATTAACACGTCAGCAGTACACAGATCCACAGAAGATCTAAAATATTCCGTACACGAATCCACGCTCTCGATTCTGAATATTCCTTGCAGATATCCACATTATCATGCAAGTCCCAAAGGATTAACACGTCAGTACAGAGATCAACGATCTAGTCTAGAATATTCGTCAGCGTAGTAGTCGCGATTCTCGAACATTTTTCGTTCGATCCTCCATCAGGGATTAGCATCGCATTACTGCCGGCATTAAATCGTCGCGGAACGAATCGGTCGTCCGGTGGCTGGATCCATTTCACGTAAGCCGAATTCATGAGGTGCACGACGGTGCTATGGCCTCCGGTTATGACAGTCGCGGCTCTGAAAAGACCGGCGTCCGGGTTCACGGGGTCGTTTTTCCTATCCGCACCTCTTCAAGCACAAGTGTGCCGAGGGCGACGACGTGTCACAATCTCCCCTCCTCGAGGATGCAGACAGAGACGGAAGGGTTAGACGAGAGAGGAGATCAGGTATCAAGTGTAAAAAAAAGGAGCCATTGTACGGGAGCATCTGACCGTAGGGTAGGGTACCACAGTGGCGGGAGACACACGGCGACGCGGAGAGACCGGTGAACCTGGCAAGGACGGTACAAACGGGGATAACGAAGAAAAGGGAATGAAAAAAGAGAACGATCGTGAAAAGAGAGAAATGGAAGGACGGTAAGAGGCTCTCGTATGCACCGAGAAGCGTTGGCAGTTTATAAGGGTCCCGTGTATTGTGGATACGTATTATCATGCTAAATATAACATGTTAACTACTTCGCATAATGGCCGATCCTCTCTCGATTCACATATACCGACGACCGTTCGAATCGCGTTTCCGCGCCCGAAAAATTTTATTGCACCGACGGGCAGATGCGACGCGAGCCGACGCGAGACGACGATGCTTGCGGAACAGATAACGTGTACGCGTTCCCAGACTCCGACGGGACGCGTAAACTGGGGGAAATTGATTTCGTTGGTTTAGGAACAGAATCGCTTTGATACGCGGACTCGATGAGATGGAGATCATGCAAACTTTTGTTGCTTTACGTTGATATTCATGATCTCGGAATTTGCATTCAGGAATATTTACGATAGGGTAGGTTATATGATATAGATATGTAGTATGTGATATGATATAGATATGATACGATAGATTGATTAATATTGGTAGATATTGATGATATGATACACTGATTTATATTGGTAGATATTGATGATATGATAGATTGATTTATATTGGTAGATATTGATGATATGATAGACTAATTCATATTGGTAGATATTCCGATAATCATCTTCCAATATTCAGAAATCCGCAATTCAAAATAGAAATAAATTTTTCTCGTGTGTCCAGAACCTTCTTTATGAATCCCCCAAAATCAACAGCCATTTTTATAAAATCTCCGATAATATCACTCCAACTTAATCCGCACTTTCATTCATATAAATCATTTCGAGCGAAAAAAAGTAACGTTCAATCGCAGTATTAATCGACGCATAATTGATAGCGAATAGAAAGGAACGCACGCATCATGCTTATCGTTTATATTTAGTAATGATTAGAGACCATTGATATTTATCCGCGGCTGTCTTTGTCTGATTTTTATCGAGAAAAGCCACTATTGCGAAACAGCCACGCCATAGCGTTATTGATGAGACACATTACGCATTTATTCGCCGTGACGGACCTTGAAAATCTATGAATTAATTATACCTTATACATACACGGCACCGATGATATCGTCATAGAGGCAAAGCGATGACAAATGTACCGTCGACGCGTCGCGTTGTCGATCGTCTGCCTCATCATAAATGCTATACTCTGCACGATAAATCGCTCTGCTCGTTAGCTAATACGATGTTAACGTTTTATAGCTTCCCACGAGACCGTAGATTCAAACGTCACGATGGAAAAGAACGATCCTCCGTGAAAGACCGTAATTATCGTATCAGGGTACACGGTGAAATCAATCTTTCCGAAAAACAATGACAATTATCGAGAGATCGATGATCAATCATTTCTTCTTGATTAAAAACAACAATGCAACTAAAACAACCATAATGTTCTAAAATATTCCACTCGAAATCCAACGACGAAAAATCTGTAAAAATCGCAACGAACTTTGTTTCGATTCGCCACGTATACTTAGAGCAATCGATCGGCCAAAAGCTCGTAGAAACGAAGGTCGTTGCACAATGGAGCACTGCTAAAGGTCGATTCTCCACGGACTGTTGAAGGGGTGTGATGGGGCAAAAGCTGCTGGTGCAGGAGGCGCCTGGGTCCGGTTCCGGATCGACGAATCGCATGGAAGGTGGCGAAGGTGCCGGTGGAGGGGAACTTCACCACTTCCTACATCAATATAACCAGCAATCCCACAGTCCCGGGCAGAATCTTCAGGGTGGCCTTCCGCTTCCGTTGAGCCCGCAGTCGCTCAGACACGACGGCTCATCGAGCGCCGGTATCGCCGGGGTCAAACGCGAACCCGAAGACCTCAGCTCCTCCAGGGGTGCACAACAGCCCAGCAAGAGGCACAAACACGCACAGCCTGACAGCCCTACGCCACCGGGCATGTACCATCATCCTCAACATCAGATACAGGTGAGATCTCAAATTTATCTTATTTAGGTAGAATTTAGGGCTCTGTCACCATGATTTTATTTTGAGGAAAACAGATTTTCACAAAATATTTGCAAATATAGTATTAAAGTAATTTAGGACCGTTCAACATACTAGGAACAGGGTTGTCTACCTATAACTTTCTACATTTAATGCTATTGTCATCCATTAATGAAGTCCTTTAGTCTCTAGCCATCAAACTAGGACCACTATAAACTTTCAGCATTTTACACGTTTACAGGGGTGTTCAAATTGTAATGATATAATTTATTACCTACTAACATGATACACTACTGTATTAACACATGTCGATATCTTGTATTTCCACCCTTTGGGCATAAAAGTGAAATTTTCATATGTGGTCCTAACTCGATGGCCAGGAACGTTAGTTAATAATGTTATCATATGGCAGTAAGTGTGCATTAAGGCCAAAATACAAAGGGTTAAGCCATATGTGATAAAGTGTGACGTCCTACATATACATATGTTTGCAACTCGAATTAAATCTGACTTAGGATACGAAGAGATACTATTGATTCTACTGATACAATTAATTATTGATGCTATTGATACTATTGGTAATGAAATTACAGGTACAACAGTACGGAAGTCCATACGACCCCTACAGCTCGTGCAGTCCACGTCTCCAGTCGACGTACACGTCCACCTCGGCGACAGGAACAGCAAACACTGGAAACCCGAGCGGATTACACCAGGAGGCGACAGCTGTCTACGTGACCGGCGACGCTCTACCACCTTTGGCATCCTCGAGTTCGTCCTCGTTGTCCACCACGACCGCTTCGTACACGAGGTACGAGGTTGTGCCAAGCTCTTACGCGACGACACACGCGATACGCTCGTCCTCGAGCAGCAGCAAAGTCCTGACCGTTGATCTTCCCAGCCCTGACTCTGGCATCGGCGCCGACGCAGTCACACCCAGGCAAGATCATCATCCACCCACAGCGCTGCACCAGGTGTGTACTAATTATGTAGATTTACCTGCGAACTACTATTTTCTCGTATTTTACTATTTCACGAATTTTTGTGCTTTAAAGTTTAAATTATTAGTATAGTTTTTAGTTTAGTCTTTATGTTAGCAATTAGGTTTTCTGATGTACGGGAAGTTATAAGTTTTTAAGGTTTCAGATGAATAAAAGGTATCAAAGTATCAAAATTGTAAATTTTCAAATTTTTTTAGTTTTGAATTTTTTGGTGAACGCAAAGAAATTTTCAAGGTGTCGAGGTTGCAAATCTTTTTATTCTCAAATTCCCCAGTTCCTAAATTTCGATACATCAAATTGCAATATATCGAAATGGATCGCAAGTATGACCGTGTCCCTAAAAACGTGGCAATATACCGTGAAACAAATCGTACCTGCGCGATGCGAACGATAATCATCATGCAAATAATTTCATCAGAATCACAAGAAAAAGAAAAAATTCATAATACGTACATTCGACTGTAATTGTCGCGGAGAATGATTGAATTGTAACGCGAAAAAAAAAAAGAAACAAGCATAATGGACGATTCTCATTGAACGCAGGTAAACGTGTCAGATATCCCTAATAGATATGCATTGCTGATTATGTAAAGCGGTTGGTATCGTTAGCAGCCCGTGTTAGGTTCTGTTCCAGAGTGTGCGCAGAAAATGATTGCGCGTGGAAGAAGTTATATCCGCAAGATGGGGGCCATGATAACGTTTAATGGTAGGTGTTGTCCGATTAATTTGTTGCTAGAGATCAGAACATCTTTACGGTGTCTGGGCACGAAATCAACGCCGATGGAAAGTGATCGGGCGAAAGTGCACGTGCAATATCGAGGATGAATCTGTTCGAGTTGATCTACGCTCGATCTTAAAACAACGAGCTTGTACTGTGAGGAATAATTAGATTCGGTCGATCAAGTTAATTAACCACATATTTGTTTTCGTTATAAATCTCTTCGGCGATACCATCTGCACATTCTACGAAAATAATTATAGATTTTTATTTCGTTTGTCAAATTGAGAATTTGAGAATTGAGGAATTTCAGAATTTGGGGATTCGAGAAATAGGGAATTTGGGAACTGGGGAATTTCAGAATTGGGGAATATCAGAATTTGGGGATTTGAGAGTTAGGAAATTTGGGAACTGGGGAATTTCAGAATTTTGGGATTTGAGAGTTAGGAAATTTGGGAATTGGGGAATTTCAGAATTTGGGGATTTGAGAGTTAGGAAATTTCAGAACTGGGGAATTTGAGAATTGGGAAAATTCAGAACAGGGAAATTTGAGAATTGGAAAATTTCAGAATAGAGAAATTTGAGAATTAGAAAACTTGAGAAGACTTTCACAAGTCTGAAAATTTATGAATGTGAACACTTGCGATTTCAAAAATTGCTAGACACAAAAGTGAAGAAATGAACAATTGAAAAATGAAAGAGTCGGTTACGTAAGCTGAGAATAAATGTACGAAAGTTTGTATAAAGCGTATATGATGAAGTGGTACGCAAAAGCACGTGGAAACACGTGTACGTTACACGCGCAAGAATACATTATCGTAGAATATGAAGTTGAGATTCAAAGAAGGAGGAAATATAACGATCCGTGACGCAGTTAAACGGTTTGATTAGTGAAAAAATGCGAAATTTATGATCGTAGTTTTTTTATATCTGAGAGATCATTAATAACGATAAAAGATCTGTAACTTTGATGCCGAACTCTTTTCTGCGCCTTATTTTTCATTTATTTTAGTCGATTCCTGCTAAATCTTTCAAATAGAATTACATCACATACTTTTAATTTAATAATATATTATACAATCACAATTCATATATGAGATATAGTATATAAATGTAATTAATAATATATTCTATGAAGTCAATTAAAGATTAATTTAATTGTTAGTACACTAAATAAAGCAAATTAATGATATATCAATTACTTTACATATCACATGTATTCACTTTTTACATATGTTACATACATTCTACTATACACATATACATATAATCATTTATAAAAATGCAAAAATCAAATCAGCAATGAAATTAAACAAATTTACTATAAATTGCTGTTCAAAAATTGCTAAAAAAGAAATGCAACGATTACAATATATCTTACAACATACATAGTTTCCATCAACTTTTATGCATAGCACACATGTATCACATATTACATAGTTGAATTATTATGGAGATTCAGTGCACGAGCTATATTATCATATTTACTCAGTAATGCAGAAAAAAGAAAATAACACAGAAAAAGTGAGAAGGTAAATAATTTTTGTGCGAAAGAAGAGAGGAAGTAGCCAGGGTATTCCTAGCATACCGTTGCGGTCTCGTAAAATTGCGCGGGTCGTTCGTGGCCGCACGCGCTTCCAGCAGTGGTTTGTTAATAAACTGGCCCTCGGAATGGTTTATTCACTCGTACGTCTTCATACGAGGGCCTCCGTTCTCTAAGGTTGGAATGCAACGCGGTTACCGCAGCTCGTTACTCGACCTGACGAACGGTATCGCGGAAGCCATCCATCGAGTCCGCAACCAACTCGAGGTACCTCGCTGAATCGACCGGAACAACAAATCGCTTCCCACTATCGCGATAAATCGATAACGATAAGCGATTATCGTCGGTCGAAATTTTATAACTCGGCAATTTTCAAATTCGGGTTTGGAGATTTGGAGATTTGGGTATTTGTAGATTTGGAGATTTAAGGTTTGGGTAATTGGACACTTGGGGATTCGAAGATTTGGGGATTTGGGGATTTGGGGATTTGGGGATTTGTAGATTTAGGGATTTGGAAAATTGTGGATTTGGAGATTTAGGGATTTGGAGATTTGTGGATTTGGAGATTTAGGGATTTGGGAATGTAGGGATTTGGGACTTGTGGAATTGTGGAATTGTGTATTTGGGGATTTGTAAATTTTGGAATTTGTGGATTTGGAGATTTAGGAATTTGGGGATTCTGAAGATTTAGGAAATTAGGAATTTTGAGATTTAGGTATTCTGGAGATTTAAGGACTTGGAGTTCTGGGAATTTGGAGATTTAAGGACTCTGGAGATTTGGGACATGGGAATTTTGAAGTTGAAAATTTGAGAATTTGTGAATATGAAAATATGAAAAATTTGGAATTTTGAAATTAGGAATATAAAAATGTATAACATATATAAACTTATAATACAATTAATGAATATATTATAATTCCAGAAAAAAAAAATGTTTAAACAACAAAAATAAGAAATACCATATAAACTTGTATATAAGTTAATGGTTGAGAAACCCTGAGTTACAAGATCCATTGAAGAACTATCGGAAAACTAGAAGCATTCGATTGGCAACGCGAAATTACGAAGGATACAAAAAATGATGAAATAGTCGTATCGATACAGGTTGTTCGATTAAATGTCGAATAATGACTAGGTTTCTATATAGCGGTTATTTTCAGATATAATGTTGAAAGATTGCTATACCAAGGTGTATCACACTGATCGACTACTTTTCAGTAGTTTCTTGCATCATCGGTTCCGAAATTTTATGTGCTTGTTATATACATTGGCGTAACTAGTATTATATTGGAATTGTCGTGTATTAAGACACTACACTAGGTATGATCTAGGGAGTTTTGTAGATTTGGGAATTTTTGGAGTCTTCGGAGGATTTTGGAATTTGAGGATTTGGGGATTTAAGGAATTTGAGGATTTGGAGATTTGGGGATTTTGGGGATTTTCTGAGTTTGTAAATTTGTAAATTTGTAAAGTGATGAATTCTTGAATTTGTGAACTTGAGAATATATTAATTCACAAATTTTTAAACTTGTAAATCTGTAAATGAGTAAACTTATAAACTTGCAAATTTGAAAAAATTTTACGAAAGGCGATTTTCCCTATTTTCCACCAAATGACGCCAATGTCCCTCCGTTTCGGCGGTTCTCAAATATCGACAAAAACAGGTTGAACATTATAGTTCCTTTATTACGATGTTTATCATTTTAAATCGATAGTTTAGAAATTCGCGGTACAATCTAATTACTAGCCGTATATTTATTCTAAACGAAGTAAACTATACTGCCTTTTTTTTTATTAGAATCAGTCAGTTCCAATCCATTAATCGCACAGATTACCTCAGCCAGCTCCGAATCACCGATCCATGCACGTGTAAACTTACACACTTATGAACACCGTTGGCTACTTAATTTCTCTATTTTTTTTTCTCATTTTCCAAAAATTAAAAAATTTAAAATTGACAAAATTTCTAAACTTAAAAATTCCCAAATTTCTGTTTGCTTCCTGCCAAAGCATTACCAAAAATAGAATATCTTATTCGCCGACGAGTTAATAAAGTCTTCTAAAAAAAGCTAGTAATATTTGTCCATCGATTTTCCACTAGATTCTAATTAAAATTCTCGCATTCGTGTTGCCGGACACAATCGTTCTCGTCGACGAGAGGCAATTTCGGACTCGCAGATGGATGACTTCCGGGACGAAGTCGAGCTGCAACAGCTTATGCCTTGTAATTACGGAATTTAATCTTTAACGCTTTTCGCTGTTACCAGCCGACACGCGTAATGGTACTATGTAATAGCCGTTACAAGCCGCGGAGATATTACTGCACCGCTGATAAAAGCGATGTTCGGAGGATGTTGCCGAGTTTCGTTACGATCGGGGAGAAAATGGCGTGGGTCAACGATGGGCAGATCGAGTGCCCCGTGAACAATTCACGTGTTATGGTGTCTACCGACAGTAATAGCCTGTCGGAAGTCTATAGAATTCGAAATTTCAAGTTTTTCCAAAAATTATAAATCCCTAAATTCCCAAATTTCACCATATCTCAATACAACCCTTAACAAACATTATTTCATATAAATTCGCCTAAAAAAAATGTACAATAACAAATATTGATAAAAATCAATAAACAGACTTACATAACCCTAATCAACCTTTAATTAACCTTTTCCAATTGACCTTTAATGTTCCGTCGAACCAAAATAAAAGACTGACACCGGTATCAAAACGGTCGAATTAAATTTTCAGTAATAATCGAACGTAATCACGTGGCGATTAGCTGGACGATCCGTTTTTAAAACGTCGCGGCGTGCAAGCAGAGCAGAACGGAACGCGTGCTTTCTAATTCGTAATGTCAACCGCTAATGCTAATGACTTAACTCGCACGACACAACCCGTCGGCCGATTAATGTTTCCGGAAGCGGCCGATTACCCGCGACAACCGCGCATGCGTGGGAGTGACGGATCGCTTATGGTCCGGCGCGGATCGCTTGCGCGTTCGACGCCCGCGAGAATTATGCGGGATACTAGCCGCCGGCTCGCAATTTGCCTCCGATCGACGCGACGGGATGATTCGATCCACTGAAAATTCCTTCTATCACGGACGAAGCGGTTTCCGTAATTCGTCCCTGCATAACTGACTATTTTTTTATTTCATTTACGAATCCCTGTACTTCCGAGTTTTTAAATATTTTCGAAAATTTATTTATTTTAATACTTTTGAAAGTACAACGATGAAATTTGTTTTGGAACACTTATATCTTCAAATTACTAGTTGCAGAAGTTCCTAGTTGGAAAAGTGATTAGATTATTATATACTTAGAACGTTCCTAAATTCATTGATTCCTAAAATTATAGATTCACAAACTTTTAGACCACTAAATCCCTAGATTTTTACATTTCTAGATCCTAAAATCCCTAGATTTCTAATGGTCCAAGTTCTCAAATTTTCCCATCCCTAAATTTCTAGGCTGCCAAATCCCTAGATTCTTAAATTG
The DNA here is from genome assembly GCA_945859555.1 of Megachile ligniseca. NCBI lineage: Eukaryota > Metazoa > Arthropoda > Insecta > Hymenoptera > Megachilidae > Megachile > Megachile ligniseca. The sequence continues at coordinate 8,040,447 of OX243784.1, forward strand.
CTAGATTACAAAATCCCTAGATTCCCACATTCTTAAATTTCTAAGTGTTTAAGTTCTCAAATTTCCCTATTCCTAAATTCCTACGCTAACAAATCCCTAGATTCTTAAATTTCTATTTCCAAAAATCCCTAGATTCTCATATTCTTAGATTTGTAAAATGTAAATTTCCTAAATTCCTATTTCCCCAAATTCCAAATTCCTATATCCCTAGACCCCCACGTCCCTAGATTCCTAACTGTACAAATTCCCAAATACCTAAACTCATAAATCCCTAAATTCTCAAGTCCCCAGATCCCCAAATCCCCAGATTCTCATAACCTTATACCCTTAAACGCACAAACTCCCATTTAGTAACAAGATATCACAAATAATAGCAATTATCAAATTATAGTTTAATCGAAGTTGACTATGTCTCTATTTCCTCTTAATCGTAAAAAATAATTGGAACGAAAACATCAGTGAGAAGCAAACGTCATAAGTATATTAAGGTTACACTTTTTTTCGACTTTTACGTGTTTTTAATTGCACCAGGCAATTATTGGAGTCCATCAACTGCACCGCAATTAATCATTCGAATTTACCTTAATTACTCTATATTAAAACCACGCTGACTGTGAATTTACTTGGTCAACTTATGATTATTACTTATCCTCATTCAATGTTTTTCACGATTGGTACGATAGTAGCGGAAAAAATTAATCGGTATTTTATGCTTATGCTAATACCCGTATTATCGTTCTGAACGTCGTTGCGTAAATTCCGTTTCTATTTTTCTCGAAGCGAAATCACTAAGTTTCCATTCATTAAATCAATTAGTTGCCATTCATTAAAGCGATTAGGTACTATTCGTGGGAATAATAATATGTAGAGTTTAAGAACATTATTTTTCCGATTAACCAAATTATTTTGTTAGATACTTTTATAATAAATGAACCTTTTCTTTTAAGCAATTCTTTCTTAATAATAAATTATTTATATTATACTTATATACTTGCAGTAATAATAAAATTATTATTATAATAATAAAATGAAATTGTTATTACTATTGCTGTAAGTGTATAGACATAGTGTTACGGTAGGAGATTAAATATTGGATAAACGTTATCAGTTAACACGATCGTAATTTAATCGGGCGATTGCGAAACATTTTAGTAAATTAAAATGTTAGATTGAAAGACTAACTATTATCACTTTCACCTCGGTAGTCAAACCGAGGACCAAGGAAACGTGCAGTAAATTATTTGCATGCAACATTTCACTCTGGTCGAGATAACATGTGATGTTCTTTTTGAGGGTGCTGGGGATTTTAGGGATTTTTGTAATTTTGTGGATTTTAGAAATTTCGAGTAATTTGGGAATTTCGGAGATTTTGAAAATTACAAGTGATCACATTTTAAATAATAATGAATTTTGTGTTATGCACGCAGTCCTCTTTCGACTACACGGAATTATGTCCCGGTGGAACAGCAGCAGGAGCCGCTGTGGTCCTCGAAAGTGGTGCAGTGATACACCATCAACCGTTGCAGCTGCAGTTGCAACAGAGCCACGCACAGGCGCAGGTGCAACGTGGAGCCTTGGTGTCCTCGGCTGCGACCACACCGAACCCTAACCCGAATCCACCGAGGTCACGACCTTGGCACGATTTCGGTAGACAGAACGACGCGGACAAGATTCAGATACCAAAAATGTAAGAAACATCTATTCTCATTCCACATTTTTCCCTAGATTTTCCTAGCTGCGAATTTCCATAATATTATAGCAATTCCATTCGAGTGAATAAGGATTTTCTTCCTAGCAAGAGATATGCATCTAGGGAAATATAAAATGGTGTCGCAGCAATGACATTGTAGTCACTAATAAATAGGGTATTAATATCCCCAGATCATAACATTTCTAGCTCCAACTTCTCCAGCACCCAATATTCCTAGATCCCAATAACTCTATATTCTTACATCTCCAAATTTCCAAAGTCCAAGTCTCCAAATTCTAAAATCCACAAACGCAAGGATCTGAATATCCCCAGATTTTAATATCCCTAGATTACAACTTGTTCAGCACCCAATATCCCCAGATCCCAATATCTCTGGATCCCTAAATCTCCAAATTTCCAAGCATCAAATCTCGAAGTTTTGAAACCCACAAAAGCAAGAATCCCAATATCCCCAAATCTTAACGTCTCCAAATTCAAAATTACCCAGATTCCTATATCTCCAGATCTTAAAATCCCCAGATCCCAACTTCCCCAGCACCCAATATCCCCAAATCCCAAAATCCCAAAATCCTCCGAAGACTCCGAAAATTCCCAAATCTACAAAAGTCTCTAACCCGATATCTCCACGTTCCTAAATCACAAACTCCATAAATCCCCGAATCCTCTTCAGACCTCCAAAAAACTCCCTAAATCCTCTTGAAAGCTTTCAAAGCTTCTGACCACTCGAGACATAATCCACTCCCTCTAAAGCAAGAATGAAGCTCCTCCTGCAGGATCGAGCAGCAAGATGTAAGCGTGTACAGAAGTTATAATAAGGCTGAACTAGGTAGGCGGCGAACAGGAGCAGAGTCTCGCAGGCCGTTCACCTGGGCCAGGCTCGGTTATCGGCTCGTATGCACCGCACTGTCCTGGTTGTTCTCCATCGGTGACCGGCGCGACTGAAATAAAAAGAAACCATAGACAGAGAACGGAGATAAAAATAAAACCGAAAAGAAACGCGGCGAATACGAAACCGAGCGCGTGTCGTCGCGCAGATAAAGATAATAGGTCGGCTCTCTAGGCGAAAAGCTCGCTACTTCGCCGACGATACGACGTCTAGGGAAAAGCTACGCTTACCTCGGATAAGGATAATCGCCTTTTATTTCGCGTTTCGCGGCTCTATATTTAGCGTCGCTCGCCGGTAGCCGTACGTTCCATCGCTAACAACTGGCCGCGTAAGCTTCTGCCTGACCGTAAACGTTTATCGGGCGACAGGAAAATGTTCGATGTAATTTTCTGCTACAACAACTGGTAATTGATGTTATCCATTCGAATTTTTTTACCGACGTTTTTGGTACTGTAAAGGATTATCCGGGGAAAGCGCGAGGAAATGGTTCGTTGACTGGGGAGATCGTCGTCTGGGGAATTTGTCGGGTTCGGAGGATGTACAGTGGAATGAAATTTAAAATTATTTCTTAGATTTTTAAATTCTCATTATTTCAAATTTATTCGCAAGTTTCTCGAAATGTGGATTTTTTTGAAAGAAAAATCTATTTTCTTACTTTCTAAATTTCTATGTTTTTAACCTCATATTTTTGGGTCTTCGAACTTTCAGTTTATTTGTGATTTATTTTAATTATTTATATCTCTGATTTGTTTTAACAATTTATTCGATTAATTTATTTTAGTGACTCACTTTAGTGATTTGTTTGATCAATTTGTTTTAGCGATTTATTTTAGTGATTTATCTGATTAATTTATTTTAGTAATTTATTTCAGTTGTTATTTTGCTAATTTGTTTTACCGATTCACTAATTAACGTAACCAATTCATTTCAATTATCCTTAATTATCATTATCAAGATACCATTACCATTTTTCAAAAACTATCTAGAATCCAATTAAATAGCGCAACTGCATTCTTTCTCTAATCGCAAATAGAAAAATAAATAAACAAGTAAATAAAGTAAGAACAATCAGCGAGGACCGTTAAGGCAATTATCCATTTAATCGCGAAATAATCGAATCCGAGTTTTGTTTACACGGTGTCGAGCAAAAAGCATGTCATCTTATCGATAATTGTACTTTAATATATGAAAATTATAGAGCAAAACCCGATCGGTTTGTACAAGTACTGACACACTCGTAAATGAATAAGTTGTTACGTTTTATCGATATGAATCGTTCGTAATTAACGGACAAGAAACGATCGTAACTTTTCTTTTAATTACTCGCTGTCTGAACGCAGATTTTCCGCCTATGGATTCAAGTACCACTTGGAGTCGCCGATCAGCACGTCACAGAGACGCGAGGACGATAGAATCACGTATATCAACAAGGGTCAATTCTATGGAATCACGTTGGATTACGTTCCCGATCCCGACAAACCCACTCTGAAAGCTGGACAGACTGTTAAGGTAAGATAACCGACAATCACGTACTAAAAACATCAGAATTTTTGCTTTATTTAACCTTAAATATGCTGAGTGGGGTCTATTTTGACCCCATATGCGTTTTATATTCGCGTACGTATACTCCCTTACGAGAGAATTGTGAAGAAACTGTTTCGGTGTATATATTTGCAAATATACGGTAGAACCTCCATATTTCCCTGCGCCAGGGGCTCTGTAGAGCAGGTAATTAGCGAAGTATCAGTGCCCTTACAAACTTTTACGTCTAGTTATTCTCGTCTATCATACAACATATGAATTAATACCACAAGTTGTAATCATGCAATCTTATAGTATAAGAACGTGCAAACGTGACTCATTTAAAAACTTGAAAACAAAGAAACTAATATGGCGGCACAGACGCGCATTGCGTATTTTATATGTAAATCATGATTAAACTAATAACTTCTCAGTACAAATAGCTTAACAGAGAATATTCATTAGAATGATGTTGTAAATAGTATTACAGTAATATTATTATAGTAATTACAGTGTAAATGTAATGAATTAGTATGTTAATATACTCGTAACTTACTGCGCATGCGCAATAACCGCGTCCCTTTCATTGACGCCATATTTGTTTGAAACCTTCATTAAGTTTTAAAATGCACCCGATAGAAATAGTGTACCCAGACATGTTTATATGAACATGCTCTTAAATTTCATAAATATTATGGTAAATAAACGTGTGTTTATTATATATTATACGCTCGTACGACAACTTATACGAAGGATAGAATTTGCGCAGCCCACGGAGGCGCTGGCATCGAAAAGAAGAAGTCGGACGAGGTCGTTTGTTCTCGCGGCTCTAATTGGCAGCACTGCGCACCGTTAGCAATTTCCATTCTGATAAACCTGCCGATTCTCCTTTTTTCCTTCCTCTCTTCCACCACCGGCTAGCTATATAACTGAAGTTATGACTTCCTCGTTAATTGCTAATCGAACGTTCAGCCGCTTGGCAACTCGAACCACTTAGTTATATTCATGTAAATATAGTCGTGGAAAATTTGGAAAGTGCATTAGTATAGTTGGATATTTGCAAATTTGAGAAATTGGTTATTAGGAAATTTTCAAGTCCTCAGGTGCTTGAACATTTTTTAACTTTAAATGTTTTAGTCGATTTTTAAATTTTTAATTTGAAGTTTTGGAAAATTCAGACAGTTTCGTATATCTCTTCAAGTCCCAAAATTCATGAGTCTCAAATCACAAAGTTTCATAATTAATAAATGTAAACGTTCAAAAAATTCATAATTTTAAGAAGGTTCAAAATCCTCAAGTCCCAAAGTCCCAAAACGGACCCACCTAGAATAAAGTCCCACTTCAAATTCGGCCCCACATTTCGGGAATCCGGAGTCGCGTTCAAATAGAGACCTCTATCTCGGCCATTTATCCATTTCCTTATTGTCCCGGCGTTTGAGCCGCGCGATCAGATAAAGTTAACCTTCTCGCGAACCAGTTACACGTGTCCCCGGGGCGTATTTCGCGGGTTAACGTTTCCAGCGAGCCGTGCTCGCGTACAGATTGCCGACAAATAATTCAGAATCAGGCAACCGTTGAACGCCGGTAGGCGATGAAAAATCCGACGGCGTACGTTCGAACCCGCCAACGATAACGCGTGCCTCGCGTGAGCGTGACATCGGTCGTCGCGACAGAAGCACGCTCGACTAAGCAGACCGGCACTCACGCATGTACTGCTGCCACGACGGTTAGGGGATTTTTCGTGATTCGGGTGAATGGGCGAAGAATTGGCGGTGCCGGGGAAGTATCGGCTTTATCGCCGGTTAATGTAGAGGAAGACGGCGAAAGTGGTTAATAAGGAGGAATTGCAGATGCAAAATGACTAACACGAGACTAGTTACCAATCGCCAGGGTTGGTACACGGAAGGAGATACGAGAAAATCTGGATTGGAGAAAGTCGAGGGTTGATTATGTTCTAATCAATGTTTTCAACTTCCTTTCAACGTTTGTTTCTTTTTCAAATTCTCTTGAAATACATGTCTTGCTTTACATGTTGTGCTGTTGTAAGCGTTGATTGTTTTGACAGTTTTGACAATTTTTTATTGTTTGAGGACTTTTAATACTTTTGAGGTTTTGGGGACCTTGAAGGTATTGGAGGCATTGGAGATATTGGATGTATTGGATGTATTGGATGTATTGGAAATATTGAAAGTATTGGATAAGACAATCTGAGAATCTGACAATCTGAGAATCTGACAATCTGAGAATCTGACAATCTGAGAATCTGACAATCTGAGAATCTGACAATCTGAGAATCTAAAAATGCCAAATCCTCCGAAAATAAAGTTGTTAAAGGACCTGAACCCAAAAAGCAGAGAAGTATAACGTGAAAAGCCTATCTATCGAAAGTTGAGATTATCGGTTTGTTGTAGAGGTGCATTCGAGTGGCCGGCCGATTACACGCATCATAAATCACACGGTAGCGTGTAATTATGTAACGTAGATTATAGATTCCAGCATCGACAGCGGAGCTGAATGAGCGGTTGCGATATATCCAGGGGGAAAATTTTTCGAATTTTACGCATAATGGCGCGCGGCTCGTCCCCCGGTATCATTTGCCTTCAATGATCCATCAATGGCAGACAATGCTCGGTCGGTAATGGAACACCGTCCAGGAATCCGCTGACACACGCTAAACGCGAAATTCGCGTGAGCGTGGCATCGCCAAAGACACGCTCGAGCGGGCGCACACGCACATCGTATAAATCAGCCGATACCGTATAATCCAGTAGCATAAATTGCACCATTCGACACTGCTAATTCCCAATAAATGGCCGTCTATCCTTAGATAACCGCGTTTTCGAGTTACTCCTTTTATTTCTAGCGGAGTGTGTCCCGTGATTCATCGCGAAAAAATTCCCGTTACGCTCGAGGTGCAATTACGTTGATTAATTGAGAGAAAGAGACACGGGACAGTTGGAGCGTTTTTCTTTTTTTTTTTTTCTTCGCCTCCGTGTTTTCCCGCCGTCTTTCGATTAAAATGGCCACCTCGATCGTGCAGCCAGTTCCGTGACTCTGTAATTACGGGATATAACGTTTCGTCGTATGAAACTTTGCTCCGTTAAACAAAAAGTTTTATAGAGTGCTAAGGAGCGTGATGGACGGAGACAGAAGGTGCGCGTATTTCAACAGGTTCATCGACGGTGTTATTGGTCGGGTCGTATGCCTCCATCTTTTGGAGGAGCTATTTAGTCTCGCTGATATAACAAGGTTATAGGAAAACATTATTAATAAATATGAATATGAGAATTCAGGAGTTGATAGAGCTTGATTAGTATTCATCTTCATTTGTGATTTTTTGTACAATATTGATTTTATGTACAATAATGAACTATAATACTGCGTCACTAACTATAATAAAATACGTAAATTCCAAAATGCAAAGTAATTGCAGTTACAACATACAGTAGATTTCCTGGAGGGTAACAAAAGTAGTTAAATTGTGAAAAAAATATCAAATACCTGTTAAATAATTATTACATACGCAACCCCATATTTACGTTTGTTTTCGCTGCAGTATTTAATGTGTTAATGAAAAAGATACAATCAGAGTATACGTAGACCATAACGCGTACCTTTATTTAATATGATTTTTAATTTATAGTTACTTTTATTTACCGTACCAGCTGCGCTTATCGTTGCATCGAACCGTCGTAATGATCACCTTCTCTCTTAACACGAGTTCGCACACGTATAATCATTATTACCTGCAGCTCCCTATTTAGATGTCTAGATACCAGGTGTTGCTTCTAAACATATCCCAGTATGTACTTTTCTTATCGTTACACGAAACAGAAAATAGCGAAACAAGACGATAATGTCAATATTCGAAGAAGTGCTGCATTAATCAATAAACAAAATAAGCTTGGGGCAAGGAGGGTCGCAGATCTCTTCTGAGATTCGATATCTTATAAATTTGCAAATTTTTAGGTTCTCATGTTTTCAAGTTTTTAAGTTTGCACATTCCTCCATTTCCAAATACACAAATTCCCCAAATTTTCAAAACTTGCAACCCCCAACCTCTACATTCCCAAATTCCCTAAATTACCAAATTCACAAATTTCCAAATTTTTCAACCCCCAAGTCCCTACATTTCCAAATTTCCTAAATTACCAAATCCACAAATTTTCTAATCTTGCAACCCCCAAATCCCTATATCCCCAAATTCCCCAAATTACCAAATCCACGAATTTCCAAATCTTGCAACCCCCAATCCCTACATCTCCAAATTCCCCAAATTACCAAATCCACAAATTTCCAAATCTTGCAACCTCCGAATCTCTTCATTCTGAAATTCCCAAAATCCCCAACTCCCTAAATCCAAATCTCCAGTTTCCCAAATATCTCCAAAGTAACCCAAATCTAAAATACTTAGGGTCCGTGAAAATCTTAATCCGGCACTGATACGAGCAAAAACCGAGTACAATTTATTATAAAAAAGAGAGAACGCAAGAAAGTTGGTACACGAAAAAAAATGACAAGAAAAGGTTGGTCGACAAAAGGAAAGATGTGACCGAACGCATCACCGGAAGTCATTCATCTGACCTTACACACTGTATCGCGGTTAATAAAGTACTTATAACGTTTTCTTGATGTTTTGTCGCGCAGAGCGTGGTAATGTTGATGTTCCGAGAGGAGAAGAGCCCAGAGGACGAGATTAAGGCGTGGCAATTCTGGCACGGAAGACAACACTCTGTCAAGCAACGCATCCTGGATGCCGGTAAGTAAAGCGTGCAGAATCATCGGAGTTGATCCCATTAAATACACTCAAAAACCAGTGATCAACTTCGTTTGGAGGAAAGTTGTCTAATATGGAGAGGATTCGAAACGAGGGGGCCAAATAAGTGGTACACTTGTACCAAAAATTCGTATAAATACGAATACTAATTATCTCCAAATCCTGATATCCCTAGATTCTCAAATCCCTAAATCCGCATATCCCTAAATCCCCATCTCCCTAAATCCCCATCTGCCTAAATCCCCATCTCCCTAAATCCCCATCTCCCTAAATCCCCATCTCCCTAAATCCCCATCTCCCTAAATCCCCATCTCCCTAAATCCCTATCTCCCTTAATGCCCATATGTCTAAATCCTTATTAATTTCCCAAAATTCCTATTTTCATAAATTGCCAAATATTCCCCTATTAAATTACCAAAAAAGACTCTCCATATTAGGCAACTTTCAAAAAACAAGTTTCCTCTGCCGTGCGTGTCTGGAAAGTTGGCAGCTGAAAGTAGCACGAATGTAATTTTTTTGTTTGTAGACTTGTCAGACACGCACGCGGTACTTGTTTTAATTACGATCGTAATTATTGCGCATGTTCAATGCAAAATAAATCTGTTGTTAATAAATGCCATATAACGTGAGTGGTGTATTTTATGCGCAAGCCAATCGATACAGGATAATGGCCTCGGTAAGATCGTGTTAAAGCGACGCATCAGAAAGGAATCGCGCCCTTTCGAACCGTCGATGAATGATTTGCAATTATTATAATAATCTGCACTATTACAGACACGAAGAACAGCGTGGGACTGGTGGGCTGCATAGAAGAAGTTGCACACAATGCGATCGCCGTTTATTGGAACCCACTCGAGTCCTCGGCTAAGGTACCAGACGAATCCTTTGATTTCCATTTGCATTTAACAATCTATGGGAGGATCTATTGCCGGATAGCCATTGGCGTAACTAGGACGATTATTTTAGACACTACTCTTTTATAGCCACGTGTTATGTTATCGTGTGTTTCATATTAGAGTAAACAGGATTTTTGGCGATATATGTGGATGTTAGGAATTTAGACATTTTTAGAGCGATTTTTTTGTAAGTTTGAAAATTATCGGGTTCCGAGATTTTAAATTCAGACATTTACTTTATAAGTTTATAAATCCTCAAATCCCAAAATTTCAATAATTTCTTATGAACACATAAATCAATTTGTCCACGAATCTCACCTAATTACGTCAGCAGCTCGAAATAAATTCACACTTGCAACAAATCAATATTGTTCAATATATGGCCGTTTTGTTAAATATTATTTTGTTATACATTGTTTCAGATCAACGTGGCGGTTCAATGTCTCAGCACAGACTTCTCCAGTCAAAAAGGTGTGAAAGGATTGCCTTTGCACATTCAAGTGGACACATATGAGGAACCACCACCACATGCTCACACGTATACGCCACCCTCACACCGTGGCTATTGTCAGATCAAGGTGTTCTGCGATAAGGTACTTATTTCTTTACTTTTATCATATGATTATAGCGTTTCAGCTATTGAAAATAATATTTCTTATATATGTTTAACTAAAATAATTAGATAAAGATCGTGTTTAAAGAGGTTCATACATGTTCAAGTATTTACGCAAGTTGTTTGAATGTTTATTCAGGGAGCCGAGAGGAAGACACGTGACGAAGAAAGGAGAGCAGCGAAGAGAAAAATGACGGCTACCGGTCGGAAAAAACTTGACGAATTGTATCATTCCGTAACGGAACGCAGCGAATTTTATTCCATGGTCGATCTTCACAAACCACCGGTTCTCTTCTCGCCACCGGCTGAGCACACCATAGATAAGGTACTTTCGACTTTTGTGTTTGAAAACAGAAGAAACTATTGAGTTGTTGCATATCAAATATACTTCTGTTAAGAGAATTTCATGACATAAAAGTAGTACAAAATGGTGCCTGCAATGTATAAACTTAAAGCCTGAAGCTTCAGAAAAATAACTGTGTAAGTATTTTATAAGTGATTTCAATACAAAATGGCTGACAGCCATCTAAAGCAAACGTTGATCAATTTTGAAATATAAAAACTATTTATTGTCATAACAGTGTCTTCAAATGTTGAAATACGTATTACAATTATTTCATTGATACCTAAATCATATTTAAAAATATACTCATCTATGAATGACAGCCACAAATTCTGTGTTTATTTCAACAAACCATTTTGAAATATGGTTTAGAATGTTTACAAAACCTTTGCCATTTTCTCTGAATCTTAATCTTCGATTCGCCACTCCATAAGCGGCATTCAATGATACTCTTATGTCATCGAAAGTGAAGTCACTTTCTAAGTCATTTGATATGCAACAACCTAATATTAGCAAGTCTCCTTCCGTCTTCTGTTTTTTGAACTACGTAGAGCATGACCTTTCAAAAAGTTACAATTTAAAGAATATAGCTTACTTATATACATTTAACACCTTCACGGACACTAAAACACACAATCCACGAAATTACATCGCGAAATAAAATCACGTGAACGTGTTAATTGAACAGGTCAGCAAGATTATGGCTGTTAAATCTAACTAACCAGAAATTATGAGAAATCAGGCTGAATATGCCTGCGTAGTATCCACAATCCTCTGCTCTCAACACCGCCAAAACTCTCCACTAACCGCAACTCTTACATCGCCATAACAAACCGTAGCAATTTTCGTCAACGGACAGTTAAGTACCCGCTAGATAGTAGAGCACTGATACTCTGTAATCGTGCAAAATTCTTTGATGTCGAAGAGGATGCTGCTTTTCGCTGCTTAGAACAGCTTCGCCATCTTGGATTTTACTGCAGAGCGGCTCAAATTCTAGAGCTTGGTGCTTGAACAACCCTTTTAGAATGAGTGGCGTATTTTTCGAACGACCATCAATTTTTTTGCGTTTGATAAGAGTTTGTTTTTACTGTTTTTAGAGTTGCTTGTGGACGATTGATAATCTGGAAATTGAAATTTTCGAATTAAGTTTGTTTAAAAATTATTTTAATGAGATTTATCGATTTTTACCAATTGTTATTATGCTTAATGACTTTCAAGTTTTTAATTTCCCAAATTTTTCAAATTCTCAAATCTCCAAGATGTTACCAACTTCCGAATTTTCAAAATTTCAAATACTCGAATTTCTAGATCCTAAATCCCTAAATTCTGAAGTCTCCAAACTTCAATTCACCATATCCTCAAATTTCTATATCCCCAAATCACTATATCCTCAAATCTCTAAATCCCCAAATTTCTAAATCCCCAAATCCCTAAATCTCTAAACATCCCCCAATCTTTAGATTCCTAAATTCCAAAATCTATAAATTCCCAAATCCTTAAATCCCCAAATCCCCCAATTCCCAATCTTCCTCTCTAAATCAAAAACCCCCAATATCCCAAATTTCCCAATTTCCCCACACATTCCCCATCTTCTCCAATTTCCCATAACAAACAAATCTAAATCAATCACCTTTAACTCACACAAAACGTCCCCACGTCCCACCAAACAACCCCCACCGTGTTCGAAAGATACGCCACCCCTTTTAAAACGGTCAAACGCGCGAGTAGTATTCGCAAACGAAGCACGTGCAAAGAAAAATAGAAAAAATATTTGTTTCTTGTTTTCCACGACAGTTCTCGACGATGGAGTTGTCGGGCTTCTACGGAGGTGGCGGCGGGGGCGGTGGCGATACAGACACCTCGTCCCTGAGTAATGGCGAGGGCGGAGGATTGAAAGCGGGGGGCAGCAGCCCTTATCCCGCCTGTGGCAGACCCAGCTTGCCAGCCCTCAAGTTCCACAACCACTTTCCGCCCGACAATCTGACTAGCCTGCACGACAAGAAGGACTCGTTGCTGATGCAGGTGCAGGAGCTGCAGGGCTCGGTGCTGCAGGGCGTGCAACAAGCGGGCCTCGCAGGCACGGTCGTTTCCGGGGTCGGGAACAGGCTCCATCTGCAACAACAACCGCCCCATCTGCGCCCGGCCGATGCCGAGGAGAGAGTGATGCTGTACGTCCGTCAGGAATCCGAGGATGTCTACACGCCGTTGCACGTCACACCGCCGACCGTTCAGGGACTGTTGAATGCTGTAAGAAATGTCAAGGATTATTCTAGCGCATAATTTACGTGTGACACCTATTGGAATGTACTGCGCACGGTAGGCTTCTGGCGGGAAAATGGCGGGGAAGGAACGTTAGATACTTATTGACGAGGGAATTTTTTTTTTTTAGGGAGGTTTAAGGTGGAAATCGGATTTTTGGGGAGTTTGAAGATTTGGGATTTAAATAGGGTAAAGAGTTAGTAAACACTTTCGAGGTGGGGATTTTTTTATTTGTGGAGTAGCGTGGAGCTGTGAAAGTTTGAAGATTTGGGAATTTAGGGATTTTGGGGATTTAGGTATTTGGCAATTGGAAAATTTGGGAACTAAGTTGGGAGTTTTATACATTTGGGAATTTGGAAATTTTGGGATTGAGAAACTTGGGAGTTTTGAGGCTTGAAAATTGTGGAGTTTGGAGACAAGTAAAGTTTGGAGAGTTCTGGTACTTTGGAATTTAGGAATTTAGAATTCTCAGAATTTAGGAATCTTGGAAGAACCCTAGAAAATTAATAATCTAAGAATATTAGTGATCTAGGAATTGAGAAATTTAGGAATTTAGAATCCTAAGAATTTAGGAATCTTGGAATGTTTACGAATTTAAAAATCTAGGAATTTAAAGATCTATAAACTTAGGAATTTAGGAATTTAGGTGTCTACGAAAAATTTAGAATTTTACAAATTTCTACAAGTTTCTTCCCCTTATCGTTATCATTATCCAAAGGAAGCCTAGTTACATTCAAATGTACACACTCAATTTCGCGTCAGCCATTTTGTGTAAAATGTTGGATTAAAACCCAGTTAGGTTTTAGTTCTGCTTGTGATTGTTTAGAGTGTGTTGGAAATTGTTATCTACACAGAATATTCTGTTACTATTTTGTAGTGAATAATATTTTTCACTAAATATTGTTAACTATAATAATATTCAGTAGTAAACAACATAACTGATCAGTAATTTATTATTGAAATTTTATTCAAAAGTCAACTACCATTTTGTAACATTAAACATTAGTCCATTCTTGTTTCAACAGAAGTCCATTTTGTACTAAAAATGTTGTACTTGAAGATTTTTTACTGACAATCAGAATATTATTGAAACATTTCTACAATTACTTTCTTCAAATTCTAATCTTCACATTGATGTGAACATTTTGAGACATTTTTACATCAGCAAATTCTAACGTTTCAAAATAATTTACTATAACCATCGATCAGCCATTTTGTATAAAGAAGCCTACCAAATCCATATAGTTATATTCTCCAAGTCCTAAGCTTTAAATACATGTAAGTGCCATTCCGCGACACTTTTATGTCATCAAACTCAGACTTTCTACATTTCGAAACTCCCGATACGCAACAAGCCAAGATCGTATCTAAAATCAAAATGGCTTCCTTAAATTTTCTTTTCTTATTTATACGCACAGTACAATTTCTGACACACTCGGTCATTATAAACGAACTACGAAACGGTTATTAATGATCTCGAACAATCGCAACTACATCCAACATGGAAATGCACCTGATTCACAGGGGCGGCGCAAGGGGCCCGGTTCCAAACGGAGCCAAGTTAATACACGCGTTATCCCGAAAAAATGTTCAAGAACCCATTTAAAATTTTGCAAATTTTGCCCAGGTGATAATTTGAAGGGCAGGAAAATTGAAAGAGTGAAATGTTGGGTATTCGCAAAAATGAGAAACGTTGCATAAGTGAGCCACGTTAAGCCCGGGTGCGTTCGAAAGTGCGATATCGCTCGATTCCACCGTCTATATTTATACGGGGACGAACGTTTCGAAACCTGTACGGTAACAAATCCCTGATAGAAAGCGACACGCGGAACGTTTCGACGTTCGCGACGTTAACCGGCGATATCTTGACGTGGCCAATTTATCACGTTTCTACGTGGCCGTGTTCGATTTGACGTTAGTGCCCCCGGTATGAATAATGAGTGATGCGCGAGAGTACCACGAGATATACAAGAAACACACCCATTTGTACTGGGTGTCCGGAACATCCAAATTATTTTCATTTCTATCGAAGAATTCTTGTGTTAAATTTTTTCTATATGCTTGTCTTATATATATTTATTTATTCGTTTTATACAGATGAGAAGGAATATATATAATTATTAAACGACTATTTTCAGCTAAGTAACATTTTAATAAATAAGCTTCATAGCTATAAATGACCGTTTAATAATTTTACATGTTACAAATATATGTTCTTTTTGCAGATATATACACTCATACAGGGTGTTTCAGTTGATCTTGAACTGCTAAAAATTACATCGAAATTATATAATAATATAATAGCATGTATACATGTATAAAATTTAAATAATCATTGAAGTAATACATCACTGCAATTTACATATAATAATTTATAGTTTTCAAGTTCGAAGTGGATGAAATTGAAACGCCCTGTATAAAATAAATATATATAAAAATGAATATGAAACCTTATAGTTATAGACTCATATTTGATAGCAGTGAAAATAGAGATGTTCAAGATAATTGAGACACCCTGTATATATGAACGTATATATACATGCATATATAAATATACATATATTTAATATTAGCTATGCATGTGAGGGCATACCACACCATTAATTAATACCTGTTGCACCGTTCCATTACGCTGATATTAATATTAACGCGCATGCATCACTCCTCCAAAATCCTCATTAATTAATACGATACGAGTGCGATAGATTACGCACAGTGATATAAATCATTAACCCCTGAGATCGCGAGAAACGATCAATGGTGTTTAAGAGGTGCCATTTAGAATATTGCTGACCAACTGTACGCAGACATGGTCCCATTGTTTGTAACGAAAAAAGTGGAAAAGAAACGTGGTCTTTTTATTTTCTTCGTTGAGTACGTTCCGCGGAGTTTGAAATTTCCCGCGGGTATTTGAATTTCGCGCGGATTCTATTGTCGCGGTTTGGAATTGAGAGGAGAACGGTGGAAATAGGATTTTGGTATTGCGGATGAAACAGTATTGTGGTTTATCGTTCTGTACGATCTGGAGAATTTTTATGACAAATTATAGAAAAATGTAAATTTATTCGAATTCATATGTTTTCGAATTTACACATTTTTATTTCAAAAATTAGATATTATCAGATTAAAGTATTCCTAAATTTACAGAATCTGACGTTCCTACATTATTCAAGAATTTCTAGATTTCTAAAATACCAAATTTGGAAATTCCCCTATTTTGAAATGTCCAAATCCCACAACTCTCAAGTTTTAAAATCCCCCATTTTCAAAATTCCCGAATTTTCAAATCCCCCAATTTCCAAATTTCCCGATTTCTAAATTTCCGAATTTCCAAATTAAAATTTCAAAATCCCAAAATTCTTTAATTTCCAAATTCTAAAATTCCCCAAACACCAAATTTCGAAATTCATAAAATCCTAAAACTAGAAATAACTTCTCCAATTCCCAAATTCCCTCCACAGATAAAAATCCACATAAAGCACAGTACAAGCACTCAACAGTGCCATATATCGAGACTCCCCAAAATTACCCCCAAAACATCACCGTTTTAATTCTCCAAAACGTATAGAACAATACTACAGAACAATTCTTCATACCCAACACCAAAATCTGCTTATTTCCTCGTTTCTTAATAAATGATATCATTTAAAAAAAACAAGGGTGTACAAACCCCCAACTTCCCCATCGTTCTCTCGATTTTTCGCCAACTTCGAAAAGAAGACTACTCGATTCGACGAGTATAAATTTTATTTTTATTCTGTTTCATGCGTCGCGTTACATCGTGAAAGTACCTCCTCGACAATCGCCTACGACGACGATGGTCCGCAACCACTATCAAAATTCTAATGTTCTACTTTTTTCTATTTTACAGATTGAGTCAAAGTACAAAATTGCATCCTCGAGTATTAATAACCTCTATCGCAAAAACACAAAGGGGTAAGTTTAGTAGAGTGTCATCTTTACTTGCATGCACCGCCCACACGTAGTGCATGCCATAACGGTGACATTGCCTGACTCTCTCCGCCTGGTTTGCTAATCTCTCTCTCTCTCTCTTTCTTTCTTTCTCTGTCTCTTTCTTTTTCTCTTTTTCTCGCTCTCTATCTGTCTCTCCCTGTTTCCGGTACCGTGCACCAGGACCGGCGCTAGTTGGGAGGATGTGGCTCACACGACTGACTCTACTGTGTGTTAATCGAGGTTCAAGGTCATATTCTTAATTCTCATATTTCCCAGATTCTTTTTTATTCCTACGTTCTTTTAATTTTCTAACTCCTTCATTTTCAGATTACCTAATCCCAACATTTTTTAATTTTTTACCTTCGAATTCATGGATTTTCAAATTTTCCAATTTTATTTCCTAGTTTGTTGTTTTTGAATGTTCAAATCCCCAAATCCCCAAATCACCTCGATTTTAAAATAAAAAAGTTCCTAAATTCCCAAATCCCCAAATAGCCTAAATTTCAAGAATAAAAATCCCTAAATTCCCAAATCCTCTAAATTAAAAAATTCCCTAGTTCTCTCTGCTGGCTGTTGTTTCTTCCACTTGTTCATTTTTTTAATGTCCTCATAGTGTATTCGTCGCAAACAACAGAAGGATGTCGTTGGCCACGCTGATTCAACCAAGCTTTCAACCACGCCAACTAATCAACTAATCTCTCTCTCTCCTCGGTTTTTATTTTTCTTCTATCATGAATGCTCCTCGCATGACTCTCCCTTTGCTTCCTTTGCTTCTTTGCATGTTACTCTCCTAGGATCAGCGCATGTTTCTTGCCTCTCAAACGCATCACGCACTTCATCCGCATGGATACCTGTGTTTTTTGTGTACTCCTCTATATACGTTTTTGTTGTTCTTGCGTGTCTTTTTGATCGTACAGGACGGAATTCCTGCTCTGTTCACGTTTATACTTTGATTCGTCGGTGATTTAGGAACGGTGATTCGGTGCATTGATACAATCGACAGATTTGATGGGTTTACTTGTTCGTTTCTTGATCG
This sequence comes from Megachile ligniseca, assembly GCA_945859555.1. NCBI lineage: Eukaryota > Metazoa > Arthropoda > Insecta > Hymenoptera > Megachilidae > Megachile > Megachile ligniseca. Next base: position 8,058,443 of record OX243784.1, read on the forward strand.
GACACAAATTTCTCAACGATAAATTTTTAATGGACTAGACAAATAATATCTGAAGATAATGTACAAAGAATATAAATAAAATCTAATTAAAAATGCAATTTAATTATAGTGCCTATATTTTCATATAACACTATGATTTAACATACATACATGACTTAACATCATACATGACTTAACATACATACTAAAATATTATAATATTTCAACGGATGCAACATGTTATCGACAAAGTTATTTTATTTGTACATAAATATGCACCGATGTATATTATTAAAAAATTAACAACAAATCTGTCGTAATATCAAATGACGAACGACGAAGACCCAAATTTTATTGTACTCTGTTTAACACGTTCGTTGCGGGAACAATAATCGTGATACAACTATGTATGTTATTTAAAGATGTACAGTCTCACGCACCGTGCGCGTGAGCCGCAGCGAACGCGTTGTAACACATATCGAACAAAACGAAAAGCGAATACGCCAAAGTGCGACAGAATTCACGTTTCCTGCCCCTTAAAACGAAACAAACACATGAAAACCAAGTCATACGATCTCGTTTGTACATTGTATATACCGTTTCACGCTGTTTTGTATACATTGACACACAATCTCTTTCTTTGTTCATACATGTACTATGTACCATTACAGTGCGTTTCTTTTATTAGAAAAATTATTCATTGATAATATGAACATAAATCCCTAGATTTTTAAATTCTTATATTCCTAAATTCCTAGATCCCTAGATTTCTACTTCTGTAGACTCCTATATCCATATATTCCTCCATTCGTATATTTCTAAATTATTAAATCCCTAGATTATTATCTCAGGTCCAGAATCCCTTAACCTTACACGTTACAGTAAAAATATCCCTAGATCCTCAAATCCATGAAGATCCACTAGTTCCTATATTCTTAGATTTCAAAATTACTGAATTCCAATATGATTTCAAAAATCACTAGTAAAATCCTATTTCTCTAACTGCCAATATCCCTAGTACCCTTTGACGCAGTAGTGAAAATCTTTTCTTTCTTCGCCAGCCTCCGAGAGATTTGAAAGTTTACAGAAAGAAACACACTGTACATCCGAGCTTTGTATACAAGTTTGTACAGAAATTTTTACGCAGGGTATCGCATGTCACCCGTCCGTCAACAGGACTTTAACGAACGTCCATTTTCCTCTGTTACAGAATTACAGCGAAAATTGACGACGACATGATCCGATACTACGTGGACGAGGATCTGTTTCTGTTGGAGGTGACCCACTCCAGAATGAACCCGGACCCGAGTAACGAGCGCAACCCGAACAATCCCGGCTCGCCCGGGGATCCCCCAGCGACCGCGGGCTACGACGTCACCCTGATCGAGCTGCCCTCGACGCCGGCCCACGTCGCCCATTCGCCCTTAACGAACTCGTCGCACGCTCACGCGCACGTTCACGAGAGCGGCAACACGTGAAGTGATGAGACACGCACAGACAAAGAAAGTATGTTATATGTAGCTTTCGTTTCGTGTAAATAAGTCTGAGATGGGAAAAGAGAGAGGAAGCAGCCGTCGATGAACCGCGTCGTCGATATCAGTGTGAACGAGGGTCGCAGAGGAATCGAAGAGGAACGTGGACGTTCGTTATATCGCCGCGACAGTTCAAAGAAGAGGATCATGAAGAGGAGCATGAGGCCCGCTATACTTGGGACCGCGTGTGATTGCACTGAGAAGAAACGACACTCGGAACTGTTCGTACAACATATGAAGTCAAAGCGATTGTTAGTTGATAGTGTGATCTTGTGGGTCGAAGAGTTTACTCGAGAGATATACAGGCGGTTCAATTTCGTATTGTTGAAATTTTGCTGCGGAACGCAGTTGAGTCGCGTTATATTGCCGCTGGGGTTGTAGGGTTGAAATGTTTTTAGGGTTAGTATTACGTGGATGTATGAGGAAAGTGGACTAGCGATGTCATAGTGAAGTACGAGTTGCAATATAACGAGAGTCTACTGTTATTCATTTTTCAACTGTTTTTGGTAGCAATTTTAGGTGATATATATTTTATAATTGTGTTTGAGATTGTTTGAAAATGACTGGTTTTGTTTGAGCTTCTCTGGGGGAAATGGCTATATAGGGAGAGACGGGTATAACGTTTGATATAAGGATTTAGCGTTATGTATCATAGATTGTGTAATTTTTGTTACTGGTATGTCAGGAAATTTTGAAATATGATTAACAATTTGGAAGTATTGTAATTTGAGAATATGGAAATTTAGTAATTTAGGAACTAAAAGATTTGAAAATAATTTGGAAACTTGGGAATTTAGTACCCTGACACTCTAGGGATTTGAACATTTATATCAGAATTTTGATAATTCAGTAATAGTTCTCTACATCCCCTAAATCACCATTTTCCCTATGAAAGTAGTACTCCAAACTTCAACTGACCGCTATATTATTAATTATTTCCACTAATTTACCACATACATTTCTCCACAAGATTTCAAGCAATAATTTTGTACCAAAATGTTCGTATCTTCACTTATCATTTATTTACAAGATTATTCATATAAAACTGCGTCAAATCTTATACATATAAATGTAGAAACATAAATTGAACAGCCTGCTATATCCGCAAGGTCCTCGACTCGAGCCACAAGATGGCGAAGAAGTATATCCGTAGCCGTGCAAGGCGACTCGTTATTTTATATATTTGTTTGTTTTCACTTGTGAACAATTTATATCGATGGTTGTTAGCTTATAGAGTAACCGTGGCGTAGTTGAAACGCGAACGCGTTCCATTATAAATCAATCAAAATTGATTTAAGGACTCCCCGCCCCCTACCCGTTCCCCTCCCACCCCCTTTTAAATGTTAAGTTATACGTATGACGTATAGATGTATATGAAGAAAATCCATTGTATTTTATCGTATCATCGGTTTAGAGTTTAAATTCTATTAGGCGTTTAACCCTCGGGCGACGACAGCCGGTTCAATAACGACCCTGAATTCAACAAATTAAAATTTAAGAACGTAGACGTAATGGATCAAAGAACACAGATGCAATGTAAAACGATCACATAGGGAAATGTAGGTCAATTAGATATTTTGACGAAGTAGAAAATTTAGAGGGTAGTTTGGAATTCGATGGGTCAGAAATAAGCCAGCTGCGTTACGCGAGGGTTAACGAGATCGATCGTTCGAGCCGATCGACGTGTTAATTACGCAAGCTTTTATTTTGTACCAAGACTAGAAGAACTCGCCATTCCAAGATAGACGGGTGCCATCAAGCATTATCTCTTCATAGTGATCACGCTCATACACTTCTGTTCGATCTTCATCAGGTTCTGAAGCACGCGCGATAACGTCACATCACACCGTACGATTTCAAGGACATCTCCAATATCGCCGGAATAGTCGACGGTCAGCGTGAAACGCTTCCGGTCGAATGTTTCTTCTCGTTATTTATACCGTTCAATGGGGAATCCGAATAATCCGCTGTTCGCATACCGATCGACTACTGTTAGGATACTTCGCCGACATTCCAGATGCTGCCGAGTAGCCCAGGATCCTTTTGATATTATTACCAAGAGCAAGTATTACTCAATCAAATACGTAATTAACGTTTGTGGAGGTGGACACAGCTTCGTGTATAAACTTGTAGAGGATTTTTTTTTTTTTTTAGTAAGTCTAGTTACAGAGCGAACAAATTTCGATGGAATCATTGCGATCAGCAATATTTAGGGTAGTTATATCGGTTCAATGAGTCGCATTCGTTTCGACATCCTTTGGGGACGAGCACAAATTTTCAACGACCGGTTAGTTTAGAAAAATCGAATGATGGTCATGACGTGTATATACGTGTATATACGTTGACTCGCACTTGTCAGACTTGCAATTGTATATATACGTCGATAGTCCTCAGAGGATTAACCCCGTGAAACCCGAGTTTATCTTGATTATGGCGGAAACAGGTGTATTGTCAATGACTCTGTGTAACGTCGTCATCGTCGTAGCTTCCGGACGGATGACAGGATATAAAATAGCCTGCGGTTTTATCGTCTTTTAAGGTTAAATAACGTTAACGTGCCACTGGTGTAAGCGAGCCATTCGTCGTTTATGAATATAGTGATTTTGTATCGCTCGCGTATACATATTTGTACATGTATCGCGTGCAACGATTTTATCGATTAGAGGAGAATATAGGGCAAGGATTATCCTAGGGACTATAGTTTATATTCAAGGTTAGTTTCAATTGAGTCCCTAGACTCTCTAGGGTCTCCTTGGAGATTCCCTAGACTCCAACATCTAGAATAGGATCTTTCATTGTTACAATTTCTCTAGAATTTCCTTAAGTTTCCCTTAGAATTTCATTAAGCTCTTTCTAAGCTCTTGAGGTTTCTCTGGGTTCTTGAAATCTCCCTAGGATTTCCATAAATTGTTACAACGATTTCCTTGGAATTTCCCTAGATTTTCTTTAGGATTTTCATAGATTCTTGATAGTTGTCCTTATTTCTGCTTGAAATCCCTAGAATCCCTAGAATTTATGTAGGACCAATTACCACAGAATTTCCCCAGGGACCTTTTTGAAACCAACACCGAAACCTCCATTTCTTGAATCTTTATTCTTCTTAGGATTTTCCCAGATTAGTCCCACGGATTTCCTTAAAATTTCCCTAGGAAATTGCCCAAATCCTCGGATCTGCCTCCCAATCAGATTTCCCTGAGTTCTACTCAGAAACATCAATTCTTTTTAGATTCTCTCAATTTCCCCTAGAAATATTTCTTCTGAAGATTCTTTAGGATTCTCCTTCTCCTACATTTGTCTTTAAACGAAAGAAGTTGCACCCGATTACACACTCACATACACACACGCATCCTCCACAAGCAATATGAAATTTTACCTTGTATAATGTACTCTGGAGAACACTATTCTTCTATAAAGAAAATGGCGATATAGGGAAAGAGTTGCTATAAGGAGATAAAATTCGTGAATATTATTTATATTAGTAAGATCCTGTTTATAAACTCTGAGTTGTTCATTCAGTTGGCACGTGAATAGACATTCTTCACAGCTGTCAACTTGTCGGACGTGCACGGTACATTTCACGTAGTCTAGTGTACACAAAATTTCGTATTAAACTCGACTGAAAGTTCGTATGCAAATGGCACTTTCTCAATGTCGCCATTTTCCCTAGAAACGTGCTCGCCAGTGTACGCTACAAAAAATAAACGTACACGTACGTTAATTTAGTACGTAATTTCGAAATATATCTTTACTTTATTCTTGTGGAAAAGGAACGCGTACACACATTCATCAATTATGAAATCATGGTTAGTTTACGTTTAGATTCGACTAGGAAACCCATCTATCACGAGACTATTGTTATCCACTCACACGCACACACGCTCACGTATATACCACGACACCGATATCAAAGCAAGGATCAAAATACGCTTGTAAAATGCATATTATTATAATGAGTACTATATTTTGTTACATCAATTGCAAGACAACATATAGTTTGATATTACTAATTATATATTTGATTCTATCGACTAGATCTACGTAATACGTATATTATTATTAATATTATTATTATTTTTATACAAGGGATGAGTGTATCCATGGTGCGAGTAATGAGGATCAACAGAGAGAATGAACGTACGAGAATGAATGAGTATGCGTGAGGACGAAGAGGTATTTTACAAATACGAAGATTGTTAGCGTTGCTCCATGACATTTTTATTCGTAATATCTTTTCCAACACCCCCGTTTTTATTACCACCCCCATCGACCGCCCAAAAAATCATTCTTCCTTGATCATTTGCAGTTCTCGACAGACTCGTCGCATTTGCAGGAACTTTTCTTATTGTATCCCTTTATAATCCTTACGTTTATTAATATTATTAATTAATGTTATGTATCAATGAAAGGGCAGACGCTTCAGGAGAAGGCCTCGATCGCGAACCCAGTGAAACAGAGAAGAGACGAAGAAAGGAGGAACACCGTTGTGTTTGTTCCGTCTTTCTTTCTTCTTTTTCTCTCGTATTTTTTTTTTTTTTTCTTCTTGCGTCCAAGAGTAGTTTTTAGACAGAGAAGCTGACTCGTGGCCTTCTCCTGATCGTTCGTCGGCCATCTCGATATCGTACTTAAAACGACGATGCGAAACGAGCCCACGGGCTTCGTTTTCTTTTTTATAGATGTTGTTAGAAGCGTATCCGTGTTAAGAGAAGAAAAGATAGTGTGTCGATGTAAACGGCCGAGTTTCGGCCGTGCGCGCGCGCGGTTTACTGTTTTGTTAAGAGGATGAAGAAGCAGAGACATGTTGCGGAACAGAAGTGATGCGAGAATATCGAATATAATACCGTTTTCGCGTTGTCTTGCCATCGTGAGATTGTGCCAGAGGTGATATTATATTACGCTGTTTATTGCAAACAATAAATATTATATTAGTACGTTTTATAAATTGCGCGTTTATTCTTCGTTACCTTTTTCCTTTCAGAAATTTCGCGTTTGTGAATCATTTTTATTTACAAATTATTCAAATTTTTAACTAGTTTTGTAGACTTCTAAATGTTTATATTGGGAAACTTGAAGCTTCTTAGGTTACAAATTATATTTTTATATTTCTGAAGGGGGTTGTTTCCGTGTTACAAAATTTGAAAGTTTCAAGTTGATACATTTACAAATTTTACATTTGAAATTTCTGTATTTATAAATTTCAAAGTTGAAAATTTCTGTGCTCATAAATCTGAAGATTTGAGATTTCTATATTTGCAAATTTGAAGATTTGGAACTCTGTATGTATAAATTTAAAAATTTGATGTTTTTATATCTATAAAGTAACAAAGTAAGCTGGAGAATTTGAAACTGTTATATTTCTAAATTTCCAAATATCAAAATTTCCAAAATTTTCAAATACCCAAACTCGTACCTAAATTTCCCTATCTCCCCACCATCTTATTTCCCTCATGCCCACGAGCTTTTCGGGCACATGACATGCCCATCACCTTAATTCTCTTTCGCTTTAACTCAACTGAAACTTGCAATATAAACAAATCAAACGAATTCCCTTTCGACTGCCCATAACATCGTGATTCTCTAAGAAAACCTGTTGGTCGAGAATCTAAAAAAGATATGCCATCGCATGAAAAGTTATAAAAGAAGGACCAGTCAAGATTCTGAATCTTGAAAGAAAAAGAAGAAGCCATAACAGAGCCATAAAGTTAAACAAATATAAAGTGGCCGACAAAACGTTTGACTGCTCACGAATTTTATAGTCGGCGTTCTTCAAAGGAAATCGTTAAACCGTGCGGTTATATTTTGGTCAAATCATATTTATTTCTATTATATTCTCAGATATATTTGTGTATTTATTGTTATATTTATTTTTATTATCGTTATACATGATATTTTTGTTACATTCTGAAATGTATTTGATACATAATATATGTGTATTTTGATGTATATATTTTTTTATTGTATTGTAAGATATATTCGATCCTATAACAGACGCATAAATCAAAAATAAGAGTGGTATAAATACCTGCCGGTGTCATGTAATCGCGTCTCGAAACTGATTAAATATTCGAGGACCGTTCATTCTGCATACATCGAGGACGATCGATAAATTTCGTGTGCACTGTTGTTGTAACACTGCTACACGCATAAAAATGTGTCGATGTGCGTGAACAGTGACGATTGGGTGGTAATATACGTGTACGACCTTGTAGTGGGACACTGGCCCTAACGTGTGTGATCGATTCTTCGTACCCACATTTTTAATCACCATTGAAACTAGAGGCAATCTAATGGTTCCATTAGAAGATTTGCGAAAGAGTCACCTATAATACACTCTCATCCTTTTGTGAAAATCAATGAAAGTACTTAAAAAATCCATCCATGAAAGTAATTAAAAAGTACTCCATCAATGAAAGCAATTAAACAATATTCTTTGAGGGTGATAAAAAATATTCTATCAGTGATTACAAAAAAACAGTCTATCAATAGAAGTAATTAAAACTAAAATTTTAATAAATAGTATACGAATGAAATTAAAAATTATCAATGAAGTCAATGACACAAATTGAAAGTAATTTAAAACTGTTACAATTATTAAATTAATAATAAAAGACATTTATAATAAATTGAAAGAGTAGATATTTCAGTCAGACGCGTCAGGTTCGAAGATTCGATAGCATTTGAATTTCCCGCCGTCCGATACGCAACGTATTATGCAATTTGTTTGCAAACAAATTCCTCGAACATATCGAACAGGGTAAGATGCAGCTCGTTAACAAGCGAGGAGTACTTTGAGACTGTTTACAAGCATGTAATAAAAAGGTGAACCTGACACAACCGGTTTCCATGTTTGCACGCGGAGAGCCACAGCGTGATTCTCCGATGGCGCCATGATTTCTGGAAATTAGATTGAAATATCAGACAATGAACGATCAAAATTATATTCAGATCTTACAAGCTAGTTACAATATTTCAGATATTGCAAACTAGTTCAGATATTACTGGCCACGTGTAAATAAAAGGGGAAATGATTTTATTAATAGGAAATTACCACTTCGTTACCGATCATTTCATGACTCGTAAATTGCAGAAATACGAGGCTCGTTAAATACTTTGAATCTATTAACCCTGACTCTTTACTGCTAATTATCTCCTTTTTTCTTCCTTGAAAACCGTGTCACTGGTTTCTCGATTAAGGGAAAGTAACGTGGTATAATATGAAATAATCAAATGTAACTGGTTACGTCCACGAGGTCTACACTCCATTGGTGCTCGAGGTTTCAGTGGCTAATGAACGGCGACATAAATTAAGTTCCGATCACTAATCGCGGGAATAACGTTTTAAGCAGTTCCAAATTTTATACCTTGTACATGTTTTATATTAATTTAATCGAGAAAAATCACATGTTATTTAATCAGAAGAAAAATCATGACAAAATGGCCACCAATTTGCACGTGAAATAATATACCAAAATTTGCAGACCAGAATTCTAAAACGATGGTACCGGTTAGAATCGATCGAGAATTTGATCGAGGTTTATTTATAGAAATTTCAGCGATTAGATTCGGCCGTTGTGCCCGAAGGATGGGTCAGACTGGTCTTTTTCACGAAAACACAGTATCAGGGCAGCGTTCGGTGAAAAAAGAGCGAAAGAAGGTAGTGCCAGTCCTTGAGATGGATATAAACTTCACATTCCATGGTTCATTGAACTGTTCCTTAAAGGGCGAGGGGAGAAAACAAGGCGAACTTTCTTTCTTTCTTCTTTTTTCATCGGTGTTCTCGTCCTTTCCCCGAACAGGCTATTAATAATCTGTGCCACTGAACCGTTCGTCGGCTCGTATATCGTTAAAAAACATTTGCGATATTTAATAAATCTCGCGAGCAATGGTACCATTAGTCTATCCATTAGTCTTCAATCGATATCGGTTCGAACTGTCACTACCTTTCGACGAAATCCTTCGAGCCTAATGTTCATTACCATTTCAAATTCGTACAAATCTATTTCCTGCTATTAACACTTTTGTTTAATTGTTACTGATTTATAGTAAAAGCAATGTAATTATATGTACAGAAAATTAGATTTCACTTTTTTGCCCGAGCGATTCGTGAAGATGTAACGATACTAAAATCAATTTAAAATTTAACATCCTTTCAGTTACTAGATTCCAGTATCCCTAGATCGAAATGTTACTTGATGGATCCCGATATCCCTAGGTCCCAACGTCTCTAGATCTCAATATCCCTAGACACAAACGTCGGTAAACCCCAATATTCCTAGATCCCAATATCCCTAGATCCAAATCTCACTAGGTCCCGATATCCCTAGATCGCAATGTTTCTGAGTTCCAATATCCCTAGGAAGCAATATCTCTTGAATACAATATCCCTAGTTCGCAATTTCACTAAATGATATCCTCAAGATCTCTGCATGCATAAACCACTATATTTCTATATCCTCAGATTTCTAAATATCCCTAGATTCCTATATATTCAGAACCCTACAAGTTCAATGCGAATGGTTCCCGAAATATAACGTTCTGTAAATTTGAAATCTCCCTAACGAAACGAAATTTGAAAGGAAAAACGAAAAGTGCCAGTGAAGATTGAAGTAGAGCGACGCGCGAAACGAAGCTATCAGAGTTCAGCGAGAAAGTGGAAAGCAATAAGAGAAAAGTATGTGACCGATATTGTGTACACGATACACGGCCGATACGAAGAAATTCCATTCATCGTGGATAAAGAAGGAAATGCACGCTCGTACGTTGGCATCCGCGATGTTGCACGAGGAACACATGGCAAGTTCACGGCCGTCCCTTACGTGCAGCCTTCTACTCGGCCTCTTCAAGGCCAACGCGAGAATCCTACTCTCTATGCAAATGATCATGGGGACTACTCGACATATTCATGTTCGACGGTTTCGCGCGACAAATCATAGTTGAGCCGGTTCCGTCAATCGACTTACATAATCAACGAGACGCGACATCTTTTCGTTGTTTGTCATTGGCGTAACTAAGTGTGCTTTTTGTCTAGGGTCGTTTTGAACGTTTGGGTTGGATGGGATGATCGAGTGTCCGTTCGGGAGGTGACTGGTGAGAGTGTGTGGGTTGTGCAGGGGTGCGATGTTGGCAAACTTGGGTTTAAGGGTTTGAGACTTTGGGGTTTTGGCAATTTCAGATTTTGGGATTTTGGAATTTGGAACATTGGGATTTTGGGTTTTGGGGTTTTGGAATTTGGAATTTGGAATTTGGGGATTTGAGGATTTGGGGATTTAGGAATTTGGGAATTTGGAACATTTGGATTTGGGTTTTCGAACTTTTGTAGTTGGAATATTTGCAATTTTTTAATAATGGGATTTCGAGAATTTGGGATTAGGGAAGTTTAAATCTCAGATATTCGAATTTGCAATTTTGGGATTTTTGAAGTTTGGAATTTTTAGAATTTCGGATTTTTCAAGCCTGGTTTTTTTATTTTTTAATTTAAGAATTTAAGAATAGAAGAATGTATGGACTGAAAAATTTGAAAATTTACAAATGAAGAATTTAAAAATGTACTTTTTTGAAAAATTACGAATTTGGAATTATGAGACTTCGGAAATTAGGATTATTAGTATTAAGATTATTAATTTTTATAAAAATAAAATTTGACTAGATTGTTAAGTTCACTTTGACCCGTAATTAGTTACACCAATGATCGTTCCTCTAGAACGTATTATTTTTTCTGTCATTATATATTCCTGATTCATATCATCTAAACATTATAACCCGTTATCGAACAAGAAACATTAGATAAAATCAAAAGAAAAAGAATTCGACTGAAAAAACTTCGAAATGAGGTCTTCTTTTACAATCATTAATCAAATAACGTTTAAACTCGTTTAATATCATTCATCACCAGAGGCTTTTCAATCTTATAATCGTGATAAACGATTGTGATTGAAATGTGTTAGAAAATTTCAATATGTGAGCTAGAGATCAACAGCGACTACTTCAAATTGTCCCAGATGCCCAAACATGGCCATATAGCGAGAGTGCGCCTCCCGATTCTCTCCCTAATCGCGCTAATTCGTTGGAAACTCATCTCCGTGTCTGTTTGGCACCCTCCGCCCCGGCGTTTGCTCTCGCGTGCCCCCCAGGTGCAGTTCGATCGGTAAAAGAACAACAGAAGCCCGGTGACTCGAACCTGCTGGGGGCAAAGAACAGCTCGGGCCAACGAGAGGGGAGGACTCGCCCGTTATAAGCACGGACACCGGCTATTCAGCAGCTTAGCAACTTAGTGTCGGTCCCTGGGTCCCTGCTGGTAACAACGACGAGGTCCAAACACTCGTGTTCCTCCTCGTCGCGTGTTTCTTCTTCTCGTTGTCATCCCGCGTTTTCCGACAAACAATGATACAACGAACCAAGTCACCCATGGTGCTGATGATTGTCATGATAATCGCGGTGATCCCGACGATCTCGGGCACCAGTGAGGATCCCGTGGGCAAATCGATGATCTTCCAGTCGGTCGATGAGACACACAGAGACCAGGAGGATGACAACGCGGTGGTCGTCGACGGTGAGTGACCATCGACGTTTTCTTCGGCATCGATTTATCGAGTTATTGATTTCATTAATATTGTATCAAGGTTTTATTGTTGGCTTGATTAACGGAGTTTTGCGGAAAGGTTTCATTTAGGGACTTTTGGAAATGTGGGAATTTCGGGAGTGGTTTGAACATTTGGGGTTTATGAATTTGGGGATTGGAAATTTGGGAGTTTGAGAATTTGGGAATTTGGAGAGATAAAAATTTGGAAATTTGGGAAATTGGGAATTGGAGAATTTGGAAATATGGGAAATTAGGAATTAGGAAATTAGGAATTGGGAAAATAGGAATTGGGAAATTAGGAATTGGGAAATTAGGAATTGGGAAATTAGGAATTGGGAAATTAGGAATTGGGAAATTAAGAAATTGGGAAATTGAGAATTTGAAAAATTTAAAATTTGGAAACTTAAAAATTTTAAAATTAATACGATTAATTATGTATTGCATCAAGGTTTCATTTCTTGCTATTGCATGCGGCATGATCACCTGAAGATCAGTGCTGAAAGATGAAGAGCAAATGCAATTACAATTTCCTTACAATTCCGTAACATTTTATGTGAATTTGATAAGAATTTCAGATATCATAATATGCATAGAAAGAATGAAATGTGAGTATCAAGAGGCGGTCGATGATACTCGCGTTCCATACACGGCAAACGGAAGTCTTCCAGGCGCGTACCAGCGTCGTTTGTTAGCGTGTGTGCGCACCTGTGTGTATCCTGGGTCAGCGAACTCGCTATCGAGAATCTGGATGGAATTCTATTGTGATATCTGGCCTCAAACGATTTGTCATAGCTCAATAACATCACTCTCAACATTGCGCTTTAATTTAGCGGAAGTAGCGTGGTTATTAACTTCGCCCGTAGCGGCAAAATTGTGGCGGGAAAATTGATAACATTGAACAGATACACTGTTTCAAATATTAAGATAAAAATATCTTCTTTAATGTAATAATAGAAGTTCTTCAATTCTCGAGGATTGAATATGAAACATTCTTAATGTTCGCACATGTGAAATTTTTAAATTTGTGAAATTGTACAAATTCAAATTTTCAAATTTTTACCTCTTCAAGTTTACGAACTCTAAAATTTATAATATTCCTAAATTTCGCAATTTCAAAAGCAAAACCCAAACAGGTATTGTTGGGACAAAAGAAAGATGTTGCAAAAGGTCAGAGTTGAACTTTTATCATGCGGAGTGAGGTTCTCCTAGCTCTGTCGGTAAATGTTTCGCGGCGGGAAATTTGAAAGCATGAAAATTTTAAATTCAGAAAGTTTGATCTATACATTCAAAATTTTTCAAAAGTAACAAATCAATGTATCTGAAAACAGTGTATGCGTTGTCTCAAAATCCGAAAGATCAACGCGTTTCACATTCTTTCCATGAAACGAAAAAGAACAAATAGAAAGCCAGTGTCAATCACGCGGTTTCCTTGCGAACGTGTCGCGCACTGTGCGAAGCGCCGGACAATCTGCATTCATTACAACGGTAGAAGATGTGTCATTCTTTGTCAGACATCGTTAATGCACACACGTGTACACGTGTACGTGCCGAGGCAAATATTTAGTGCCTTAGTAAACACGGCGACATGTTCTTAATCCGATCACGAACGGTTCGAAAAGCGAAAAGCTAACGTAAAAAGGAAATTTCTTTCAACAAAGAAGAAATCGATGTTCCCCTCAAATGTCTTCTCATTTATTAATTTTAGCTGCCAGTGATAACGACGCTTCGTTGGAGACGAGGGACGGTCGTGGTATCCTGTGGAACGGAATTTCTAATAGTGAGACTTGTTTGACGTCGAAAGGAGAAGTTGGTCGATGCACCAGCTTCAAGGAGTGCTACCCTTACTTCAAGATTCCTGATTTGAGCGCACTCGATGGCTGGGTTCTTGGCGTTTATGATACCTGCAGTTATATGCGAGAAAATGGCGAAACGAATTTCGGAATCTGTTGCTCTAATATACTTCCTGTGGTCACTCCACCGGTGGACAACGATGACACCAGTCAGGAGGACTCTCAGGTAACTGGCGGTCAGATAACTGGTCGAGCTTGGTTAGCGAAGTTAGGTACTGGGGAATTTGGGATCTTTGGATTTTTGCAATTCGGTTGAGAGTTTAGGAGAATTTGGGGATGTAAGATTTTGGGGGTGTAAAAATTTGGGGGTGTAAGAATTTGGGGATGTAAGAATTTGGTAATTTGAAAATTTGATAATCTAAGAATTTATGAATTTAGCACTTGAATATTTGAAGTTAGGTTTTTACAAATAAATTGCAAGTAGAACCCAATCCGTAAATGTCCACCTTATTGTTAACTTGGTTATGACCAAGCCTTCGTACAAAAGTGTTCCGTTAGTCTAGGGTCATTTCTCTCGAACAATCTCTCAATGGACATAGCTCAGGTTAGTTCCCAGGAACTCGTGAAAATAATACGTGATGCGAATCGAAAATATTAGATTCAACGTAGAAAGTCTAACTTCTAATGTATCTGGAGGACGCGATTTCGCAAAACGATCTTTTACGACCCCCTTTACTACCGTGCCGAATCGTACCAACTACCAACCACTCTCTCTTTAATCCCCAATTCCTTTTTATCCAGACATAATTGTTATACGAAAAGTTTTACAGATTAACACTTAGAGACAGGTAAATTATGTCTACTAGTAATACTTGACTATACAAATTACAATTGGACTTCAAGTTAAAAAGTGTTAAAAATTTATCTCTTGAATTGTGACGAGTCAGAAAGTACAGCAAGAAGTTAATAACAACTGACTTCCACTGAACTTTTCTCTAAAGAATTGACAAATACCTGCAATTTTATATCTGTGTATCGCTGTAAAATTTAAACGCTTTCTGGGAATTGCAGGGTAATGATAAAAAGGAGGATCAAGGAACGGTTGTAAAACCAAGGCCGCAGTTGCCGGTTCTGGGTTCCTGGCCACCGCCGTTACCGACGCATCCACCCGGTCACACCATACCACCATTGCCCACTCATCCTCCGTTTCTTGAATTACCAACAATCTCCACGATCAAACCAGTTTCCACGTCGAAAAAACCTGGTATCGCTACGACCTGGCCAACGAAAAAACCTGCCTGGTGGCCAGGAGCTTCGACCGTGTGGACGACGACGACCAGCGAAAAACCGTCCGGGACCATTTCCGACGCCTCGCAATGCGGAGCGAAAAACGGTATCCAGGACCAGGAACGCATCGTGGGCGGTCAGAATGCTGATCCCGGCGAGTGGCCTTGGATCGCGGCCCTCTTCAACGCAGGCAGACAATTCTGTGGTGGATCACTCATCGATGACAAACACATTCTCACCGCGGCTCATTGCGTTGCTAAGTAAGTCTCTGATAGACGCACCGCATGATAAAATTATCGGCTGGATCTTGGAAAGGCTCCTCTTCGTTGCAATCTTTTCCTTTAAGAGAAAATATTTAATGTACCGATGACGAGGCAATTTCATTAACTGGTTGTTCAAGGCTATTAGTACGGATGAAGATATTCTTTAAAATAGATCGTAAATCTGAGTGCAAAGATGGTGTAGAACAGTGGTCTTGAACAACCGTTTAATGTTGGAGAGGTCAGTATTGTACACTTAGTTACAAATACTTTGCTTCTGTTTGCAGCATGAATTCGTGGGACGTAGCGAGATTAACCGTTCGTTTAGGCGACTACAATATTAAGACAAACACGGAGATCCGACACGTTGAGCGACGAGTCAAGCGGGTGGTCAGACACAGGGGTTTCAATGCGCGCACCCTTTACAACGACATTGCTGTGCTTACTCTCAACGAACCAGTTCCATTCACGGACCAAATACGTCCCATCTGTCTGCCGAGTGGTTCACAATTGTATTCTGGAAAGGTTGCTACGGTGATTGGCTGGGGATCCTTAAGAGAAAGTAAGAATCTTAAACATTGGCTCTAGGAGTCAGATTATAATACTTAATTTTTGAGAATACTAATGTGTTGAGAGTACTAGTGTGTAATGAGATAAACATGCCGTACTCTGTTATCCAGGTGGACCACAACCAGCAGTACTTCAGGAAGTTTCGATACCTATCTGGCCCAACGGCGAATGCAAGGTGAAATACGGCGCAGCGGCACCTGGCGGCATCGTTGATAGCTTCTTATGCGCAGGAAGAGCTGCAAAGGATTCTTGTTCAGTTTGTATCATGATAATTGATTGTATACTAATACTGATTGTATTCTTAACCACACATTTTTTGTAGGGTGATAGCGGAGGACCTTTGATGGTCAACGACGGACGCTGGACACAAGTAGGTATCGTCAGCTGGGGTATCGGATGTGGTAAAGGCCAGTATCCTGGTGTCTACACGAGAGTAACGCATTTCCTGCCCTGGATCTATAAAAATTTGAAGTAAACGCGATAGGAGTTACGTTACTCCACTTGTTTAATAAGAAATGTCTCATTTTGTCATCCCCCGCATTAAACGCCATTTGTTTTATACGTGTAAGAATAACAGCTTCCATTTCTGTAACTCCTTATCATGCATGGATATACCTATCCATGTTATCATGCGATATGATTCACTCGATTAAAACGAAAGCATGACTGCTAAGTGATAAACGGAAATCTTCACCTAGGGATAAGTAACCACACAAGAATTATAAATTGTAATAAAATATTTTATAGTATACCATCCATATACAATTATATAAAAAATAGTTTTACAATTTAACAATTACTTCGTTATATTGCATTACTCCTGTCATAAAGTAGACAACGTTCAGGCAATTTCAATTAGGTTAGGTTGATGATGGGCAACTACAGAGTGTGGTAGATGAACGTGCAAATGGTGTACACTCGTGGGCAATGATGGATGGTCAATTTTACTATTTGAAAATCTGAAATTTTCATATTTAACTAACTCTTCAAATTTGAAATATTTTGATCTTAAAAAATAATTTCTCTTTCTCTTCGTCCCACATCTCATCGCTGCACAGCACTGTGCCCGCCAGTGCCCACGAGCTCACTCGATATGCCCATCACATAGTTAGATCATCGACTCTCCGCCCTATACTACGTATCGCAGCTGCTCACGTTCAAGTGTTGCATAATGTTCCGTGCTAAAACAGAAAATACATCAACGTTTAAACATCAATATAGAATATTCTTTCTTCATGTCATATAGATTATAGTACCTTGAAAATAGCACGTATCGTAGTTGTCGTCAGGTTGCGGTATAAAGGGTGGCACCGCTTTCAGCGGTTCGTCCCAAGGAAAATCCTGAAAAAGTTTCATGACTCTTACTTCTGGGGCTGAAGGACGCTCGTGTTGATCCAGGGTAAGCAGAGCATCTATGGCTTCCGTAGCTGCAGCTGACAAAGCTTCTTCATCTTCCGGCCAAGGGACGTCCCTCGCAAGAATATTTGCGAACACAGCCTGCGGTGTTTCGTCGTTGAATGGTGGAACACCGGTACAGAATTCGAAGAGACATACACCTAAGGCCCACCAATCTACCGCAGAACCATGACCTTGTTTCAAAAGCAATTCTGGAGCTAGATAGTCGGGAGTCCCGAGTATGCGATCGTCTGATCGATGAATACCAGTCTGACCACCCCTTCTTACTGATTTTGGAGTTCTATACGGTGTATAACAATTGCCCGAATTCGCTGGTGTCTTTATAGGCGATATACCATGAGGAGAACGATGTTTGTTCGACGTATCTAACTGTATCTCTGGAGCTGAATGCGATGTATTAGCAGGTGGAAGTTGAAATCTTGTAGTTTTAATTAGAGGTACTGATTCCTCTACACATTTCTCCTCCTTCTCTTCACTATGGCTTCTCTGCTTCATGTACGACACAGGAGTACTGAACGCCACTCTACCACCTGCCCCATTTTCCTGTCCTTCATTATTACTAACGTTGTTCGTTTGCTTATTCGACTCGGACATGGTAGAATTCATAGGACTCCTGGAAAATATGCAACATCGATTCTTTCTTTTTGGGGTTTTATCTACATCAAGATCCATCGCGCTTATCTCACTCGTTAGACCGGTTGTTGCCACTCCTGTAGGCCTCTTCCTCTTTGAACCCCTTGTACATGTACTCAGTGGGCTAGTGTGAAGAAGAGGTTGTTGGGATTGATCAGCCTCTAGTGTGGATTCATCTTCTTCTTCTTCTACATTATGATTAAGCTGGCTATTAACACGTATTAAAGATGCTTCACATGTGTGATAACTCCCTGAACTACTTTCATCCTCATTTTCCACTATGCAATTCATCCCTAAGCGGAGATCCTCGGCAGACTGGAAAGGAGTAACTCCAGACAAGCGGGAGTAATCGCTTGATGTAGTAACAGAAGAATATACCGAATTTGGTGACGATTGCGCTTTGCTACAATTTCGTTGCAAAGCAGGGAGCAAGTTAGCACCAGGTGTGCTTCTATCACTGAGACTGGATTCGCTTCTGGATCGTTGTCCAGAACCAAATGATAAATGAGACGTCAATGAAAGAAGTTGTCCAGGTGTTCTAGCACAGAGACTAGGTGTACAATTTACTAAATCAGATATCTCAAGATCTCTGTGCAAGGATATCTTACTAAGCCCAAAATCTGTGAGCTTAACATGTCCTTCTTTTGACAGAAGCATGTTATCTGGCTTTAAATCTCTATGTACAATTCCATGAGAGTGAAGATATTCTAATGCAAGGCATACTTCCGCAGTATAAAAAGCTGCCATGGACTCTTCCATGTATCCATATACCCCAACCAAGCTTTTGAGATCTCCACCTACCATGTACTCCATTACTAAATAGATACTGCTAACAGACTGCAGTGAATAAAATAACTGCACACAATAAGCACTGTGCGTTAAGGCCAATGCATTTCTCTCTATTATCACCTGTGAGGCCATGTTCTTATGTATCATTTCATTTTTCTTCATTACCTTAATCGCATATACTTTTTCAGGATTTGTTCTTTTGTAACCAAGAAATACTTTGCCAAATGCTCCCCGACTTATGGGTTTCACAATTTTGAAATCTTGAATTTCTGGTACCTAAACATTAAACACAGTATTAAATAGCAAATTCAAACTAAAAATATTATAAGTACATAATTGGAAATATAATTTATTTACCTTTGCTGCAGGGTTAACAATTTTAGATATGGTATTGAAAATGGAATTGTCAATTTGTTTGCTCGTTGACGTCTGTTGTGGAGTACATTCTCCAAATGGAATTTGACGTTCAATTTCCGAGTCACTATGGTTTGGGCAAACATTTTCATTGTTTGTATCACAAATATGATTATTACCGTTTTGACGTGAATTTGGCGAAAGAATCACCGCTTGTTCCATTTAAAAAAGTAACCTAACTAAAGGCCAAGAGAAGAATTTACGTAACGGAACGTAATATATCAAAACTCCGATTCATAAAATAATTCTATGACTCAAAAAACATGAAATTTTATTCATCGTTCCTTCATGTTTTATATTTTTCTTCCACGTATTTCAAATAAACTTTAACGGCTACCTAACATGTTTTAAAATTAACATGCATGTTAATCGATTCAAAGGCCCTTCGATTGGTCAAATAATGCAAGCAGAGAAGTATGTTGCAAGTTTGAAAAAATGAGAATGACCAACATTTATTATTTTTTACTAAATATTTTTACGTAATCCAAATCGAAAATATCAAATAACAAATCAAATTTTTATAATAGTAATAACAAAAAATATATGTAAATTAATTGTGTATTATTTGTCATCGACGTTTTTTTCATAATATTTTCTGTTCATAGGAACTTTTATGATTTTCGTGAGATTACCCTGGTAAATTACAGTTCCCACTTTTAAATCTTACTCGTGCAAAGCAATACAACGGCTGGTGCATATATTTATTGGTCGCCAAACAGCGTACCAAATATTTACTTAAATACTAATTTGTCACGACGTTACACGTTTTGTTTTATAACAATTAAAGTTATTCTTAGTTTAGTATCTACTTATCGAGGGTATAACCTATTGTATATATTGCAAACAACACGTTTTCCTAAGCTCACAATGTCTAGTAAAGTTGTAAAAAGAGCACCTAAGAAAAAAGGAGCAAAGGCATATAAAATGCCAGATCCAATATCTCCTGGTGAGATATTAACAGATTTGACTAAAAAACAATGGATTCTTGGCAAGTCAATTGGTATTGGAGGTTTCGGAGAAATTTATTCTGGTATGCATTTATTCCTGTGGGATCTCACTTTGTTTCTGTTCAGATTATATTTCTATTCATGCTGTACTTAACATGCATAACAATCTAATAATTACATTAACAATTATAGCTGCTCCTTATAATGGTAAGACTCCAAAAGATTATCCCAATGTAATTAAAATTGTGAGTACTGTTAAGTTATCTGTACATACACAGCTATTTTATGTGAAATCTTACTAAACATTGCAAAATTATAGGAACCACATGGAAATGGACCATTGTTTGTAGAAATGCATTTTTATATGAGAAATGCTAAATCAGATGAAAGTGAGTTTTTATAATTGGTATACTTATAGTACAGTCTCAAAAGAAAACAATAATATTATA
This sequence comes from Megachile ligniseca, assembly GCA_945859555.1. Classification (NCBI taxonomy): domain Eukaryota; kingdom Metazoa; phylum Arthropoda; class Insecta; order Hymenoptera; family Megachilidae; genus Megachile; species Megachile ligniseca. Next base: position 8,079,085 of record OX243784.1, read on the forward strand.
TAACTTGTTTTAGTTAATAATTGGAGAAGGCAAAAGAAACTTTCAGCATTTGGTATGCCTCAATATATTGGCAGTGGAAGTCATGAATACAAGAATACAAGATACCGATTTGTAGTAATGGATCGGTATGGTACTGATTTATGGAAATTATTTGAAGCAAATAACAAAAAATTTCCAGAACATACTGTGTATAAAGTAGCTTTACAAATAGTAAGACCAAACATAGAAACTTTTCATTTATGTCTACATACAATTTTTTGTTCTTTACTTTTAAAATTAATTACATAATTTTAGATAAATGTACTAGAATATATCCACCACAAAACATATGTCCATGCAGATATAAAAGGAGCAAATTTGTTGTTAGACTTAAAATCTGGAGATCAAGTTTATTTAGTAGATTTTGGATTAGCTTCTCATTATACCACAAAAAACGAATATAAATTAGATCCGAAAAAAGCACATAATGGAACTATTGAATACACTAGTAGAGATGCTCATATGGGAGGTAAAGTATCAAATAAAACGACGAAACTATTGGTTATAAAAATGAATTCGCAATTAAGTAAATTTATTAATTTGCAGTACCAACAATGCGCGGTGATTTTGAAATTCTGGGTTATAATATGATTCACTGGTTATGTGGTTCACTATTATGGGAAAAAAACTTATCTGATCCAGGTACAGTACAAAAGCAAAAGGAAAAAGCCTTTGAAAATATTCCAGAATTTTTGAATAAATGTTTTAATGGATCAGTACCAAAAACAATACTTGAATATATGACCTTAGTAGCGAGTATGAAATTCAATGACACACCAAATTACGAAAAATTTAGGAAAATAATATTAGATGGATTAAAACGACTATCGCATAAACCAGATGGAAAATTAGAATTTAAAACAGATGTTAATTCTCAGAAACAAACTCTTAAATCTACCCCACAGAAAATAAAAAGAACAGTAGATGTTATCAAAAGAAGTCCTCGTATACTTTCAAGAAAAAGTCTAAGTCCTGCAAAGGGTCTTGATGATAGCACAATAGGAATTGTAATGGATAAAAAACGTGGTGGTGTTAAGGATATAAAACAAATATTGAATAACATTGAATCTGACGAAGAATATGATATAAAAATAGTTAAAAAAAAGAAAAAGACAGATAATTCTATAAATAAATCTAAAGATGAAAATACTTCAATTAAAAGTAGAAGAAGGATAAAAAGAAATCATACTGATTCAAATTCAGATTCTGAACCAGAGGTAACAATATGCATACATATGTACTTGTTCTTAATATTCTAATATATACATAGTTCTAATTAATCACAATATTTGATTTTTATACAGATTATATCAAAGGGAACAAGATCAAGACCGACTGCTCAAAAGAGAACACCTACAAGTACAAAAGGTCGTTCAAAAAAACTTTTAGTTCATGAAAGCGAGAACTCTGAAGACGATATGTTCGATATGTAGTAATTGTAAGTGTAATGTATATATTATGCATTTGAAATGCGTTCATACGCATTGAAAATTTAAATTTGGTAGAATGTTGTATATTATTGTATGAAAATATGTAAAACTGACATTTGTTTCTGTGTTAATTATGCAAAATCTGTACTGTTTGCAAGTATATTTCGTCTTTGTACTCAGAAAGCTTAGAGACAGTAATATATTTTGATACATCTACATTTTAAGTGATTGTATATAACGTGTAAGGTTAGTAAATTACAATGTTGAGTGCTGACTGTTGAGCAGTATTATTTTTTTATATTTGTACGAAAATAAAAATTGCCTTACGAGTATTTAATAACGACAGGAAATTCAAATTGTTAGATAAACTATTATTATAAAGATTTGTATTCATATATAACTTGTGTATAAGTAAATGACTATATACATATAAATACGTTTTTTTAAACAATGCTTGGAAGTTGCACTTCAGCTATTTATTTCTTTAGTTTTTGTATTTGTGGAGCACTTATCTTAACTTTTCCAGGAATATTTCTAGCTACTAGTTCATCTTTTACAGCTTTTAACAAGTCTTTCTCTCTTGAACTAATTTCTTTATCTTTCATAAATACTGCCACTGCCGTTTTCGCTGCTTTCCCTCTTTTACCTGTTCCTGGTGTTAGCTTTACTTTAAATCTAAAAGAAAAAAATACATTGCAGCAATGTATATGGCAAATGCAAAGCATATAATAGTTGTCACTTACTTGTAATTCAATAATGTATTATAAGGTGCTACTACTGGTACTGCAAATAACAATTCATCTTCTGCAACAGGTTTTCCTGTTAACTGATCCAACATATCTACTTCAGGACCTGGGCCTGTATCTTCTTCTTCAATATTATCTACAATTTGAGTATTCTGTGGTTGAATTGGTTTTCCTGTACCCTTTTTCTTCGTTTGTTGCTTTGGTCCAGATGGATCTTTATTTCTATTTTTTTTCTTATCTTCTTTTGCAGCACCTGCTGACTAATTAGCATTGTATTAATGTACCAAACATTGTAATGATATAAATATCAGTAAATTGTGAAAGATACTTACTTGAAGAACCTGCATAGATAATCTTCTATCTTCTTCATCTTGATCTTTGTATTTCTCTTTCATCTTTTTTAATCTTCCCTTTTGTCCCCGTTTAAATACTACTTGACCATCTTTTTTAGTTTCTGCTTCAGTCTTTTCTTCTTTAATCTCTTTTTTCGAAGATTTTTGTTTAGAAGTTTTTTCCTTAGCAGTAGTATTTATTATCACAGGTTTATCATCTCCTAAGTAAACCACACTCTCTAAATCCTTTTGCATTACGGTTGACGTTTGATTATTATCAATGTGTAATTTTACTCTATAATATAATATCTTATCAGTTAATAATACGTTTACGATCTATACATTTTATTACTTACTTTGAGCCAGAAACATCAATTTTAATTTGTGTATTAGGAAATTGAGATACGTTATCATCTTCATCGCTAGAAGCTTGATTAACGTCATTCTCATCCATAATTAATTCTGTTTTAGATTCTTCCTGAATAGGATTTAAATTAACTTTCTTTTCAGGCTGTTCATCTATTTTATTACGAAATATATATTAGAAGTACAATTGTTATCTATTTCAGATATCTTTGTGATTAACAGTTTACCTTCATCAGAATCTCCTATTAGTTCGATTTCTCGATCGTCTTCGACTATCGATTCAGTAGCTTCACTTTCATCGTCTATAACTCTAACTCTCCTTTCATCCTTGTGCCTTTCAATCGAACTTTCTTCTAATCGGAACAAAAATCCTAATCCCATAACTAATTGACATGGTGATAAATAATTCTTTTTTCCACGGATCATAAATGACCCAGTAGTTAGGTATTCACCAGTTGGAGCCGTTTTGGATACTTGATCGTTATTTACCCACCATGCTCCTGCTACTACTTTAGCATCCCATGCAATACTAATATTGCAATTAATAGTATTTTTATCATTTAAAAATATACTTCAAAATTTAAATATTTAAATACCTGTAAGCGACAGCCATTGTACCTGCTTCGGCTAAAGTTTTCGGAGGCACCGGCCCACCACCGGGATTTTTAATTACTACTGAACTAGCACCAGTTAAATCTGCGTGGACATATATATCTCCAGACTTCAAATATCTTTTTACAATTAATTCGTTTTGTTGCTGATCTCTTCCACCAATTACTACAATAACATTGTAAAATTATTAATACGCCGATTATAAAAATACATGTGACGTTCTAAAGAACTTACCAAGATAATTTTCAGAGCTAATAAACCAATAAAATTTTTCAAACCAATATATCTTTCTTAATTTATTGATACTGTGAATAGCTTGTACTTCTTTCAACGTTTGTTTTGTTTTCTTTTCTGCCGATTTTAAAGCTTTGTCTTGTGATTCTATTGTTTTTTGTTGTTTTTTAGCTGCTGATCTTTTTTGATTATAATATTTTCTAGCATTTCCAAAAGCTGTGTGGGCTAAATCAATATCAATCAACATAGGTTTCAACTCTGATTCTTCATCACTTTCTTCATAAGGGTCATGTAACAATAGAGAAATATGATTCGTATCCAATTTTAATTGCTTAATTGCACATGCAACAGGATCTCCTTTGCTCTCTGCTTCTTTTAGAAGAATTTTTATGTCAGGCCAAGCCATTTGATTTGCAAGGGCACTTTGTATAGCTAATATTGCATTATCCACTAACATTTGATTTCTAGAAATTAATTCTGCTTTCTGTTTATCTATTTCTTGAGTTTTCTCTAATGATATTAATCTCTGGTCATGATCTTTTTTTACATTGTCCAATTTTTTAAGAGCATCGCGTTCCTGTTGCAAGACTTTCATATCTAATTTTTGCCCTTCCATTGTAGAAAAGTATTCATCCACAGCAACATCAAAAGAATCAAATTCTTTGAATGGATAATCTTTATGTTGTTCAAACAAGTAAGGATGAAATTCTATATTGGTATATATAAACTCTTCTTGGCCATCTACCACTGGTTTTACTTCTTTTTTTTGTATAATATATCCTTTAGACACATCTTTCCTAGCAATTCCCATCATTTCATCTGCACATTGTAATGCCAAAATTAAATTTGGCATGTGTTCTACAATGTTAAAATCTTTGCCAATTTTGCACCCATGTGAAAATCCATGTTTTAATAAAACATGATCAATTACCGCAGAACCAAATTCTAGAAGTGGATTTAATACTTTTTTAAGACTTTCTCCTACTTTTGCATTTTGAAGATGATTTTGAATTTCTTCTATGGGAGGCATTGTATTTTGATGAGCTCGGTCCATAGGATATTTCTGCTTAACAGCAAACCTAATCAGATATTTTTTGTATATCTTTATAATTATGTATGTTAAATGTTCAATTTGAATTTATGTTTCAGGAGAAGTTGTATGACATACCTGATCTTATCTCCCTCTGTATGAGGTCTTAAAATATTTAATATAGTCATTTCATGATCTGTCAAAACTATATTACCACGATCATACAGTTCTAAAATTATGTGATATGCTGCCTCACCACTTCCAAACTGCAAATTTATTATTCGATCTACTCCTATTTGAGTAAGGCTTTCAAGTCGCTTATTTTTAAGATGTTTACGCATCTACACAAGTAATGTTTCAGTAAATACTACATTACATTCAACTTTAAACATAAAGTGTAAAATGTAGAAAACATAATTATATTACCCACTTTCATAGAAAATCCTGATGGTGCTACATTTTTTGGCCATTCAAATACCGTTGTATGAATTCTATTACCAGATTCTAGTAAAAGAACACATTTTTCTTCACTTCTTTGAAGACGTATGAGATATGTTCGATGATCAATGTCATAAATTTGATTTACACGCATACCAATTAGCCTGAAGATTGAAATTATCAGTATATATAAATATATTTGATTAATTATGTTACTTAAAACTAATTTTAACAATTAATAAACTGTAATCATTATATTATTCTAACCTTAAATCGAAAAATCATACTGGTACCATATATTTTATTATTTACTTACTTTTGCAATTCAGTTATCGTGCAAACGATATCGTAAGAATTAAATCGGGTCTTCATGATGGTGAATGTGTTATTTAGTAATGTTTACAACTTGAATTATTGAAAAGTTAATTTTATCGTACACAGGTAACACATTGCACTCGCACTGCACAGCGCGACTGACATCTACATACTTCAATCGCCGATATATGTATACATATATCATATATTACAATTCGTAATTGTTCCATTTAGTATTCAATACATGTATTAATAAAAAAAACTGTATAATTAAATCTTGATAAAAATTACTGATATCTTAATTACTTAAAATGAAGATTAGTGTTTTGTGTCTTCCTTAATATAGATACATTGTACAATAAAATAGGATTCAAAAGGGACATATTAATACTACAAAAACTTGTTTTTAAATTTTTTTATTCAATAATATGAATAAAGTGCGAAATTTGTAAATTAACGGTAAGATTTCTGGTAACGTGCCCTGGCACCTGGACCACCAAATTTCTTTGGCTCGCACCGCCTTGGGTCAGCAACCAAAAGTGTACGATCATACTGAATTAGAATATCTTTTACTTCCTTTTTACTGGCTTCGTCAACATCTGTAAACAAGCAGGTTAAATGTAAATAGAATTGTATATATAATTCTGTAAATTTGAATCCTCCATTTATACTTACATTTTTGATAGTATGCTACAAGAGCTTTAGAAATAGCTTGACGAATAGCATATATTTGGGCAACGTGACCACCACCACTTACTCTTACCCTGATGTCAACCCCAGAGAACTTTTCCTACATGAGAAACAAAAGAAACTGTATTATTAAAATAGCTTCTTTTAACAAATATCACACAATTTGTTTCCTCAGTGTTTTTGCTGCTAATCACAAATAATCATGTTCGGAATAAGGGAACATCATAGATGAATTTTAACAAAACATGAAAAACATAATGCAGAATGAAATTTTTGTTCCACAATTACTGGGTAGAACTTACCTTGCCAAGTAACAAAATTGGTTCTTGTAATTTATACTGTAACACACGAGGTTCTACCAATTCCAACGGCCGTCCATTTACACGAAGATTTCCACGGCCCCGTTTACAATAAGCAACCGCCGTAGCACTTTTCTGTAAATATAAATGTACACATTTAGAGGAACACGCGCAAACATAACCTCGAATAACTTTGAATAATTAACACTCACTTTGCGTCCGAAGACTTGCACGGACTGAATAGGTTCCTTTTGTTTCTGAAAAGAAATTGCATGTCAATATGACGTGAAGAATATGTATTTATTTTTTATAGAGCATACAAAACTCTTGCAATTCGTGTAATGGGAAACATACCTTCTGCATTTTGGAAACCACGTCGTGGAAAGGAAGTTCAACGATGGCGGTGCGATGTTTTCGACGGTAATACTGCGGTGGTCAAATGCAACCATTTAACTAACTTCCGTTTATTGGCGCAAAGTACAAATGCGAAAGGCACATCCTTCATTCAACAAATTACAATAATTAGAAACAAATTTACGGAGAAAAATGGAACAGTAGTCTCATTATTATATAGTCTCATTTTTTGTAACATTACATAACCGCAAAAACGAACATAAGTTTTAAACTGTTAATTTGTTCAAGTATATGGTGGATCGCAAAAAGTAGCACACAGCTTCTTGCTAAAGCCGTGACTACAATTTAATAAATCGAGGAGGTCCAAGACTAACGTATCGATAATGTAGCAAGTATTGTAAATTAATGTTTCCGATAAAAACTAGTTTGAAGATTCAGTAATATTTTATATGCATTATACTGAATAAATGTTTGTTGCATTTTCAGCGTCGTCGGCGGCCATTTAATGGAAGTCTAATACTGTACATGTAAGGTATTCAAATATAAGTCAAGGTATTAGATTTTCAAAATAATATTTTATTACAATTTATGTATAAAGTGCATGTAAATAGTATATTGTGTTTCGACAGAACAGTCTGAATTTTCAAGTATTTCGATGATTACAAAAATTTAACAGCCAGGAACTAAGTGTCGGTAATTGCAGTTATTGGTCTTCGGATCAAATACAGTTCCAGCACTACACTTGAATTCGTACGCCACGTAATGATTGTCTACTTTCTTACACTGATAAAAGCGTGTACAATCACTCGGATGTCGAACGAAGCCTTCCTGCGTACATATATTATCCGATGGTGGAGGTGCGGTGATCTCGCCTGGGTTTGAGGTGGGTACAGGAGGAAAATTTGGAACTGGAGTATCTCCCCTTAAATTTTTGTTCAGAGCCACCAGTAGAGGGTATTGAGAACCGCAACTACCGCTGAAGTCGTCGGTTTCGATACTCCATACCATAGCACCTCCGAGATTTTTGGAATTGATGTATGCAGCTTTAACATAAATAGACCTGAAAATAACCGACAAACGCATATTATGTTATTGCCAATATTTACTTCCATACATATCTGAACTACAAAACCAGAGTGTATCAAGTACATGAAAGAGTGATTTAATACACTCTAGACTACATATCCAAATGATTAAAAAAATACTCACTCAACGTCATCATATCCGACCCACTGGTCGCCGTTAAAAGCGTAAGGTGTTTTATCTTGTTCGGAACGCCTAACGGTCCAGCCCATTTTAACATACTGGCAGATTTCATTATAACCAAGCATTCCGCCCTCTCTTGTGTAGGGTCCAGCCGCTCCAGCACCTCTTGCTGGAGCACCTATACCTGTATTGCTGGGATTCGATAAGGTAAAGGATCTCCCGTAAGCGGGAATACCAAGGATGATCTTGTCAGCGGGTGCGCCTTGGGAGAGCCAGTAACCGACAGCCGCATCCTGAAATAACGTTTTTAAGATTAATGTGATGCAACATTGTCTTCTCTTTCTAAAGAAGACTATCATGCTTAGCGCTGAACATACCACTGAGTCTTTTGAAGAAGAGTACAAAGGTGCGTTCAGTCCCGTATATCTGTTCCATGACCCGTTGAAGTCGTACGTCATCAGGTTAATGAAATGAACGTATTGAGCTACTTGTGAAATTAGGTACGACTTAGCAGCTGATGACTCGGCAGCAGCAGTTGCTATGCTAAGAAGGTAGCCATGCTTATCGAACTCTTGTCTCAATTCCCTCAGCAAAGCGACGAAGTTCTGCTTGTCGAACGCTTGACCACCACGCTGGTTCGGATATTCCCAGTCAAGGTCGAAACCATCGAAGTTATATTCCTTCAGGAACTCGACCACGTTCCGGACGAATTTAGAGCGGGTAGCAGGATTATTAGCAACTTGCGAGTACTTGCTGGAGCCCTCGTTCCAACCGCCCATCGCGACCATTACCTTCGAATCTGGATTCGACTGACGGAGTCTGGTAAATTTCCCAAAGCCATCTTTGCCCTCAGGTAAATCCATCCATGCATCTAATATTTGGACATCACCTTGGGTACTGATACCGACGAAAGTGTAGATCAGATGTGTGCATAATTTCGGTTCGATGTCAGAGACATCGAATTTCCCTTTACCAGGACGATATGTAGCCCAGCTGCCATAGTAGCAAACGATCTTTCCTGAATAGATCATAGAAAACGTTATCAGGAATCAGTGAATCTTATAATCGATGTACCGTTGTAATCTTACGATATTAACCTTCTAGTATAGATAACGATACAATTTTTGGATTAAGGACAGCTTACATTACGTTTAATGGTTTTATCAGCGGTAATCTGATACTTACTGTCTGCAATAGCGCTCGTGGCGATGAACACCAGAAAAGAGACAAGATATACTATCTTGATCATCTGTAAACAATGAAACAAAAAATCTTTAAGAAATATTAAAAACCGTGACCCTTTCTTTTGTAAGTTGTGCCGATTGATAAAAATAAGCGTACAACTACTTGTAACTTTTTACAGCACTTTCCACAGTTCGAAATTTGTATAAAACCGTAATAACATTGAGTGTATTATTGATTAGTGCAATACCACAACTATTTTATCTGGCAAACTCAACTTTTGTTCAGAATGATGGAAAATTTCACTTTTTCATGAATTAATTTTAATGCGATTATTCTTTGACCGAATGTGTATATACATATAAATTAGTGTGGTAATTGTAGCCAATAATTTCGATTACTTTTAATGCTTAAAAAGAAAGGAGAAATGCTTCACTTGATTCTGTATGTTATTGCTACCTATTAAAAATGTAACTAGTTAACATTCATTATAACTTTACAAATGAGAAATGTGTTAACTAAAATTGAGTGATATCTGTGGCCAACTTTTAATATTGCTTTTTTCTGGAGAATACACTTGTAACGTATTAATTAATTTTAAAACAAATAGGATTAAAATTTGTTAGTAATTTAACAGTATTCTTATCTCTTCATTTGGCTGTCAAATAATATGAGAAAAGTAACAAATCTGTAACTTATTTAATTTTTATTCCACTTCTTACTTATGCAGCTGGAACCACTCCGTTTTCCTGTATCGAGTGTTTCAGTAATTGTGTTTCAACAAAAACGAGCTGACTTTCTTAAAAAAAATAAATCAAAAGTATGGAATAATATTTTGTTATACTACACTACTTCGTTGCCGAGAAAATTGATTTTGCAAAATCGTCCAAATATTCACACAAAAATTCTACATTTTCTATTTATTTTCTAATTACTATTTAACTCTTCGGTTGTACTGTATTAGTGGAACGTCCTGTACACTTCACATTTTATGTTTAATAAAATTGTTCACGTTGATTAAAATATCAAAGACTGTAAATCACGTTTACTTTTCGAATGTCTTTTAACTTCTGAGTTGTCACAGGTGCATGCGAGAAACTTAACAACCCACGCGTAACTTATGCGTCACGAATTGTAAACGCACGGAATGATACCAAACGATAACGAACGATAATTTATAGTAAATGGAATAAAAAATGATTAAATGAAAAATTAGAAAAGATGTTTGACATGTATTGCAGGAGAAACGGCGTTATTAAACATGAAATCGACATTTGTATCTATTGTATTACAGTATAGAGAAATATTACTTAACAAAATTAATTGCGAATACGATTGATCGAGGATTATGAATAATTAACGATATCATTACTTGTATAAAAATTGTAGATTTGAATCCGTCTTGAACACTGTTAGCGGGTTACAATAGGTCAGGCGTCTCCCTGGTTCCTGACTGGACTGGCTATCTTTAAATCGTTTATCGTGTATCGGATACTGATATTGAACTATCCTATTTTTTCACAGGTGTACTTAACCCAGACCTTTATATAGTAAATTCGTGTTTTCCGATTGCAAACAGAACACGTCATTAAAGCTGGTTTTATTATCATGTTTTTTTTCTTCTTGATATGCTATCGAAATATGATCAATTTATCGAATAATACATTGGAAGGAAATATGTATTTGGTTTAGTCAAAGATGCATATAACTATTTTGTTTCATAGAGAATAAAATGGTAATCAATTACTATTGAATAAACTATTAATGAAAGTAATGATAATACTATGATTAACTCGGCAATCTTCATTTATCGGAACAGGAATCAAAGGTTCCAAGTATTTTGTCGGTGACTTGTCAAAATATTTGTTAATTAAATATTGCTTATCGGTCGATTCATAAAAATTCAATGAATTGTTTTTGGGGAGATCGCAGGGAAGATAATTTCACTGAGATTATCAGAGATTACAAGTACAAACAATGTCCCACTTATGAGATGGTAGATAAATTAACCCACTGCACTATTCGACAGTACCGTCAGACATAACTATTAGTTGCTACAATGTGAAAACAAATAAAAAGAATTATTTTGTATTCAGCGTTGACTTTGCAAATTATAGTTAAAAATTCAAACGCATTGAAAATATAAGCGCATCATGGGTGTAACTTGTCATTTTAATACAAGGAATTAAACATAATCCGAGAATTTCAGGAATCAGCTATAATTCTGAAGAATTCCTTCTTTCCTTCTAATCCTGGTACTTGTTATATGCAATACAATTTTATCACATGTGGCTCTTGAGAGATTAAATCAAATGTCTCCAAATTATTTACAAGCAAGTTTATTTTTACAAGAACGATGACGATCGATTCCAAATTTAGTAGAACAATAAGTTACGCATTATTGCAATACGTGGACCTTGTTCAATTGCAAAATTGCCAGATCGTAAAGCTGTAAAATTATAAAGTTACAAACTCGCAAACAATTTCCAATACCGTTAGAGATCTAGGGAGATAGGGGTTTAAGAGGAAAAGACAGAAGTATCTAAGTAGATAAAGATTTAGGCGCATAGAGATCTAAAGGAAAAGTGATCTAGGGGGATAAGAATCTAAGAAGATAGATATCTTGCTGGATAGGGATTTAGAAAGATAAGAATTTAGGAATCTGAGGAAATAGGTATGTAAGGTATCGGGAATTTGAAGTTCTATAAATCTGGTCACCTAGTGATCTTAAATATACATCTCGATTTAACATACACACACGTTTCGCTTTTACAAAATACATATGTGTATGTATATGTACATATTGCCTGAACAGTATTTAAGTGGGAATTAAATTGTATACTTTGAATCACATGTTTATGGACCGTATAATTTTTCAAGTACTCAATGATATATTATCTTTGCACTTGGACAGGAAATTTCCCGAATTGTATATTTGCAATTCAAAGCGATACACGAAAATAAAAATACACTTCAGAAATTGACAAACATAAAAGTTTTAATATAAAGTTATAATACAATAATACATACAAAGGATATATATACTAATAATTAGTTTACATAGAGGTAAAATGAATGCACATATGCGTGTATACAGATATTAAATCCGAACTTTATCAATTTAAAACGCTATTCACAGCTTTCAACAGAGGATATGTAGGACCGCAACTTCCACTGAAGTCATCGGTATCGATGCTCCATAACATGGCACCTCCAAGGCCTTTAGAATTAATGTACTTAGCCTTTTCGCGAACAGAGCTGAAAATAATCATAATCATATAATTACATTCATTCACAATCGTTACTTTCATGCATTGTTAAATAACACTAACGTAACGTCATCGTATCCGACCCACTGGTTGCCTTTAAACGCGTAAGGTGATTTATCTCCTTCGGAACGCTTAACGGTCCAGCCTTGTTTAATATACTCGCAGATTTCATTATAACCAAGCATTCCTGCTTCTGTTGTGTAGGGTCCAGCCGTTCCAGGACCATTTGCTGGTGCACCTATACCTCTATTGCTGAAATTCGATAAAGTAAAGGATCTCCCGTAAGCGGGAATACCAAGGATGATCTTGTCAGCGGGTGCGCCTTGGGAGAGCCAGTAACAGACAGCCGCATCCTGAAATAACGTTTTTAAGATTAATGTGATGCAACATTGTCTTCTCTTTCTAAAGAAGACTATCATGCTTAGCGCTGAACATACCACAGAGTCTTTTGAAGAAGAGTACAAAGGTGCGTTCAGTCCCGTATATTTGTTCCATGGCCCGTTGAAGTCGTACGTCATCAGGTTAATGAAATGAACGTATTGAGCTACTTGTGAAATTAGGTACGACTTAGCAGCTGATGACTCGGCAGCAGCAGTTGCTATGCTAAGAAGGTAGCCATGCTTATTGAACTCTTGTCTCAATTCCCTCAGCAAAGCGACGAAGTTCTGCTTGTCGGACGATTGACCACCACTCTGGTTCGGATATTCCCAGTCAAGGTCGAAACCATCGAAGTTATGTTGCTTCAGGAACTTGACCACGTTCCGGACGAATTTAGCGCGGGTAGCAGGACTACTAGCAACTTGCGAGTACTTGCTGGAGCTCTCGTTCCAACCACCCATGGCGATCATAATCTTCAAATGTGGATTCGATTGACGGAGTCTGGTAAATTTCCCAAAGCCATCTTTGCCGTCAGGTAAATCCAACCAATTATCCACTACCTGGACATTGCCATCGGCGGTGATAGCGGTAAAGGCGTAGATGAGGTGTGTACATAATGTCGGGTCGATATCAGAGACCTCGCATTTTCCTTTGCCAGGACGATAAGCAGCCCAGCTACCATAGTAGCAAACGACCTTTTCTACATAGACAAGAGAAAATGTATTTATCACGAATCAGATAATTAATTTTACAATATGTGTATCTTCGTAATCAAATATTGTAAAAATTGGGACTTATGGGATTCGTTTTCAGTGTAGATTCAATTTAAACAGAGGCACGACCGCAAACATTCAAGGTGTGGCTCGCGGAAGTATATATCTATGGATTTCAGTTTGAAAGTATTAAGTCAGGCTGTGGTTAGGTTAGTAATTTGGTACTTACTTTCTGGTATAGCGATTGTAGGGCTTATAGAGATAGATGGTAGAGTAATCGTAAACATCTAACAATGAAATACTTTTACGATTATTGCTGCATTTCTAATTTTTGTAAATTATTTTAATATTTTTAAATTAAATTAACATCTAACAAATTGTAATTATGGAATTCAACACTTACTTCTTTTATAATTATGGAATTTTTTACCTCAGTTGCAACATTCGTCTTATTCTCACTAAAGTGATTACTCGATCGATTTTATGTACTGATCTCGTATCGGTTATGAGTCATAATACCTCGTATAAGTTAATCTTATCAAAAGCAAAGAAAATTTAAAATAAAATTCTTTTACACGTAGTTTCGATCTTCAGAAAATTAAAATCGAGGCGTTCAAAATTTTTCATTTCGTTTGTTGACGACTTTCATTTATTAGAAAGTGATGACTCAAAGCAGAGTGATGATCATATCTGAGGTACCAAAGTACCTCAGAGCGAAGAACAATGAAAGAATAACAAAAGCAGATGATAATGCGGTAAATGTACGAGATCAAAACAATGCTATACTCACTTCTGTTTATATGTTTATAGAATGTAATAGTACATTAATAATATAACAATTTATATTAAATCAAAGCTTTTAATTATAATTGTTTCTGGTCGTAAAAGTTTCATGCGTATGAATTTTGTTGATTGGAATTGATTTCGCACGTTTAGTAGACGATGTATAGTTGATCAATTATTACTTTTAAAACATATAAATGTTACTTTTTTTATATTATTTTGAATATTTTAAAAAGTTTTTTACATAATAAATCATGAAACTTTCGGCTTCATGATCATCTGTTCTGCGCTTGCGCGTTACCATAGATTGTAGAGTGTATAGAACCAAACTCAGTTAATATGCGCAAAAAGAATGACACCTTATTCCTTCTCTTGTGGAACAGAATACATATATGTGTACAGTTTTATTTATATTTACAATTCATTGTACATAAAATTAATTAATATTATTTAGGTATTATGATATTAATGGAAAATTAAATGGTTGTGATCTGGATCAGCCATTGGTACATATTTTAAAATTTACGATGCCCTATTATTTTGTTACGTCTTCTAATAGCTTCTTTACGTACTCTTCTCCAATATTGTTTTGTATTTGGATCTAACTCTGACAACTCTACTTTTGTAGTCCTTAAACTCCATAACCATTCTGGATATTGATCATCAGGTTTTAGTGGTACCTCTCCTCCTTCCTTATAATAATTTAATCCACACACATGAGTTAACAACTTGTTAACATCCGTTTCAACTGGTAATCGTACTTTTGGTACTTTAGCTCCTTTCTTTATCTTCGGTCCTAAAAAAGAGAATAATATGCACAAAATTATTTTCAGAAGTGCATTTGATACAAGTTTAAAATTGATTTAAGTAATTGTTATATTTTACAGAATTTTATATTTAATATATCAGAATAGTATTATTACGAACGATAATAATATTTCTCTTCTTTATAATTGGTAGATCAAAACAGGAAAAAAATAATAAATTTTATGAATCAGGAAAGATATAAAACATAATATAACCTATACATGTATGAAAATACAATTTTAAACTCAGATTATAAACTAGTTCGATTGAAATGTATTATTACCTCCAATAGCTTGCACAGCTTTCGCATAATGTGCCGAAAGAACATAATTTGTCTTTAGAAAAGACAGTCGGAAAACAGAAAAAATAGACATACTCATTTATTATAACCAACAAATTTCAAATTAGATTTCACAAAAGAATGGTACCATCAGACGATTAAATTTTTGTTCATTTTGCGCATGTTGATTCTGATTGGTTGTAACACATTATACGCAAATGTTATAGCGCGTAAATTATTCAAAATGTGTATATTCAGTCAAAATAATTAATCCTTTGATGTCCTTTTGTATAAAAGAAGACTGTATCAACTGATACTGATAATTATGTTAACGCTTTTCGTAAGAAGATATTTACTTTCAAATTCCCACCCAAACTTTTTCCAAGTCAAATTCCAACCTTCCTACTCCTTTTATTATTCGTATATTTAATTCACTATGTATTTATAACATGAATGTAGTATTAAATGAGTTTTAAAAGCGAATTTTAGCGCAAATAATGGACAATCTTCTGAATTCAGTTATGTTGCGCGAAAGGATGTTATTCTATGATGAAATCAACGGGGTTTAACTTCCTAACCTATATATAAAAATGCATACCGTTATTGTAATAAGTATTAGATTATAATTGTTAGTGTAATATGTACTGTATTTCTTGATTCGAATAAAAATCTGGTTAACCGTTTTAAATAATATTTAACTTTACTATTTTTTAATATTTTGATAGCGGTATGATATACTTGTTGAAGTTTTGATGTTTAGTAAATTCTAACTCAAAAGTTAGTATTTAATTCAGAATATTATTATGTCAATTATTATAATTCTTAGGTTTTTGCAATTTATTTCGAATTATACATGTATATATTAGTTATTATGTGAAGCGGAACTTTCAAACATTGACAACGGTAGCGGTATTGAATGCGCAATGACAAACAATAAAATAAGTTTTATATTCGAGTTATTCCATTACAATTTTATCAAAAAGTGTACGATTCGTAATATGTTATAAATGTATCAGCCTCGTTTTAAATGATTATAACAGAATTTTCAAATCTGTGGGATAATGTATTAATTATTATTTCGTGTTTTTATTATGTAATGCCAGAGAGCAGCGATAAATCAACGCGGGTACGTTCAATTCTTTTGTAAATTATTGAAGTAAATGTCACCTATTCTTTCCAGTCTTATATATATTATTATTAAATTTAATAAAAAAAAAGAAGCGATGGTTTTATACAATTTATTTAATATTGTAGACAAAGTCAGTAGCTTTTGGTATAAATGGAATAAAAGGAAGATCAACAAAAACTCAGTCAAGTAATCAAGAGGATCCCTTCCTAACAATTGCACCTGCTTTGCCTATTTTACCAGGAGCACCTGTACCTCCGAAATTATCTAAACGTTGTTATAATTCATTTAGGTATTAATAACCAACACAAATTAATGCATATTTTCATATTAAATAAATAATTAAAAGTTTTTCCTATTTCATATAGGAATACTATTATATATTTAAGAGTTATACATTTTTAGGAATTAATTAATTTTGTTTTAATATCTTTTGTTATCTAGCTTAGCAGATTCTCCTTTTAACATAGAACATGACAAAGTCGAAGGTTCTAACACAGTTACATTACAATGGTCAAGTGAAGGAAAAAATATTGTGGCAACAAGAACTGTTGCAGAGAAAGAAAAAAATCCTGATAGGATATGTCTTGACAGACGAGGTCTCACTACGTTTCCAAATATAGTTGGAGAACCACGTTTACGTTTATTGTCTCTTCAACATAATCTTTTAACAAAGATTGAGAATTGTAATTTCTCTAAGTTAACAAAATTAGTATTTCTTGACCTGTATGATAATCAGATAGAAAGGATTTGTAATTTTGAATTATTAGAAAATTTAAGAGTATTATTAATTGGAAAAAATAGAATTAAAAAGATTGAAGGGCTGAAGTCGCTTTCTAAGTTAGAAGTTTTAGACCTTCATGGCAATCAGATTGTACAAATTTCAGATTTAAATAATCTGGTGTCTTTAAAAGTTCTTAACTTAGCTGGAAATAATATCAAAGTAATAGGCTACAATGATTTTCAAGGGTTAACATCACTCAAAGAGTTAAACCTAAGACGTAATAAAATTAAAAAATTATTAGCTTTTGATGAAACCCCGCAGTTACAGAAACTATATTTAAGTAATAATGATATTCATAAGTAAGTATCCCATCAATTTATATTTATAGATAACTTCTCACTTATTAATATTTAATATTTTAGAATTGAAGACATAGGCAGTCTTGCAAAAGCGTTACAACTTAGAGAAATAACAATTGATGGAAACCCTGTAACATTAACGGGAGACTATGTTTCGTTTCTTGTATCATATTTACCGCATTTACAGCTTTTATCAACTATGCCAATTACTGAACAAACTCGAAGAGCTGCTATGGCCTGGAGGACAACAAAAGAACAAAGTAATTCTACTTTTTTAAATCTTAGCGCTCAAGTTTGTATGAATGTTCGACGAGAAGAGATAATATCAAATGCTAAAACAAATTGGGAATTTCTTAGATGTCATACTAAATCCTCCACAGATAAAAGTAACACTGAAAACAACGTTCGATCCAATAATATGTTAAAAATTCAAAAATCGAACAAATTTAATATGACGAGACCTCAGAACTTAGAAAAAGTAAAAGCAAAAGATTTCGGAAGTTTAACATCTATAAATGAAAATGTAGAAGCGACGAAAATAAACATTAAAAAAAGGAGTAATTCTAGCGATAATTTATTCCGATTAAAAGATACAACTAAAACGTATCCATTAGAATTTAAACTACCGCCTATTTTAGGTTCAATTGTAGATAATTTAATCAATACTAAATTTGATGAAAAAATAATTATAAGCAATGAAAATCTAACAAAAGAAAGGACTGGAAACGATACTGATAGCACAACGAGTAGCGATTCGGAAATTTTTAAATGCCATGAAAATTTCAAGTGTTGTTTGAAACCTCACATGATAGACTCTATTAATCATAATTCTCAAGATAATATTGATAAGTTCCTAACTAATGAGATTGATCCAGTGAATCTTCTTTCATCTGCATCAAAAATTGCTGCTGATATTAATGAAAATGAAAATTGCACGTTATTCAAATCTTCTCAGTTATCAATAAATGAGAAGCAAATTTCAAAATTTCATAATCAACATATTATGAATGATTGTCAATCAAAATCAAGCATTGGTTCCTCCGATTACTATTCTTTAAGTTCCAAAACCAACAGCATGGACAGTTATAAATCGGTATTAAGTGATTCCAGTACATCATCTACTGCTAGAAGTGTATTGCAGAAGCATAAAACTTTAGAGAAAGATAGAAATAGAGTCAAGAGTGCTCAAATAAAGAAAGTAGTGTATTATAAAAGTAATCGAGCAGCAACTGCTAGAGCTAAATATAGAGCTATAGCACCACCAAATCCAACTCCTGTACAAAATCTATCAAAAGAAAGAGAACAAGGTACGAAAAATATGTGTTGTATAGTATAATTTATTATATACTTTTATTACAAGAAACTTGGTGTATGTTCTCTGTACTCAATATAAAAATATAATATTTTTGTTGGTCAATTCTCATAGGAGGAGACTATTTGATAGAAATAGTTGGTCGATGTTTAAATATTTATGGCCAAGGTGCATTACGTTTTATTGACCGCCCATGGGATTCTTCAAAAGCTGAAGATGTTAATGTAATTAAATTTAATTATGTACAGTTTAATGATGTGGCCAAAGTTTTATGTAAAATAAAAAATAGATTTCCGAACATAGAACATTTTATGTTTAAAGAAACTAATATTACATATCTTGGGCAGCTTAATGCTTTAGCTGAAGCACAAGGGTTAACAAGTATTCATTTAGAAACAGGAAATCCAATTCTATCAAAAAATTGGAAAGTTTATGCTATATTTCGCTTGGCCCATTGGGGTCTCAAAATTATTAATGGAAAAGAAGTAAATATTTTGTATTCATATTAAATTATATTCATAAAATATCTTTACTAAAAAATGACTTTATTTTTAAAATTACATGTAGAGAGAAGTTTTTATGTATTAAGATATTAACTTTATATACAGATTACTAATGCAGAAGTTGACTTTGCAAACAAAGAATATGCTGGTCTTATTGATATTGTAATGTGTTCATTACCTGAATCTCTGTTACAACCTTTATTGCAAAGACTTCATTTAGAAAAAATTCAAAAACAAAATGGAGAACAAATTACTGCCAAACAATTTTTACTTAACAGTGATCCAGCTCTTAGAAGTGTCGTTGCTAAAGAGGCATTACAGTGGAGAAAAGGAAGTATAACACAGGTAATGAAATAATAATGTAATCTTCCATAGATCTGTAGTTTCAACTATTCATTTTCTATTTTTGCTCTCTTTCTGCTGAAATTGCAGGAAGATCTTATTTGGAGACACAAAGGAAAAATACATCTACTAAATCTAGTAAATCTCACTATGGATGCAATACAAAAGTTACAGTTACTTGAAAATACATGGCCAAGTATTTTATACGAAATAATTCACTCTACTTTATCCGATTTTTCTGATATGGATACATATATGAAACGTTGTTTCAAAACACTTGAAAATGATAAATGATAATTAGTTTACTTCGTATAAATACTTCGTTTAAAATTAGTAGATTCTATATAACAATTGATAATGTATAAGTATTAAACTTCTGATTAATACTTCTTGTTAAGTACGATTACAAGATAATGTTATCTTTTATGAATTTGCAAATTTATGTAGCTTGTATGAATTCGCATATGTGTTCATATGTATTTTGTTAATGTTTAATTATAGAACATGATCTATACACTTGTTATTTAAAATAATTTTGACTACAAATTAAAGTGCGGTATCAAGACTTATATACAATTTATTTATGATTACGTGATAATTAAATTTGTAGCAGTGTTAATGTATAATAATCTAACGCACTTTAAAAAATGTTTACAATAATATTAATCTGTATTTCATAAAAAAGAAGTTCATTGGCGCTTTACGCTACTGATTCTTGTACATCTTATGTTTAATTCTTTTATTCTATAAGTTAATAGATTGAACGAATAAGGATGAATACTATTTACAATAGCAATGAAATGCAATCACGTAAAAAAGAATTCATTTGTTTCATATCATTTCGTTCCAATGATAGATTCCACGCTAAAAGAAATCGTCGATTTCTTCTCCATGCAAGATCCATTCTTGGATGTAGAAATATCATCGCGATCCGTGGAAGCAAAATTGTTGAAATTTTTTTTCACCTTACGGGGTTCTGCTACATGTTCGAACCACGGAATCGAGGAATACATCGAAGGAAACGGCTGTATTTTCTTCGAACTCTCAGGTTCTTGATTATATTCCTGATTATGTGATAAACCATTCAATAACGGAGGATCGGCGGTAACTGAAATGAAAGAGCATTGTCAGTTTACAAAATTACTTGACGAATAAAACAAGTTTATTACTGTTATGAACAAATCATGTTCTTAAATACTGATAAAAAGAAATACAATTGTGGATATTGTAAATGAAGAAGACGCGTATAAAACATCACATGCAAATAATTGAAGAAATATTAAAATACAATTCTTTGAAACATTGTATACATTAACAACAGCTGACACCACACGGACGTTACTCTTTTACGATTTCCCATCAAGCAAATTTCCTTCCTCCTAACAGTAACAAGTATAAATATAAATTTAAACAATTTTTACTACATTTTGCAACTGACACTGATGTCTGATACAAATAAAAAAACATTGTGGAGGTAACAATTTTATACAATTTTAAAACGAATATGAACATTATTTTAGCGGTATGTTCTTCCAGGATTAAGGAAAGCCCAAGTTGCACTCGATCGAACTACAGACTCTTGCTATATTGCCACGGACAGGATAACACCAGAGAATTGCTGGAGGTAGCAATATGTGGTAGATTAAAAAGTTTTCTTCTTTGATATTTGGGACACCTATACGTGATGCACCACGTTGTTATACAATACGTGGAGTTACAACGCGTAACCCTATAACGTATGGCGATATAACGCGTACAATACTGAATACTAACATGTTGTAGGTAAGCCGTGAATTGTCTTTAATCCGTAAAAACCTTGCGTTACGCTGATGCTAGTTTGCGTGAAGTGTAACTGATGACGTTGAAAGTTCTTCGTTCTTCTGCACACAGGTTGATCATTTTTAATCAAGTACGACGGACTGGTTGTATCCATTGGCGTATGACAGACCGTCGAGACATTATCACCGAAGTAATTACCATGAGCTTGTTGTTGCCTTCTTAGGGCAACTTGCGCAGCCATCACCCGTTGTCTTTCGACCACTAACAAACAACAAGGACAACGGCAGTCCTTCCATGCGCAGGACCTCTTGTGGCCCTTCAAACCGGAAATCACACCGTGGTTTCTGCATCTCGCGCACTTTGGACTACGCAGACGTTGCTCGATACCCGAAGTCATTTGGCTTGAGTTGCCGTTTTCGGTCTTCATTTTGAATCTATAACTTCGCTCAGATAGCTTGATTTCTCGTTTACAGTTTCACTAATCAACTACCTAATGATTAACAGTTTTAATCTCGATGTAACATCTTGTAACGATTTACATGCTTGTGTTATTAAAAGATCACTGTATCGATGAAGAGCTTCCGGAATCACTTGTACGATTGTTGACGTTACAATGTACAGAAGTATGTCTTTCAAATTATTATTCTTTCACCAAACAACTTGCGAAACACCCGTCTAATTGTTCCCTCCTTTCCAGTTTCCTGCGAGACTATCGGACGAAGCGATCGGCGTTCACCGTTGAATGAGTTATATACACAGAGGAATCTTTTTCCTTCGTTAAAGGAGGTGTATCCTCGTCTCCTCCTACCGATTCAAAATGTATTTTTAGAGAAGAAACACGTTCGGATTGGTTCGAAACGCAAACAAACTCCGCCACCGTTCTGGACCAACAGCCAATCGAGGCTGGCTTGCATCTCGATGCTCTTATTACCATCAACTTGTATCATCTCGAGAAAAAGCCGAGGATCTTCGTTAAATGGGAACGACTTCTTTAATTACAGCCCCCGCGTAATGGGACCGTGTCGGTCTTTCTCGGACAAACAGACACAGAGAGTCCTTTACGCGAAACCAGAAGATTTATCGAGCATAATTCCTCGCCAGCAACAGAAATACGCTTGCTTGTACCGATTGAAAAAAGGTCAAATTAAATTACATCAATTTATTAGCGGACCGAATTAAGAAGTCAGTTCTTAACGTTATGAAAAAATCATTGCGTGCTTCGACACAATTGTCACAATGTAATTGCTTCAAAAATTTCGTCAGATAATATTGTTATTTTTAACAAATATATTATTTTGGCAATATTTCTAGTAGAAATGATGGACAATTGATTCACTTAATTAACTGGTAAAAAAAGTTGCATCATGATAAGAATCTAAATCTCTTTCAAGAGAAACAACGGTACGCGAAAGGTGTTCCAGCTAACTTCACTCTCCTTTGAAATGTAAACCGACATGACGTTTCCTCCCCGTTGGAAGAGTATATTAGATTTTTATCCGAAACAAGGGAAGAACATTCGGAGTGTCTAGCACTAAAAGCTACCGGTTTTGAAAAGAACACTCATACGTTAAGAAAACATACTCGAAACTAATATTAACTGTGCGTTGGCAACATCCGAGAGGATCGTATTAACGAGCTCTTAGAGCAAGATCACAGAAAGAATGCCATGTGGCCGCAGCTGGCGTTCGGTACCGTTGTTAGTCGAACGAGATTCTCTCTCTCTTCTATTTTCGCAGTACGCGATAGAACGAAAAGAGGGATGAGATTGCAATGTTCTCCGCTTTCCGATACTTCGGCAATATCGTATATATTTTTAGTTGTAACCGAAAGTGAGCCTCGACTTGGCATTGGCGTAGCTAGAGTTTTTGTCTGGGTTTTCTATTAAAGCTTTACGAGCTGACAAATGTTTCAATCGTTCTTGGCGAAAAACAGAGGACAATTTTGTATTCTGCGAAAGATCAAATGCACATCCTCTCTTAGTTTTCGTTACATTTTAACTTTTACAAGCAATACTAATAAAATATGTTAAAAAGTATGGTGTGTATCTGGCTGCATTATGCAAGCGGTATCAATGAGACAAAGGTTTATTCTTTCGAATCACAAAGTTTATTCTTTTTTATAAAAGATGAAAGCAACGAAACGATAGGACAAGTTTAAATTTACATCTATCGGTAGGCACGCGTGAAACGCACCGAGGAATTTGCCCTAATGAGCGTGGAACGAAGGGGTGTCATCTTAGACGCTCTTTCCTCTTCCCATCGACACGGACAGCTCTGCCCTCAAGGGTGTTGTCAGTACGGCAAATATGTTGACAGGTCATTCAACATCTTTCCTTCGCTGCTAACGGAGGATCCCCGTTGAAGACGCGTGACTGAAGCGATGTTGCACCTCAGAATATCCATAGCTAAGATTGGACCTTTTCGCTGCAAAAACTTCTATTCCGCTCCAAGAATTTTAACAAGAAAATTATTAATAACGGAAAGGGAACAGGAAGTGCGTCCCAAGATGATTCAACCATTGGGGAGCAGTGTTTGCTTAGACTCCCTATGTAGACTAGCCCTCATTTTGTAGCGTGAGGAACTTAGGATACATTATACACTAAAAGTTAATTTACAAATTAACAAATCTTTAAACTCATATTTTAAAGAATCACAAAGTCATGCTTAATATTTATTGACATTGTTAATAAAGCTGGTCCATCTCTGTTAATGGACCCTGTATAGCTTCAATTATCAAAAGTAGCGTTTTGTTTCTAAATTGGAAAGTAACCAGACCGAGTAAAGTAGGCGATGTTCCTGCGACATCGACGATTTTGACATTTGCAAATCGACGCACTTTGCATTTGTTCACGCGATACGGTTATCCGAAACCGTGGTATACAAATTCCGCAAATTAGACCATCAAAAACTTCCTTGTTGCAGATCTTTGCGGGTTCGCGTCTCAAATGCGCGTCGTCGTCGAAGAACGTACCGAAGCCCGTAGGAAGTTGCAAACATGTTATGTAATTCAAAATTTAAACGATAAGTGTTAAACAACCCTACAAATATAAACGTTGAGATAGGAAAACATCGTGAGAAAATTCGAATCTGTACGAGATCTTTACGGAATACAGTTATTGCAAAATATGTATGTACGTTCAGCCGTTTACGCGAAGAAAATACTGTCCGATCATAGGCGGTACCATTTCGCTCGTCTAACAAGGTGAGAACACATGTAGTAGTCGCTCGTTATATTGCCACCCAAGAAATAGAAAATTTATGGAGTTAGCATTGCGTTGGTCAAGTATCTTTTGATATTTACACGGCACAATATATGGCGATATATCGTGTGGTAACACTTGACTATGTAACTATACTACTTCAATAGTGTATTGAATTTTGTGCGAAGGTGGCAATATGAGAAGAGTTATACCACCGATTTTAATCATTTTTATATTTGTTGTAGGGATAACTAGTAATCGTGGTTGCGATGCCCCACTGCACCGCCAATTTCGCTTGGTACTTAGGAAAGTTCATCGCGGGTTTCACAGGGATGCTATTCTTTTACTTCGGTTTTTTAAAAGAGAGGTAAGTTTTGAATTTCATGCAAAAACGACTTAGTACAAAATACGTATTTTACAGGGAATATAAATGCATATGCAGAGCAAGAATGAGAGAATTCATACGGCGCAGAGGAGAAAAGTGAGTCACGTTGGTCATACGTGCGAGATTTCTCTAAGGATTCGTTACATTTTTCCTTGTCAGTGGCCCTAAAGAATATCACGTATCGTATGACCAGCAATATCATGTTCATGGCATAATAAGTTCTAATACTTAGTACTAATTCCTGCCCCGTAGACGACCAGGCAGATGCGAATGCAAAGAAGGGTAAGCCATTTAAGAACTGAGACTTTGAAACCCCTTTGGATAAACTGATCTTAATTGCCAAATTCAGACATGTTCCGTCCTCATAATTAGAATACACATTATTTATACTAGATTCATTGAAATGTCTTCGTATTCAAAGGGTTAAAAAATGTTCCAATCACAGATAAATTAAACGAGTTTCTTTAATTTGCATAGAATACGAGACAAGGTTTATGCTTGCGGGTGTAGAAAACGTTTGGACTTGTGAGTATAATAATTAATACATTGGTACAATTAAGGATAAATTAAACAATATAATAAATGTTTAGGGTATACGAGGATCAAGGAATGGTTTCTCGAAAACGATCCTGCGATGATATCGAAGACTGCACTTGCATTAAGCAAAGGTCTACCTAAAAATGACAATGGTAATTTCGACTTCTCCAGCGAATCGCTGTAAGTCTTACCATCATGAACCAATTCGTCTATACAACAAGTTCAGTGATTCCGTGTTTGCTTCGATTGCAGATATATCGTTGATAAATTGCGTGTGTTGTGTAAAGCTGCATGATCGGAAAACGAAGGTAAATGAGATTGAAGCTTTTTTAATGATTCTTCGGTAAACAATTCCGATCTAGTTCAGATTAACATATTATCTGTAAATTCTGCAAAATACTCTTAGGAAGAGGCTTGCTGAACATCAATTTGTGTTTTGTATACTTATTATTTTTACACAAAATAAATACTAACCTGTTTTGAAGATGTATTAAGCTTTAAAAGGAAAGTAAAGCAGTTATTAAAAGAAGTTGATTGTTATTAACACTCGTTAAAAGTTAGTTTTTAAAATCTTTTCAAAGATATATGTTCTTCTGGCACTCCTGAGTAATCATATCTTTTTAAACACATGTCAACAACCCGTTTCTTCGAATTCAGCTTTCAGACTCGTTCACAAGCGTACGAAGAAAACGATCACGTCGACATTGTTTGTTTCGTCACTGCAGCGGATCCGTGTGCCCTCACAAGAAAAGAAAGAAACATCGTTGCGTCCATCTGCGTGTCTCTCAGGAAGTTATTTTCGATCATTGGAAACCGTGCAATAAACCAAAGTCCGATACAAACAATGTTAACGATACAAAAGTTCACGAACACCTAAACGCAGAGTGCAAGAACGTGCAGATTCTACACGAACCAGTGAAAGAAAGTGCAAACTGTAATATAAATACTTTGAAAAATGAAGAAAATACGAAGGACATTGAAGACGGAAGAAAAGAAAATTTAGAATTATGCAGCAATAATTTAGAATCAAAAAGGTTGCCTGAATCTGTATGCGTTTGCAAAGAACCTTGCGTTGATAACAATTGTTCCCGGTCATCTCCTAAAAAGGTGGAATCGCATCAAACTTTTTCTCAATGCGTGAATATTTCAAAAGAAGTAGCTAATAGTAACACGATATGTATCAGCGAAAATATTGTTGAACCGCAAAGGAAAAACAGTTCATGTAAAAGCGACAAAACAGTTAAACATTCTTCAAGGAGGACTTGGTTTAAAAAACGGTCACAGAGCGACACGAGTCTTAACGAAACAGTAATCACAGATAATAGTCTAGATTCGTCTTTATATCATAAATTCCCCACAAAATATGGTTCTTCCGTTAAGAAGAAACTATCAGGAGAATTTAAGTCGAACACAAAGAATACGAGAAATGCTAATGTATGCCAGCAGCCGAATAAGACTGAAGACATTTTTGACAACGCATCGTCGTTTTCTTCGAGACAGAAGCAGAAATGCGAGACAAAACAATTTACAAATAAATATCGATATAATTCGAAGAATAACTGTACCATTACAAATCGACAAAACAACGGCACATCTCAGAAAAAGCTGTTAAGACCTTGTTCTCAAAATTGTTCTTGTTGCAACAAGTTAGTTATGCTATTTTTAAAAGTGGGTTTACATTTTCAAATAACTTGTGCAAGCCAGCTTATACAGATTAATGGTTCAGAAAGAAATTTAAGATCGATACAGTTAAAAAGGTGTAGTATGAAATATCTGATAGTGTAAACGCAATTCAAACTTGTTTTTTGTGTTTTCATGTTTTATGCTTTTATTTTATTTTGTTATTAAAACATAATTTTTAAAATAACTTAATTTTTCAGACAACGAGACCGCAGTACTCCTCAGCAATGGAACACTAGTCGAAAGGTATCGTCCTCGAAAGTGTATCATCATCCGCATTGCAAATTGTATACAAATTTGCCGAAGAACGACTGTCTCTGTGACCATATGAAAGCGAAGAAGAATATTCATGTAGTTGCTGAAGTTCGTCCGTCGAGGTATAAAGTACAATCGGTGCATTGCAAAGAAAAGCCGACATGGATTATTTTCAAGAATAAGAGAGTCGGCAGGTCAAGAATTCCTGAAGAGATAAAATTCGATAACTCCACGTACACGTCGTACAGTTCATCGACAATTTTGACAGATATCACTGAAAATTCGCTTCAAGATGATTCAGCTACTAACTGGTATCCCCGCTACAAATATACGCGATATACATCTTCAACGAACCCACGTAAATATAAAAAATGCAATACAAGCATTGATACTAATGAACTAATGTCTTCGTCGTCGTGCTTGCCCTCGTCCAGACGATGCCATTCGTTTTCAATGTTGTCGCAAAACTCTGTGTACCACGAGCAACAACCAATTTCTTCCTCTTCTTGCACGAATATTCCAAAATGGAAAAGAAAATATCCAAGAAACGATAAAAGAATGAAAACATATCACTCTTCGACTTCGTCCTCGTGTTCTTTGACATCCCTGGCGACGTACAGGGATGATTATAACTTAGAAAACAGTTACACTGATCAGATCACGTATAACGCGTTGAAGGAAAACGACAGGACATACTACGAAGGGGTTGATGACGTTAAGAAACAGAAGCAAACGCAAAGATCATGGAGAAGACCAAGGAGCCGCGAACATGAGAAAAGAACCATCCACACGAATGAACGTCGCGTTGCTTGGGACATTTAAGAATATGTATCAGAAGTAATAATCGGTAAAAGTAATTACGTAAATAGCACGGAAGAATTATGAATAAAGTAAATAGTAAAAGTATGCGATAGAAGTAATTTTATGGATAAAAAATTTTGAAAACCTCTGCGTTACTGTTCGCTGCGGCTCACGCACTGGGCGCGTACAATTTCGTCAACAATAATTCACGATTTTTGTTTGCACAGCGAACGTGTTGAATCGTAAATTAAATCATGCGACAATGAGAGAAGCGTGAGCAACAACAGTAACGAGTACACGTAATTGGCAGGTACCGAGTTAGCACTGAAACTCCATGAATAAATTGGACGTGGTGCAAAGGAGTGACGTGTCTCGTTGGACGCTTGGAAAATCTGAAACTCGATTAATACGCGTCGTGTCTGTAGGTGAAGAGTCTATAAGTAGATCTTCTACGGACACGAACGTCAGTCATATTCATATATTATATGTTCTGACCTGGTGGACGAAAGCTTCCTTTAACGCTAACGAGATATCCACAATGGTTAACGCTATACATACGTCATGCAATGCCACGATATACATCTTTGCCGAAAATTTCAGATACAATTTAGTCGACGAAGAGGAAAAAAGAAAACGACTGTTTAATATGTTGTATAACGTTTGTAGGTTTTTGAATAGACATTTTTGTGGTTCTGTTATACAGCAGTGAGGGGCGGATTAACTACCCACCACTTATTTGATATGTTGGTTCTTTATATAACACAAATAAAATGTTTGCTTACTTTCGTTGTGTCGACAATATTTTAAGCTTTGAACTTCTTCAGAATGAATCGGATTGAATTTTGAATCAAAGGAAACATAAGGAAGACAATTCTCGTCTTCGCATTTTAATCGCGAAAGAAAGAAAAACAGTGATTGATCGACGCATCAATGTCCGGTGTTTGCAAACTCCATTTTTTCCCCAAAGTTCTCTCATCTTAATCTGCTCAAGAATCTCTCTGAATGGCGGGCTTTGTAAAGGAAACGTCGCAGCTGCGTCCCTTTTGCTGCCTCGCATTTTGCACGCATTCCGATGAAATAAAACGAGAACAGCAAGGGGTGCCGACTTTAACCGAGAAGAAATATTTCGAAACGGGATGTTAAATGAGCGAACTGTCCAACTGTCACTCCGTCTAGTACCCAGTTTCTTTACCACTTAACGAAAATATGAGCCAAAATGAATCTATATATTTTCGGTGTCCATGTTACAAATATACTCGTAACACTTATATGTCAAATTTTCTTTTGTTAATGATTCGGTTCCAAAATTGTATTCCAACGACCGAACTTACATTTAGAAATTTATTAATGTATAAACATACATAAAGATAATTTAACATTCATACAGAACTGCCGTTATAACTTACAGGAAGCAAAAGTCCTGATTATATACAAATCGATAATTATATTTACATTGCTAAATTAGATATTCCGTGGTTGAAATAATTGCACCTTGTTCGAAACATTTTTCAATCCATTCGCTTTTAACAACTGTTAATGATTCCCGTGATTTATCTTCGATCAAGCTTTGTAATTTAGGACTTACAAAATCTTTACTAACAAACACGTGTGTAACGGAGTCGTCAACAGTTTCTTTAATAGTTCCAGCCATAAAACGGAACTCGATTTTTAATCCATTTAACGGATCGTCAAAGTAAGCCACTATGCCTCTAAAAATGGAATGGGGTGATACTCCATTATCAAATAATTCTTTATCTATTTCTTTCATTTGCGCACAATCGAGTTCTTGTGCTGTTCCCTAAAACAATTTCGTATGAGTGATAGCTGTGCTTGTGTATATTTTGAATATGTTAAATATAAGTATTTTAGTATACCTCTTCTTCGATCTTTTTAAATGAATTTAACAAACTATTTTCGTTCGCATCGATAGTAAAGCTATCGTAATAATCGTCATAATATTGCATTAATCGTTGCTTCGTCGATTCACGACAGGATATTAAGTCCCACGGTAAAAAGTCTTGTAAGAATCGCCAATTTTCTTCTTTGGTAACTCGTTTGAACCAATCTAACGTCACTACGTCATATTTTTTACTTTCTATGATATTCACTGCCCTTGCCTAAAAAATGTGTTATACATTAAATCTAAGATTTTTTTGTAAATAATTAACACTTTCCAGAGGATATGGTTATTCACCGTTTTAGCATTGCCAACAATGATACAATAATTGTTTTTCGAAGGGCTTTGTACAACCTTCGCATTATGCTGTGAAAGAATCTTTTCGATTCGTTCTTTAGGCAACTCATCGTCTCCATTTATCACACAAATTTCTTTATCATCAAAAAGTCGAGTAAGACAAACTGTTGATGGATCTTCATAAGTCTCCATTTTCGTAAATTTACTTTCGAATTTCTGTGAAAGATATTTTGTTACTTTGCGTACTTTGAATTTAGGAGACTCTTCTGTATCCTCGTAATCTACTTCTCGTTTAGTTAGTTTTTGAATTGGTCGTGTATCCTAAATAGTAATAAAATACTCCATGAATAATTAAAATAACTAAAATTGTCAAATTATACATACCTTGATTAAAGATAAGAGTTCGTCCGTGGTGCAAACACTATACCATGGTTTATCAGTTCTAACTTGCATGACTCTAGGAAATCGTAAACTATATCCTGTTGGATAATCGTTACTTACTGTCATTTCTGAAGCTCGTATTGTTAAAATAATGGAATCCTCAGGCCGGATCCATTTATCTGGTAGTTCACGCTGGAAAATTTTAATATTCAAACACTGTACTCGTAATTATTTATTTTTATTAAGGCTTACCTTAGGAGGTTTCACATTTGCAGGACATGTTGTTTGCCACTTCTCCTTAAACATTTCCCAAATATCCTTCAATGCTTCCATAATCAAACCACTACTAACAGATACAACAGAAAAAAATTCTGAAGGATTCTCGCCTGGAACAGCTGATGGTGAAGCTACTCCCATTAAAAAGCTTTTCATCAAACCAATACATCTTCCTTCGCCATAATAACCACCGAGAATAATTAAATCTACATCTTGTACTAAATCATCAGAGAACTGAAAAAATAATATTTGTGAAAATAGGACAAACAAATTAAATATATTAAGTATTTTAAGAAATATTACCTCAGCTTTTATTTTGTAACAGCCACTACCATCTCGAATATTTGGTTTATATTTATTATTGCATTCTTTTAACACAATCCCTTCTTCTTTATTTCTAATGCTTTCATTAAATATTTTACGTAATTCTTCACTTTCAAAGAAACAGAAGTGTAAGTTATGAATGTAGCATGTAATTTTGAAGTAACTGATAAAAATTAATTATACCTGTTAGAAATTTTATTAGATTTACATAATATTAGACATCCCTCTTCTTCCTTAAATGCATCTTTTAAAATTTCTAGCCTTTTTGAATAAGGTTCATTATCAACCAAAGTATCATTATACATAATAATATCATATGCAACAAAACATGGTTGATGATGACTATTTTCTGACAGCTTTTTAACGTCAAAACTCATTCCTTTTGAACCAAACAGTTTCTTTTCTTTATGCCAACCCATCAATTCACCATCCAAAATTATTGATTTACATTGTGGATTCAACAATCGACCAAATGCACTACTCATAAAACCTAGTTGCGAAATTTTAATAATTTGATTATTTATCGTATAATACGCGCTTTTGCAAGAAAAATATGATATGTGTATGTACCCGAAGAACTATCTTCCCCATAACTAGAATAATGTGTAATATCAAATCCCTGTCTTGTAAAATATTTATATTTGCCATCTTTCATATGCATCTGAGATCGTTCACCATCATACTTATTTTGTACAAAATACTCCTTGTTTGAAACAAAAAGTTTCTCTACATCTTCAATCTTGTATCTCTCCAACAACATAGGTTTAAAATGAGAAAAAACTTGAATACTACGATCATATCTCAAATGTGGATCATATAATGTATCACAAACTTGACGCAAATTAGATGATACTTCAAACAATCCATTTGCATCAGGATGAAACACTGAAAAACATAATATTCTTAAATAAATATGATTAAAAAACTACATGGTAAAAATAAAATTTTCAAATAAATTATTTAATGTATAAGAAATGAACCTTGTAATGTCTTCCCTGTCCCAATACCAAGTTTTAAATCTTTTATAATAATTCGCGTTATCCACTTAAATTCTAATGCATTTATTTGCTCTAACAAAATCTTAAATATTTGGTCCTTATTTCCGCTTTGTGCCGATATATCATCAAGAAATTTATTAATCTGCTCTATTGTGAAATTAGAGCTATCACGTGGTAAATGTTTTTTCAAAATATAATAAGCTCTTCCTGCAAAATCACGTCCAGCACTTCTTTTCCTTCCTGGTGCTCTAAAACAAATTTATTTTATTTTCATACTGTAACATAATAATACGTTCATGATAAAGCAAACAAATGTTAATTAATCATCTTACTTGTATTGCATAAGTTCTTTTGCATCCCGGCTATTTTTACCCAAACAAAACACACGAATGTAAAGGGTGGCAAGCGATTTTTCCTTTAAATTATGGGGTCCACGTTCTCGTTCAAGATGAGGCAATATTAGTCTCATAATAGGATAAAGTGAAACATCCTGATAAAATAAATGTAATTAAATTTCATAAACAAGATATATTTTATCACCAACAATGTATTTAAATTTAATTAAAAATGTATAAGATTATAAAATACCATATCTGGAGATTGTGCTTTTAATTTGTGGCTGATAAGACGACATTGCTGAATAAATGTTTCTAATATATTAACTTTCTTAGCAGTGGATGCTTCTTCGATTTTTTCCAAGACATCGCACAGTTTCTTAAATTCAATTTTAGTAGCTAACGTCATTTTTTTCCTGTATAAAAAACAATATTGATTAATCGTTTAATAACATTTTTGTAATCAAAAAGATAAAATTTATTTAAAAAGAAATGGTTTTTCAGAAAAATATCTGAATCTTTTACAATATATGTACATGTTTATTTACAATACCATAATTCAAATTACATTTAAGCTTTCCATACTTTTCATAAATTGTTATTTTATGAAGAGTAACTTATAAATTAAATAGTACAAAATAATATTACAAATCAATCTTATACTAGACTGTAATATAATTATCAAGGTACATTCTGGCTAATAAATAATTTTCAGATTGTAAATAAATTAGATGTAAATTAAAAGCAGCTTCTTTTTTTAAGTCTAAGAAACATGAATTTTTTGCAATTAAATCTCCAGGATCTTTAGTAAGCACTAATTTATAAAAGTGTACAGCTGCAGGTAATAAACCAATTTGATGAAATGCACGACCCATGTTGTAGTATGTTTCTTGTTCCCCATTTTTGCCCCGTAATTGAGAATACTTCTTCAGGAAGGCTATAGCTACAACAAAATACAAAGTTATATTCATTAAAATTTACATTTTATTTACCGCCAGTGTTTGTTAAATATTATATACGTGTCTAAATAATAATAATTACCCTGAATCACAAGTTGATTCTTCTTAGCTGATAATTTTTGACATGACATTTGTAATAAAGTTACACCAATAAGTAATGCTAATAAAGCACTAGGCATTACTTTAAAGAGAGA
Organism: Megachile ligniseca; assembly: GCA_945859555.1. Taxonomy (NCBI): domain Eukaryota; kingdom Metazoa; phylum Arthropoda; class Insecta; order Hymenoptera; family Megachilidae; genus Megachile; species Megachile ligniseca. Next base: position 8,113,251 of record OX243784.1, read on the forward strand.
AATATAATCATTGAGAGCATACTTATACGTTCCAGAAATAAGACAATTATTTGCATGCATTATATTCAAATAAGAAAACACATCTTCTCTTCCAAGAAGACGCATTATGAATCTGTTGTGTCTTGAATCTTCTGCCTTTTGAACTATAATATTTAATAAATTCCAACAACTTGGTCTTTCGCAAACCCGTAGTAATGATCGTACAATGTTATACCCGTGATATGAGTCATTATTATAAATACAAGAAAGCAAGCACAAAAACATAATATGAAAATTCCTTTTCTCAAATTTTTTTGATGTTAAAGCACTAAAACAAATTCGTTGCAATAAACCGTATCTCTTTAATTTACAAGCTAATTTACACATTTGTATAAGTAAAAAAAATTCTTTCTTCTCGCTTAGTTCGGAACTATTTAAAAATATTGGTGCATTCTCCTCTTCAAATTTTTCTCCGCGTGAGAATCGGTGAAGCTGTAACGTTTCTAAACGTTGTCGTAATACACACGCTCTGGTTAATGCATTCAATTCAACTTTGTTTCTTATATGTGCACAATGTCTAGAGAAAAGTAACATACCAGACTGAAAATACTCATCGTATCTTTTTACTTTAAAAAGAAGCAATGTTCTTTGGTAAATTACTTCTGGATCTAAAGTGTCTGATTCAGGATCTTGATGGAGAATTTCTATTGCTTTGTTATATTGACCCTTTAATTGATATAACTTAGCTAAAGCTATTCTCGCGCCTAAATGTTGGGGTGATAATTTTCTAACATTTTCATAAGACTTTATCGCTTTCTTTAAATCTTTACAGCCAACCCAACATTCCGCGTGTCGCAACCACACTGCCGCTAAACTATAATTGCTACTATTCACTAAAGGATCTAATAACATTAAAGCGCGTTCAAACTCCTTTTTCCCCATTAAGGCTTCTGCTATGTCTAAGAATAAATCTCCAGAAATTTCTGGATTTTCATATAAATAAAATTTCGGTAAAAGTGTTTCGGCTTGTTTCATTTGATCTAACTCAATAAGTGTTATTAGAAATTTTGCTTTTAAATCAACGACGACATCATCTGGTATTCCACATGCTTCTATTTCACATATATCCTGATCTTCCAATTCTTCATTCTTCTGGTTTCCACATTTCCTTTTTACCCAAATGCTTGTATATGTGGTCAAAATGTTTAAACACCTTTTAAACTTTTTTAGAGATATTAATATCTCAGTCATAATGTTAACTTCTTCCAAAGTAATGAAAGAAGGGCACTTTAAAAAAATATTTTCCATCGCTTCCAATGCTTGCTCATTGTTGTTTTCTTCCATGTGTCGTTTGGCTAACATTTTAGCATATTTAACTATATGTTCACCATCATCTGGTTCCAACTGATGAACTAATTTTGAAAATCCTTTTAAATAAGCTTTCCTATCTCCATTTTGTTCTAGAAGTTCGGCTCGTGTTTCATATAAACTTATATCCTTTGGATTTGCTTGAATTGCTTTATTATAGCATGTTATAGCTTGCTTTATGTCTCCACTTTCCAATGACATATTAGCTAATCTTACCCACTGATCAGCATCTTTTGGACTAAGATGTGCTGCTATTAAAGCACACTGTAATGATTTCTCAGGTTGATCTGTTTCATATATCATTGCCAATGTATGAAATGGTTCTGGAGCACTTGGCACTTGCCTAAGAAAAATCATAATACATACATTATTTTACTCCATTCTTTTAAGATATTGTGTGCATTTTATTTTGAGAAATAAACTTGCCTAATTATTTCCATACATATCTGAGCAGCTAATTCTGTATCTCCCCTTGCAAATCTTAAATTTGCTTCACCCATAAGACCTTGCAGAACTGGAGGCAATGTTCTCTTTTTTCGTTTATAACGTACTGGTGCTCCACTTTGTGATTTTGATGATTTTTGATGAATGGTTTTACTTGTGCCTACTTCTTCATTTTCATAATTACTTCTATAAGTAAACAGTTTCATAACTATATGTTTTGTATATGAATTACAAATATGTATATTAGACTACCTATGGGAATCAACTTCTGTAGTTTCTAGGTCTACATTTTGATCCATTCTTGAAGAATATTCGGAGAATGTTAATTCTCCATTTAGGAACTGTTTTGTCAATTGTTCTTCTTCATCCGCTGTTAATAGCATATCTTGATCTTCTAAATCCGTAGTAACATCCATGCCAGAATTACTTTGCTCACAATAAACATCTGACATAACATTTTGCGGTATATCTTGAATCTTTAGAGCTCTTGTTTCAATGAATTCTGTTATATCCATATTCATATTATTTAGAGCATTTTCATCCAGTTCTTCTATAATTACTGGTGCTATAGTACTGCTTTCATTAAGTGTCATATCATTTTCTTGAGCTGACAGTTGGGAATCAAGTTTATCCGTATTGTTGAATGCCATTATAAAACTATTCACTTTTAACACCACAGATCACTAAAAGATTTGTTGAATGTATTAAAAATAATGACTTGAAAACCATAATAAATCATTATTAAATTTTCATATTTTGTCAAAATATTTGACAAGTTATAATATGTGTATATGAGAAATAACAGTAGTTGCTCATTAAAAATCTAAATATTTATATAAAAATTAGTATCATATAACAAATAAACAAATAAATTTATTTACAACATATAAATAAATACTCGAGGTTAAGTTATGACATAAATTGTTTACCTTATTTAATATTGAATTTCGGTGAAAACCTGTTAATTCTTTTTAAAGATAACTGTTTGGAATAAATTTTCGTTAAATATAGAATACAACTGATATAAATAAATTAATTTATGTCGATGACAATGCAGTACATTAAACGTTAGATATCGCCAACATCGCTAACGTGAAGTTCTGTAAACAGTGCGATAATATTCTGCATTATGACTTTCTTGTTCGTTATTTATTGGAACAATTTCTGTACAGCAAAGTGTATCAATGATAGTTCACAAAAATAAGGAGTACGAGAATATTAAATGAAAATGTATGTTTCGAATATTTTACTCTTTCGATTGAAGTGGGCTTTTATTTTAAGAACATTAAGGTTATGACATCAAAACAAGATTTTAACAACAAAAAAACGTCTTTACGTCGTTTTTAGATTTCTTAAACGCTAACTCAATAAACAGATTATATATTACCTTGTTATAATTCAAAACATTAAAAAACAGCATGCTTTGGGAAAATACTGTTTAATAAATTATGCCTTTCAACTACATGTAAGTTTTATACACCACAATATGCATAAACTCTAATGAACACAATTACTTTTATATAAACTAAGTTAACTATGAAGTATTTTCATGATTAATGTTATTTGTAAGTATAATAAGTAATACATAAAAATTTACTTTACAGTTATAGAAATGCTGATGTATTTTTTATAACAACTTCTCATGAAATTTATTATATTTTTCTTTTCATTATTAACTCATTACTGGTTTTGCTATTAATAAACTACTCCAAAGATCCATACTTAAATTTCTATAATATTTATAATAAGTTAGTTTTTTATATATCATTAATCTGTTATGTATAATAATAACTTTCTTTTTGTTTTCAGCAGATAATAGTATGAAGCCACATACATGTTGGCTATATATCACTTTATTATTAATACTTGGTATTATCATTGAGTCTCACAATCAAGTAAATTGCTCATTTGAAAGCAAGGGTTCAAATCCTGAAGTTCATAATATTGCCAAATTACCATGTCGTGGTAATAGTCCTGAACAAGTGAAGGTTCACTTTGCTAGTAGAATTATTGAAAATGAATATATTGTTGCATTCAAAGGATATTACAAACCACATACACGTGAGAATTATATAAAGGCTGCATTGAATTCATCTGGTATCCGCAATTGGAAAATTTTATTTCGTGACAATTTGGCCAGCAATTTTCCTAGTGATTTTGATGTTGTTCTTTTGGAAGAAACAGACAAACACAATGGATTAGATGCTTTAACAGATCATCCTCTTATTAGAAGAGTAACTTCTCAAAGACTTGTACAGAGAAGTTTAAAATTTGTCAATGTATCAGAAGAAACTGATTTTCCAGAATATAAAAATTTTAAAAGAAAAATTAACAATTATGTTAGTTCTGTATAAACTGCATTAAATTTATAATAATTGCTTACATATATAATTAAGAATATAATATTAATAGGTGTCATAAATTATATTGAATTTTAGAATAATCAATTTTGGCAATCAACCAATCGACATACATCACGTAGATTACTGAGGGCTATACCAAGGCAAATTACAAGTATTCTTCAAGCTGACGCTTTGTGGGGAATGGGTGTTACAGGAAATGGTGTTAAGGTATATAAGTTTCTTGAAACTTAGAAGATTAAACATTTAAAAACTATATAACATGAAAAATAATTGCTGTTAGGTAGCAATATTTGATACAGGACTAGCAGCTAGTCATCCACATTTTAAAAAAATTAAAGAACGTTCAAATTGGACAAATGAAAAAACATTGGAAGATGGTTTAGGTCATGGAACATTTGTAGCAGGAGTTATTGCATCTTCTTGTATAGATTGTCTTGGTTTTGCACCAGATGCTGAACTTCATATTTTTCGCGTTTTTACAAATACCCAGGTATGTTTGTTATTACCTTCTGATACCTCATTTCCAGTCTGCAAAATAATAAGAAACTTGTTTTTCATAGGTATCTTATACTTCCTGGTTCTTGGATGCATTTAACTATGCTATTCTAACAAAAGTTACAGTATTGAATCTTAGTATTGGAGGACCAGACTTCATGGATCATCCATTTGTTGATAAAGTATGGGAATTAACAGCAAATGGTGTAATTATGGTTTCTGCAATTGGTAATGATGGTCCTTTGTATGGGTAAGCATCTAAAAATTATTATTCTGTTTCTCGATTTTGTAACTGTATTGTATAAATAAATTTAATTTTGTTTAATATAGTACTTTAAATAACCCTGCGGATCAAATGGATGTTATTGGAGTAGGTGGAATTAATTGGGAAGATCAAATAGCAAGATTTTCATCAAGGGGCATGACTACATGGGAATTGCCATCTGGATATGGAAGAGTAAAACCAGATTTAGTTACATATGGATCAGGAGTACGAGGATCGGCATTACAGACAGGTTGCAGAACATTATCTGGAACTTCCGTGGCTAGTCCTGTGGTTGCTGGTGCTGTGGCACTTTTAGCCAGTGGATTTGTACAAGCAGATGGATCACAATCTGTAAAACAAAGAGTAATTATATTTAAAATTCAATATCATTTAGTATATTTATATTATCAGCATAAAACAAATATTTATATTTTAAGGTAACTCCAGCAAGTATGAAACAGGCATTACTTGGCTCTGCACGTCGCTTACCCGGAGTTGGAATGTTTGAACAAGGTGCTGGAAAATTAGACCTTTTACGTGCATTTCATTTCCTCCGTTCGTATACGCCAATTGCTACTCTTAATCCGAGGTAATTATCATTTTTCATTATATTGTATGATTTATTTCTAATAGAAATGCATTTTAGCACTATCTATAATTATACATTAATCGTGATACATTATCAGTTACATAGACTTAACCGAATGTCAGTACATGTGGCCATACTGTACACAAGCTGTATATCATACTGGTATGCCTACAATTGTAAATATAACTATAATAAATGGTTTGGGAGTATCTGGACATGTAGCAGAACTCATATGGCATCCGTATACTGGCAATGGCAACGGTGAACGAATCGATGTGTCAGTAACTTACAGCGATGTTCTTTGGCCATGGTCTGGATGGTTAGCAGTTGCTATAACGGTTCCGTCATCTGCTCGTGACTGGCAAGGCATAGCACAAGGTTCAATTTATTTGATGATATTCATTCTTTTACATGAGCAAACAAATTTATTAGAAAATCATCTACACAAAAATTATTTTTATACGTAGGTCACATATCTATTACGATTGAATCACCACCAAGTAATGGTGAAGAAAAGTCAAGACAATCTAAAATAGAATTGCCTTTAAAAGCAAAAGTTATTCCTACACCACCGCGACAGTGAGTATACAATTTTTTTACGATGTTAAATGACATATTTAATGGAACGGACACGTTTATTTTATAGCAAACGTATCTTGTGGGATCAGTATCATAATCTACGCTATCCTCCTGGATATTTTCCACGTGACGATTTACGTGCAAAAAACGATCCTCTTGATTGGAACGGAGATCATATTCATACTAATTTTAAAGATATGTATCAGCATTTACGTAATGCTGGTTATTATTTAGAAGTACTTGGTGCTCCATTTACTTGTTTCAGTGCCAAAAACTATGGTACTTTACTTATCGTAGATAGCGAAGAAGAATTTTTTCCTGAAGAGGTAACATATTACATGTATTATATAATTTTCGATAATAATCTTTTAAATGACGTAAACGCACCCATTAATCTGTGACTTCTAGGTGACTAAATTAAAGAAAGATGTAGAGGAGGAGGGTCTTTCTGTAGTTGTATTTGCGGATTGGTATAACGTCACAGTCATGAGAAAAGTAAAATTTTATGACGAAAATACTCGACAGTGGTGGATACCAGATACCGGAGGTGCAAATATACCGGCCCTGAATGATTTATTATATTCTAATTGGGGAATTGCTTTTGGAGATCAAGTCCGTAATGGTCAATTTACGCTCGGGCAACACGCACCTGTAACTTTTGCGTCTGGTACTACAATTACTCGGTACGATAATTTAATAATTCAGTTGTTTACAGCGGTTGCAATTGAACTACATCGAATTCTTAAAATTAATAAATCACTAAAACGAATTGTATTTCCTATTGATAAAGATTTCCAAAAGACGGAGTTATCCTTTATACGGAATTATATGATCAAGGACAAGAACTCTTACTCGAATCAGATTCGAAATCGACGATGTCCGTGCCAATTCTTGGACTTTTCCAAACAAGTGACTATAAAAACATTAAAGAAGTGCAGAATGAGATTCACAGTAACGATGAAGTGGCAGCGAATGAAAACTTAGAAAAAAGTAATATGAAAGATCAAGTAAACATTGTACCCGGTAGAATTGTAGTATATGGTGATTCAAACTGCATTGATGATAGTCATTTACAAAAACGTATGTTTTTAAAACAATCTTTAACTTAATCATTATTATATTATATTTTATTTTGTAAATATATATTCATATTTTACTATGTATTTTTAGCTTGTTTTTGGATGCTCGATGCTATATTGGAATACACAACAACAGGACATATCGCAGCCGTGTTTACAGACGAAAGTCAAACTAAGGCAAAAATTTTGGAAAAATCTAGTATTTTAGATAGCAGTGAATTACCACAACGTATGGAAGGAAGCCATTTAAGACGTCATAGTAAAGTTTTACTGCCAGAAAACACCAGCGCTGGTCATATTCGGCCACTACCATCTTGTCCTTCTATTATTCTTGCTACTCCAAAACCTTTAAATCAATTTGTTCCCATGTATGTAACCACAATTTTTGTTAAATTTTTATCTTATAGTAAGTTAACAATATTAATATAATTTGCAAATTTAATTCTATTTTAGAAACCTTTATAAACCTCAAAAGTTACTGTCGGTCGGAGATACGGTAGCGGCAGTAAATCCAGTTTTGCAGGATTCAAGCCCGTTATGGCTTAGAAGAAGAGTCGGAGGTGCAAATATTCCTACGTTGAACTATCCGGAACGAAACATTATTATCGATGGATTAAAAGAAAGTGATCAAGATAACAGTGAAATATTTACAAGTAAGTGGAGTTACGTGGCAGGAATAATTATCATAGGAAGTATTTTTCTCTGTTTATTAAATCGATGGAATTGCTTAATATCAAAAAGGCATTCTCGAAGAAAACGAACTGTCGGTAGATTACGCAGAGTTATTCAAACAATTTCTCTACGCAGAGTGCCTCAGATGTGATTGTATATTTGATAAACCTTTGACTAATTCAAGATAATATTAAATTATCTGTGGTAAACGCTTAAGAAAATAAAACAAACTATATTATGTGCCTTTGAATACATAGTGATTGACATAAATTTGGAAATTATATAAATTATTTTGATAAATTTTGTGTATTGTTAATTGATTTTAAACAGCGCAAATTTTTGTTAATGTACATAAAAAATGCATTTATTTCTTCGTTTAAGTATCTATAATAAGTTAACGTATCAACTCATTGTGAATATCACAATGTGTTAATAAAATCCATAGAATAAAGCAAACATAAATTTGGACTGTAAATCAAAAAGGTAAAATTTTATATTAAATATTGACAGATTTGATATAATTATATTTTTTTAAATGTTTTATTCTTTTAATTTATGGTACAGTTATTTGTAGTGAACATATATATACGCAAAAGATATGTCAGCAATTATTATCTTGTGATATACAATAATATGTTATACATAATCGTCTTTTATTACGAATGTAATTTAAATAAGTTTTACCAGGTCACAGTTAACACTGTTTGAAGTTTCTGCGTGCAAGCCTCAAACAGTATTAATTTCAGTAAGTAGTAATATAGCATTTATAATTTGTAAATAATATCATTTGATAAAACGGATTATTGAAATAACAAGTATAATGAAATGATTTGTTTTTATATATAAAACTAATGATACAAAAACATTATAATATTTTGTAATTATTTCTACATGTACATAATGTTCCCTATTTGTATAGTTATGTTTCCAAAATCTTTTATATTACAATTATCTTTTAATTGTAAAATGGATTATATGTAATCCAATGTGCTCTATCTTGCTCTACTGCAGATTTGTGAGTAGTAAAAATACTTTTAAATACTTCTGATGCTTTGGGATCTTTAGCAACACTATAATTATCTTTAACTTTTTTATATGCTGGATCTTCAGCTTCACATCTGTTATTTACTTTAATGCTAGCAACTTTATCATCCTTTTTAACTTTCTTTTTTGGCACTTCTTCTTGCTTAATATCTGGAGTTTGATTATCTTCACTAATTTTCTGTTTTTTAGCCTTTTTTTGAACTGTTTTTCGAAGCAACATATTTTCTTCCATCAGTTTGAAATCATCACCTTCTGCATTTATAATAACAACATCTGTCTTGGTAAAAGGTTGTTGACATTGGTGGCATATCTAAAGAACATTACAACACAAATATTTATACTTCCTCATTACAGATTTATCTGATTTTAATATTGTACAATTACTTACTGTACTCTTGACTGCCTTAAGTGCACGTTCACTCATTACACATCCACATGACCACAAAAAGCAAAACTTGTATTTACCATTCATCTCTAGCCCAATAACTGGACAGATATAAGGGCTTCTGCCTTCTGTATAACTATCACCATTTTTTGCTTTATTACCATCAAATGCTGGATTTTTTGTTAGATTTAAGTTCTTCACATCTTTTAAAGTCTTAATATGTTGTGCTGATTCTGGAAGTGTACTTCGATCAAGAAGGCCTTCCAATACAGATTCTTTGCTGTACAGACGTCCTAAAGCACAACCAACTACTGGTGACTGCAATGGTAACTGTTTTATTGAACAATGTTTCCATTTAAACGCTAATTCTGCCTCCTTGTCTTTCTATGAAAAAAAGTCACATATGAATTTATTGTGGGCATTTATTACAAACACATAACAATCCTGTGAATGTATACAAATTCAATATCAAGTTACCTGTTCTGGCTTCTTCTTAACTCTGACAAGTTCGTCCCTACGAGGAATAGTTCCACCATCACAACCCATAATATATTATTTTTTATAAAATGAAACGATTACAAGTTGTTTAATTCCAACGAAATTTACGTCAAATGCTATTAAAGACTGACTGATGTTCGCGCATGACTGGTATGCCTAGTGCGTCGCGAATTACAATGCTACCAACCTTTAGCACATAACGAAATTAATTCTTCGATAAATGTCTAATTTATTCAAATTAAAGTTTGTTTTTTCATATTTAATTTGTGCGATACATATATGAAAAATTAGTATTTGTGATAAAAAATAAAAAGCTATTATATTGTATCGGCTAGAAAGTATCAATTAAATTTCCGGATAGATTGGTATTGGTAGTCATCTTTGTAGACAATTCCAAGTCAGCTGATGATACTGTGGCTCAGTTTATGCTTTAGTTGCCGGGTGGGTCGTAAGGCAGCAGCACACAATTGTCATCACGTGAGGTCACAATGGTTTCTGATAGTTTCGACGAAGAGTGATTAGAACAAGCGAATGTTTTGAATTTCTCGAGAAATTCAAGCATCTGCCGTGTTCTCCTAGTAAACTTGAAATTTAATATATTTCGTAAGTAAAATCAAGTTATTCCTTTTTTATAATGAACCACTCGTAAGCATATTTATTAACAAATGAAAAAATATTATTAACCCATGTTTTACGATTAAAAGATGCTATATGTTATCGTGAAAGGATTATAATGAACATTTTTGTAACGTCAAAATAACATGTACGTCAATTATTGTGATTTCTGTTAGATCTCAAGATTATTCGAAATTTCATACATGACGCATTTTTTGAAGACAACGATGTTACTCGATTGTGTTTATCGATTTTATTAACAATACATTTAGCGAGTGTTATTAAATCATTTGAAGAGGTAAGGTTAACTTCACGTTGAAGTTTTCGTGCGACCAACGTCAATTCAAGGACGTCTCTTTTCATATGCAATTTCACGTACATTTGTCATTTCCCTATATTGATCGGTGTGTAAGTTGAGCGCGCCATTCTTGCACATAGTGTATGTCACGTGGAAAGCGCGCTTAATTACATAATACCGTCGTTGAAGAAATACATTGTGCCACACCCCCTTCTTTTATTTAATTTTTTGCATTTTCCCATAGCTTCTAAAATTATTTTTAACTTAAGTTTTATATCATTGACGGTTATGTACTCAATTGATTGGCGAAGCAATGAATAACATTAATTACATGTCATTTTAATAGACTAATAGCGACGAAAATGAAGCAGGTGGTTGTTGACAATATCACTGATCTTTTTAGACTAATTTTCAGTTCTAAACGTTATTAAACTGTAACAACTATCATACTATCATGTTAGAGTCTGTTTAAACTAAGCCTAGACACTATTATTTTAATACTATTGGTTTGAGCATAACAAAAATTACAGGACATGTTTATTGTAATTTAATTATAATGCAATTTTATTAATAGAAAGTTTATTCGCTGTTATATATAATTGCCTAACATCTCTAAGATGTATCTTACAGTAGATTGACAATATATTCTTGAAATATATATTTTTTTTAATGACCTTGTCTTTTGAGTAAGCTAATTAAATTTATGTACTTTACTTCTTTGAAGTATTATCTTCATATGCATTAGGAAGTACTATATAAAAATTCCAGGTGATCAAATCTGAAAGTAGAACTTTAGTATCTATACTTATTTTAAACAGACTGAAAACGGTCTCATTATGAAAAAATGAAGTGAAATATGTCATTGAGTTGAATTTATGTAAAATAATATGTTAATAATTTTATAAAAATGTGTATATATACATAATTATGACAAAACAAAAATGATATAGATGTAGTTTATATAATTTAATTAACATGATATAATATTGTATTTCAGATACAGTAAAACATTTATATTAAAATAACATCAGAATGACAGAATATTGGTTAATATCTGCACCAGGAGATAAAACATGTCAGGAAACATGGGAAACCATGAACGATTTAACATCGAAACAACATTCTTTGTCAGTCAATTACAAATTTCACATCCCGGATCTAAAAGTCGGAACATTAGACCAGCTGGTTGGTCTTTCGGATGATTTAGGAAAACTTGATACCTATGTCGAACAAGTGACACGCAAAGTGGCAACATATTTGGGAGAAGTTCTAGAAGATCAAAGGGACAAGCTCCATGAAAATCTTTTGGCTAACAATAGTGAGTACAGTGTTGTTGGGCTTGTATCCTTAGAATTTGCTCTTTAATTTATATTTATATATATCCTCTACTAAAGGAGGATACATTATTGAAAAATTCAGGGGTCCAAAACTGTGCAATTGTTTTCTTTTCTAACTTTAAAATTTTGTCGAATGAAACTGCCAATATCATAAAATTAGTAAAGTGTTAATTATTAATAGTGTTTTTTGGACTCCTGCAAACAGGTATCGATCGATTTTTTGTGTATGATGTTTTGATATAAAATAATATTGGTTGGCAAGGACATCAATGAATACTATACACAACACAAAACATGCACACAAGTTAGAATTTTTTTTAATGATACTCTTAAACATGTATCAGTTGAGTTCTTAAAACTTTAATTTATTCATTGAAAATAATGATAGCACAATTAGAGTCTTTGATCCTTATTCTCCTCAGTACCTTACATTAATAGACTGATAGATGATAACAAAATTTTGTCTGTGTACGCTAATTCTTATATGACAACAATATTATTTTTTATAAACTTATCTGACTAGATACGTGGTTTATGTTGAGGATAATATACAGGCAAAATAAAACTTGTCGCTATAGCACATAGTAACTAACATTCATAAATATGATGTGTACCATGAATATTAAAATTTGATTAAATTTTTATACTAAAAATATTACTATACCATTAAAAATGCCATATTTTCCTCTAATTTAATTTACAAAAATATTTGTTTGAACATATTTGATACATAATATTTCAAATATGATCTTTTTAAATACAAAAATAAATAACACATGAAAATATTCTAACATGTTTAATAAAAATTAATTAATAATTTTATGTACCTTAACAGTTTGATATTTTTCCAAGTAACATAATTTAACAATTTTTATCACATTTCATATTGAGGTGAAGATAAAACATTTTATTAAAGTATAAAATATAATGGTACACATCATATTCTGGCATATAACTTATATATCTGTAGAATGCTTATTACTATAATTGAGTTAGAAATCATTTAATTTATTATTTACTACAAATAACTTCTCATATTTGTGGTGTTGCTTGGCTTGCTTTGTTTAATTTGGACCACATTAACCCTATTTCCCTACCTTATTATTTTATTAACAAATGCTCATACATGTGCACCATCAAAGATGTTGTATAAAGCTATAAAAAAGATTTTAATACACAAACATGCAGTATTATCATGTACTAAGATATGGAAGAAAGATTACAAACATATAGAAACATAGAACACACCTGATATTATATGGACCACACTTGTTATCAAAAATTTACAAAGGACGCAAGGAGTTGCTTGGGTTACTGTGGTCACCAAGCTCCAATTAGTTATTACAAGAACTTTTTATTTTTTCCTTCAGTTTTTTTATTGATTTATTACCTCTTGACGTTATTAATCATTTGCAATTTAAGTTTGTATCACTGCATATCATTTGCTCATACAGTGTTTGGTTCTTCTGCTCATTTCGATTACATCTCATTTTGTATTTGTTTTTATTATTTTTCTTTTGTTTCCTTATTATTTCTGTCATATCGGAGTATTTAACGAAAAACTACTTAAAATTACAGATATTAATTCTTGTACAATTTTTATGAGAAAAAAGAATATTTTAGCTCATCACTACAAATAGTTGGAGTGTATTCTATTGGATATTACAATATAATTAATCGAACATAAATTCCTAATAACATAAAGGAACATAAGTTCCTAAGTAGAGGAAATCTAATCCTAGAACATATTCCATTTTCTCTTTCAATACTGTTTTTTCAATTTTTCTTTTTTTTTTTTTCTTTTTGGGCAGAAGAGAAAGAGGGTAGTGGAGTTCTTACCATAGTAGTTGATGGACCGTGATTGAAAAGGGGAGCATATCATGTTTTTGGATTGAACTTTCCTTACTTAGGAAAGTGTACATTGAATTTATACTTTTTTCAATAAATGGGTAATAGGTATATATTTTACTTTTGGTAGCTATTATCATAGTGATAGTACTTGGAATTGGATTATAAAAGTGCTTTCGAAAACTGCCATAGTTTTACAATTGGTTATTAGGGTGTACAGATTTCCATACGCTAAATACTCCGTGATTGTTTTCTTTTTTTCTTTTTGAGTTATTTTGATTGAGTTTCGACAGCATTGTCGTTAGGCATTTGCGTAGGACGCAATAATAGTTGAACGAGACGTAAGAAAAATCGCGCGGAGATTGGGACTGGGCTGTAATGGATAGGTCAAACGTCAGTGGATGGGGAGAGCTCGAGCCCCGAAGGGGGTCCGGACACCCCGCCAAACACCCCCGTCACCCCATCACACAAGACTTCAAAGGAGCACCACAAGCAGTGGAAGGAATCGGAGAAATGTGAACCAGAACCGGCCACCTGTTTAGGTCAGCATCATCACCAGCGTCATCATCATCATCACGAGCATCATCACAGTCATAAACATCATAATCATACCTCTGATTTTGAGAAGAAGTCATCACACAGCCCACAAGGCATTTGTGATGCCCGATCATCAAATGATCCTTTATCAGCATATTCATGCTACCACGCGCATTGGTGCGCCGCTTCAACCTCTTCCACACCTATTCCTAGTCCTACTCCTACGAGTCCAAGTCTTTCCCTTTCATCAAACTGTAGCAGTGAAGGAGAGACCAGATGGCAGTCGGCGCCGCGTCATCGGACTACTGAGAAAGCTGATCAGTCTACCTCCAATCGCAAATCGCTTGGCAATGACGACGACGACGAAGACGATGCGGACCAAAACAACGACCAAGACCAAGACCAAGACCATAGCGGCAATTTGCCCAATCCAGGTACCCGTCCTATCACCGCCAGGTCACCCATCGAACCTTTCCCAACATAGCTGCGAGACTTGTTCAAACCTATGTTCCTGTGCACCTCGTGATTCGCCCGTTTAGCGACCGATTCTTGTCTTGTCTTATCTCCTTTGGAGGTAGATATAGGAGAGAAAGAAAGAGAGAGAGGTTGTCATTTTATGCTATTCGAGTTTTCAAACAACGAATTTCGCATGCAGCTTTTGCTTAGAGAAAAAGAGGAAGAAAAATATTGTAACTCACGTCGATTTATCTTGGATCTTTCTATACACTATATATATATATTAAAATCGTTTTGATGATCCTAGTGCGCATTTCCTTCAATGTCAATTTTGCACAACTGCACTACATATGCAATGTTTGTAATGCTGAAATATTTTCTGCCAAATTTTGCCTCTAATGTAAGAAATTATTTAAAGTCTTCTTAAATGTTATTGTGCTGTGTCAAACGAGGAAGCATTGCTTATTACATATTATTTTTCATTTTGTCACTGTAATTAAATTTTCTACACTTATTTTGTAATAGAATCTGCATTGTTTAAAAGATAGTTTCTTTTGTTTTGTATCAATAATTACTAAATATAAGTTACATATTTCTGTATATACTTATTAATTATCTGATAAAAGTTGAAGGACCCCCTGTATAAGTCATGACAATCTCTCTCCAATGCTTACAGCATACACGAAGTGAGACAGTACCAAAAGGAAAAATACTTGGCTTACTTTACTTAGCTTGTTATTCAAAATACAAAAGCCTAGTATATCGAATATTTTATATCGTATCACAGTAATTTCCTCACCGATGTTACAACAACATTTGATTTCTTGTGCACGCAGGAATTATAAAATTGGAAGATAACAAAGACAGCTACCCATGTTCTAGCACATTTTAATTGCAGCAAATGTGCGTACATTCTTAATGTTTATTTTTCGGAAAATGCTCTAGTATGTTTTAAGTTCTTAGCTAGTTCTTTTTCACTCCTGCGTCCTAGTTGTGAATAAATACAGGTTTTTTTACAAACAGTAAAATCATTGAGTGATCATTCAACTTCTTTTTAAAAAGATTCCTTACAGATATGAAAGTGTCCCGTTCAATTAATACTTTTTGAAAATTGTTCAATCAATTTTTCCAGGTGCTGTGGACGAATGAATGAACACGTAGTGTTTTACCTTGATCATTATCAACCTCTATTTACATTTAAATTGCTTCTTATTATAATACTTTTTTTTTTTCATATCTTCTTATACCATACTTTGTTTCAATTTTCTTATTTATACGGTTTTCGTTATATGTTATTTTTGAAAGATACATGTTTAAATATATCTTAAACCTTTAAAAATAACATATTGCTTGATTAAATTAGAGTATATTAATACGTCGATACATGTCAGAATATAACTGATTTATAGTTACTTCTATTCATACATATTTGTATTTATAAGTACAGTAATCTAAAGTATGGTTTAAGAATAATTGTGAGATACGCTATAATTTGAATACAATAACACTATTTTATACATATGAAACTTTATTTTTTCAGTATATTTTTTTAGCATTTTTTCATACCTAGTTTTCACATGCTTTTTTACCATTACTTTTTATAATTTTTATAGACGACAATACTGCACAAACTATAATACATGTACAATATATGTATTATGGATGTTAGCACAGATTACAGAGGAGATACAACTAACAAAAATTTTAAAAACACTTATCGATCGGTACATGGATTAATGAAATACTGTTTCGCATGATCAGATAGATTTTGATGACAGTATGGTGCTCAATACCCTTCAACACTACAAGTTACCCATATCACAAAGAAACATCCTACTGATCAACTTTCATAAAGTACCTTATAAACAGCATGAAATGCTTAAATATCTTGGCTTAGCTGCATATTTTGTGTCTATGTTAATATTGTTCATATTATATCATTTTAGGTCATTGATTAAAAAAAAAAATAATATTTGATAATGACATGTAAAAGAACATGAAGAGTCTATTCTATGTAATCATCAGTTGTCACTACATTTTATAGTATTCATTACAGTCACACTAACAAGTTAAATATACATGCGTATGCGTGCATGCGTGCGTGGGTGTTTGTTCATCCCAAATTATCAATTAACAGCTCCATAAAAAGACATAAGAATGTAGATCAAAATTCATAATAATCAGAGAGTTATCATAAATTTTGTTTGAATGAATATTTCAACATATTTTTTGAGACTCTGTAACTTAAAGAAATGTGCAATCCATTTCTCTGAAATAATTCACAGTAGTACGATTATATTTATTATACTAACAATTAAATCAAAGGGACTAGCTGGGACCGCTTAATTCATTCAAACGTGATTTACGAGTAATTCTTTACCATACCGACATATAAATTAATATCTGCTTAAAGAGTTATTTACTTAATAAAATGATTAATTCCGTTTAAATGAAGTGAATTTAATAACAATAAAAAATGAATTGATAATATAAAATGCTTCATTAATGTTTGCATGCTGTATTTTGTTAATGTCTCGCTTATTTTTGTAATGCTAATAATAAGTAAGGAGCGTACTAGAATCAAAAAATGAGTTTAGTAGAAACAGTCTTTCTCTGTTATCTCATTATTATCAATACTCTCCTTATCACAGAGTCAACATGAGAATTAATTTAATTGTGGTCCAGCTAACATTAATTTAATTAGATATGTATTTATGTACATTTTGTATTGTGCATACACACACACACTTAAGAAAATGCATAATTGCAAACATAATCTAATAAAGCTTCTTTCTTTTTTTGGTGGGAAAGGAATAAATGATTAAAGATAATATCATTATTTTACAAAATTGTTAAAACAATATATTTTCAGATTATTTATGAACTTGTGTGTTTGAACAATACACTATACAATTCAACAGAGCTTTATTCTTTTCAGCTTATAAATTTTATCAAATCATTAAAAATATATTCAGTATTGCATTTGTAAACACATTTAAGCACCTAGTACATTACATGTGATTTAAATATTGCATGTTATTTATAATTTCATATTTCCAAAGTTTTATGAGCTCTGTTTGAATACTTATGCAGACATATAAAAATATGTTATCCCAAAAGACAACTACACTAAGATTTTAAATTTACTAGGTGATCTACCATCTTATATAACTCGATTCCAGTGGGATATGGCAAAATATCCTATTAAACAATCATTGAGAAACATTGCTGATATAATCAGCAAACAAGTTGGTCAAATTGATGCAGACCTTAAAACTAAATCACAAACTTATAACAATCTAAAAGGCAGTTTACAAAATCTTGAAAAGAAACAAACGTAAGTTTATTATTATAAGTATGTAAATATTTGTTTAATAATTTAATGCTTTATATAATTGTATTTTATGTTTTTAAATTTTCATTGATGTTAACGCATAGTACTCTTTGAGCAATAACATTAAATGATTATTATAGGGGAAGCTTATTAACAAGAAATTTGGCAGATTTGGTGAAAAAAGAACATTTCATCTTGGATAGCGAATATTTAACTACTTTACTTGTCATTGTGCCAAAGTACGTATACGTTTCTTCTCTATAATTATCTTCACTCTTATTATTGGTACTTTACATTAAATTTTTCAATACAAATTTTAGAGCAAATTTCCATGATTGGTATGGTGGATACGAAAAATTAACAAGTATGATTGTACCACGTAGTACCCAGCTTATTATACAAGATGCTGATTATGGATTATTTACTGTTACTTTATTCAAGAAAGTCATGGATGAATTTAAATTACATGCTCGCGAGAAAAAATTTATTGTTCGCGATTTTACATATAATGAAGAAGAATTAGCAGCAGGTAATATGTACTTCAGTATTGTCCTATTATCATACTTTTAATCGTATCTAAATATTTTATGAAATTGACTAAACTGTATTATAGGCAAAAATGAAATAACAAAATTGGTAACCGACAAAAAGAAACAATTTGGACCACTTGTACGTTGGTTAAAAGTTAATTTCAGTGAATGTTTTTGTGCATGGATTCATGTAAAAGCTTTACGCGTATTTGTAGAGTCCGTTTTGAGGTAATGATGCACAGTAACCATTGTAATAAGAAACTTTTAGGTACTTATATATTAAAATAATAATTTAATAGGTACGGCTTACCTGTAAATTTTCAAGCAATTCTATTGCACCCTCATAAAAAATGCGCAAGGCGATTACGTGATGTTCTTAATCAGCTTTACGCTCATCTAGATTCTTCTGCCACATCTTCTGCACAAGGAAACCAAGATGTAAGTTACAGTATTCTAATAATATTTATTTTGCTTATATATTATTGTTAGCATTGCACATTTTTTTATATGTACTGTTCGAATGAAAATTTTTTTTTTTTATCGTTCTTAAATTAATACTTTTTTTATATTCATTTGTTCAAACAGAGTGTGGATATACCAGGATTAGGTTTCGGTCAAAATGACTATTTTCCTTATGTGTATTATAAAATCAACGTAGATATGGTCGACGCTAAGGTTTAATCGGCAAAGATGAATTTATTTCCCTATATTTTAAATTTCTTCTCATTTAAGTAATACATACTTCTGTAACTCCAGGTACTTAATGAAGGTGCGTACACAATAACATTGTTGTTTGTATGAAGTATATTTTGCATTTTTTTTTCTTTGTTATTGTTTTAATTTTTATTCTCAATTTTAAACGTAATTATCATCGGTTCACTTCCAGGAGTAAATAAAAAATATTTATCAAAAAAATGATATTTTTATAGTGCATCAAAATGCCTGGAGAGATGTATGTAATTTGATATTAGCTCAATACAAACTGTGCATAATAGATTGTACAATCATTTGTATAAATTCTAAAAAACATGTTTGAATGTATATTGAAAATTTTAATTTCTTTTTGAGCAGGCTACGTTTAATTGAACAAAAAATATTAGTACAAATGAAATTCATAATACGATTGTTACATCGGCTTTCTGTGTTAAAAAAATTGAAAATATCGAAATTATTATTATAATTCTAATAAGCATGTATTCCTTGCAATGCCTATATGCATTAATTTATAAAAATTTCTGTTAAATATAGCACAACTTATTTTACATAATACTATATTAAGAAAAGAAGTAAATACCGTGTCAGAATAAAAATTCTGCGATATAAAACTGTATTATTTTATGTATTATCTATAAAGTTAAGAAAATTGTGAATATTGAAAGGAAAAGTTCATCTTGTTATGAAAACATGCATCATAATGTGGATCAAAATGCTTTTACTATGTTCATCGAAACAATCTTCATATTGCATATATTATAAACCATTCAACAAAATAAGTGTTATCTAAATGTTGAAATACGTAGGTTCCTTTTATAAAACATTAGAAACTGATGTTTTAACAATCCAGAGTATACAGATATATGCTAATGTATCAGTGTTACTAACTAGAAGTTATAAAATTGCAAAACATTAGTTAAACGTTGAAGTATTACTATTAACATTATATTTCAAGTTCGGATAGTGTATAAATTAAATTATAATAAATTTAAACAAAGTATTAAAGTATTGATTTGAAGGCTGCACAAAAATAAACAATAACAGTAATAAATCACCGCAACACATTTCGAGTGATTGAACAGATTGTATTATAAATGCCTTGTGTATAGAAAATATACTATATGCAATATTATTTTCAATATTGCTTATATCTAATTCTCTTCAAAGTAATATTTTCGTTACAAGAGCATAAAATGAAACGTATGTTTAAATACTATAATCTGTATATATATTTTAAAAACAAAATGGGTTACAGGTATGGTAATACTGTTTTTAATTTGTGCAACATATTTTAATCCATTAAAAATAACCTACATAGTTTATAAATCTTGTTTCAATAATGAGTTCGTGTTATAAAACACACTTGTATTCCAAATGTAAATTATTATATTGTTGACGATATAAATGTTAATAAAAAGAAAAAGAAAATCTCATCGTCATCGATTAAATTTTATTAAAAAGGAGAAGGAAATAGGAAAGAAAATAAAACAGTTGCCTTTGCGTTATGCGTTGAAAATATTCCATGTATTAAAACTGTTATATGTATCATAATAATAATTTTTAAAATGTATTATTTTATATATATCTATATATATATATATATATATCTCCCAAAATTGATTACATTGTTTGTATTGTATGAGTATGAAATTCCAACTTTAAAAACCATTTAGTCAAAGCAATAACGATGTTGACTAATGAACATATATATATCTTGAATTTATAAATTAAATGAACTCTTATATGTGATTTAACATTACGCCATTACAACTTGTAAATTTATTAAACCAAAATATCGTTTAACTAACTTGCTCTTATTAATTGTACAGACAAATAATACTATATGTATAATAAATGGTAAGTCCTTTCGCCGTTCGCATTTATTAAGAAATGCAATATAAGTTCTTAAAACCCTTCAAAAATTCTTGTTATTTAAGTGACTAATATATTAAATTATGACATTCAAGAAGAAACGTTACTACTTTGGCACAATTTCTGAAATAAGAAAAAATATGTGGTTTTTATAATCTCTCATTATGTAAATATTTCATAAACATTACCTGTAAACAATCAATCTCTTCATCCCAGTTTCTTTCATTGATTACTTTTATTGCTTTTATGAGTATGTTCTTTATTTTATTAACATTCTGCTTAAATACAGCTATTACGTCTGTTGCATGAACATTATCATCACAATCTCTCCAACAATCATAATCTGTTGCCATTGCTACAGATGCATATAAAAGTCCTGCTTCTTTTGCTAAATATACCTAATTAAAAAATGTGTTATAAAACGTGATTTATAATCGTGTTATTTAAATGTAAATATAGCATATCTTGTATTCTAAGCTTGCTGAAATTTATAATAGTACCTCTGGACATGTAGTCATGTTAACTAAATGTCCACCCCACAGACGTAATGCATTACTTTCAGCTTTTGAAGAAAAACGAGGTCCTTCTATAGTTACTATTGTACCACCTTTTCTTATTTCATATCCTAATTCCTTTGCAATTTTAAATAGTATTTCAGATGTATTTGGATCAAAAGCTGGTTCCATTGGCATGTGACATACTCCTGGAAGTTATGAAGGTTTGTAATTATGTTAACATAATTTAATATAAATCAAATATTTACCTGCATATCTTGATGAAGTACCATCATATAAAGTTACCTTTCTACTTATTGTTCTGTCCAAGAAACTGTCAGGAATAACTAATTGCCCTCTACAAATGCATTCTTGTAATGAACCACATGCAGTGGATGCAAGTACATGAGTACATCCAGCTAATTTTAGAGCTTCAATATTTGCTCGATAATTTACTGCACTAGGACTTATTTTATGACTTGGTCCATGTCTACGCTTAATTAAATAAAGTTTTTTTTCCTTAATTTTATTTGTTACATTGAGATTACCTTGCTTACATTAACTAATGTAAAAAAACTACAACATTACCTTGATAATAATATCACTTCTACACCATTACAGTTTCCCTGATAAAGATCACTAGATGGTAATCCAAAATCATTTTTGGCTTCTTCTCGTGGTATTACTTTGCAATTGTCTAATATCTGATTCTGAGGATTGTTTAAACCAGAACCCCCAATTATTCCAATCTGTAATTTATGATTATAAGAATCTATGCAAACAGGTGTTCTTTAAATTTAAAAAAGGAACATCGAATACATGCACAACATGAAACGGTCATTTTAATTAAACATTTTACACGAAAGAAATAGGCAACATAGGTCATATATCTCATATATCTACAGCAAATCACATAGTTAAGGCAATTTATTTTTAATACAGTACATTATTAAATTAAACTGAATATGTAAATAAAAGTTTTACCTTCACTTTATACTTAGCCATTTCAAAAACACGTGTTACTTTGTCTACTTTCCGTGATGTTATACAATATAATATATGACTCTATTTTCCTTGATATGATATTTTTTATATCATGTACACATCAGATTAAATCTGACTTCCTGCGGGAAAACGGCGGTCAGGGAAAGAGGCTCCCACCACCTAATATAGCACTCACGCATTGGCACACAGTATGTATAATTCATAAGAATCGATAAGCAATAAAATTTCTTCAAATAAACGTTTACTTTAAAAACAAGTTGCTGTTTCATTTTACAACAGAATATGAACAATAACCTATAATTAAGTAATTAATTTAAAACGTTGGAAGAATTTTGAGAGCCTTATTTATACACGTTCTTTAAAATTTATATTATCGCGCGCTTTATCTGATATTGAGGTGGCTCTGATAACTGCTTCCCTTTTAATAAGACTATAAAATTTAGTAAAATGCTTCAATTAGCAATACTAATTAACTTTAGAATACACAATATATGTTAGTAAATCGAAAGTAATGACTAAGGTACATAATTATTTTCGAAATTTAGTTCTAATTTCTACCTTTTACCTTTGGATGGTTAAGCATTTTGTGTATCCATAAAACTTTAAATTTCTCAAGCTGTGAATACATCTTTTTGACATTGTCGTGTTAATAGAACAATTTGCGGACATTAAAACAAGTGAGCTGTTAAACTAACATTTTTATTATATCTCAAGCATTTCGTACATAAATAATATTTTTCATTGTTCTTTTTTTACAAAACATAAAAAGTATGGCAGCATTATAAAAATATAATTAAAAATATACGAATAGCTTTGACCCATTTAAATACATCATAAATTACTTAATTAAACAAAATTTCATTGGATCAAAAAAAATGCTTCTACTGATAATTCATATTCAAATAGTATCAACCGATTTAATAAAAAAGTTTAAAAAAAAATTGGATTTCAAAGTTCTTCTGCATCTTCTAAACGTTTGATAACTTTTTTATATTCTTCTTCTAAACCTCTGTATTCTTTTTCAAGAGTTTGTATACGCTGTTCCAATGAGGGCAACGTTATGTTCCCGCGTTTGTCAATGGTTTTTAATGCACATTCCAGTTTTTTTAAATCATTCTGTTCTCGTCTGTATGGAATATTCAATCTTTTCTTTACATCTAATCTGTAGTCACGGTATTCATGTTCATTTGTTAAATCTGTTGCACGTAATCTTAAAATTTCGTATACTCTTCGAGCTTGTTTCTAAAATGAAATTTGTATAAAACGAATGTTTATAAAAGAAATAGGAACATAATAAATACCTTATTAATTTTGAATTTTTCTTTTGCTTCTACAGCCATTGCTTTATTAAAACCTTGAAGCAGGTATTCTCGTGAAAAACTCGGTAACGTGCTGCAGTTCATTGCATCCACGTAATCTCTTATTCGTTGAAAGCTAGCAGAAGGGTCCTCAACTACAACAATGATGATAATGGCTTACCAAAATGAACTAGATTTACTGAAATGAAAGTATCTAATCAAGTTTCATTTCTGCTCCGTTTTTCTCAAAATTAAATCAAAATCCAAAGATCCATTTGTAATTATGTTCCAGGACATTTACATTTACCTGTAATATCTATGACCTCGTTTCTTCCAATATAGTCACGATAAATAGCATGTAACAAATGAGCAGCAAGACCCATGTTTTGAAATGGTGGCAAAATTAAAACTTGGGCTATACGAGGTCTAGTATGATGAGGATAAGCATAATACTGATATACAGTAGCAAAACCTATGGTTGCATAACGGACAGTACCATCCACAGTATATTTTTCAAACCTATTTAAACAAAAGTAATCTATGTAAAAAATATCTCATTTGTAACCAATTAACGTAATAAAATAAAGTAATAATTAACTTACACATTAAAGTAGTGCCACCGATCATCATCTATGTCTATAAAATTAGCAGCATCTATATACCAAAGAACAAATGTTCGTAGACGTTGGTGATACTCCCTAAATCCTTTGTAAGTCATATCTGCTTTATAAACTTCAAATTTTCTTGTACATCCATCATCTATTGAAATTTGTAATCTCACAGTATATGGAATATTTTATGTTCAATGAAGTACAATTTATTTAAAACAAAAAATTACCATTAATAGAAAAAGAATGGAGTAATTCACCATGAGGTCTAAATGTATCATCTTTTTTCAAAGATTTAATGAATGCATCTAAATTATCATGAACTTGCGGAGCAAGTTTGTCTGCAATTTTTGGCAATACTTCATCAGCTTCAACTCCCTCATAAAGGGCTTTGCTTATTTTTTCTGAGTAAGTCATACCCAAATATGTTTCTAAACAACCTGCCGAGTAGTATAGCTTCACTCTCAGATCCCGGTAACCAAATATAGATTCACTAACAAATAAGATAAATAATCAAGAAAACAAATAACAAATAAATGTAAATAAATATATGCAATTTAATTACTATATACATGTATGTATTGATACTGTAATCTAAGGAAAAAGTCAATTTTTTACAATGACTTAAAATTAACATGTGTATATATATATATATGTATAAAATTATTTTTTTTTAACAACTTAACAAACCTGTCTCCAAATACCTGATGAGACATATCAGGTTTAAATGTAGTTTCATCATTTTCTAAGTCTTCTACGTAACGTACTAATTTAAATTCCAAAGCATCATTGCTACTTATTACTAATGCTTTTAAACGTGCTGTTGCTGGATCTTCCATATTACTGAAATCAAAAATAAATAATATCGATTAATTAATAAAAAATAAACAATGTCACGTGTAAACACAATAGCTGCTTATGAAATGGAGTTAAATTAAAACTAAACATTTCATCAAAATATCAGCATTTATCTAATACTTATTCCTCCTTATAATTTTAGAAGTATTTAAAGAATAAATTTACACTATACAATAAACAATGTACATTTATATATTTATGTTACATGCTTAGTTACATAGATGATCGATAGACTCACAAATATTTATAGGTTATATACTGATTATTTTACAACAGAGAGAAGAAAATACTAACTGTAAGATGATAATTAACACAAACTATATTGAATATAAGTTATATGATTAACAACAAACAATACACTTCTACGCAGTCATTTTTAAACTTATATTTATTTTTATACTAATATTTTCGTTAATATTCAAAAGTATTATTGCCATTTCTGTAATATTACACATATTATCGTGTTATTTATACCTTCCTTTAATACGAGTATATAATAATTTTCAATAGATATCACTTTAAATTTCCTTTCAGTAAATACAACTATGAAACAACTTCGCGCCAAAAATAAAGCCGTTATTTTAGCCAAATAGAATCCCTCTGAAGATTATGAATTGACTACAATAAACTGTCGTGAATTCTCAAAACTCATAGGTTATTACAAGCGGTACTTATAAATCTCAGTTACTTTGTTAAATTTAGAAATGCTGTAGTACATTTCAGTGACGTATAATTTGAAATTTGTAGAAAATAATTATAAACGAAAAGATTATACCACCTTGTATACATCTGGCCAGAAAACGCACTAAATAACTAGAGGACAATTTGCGCAGCTAAAGTAGTCTAGGGAAATTCGTAACCACGAAAATAAGGTGTCTTTACACTCTGTTTTTACCTTCATGGTTATATACATGGCGAGTAAAAATAAAAAATTAGTAAGAGTCGGTGATTATGTGAAAACGAACAAATATTACATGCTGTTTTTGTAATAGATTTATAAAATAAATGAACATAAAACAAAAAGTATTTCGCCTAATGAGCAAAGTATGCAGTAATCAACAAGAATTATAAAACTTTCCGTTCACTAAGTATATAATTTTCGGTTTCAAAATCATCATAGATTATAGAGTGCGTAGAACTGAAAGCGTGACATGCGCAGAAGGACCGGAAATCGTTATTTAGTTACTTTATTCTTCACATTCTTTATGAATGTATAAAATAACAAAAGAAGTGTTGAAGTTTTTATTATGAATTACAGAATACGATTTTGAAATATATATTTCATCGTGTATGATGTTCACTGTCACGCGTATTCTTTAATCAAAATAAATTATTGTAATAATCAAACATGTCAGCAGGCGAGGTGAAGAAGGAGGAAGAGCCTTTAATAATTCATACATATCCTCTGTGCAAGGTCTGTGTTTGGTTCAATGATTTATATACAATTACATATGAGGTAACGTTTCTGATTAAAATCTTCATAGTTTAGTGATATGCGAGAGGAAATGAAACAAGAAGTAATGGAAATATGTGTCACTGCTACAGAAAAATTTACACATAACCACGAACTTGCGGCTCGATCTATTAAAGACGGTTTAGATAAAAGATTTGGAGGTCCGTTTCATGTGGTTATTGGAGAATCGTATGCTTGTGCAATTACGTATCAAGAAAATTCGTTATTGTACATGTTTAATGGCGGTAACATTGCAGTACTTGTATGGAGAACAATTTCCACTTTTTAATGAAAATGTTAAAAGTACAATATACAGATTTTACATGCTATATCGTCGATGTAATTTATTTGTATTTAAATGTCTCATTCAGTGTGGTATGTATATATGTATATATTAATGAATGGTAAGTGTATCACGATATAAATTTCACAATAGTAATACCGTTTGAACTTCGGGTTCAATTTTGTTTACGTTTTCATAAGAAAATTAAGGTAATTTAGGTTTGTACTAATTAACGGGAACACAAATTCCCCGGGGAAAATTGAATTTGCGGCTCCTTACGCGCCATAAACATTGAACTGCGCAGTAAACCACTGCGCATCGCAGAGCGCATAGCGCGCTAAGTTTAATTGTAAATAAAATAAACTTCGATATTTGCCCTAATTTATTAGCTGATATGGAAATTAAAAGATAAATAAATAGAAAGGGGAATAAAATTGCAATACAATTTACAAAACCTCTTTTTTATTGATGCTTCGACAACATGGGCTGAGACACACACATTTGCTCATATGAATTTATACCACTGCGTGTTCCAACATATACATACACAACTCGTTAAATTATTGCATCGCGCTGCACTAGATTCGAGAAATAGATTAACTTAAAACTTTTTCATATTCTTCCATTTAGCTCTGCGCAATGAAAGCCTTTTACAATTTCGTATCTTTACATGACAAAATAAGCGATAAACATTTGTATTTGTAAAATTGCAATCAAATTATGAACAATGTATTTATTAATTCGAATATTTGCTGCTCTCAGTACAAGACAATTTAATCGTTACATTCGTCTCAGTCGGTAATTTCGCCTTTAAGAACATTTAAAATTCGATTCTTCGTCAAAAATCAAAAATTCCTCGCAGGAGAACCTTATCGTAATATTAATTGAAAAACGAAGATTTCAAGTAGAGGTTTAACAGTGAGAATGTTAACAGGGTTGCAACGTAGGCTTCCTTTAGATGACAAGTGTCGGAAGAGGGTGGAACTCACAAATTTTCAAAATTTTAGATTCTCAAATTACTAAATTCCTAAATTCTAAAATTCTCACATTTTCAAATTTCTGAACTTTCGAATTTTCAAGTTCTCAAATTTGTAAATTCCCAAATTTCCAAATAAAAATTTTTGAATTTGTAAATTTGAAAATTTACCAAATCAGCGAATGACCTCTTCTTCAACGTCATTTTCGCTAGCGAAGCCTACCATGTTTGCCAGTGTACACAAGTGTTTCCGGTGGAGTTCAATGATAAATAAGCTCTTTCGCACGATTAATCGTTGAATTTGATCTACATAAACAATAATAATAATATAAAAGAGACGAGAGTGAGTCTCATTCGTGTGCTCCTCTTTCAGTTTTTCTGCGATCGCAGCGTTGGAAATATGAAAAGAAAGGAAAAATCATTTCCGACCATTCTATATGCATACATACATGCATACACAGACTTACATATATGTATATACATATATATTCGAGGAGATCCACATGGGTCGCAAGAATAGGTGTCGACAGGATAGACTCTTCTAATAGACTTTGCAGACGGACATAATAGAAATATTTAATATATAGCATCATATATTAATATAATATTCAGTAATAATATAATATCTATTATATATTAATATGTATGATATATTTTTTTTGTTGCTTTCAATACAGCATCCTTTTCTCGCTTTTGTCTGAGGTGATATCATTCAGCGATTGATTTTTTTCTCTTAGATTCAATCAGTACGATCTGCATTATCGAGCACGTAAGACTTCTAGAGAAAATGGCTATATATGGAGAGGAAACTCCATTGCTAGTTATAAGCTCGCACGATTTATTAATTCGAACAGTTAGAATACTCGAATATTCAGGTGTTCTGAAGGTGTTATTCCAATTTCAAAAATGGAACTTTATCGCTGTTCAAATATTACGAATTTCGTTGATATTCGAATATCAATACATTTAAAAATATAATTCTTTTACTAATTTTGGAGGTGTCAAAATTAATTTACAAAATGTTAGTATTTAAATATCATTAAATTTAATCTATAATTAATAATAAAATAAAGATTAAATATTATTCTGAATGAATGTTTAAATACGAATGACGGAGTTTACTTTCACTATATCGCCATTTTCCCTAGAAAAGCTTATCCATGCTTGGTACTGTACAATTCGCATCAGCCTTATTCGAATACTAATCCTCGTGTAATTATCAGGCATTTTGTACGACCTGCTGACTCACAACAATCTGGTCGTTT
This sequence comes from Megachile ligniseca, assembly GCA_945859555.1. Taxonomy (NCBI): domain Eukaryota; kingdom Metazoa; phylum Arthropoda; class Insecta; order Hymenoptera; family Megachilidae; genus Megachile; species Megachile ligniseca. The sequence continues at coordinate 8,142,792 of OX243784.1, forward strand.
TCACAACGTTTATCGTACTTACAAACAAAGACACGCTTTTTATCGAAACGATTTCAATCAACAAATTAAATTTCGATGTTCGATCGAGTATGTCTGAAGTAAATCGTTCTTTCATTTGATTCTGCGATTTGAAACGAATTTATGCAAATTTAACTGAATGGATATATAGGGTGTCCCAGGTGTTTTACAAACAAAGACAATGTATTGCGCATATCAGTAAAAACAAAAATAACATTCCTTATAGTAGGCTCAGAAATACTTTATTTGAAAGTTATAACATATATATGATGTAGTTGATTAGATTTTGTTAGATTAGAAGTGTATATTCTACATTTTTGAATTTTCAAGTTTTCAAATTTTTAAATTCTCTGATTCATACATTTTCAAATTTCTGAGTTCTCAAATTTTCAGCTTTCAATAAATACTGCCAATCATATTCTATCACTAAAAATACAATTTCATTAATTCATATATCTGTTATAACTTTTAAACACATCTTTGACACACCACTTCTTCTTATGTTTGACAAATATAAATGTTATTAAATTATGAACAATATGTAAAAGAAGATCGTCGAATCAAGGTTGTTCAGCCTCGTCGTGCATCGATAGCAAATGTTGCCCAGGAACCTTATTTTCAGCTTGAATATGAGCGGACAGGGGCGACGAGACGGGGGTTTGATGTGTTACAATTCCGGTACATCATCATTTGCTTCGAGCCCGCATCGCGAAACGAGTCCAAAGAGAAATAAACTAAACTATTTTGTTCAGCGGTGATGTCTCTCGACGCCCCTGCAGCGGGAAATTAGAAGGTGCGACGTCGTGAAACGCGATTTCTAGATCTCGCGGCGGGAAAGCTTAACTAGTGTGTCGCGTGACTGTTTTTCCCTTTCGTTTTTCTTTTGTACAAAAACGCTTGGTGTTTTCGTGACGTCGCCAGAACGAAACGTGCACGAACGACCTCCATTGTACATTTATACAAAGCCCGGAGAATCGTTCATCGATATACACACACACATACACGAACACGCGCTCATCCACACACACACACACATCGACGTTGCGAAAGATTGTGCAGGAGAACGATAAAGAATGAAAGGAAAAGAGAATCGAAAAGGAGAAGGGTGCCCTCGAGAAACAGGCTAAAATATTCGCCTCGAGCTTGGACTTTACATCGCTAGATTTCACGTGTAATTAATGTTATATTATATTATACCTCTCTACGTAACTACCATTCATCTTTGATATTTTTTTTTTTCTTTATTCATATAATATATATATATATATATTTATATATATATTTATATAATTTCAAGAAAATAACATTCGTACAAAATTGACTACAGCCGATTGCTTTTTCATGATGTGTTCGAGTTCGATCGTCCGTTCAAATCATTATCGTGCAACGGTTAAATTAAATTGTTTACCCACGTTCGAATCTATACCCCTAAAACCCCTTATCCGTCTTTCATTCTTCCGCTTACGATTTCTCGTTAAGATATGACGTGTATACGTATTGACCTGACTGATTGATTCCGACCGGCTCCCATTTTTTTTAACCCCTTCGACACGACTTCCGGTGTACACGATTTCTTTCTTGTTATTGCGAGCCGAGTAGGTTGGTAGATTTGTGGAATTTGGGAATTTAGAGATTTGAGTATCTGAGAAATTTGAGGATATAAGATTTGAAAGTAACATTAGTATTCCAAAACTTGTGAATTATTGAGTAAGTCTGCAAATTTGACAAACATAGAAATTCATCTAACAATGTTACCATACTCATATCGCAAAGATCTCGATTACAATAATTGTAAGTACAATCTGTCCATCGTGTCGAAGAAGTTAAACGCGTGATTCAGATCCGTTCGTTCAGGGTCACTTGGAAAAGTTCCTACCCTTGAGTTAAGAAAATATGCAAGGACATCTCCGTTAATTAAGTTGCTACTTTTATACAGATATTTAACCGTTAGAAACGTGCAGCTCGGTGCTTCTTAAGCGGAAACGTCAAGGAGCGTACACTGGCAGCTGCGGAAGTACATTACGAAGCATAGTGGTTCTCGTAACGATGAACAAGCGAGGGCCATTTTCTTTTCTTTTCATCTCGCGTGCTCATCGAGCGGACGCAAAAGCAACGAGAATTCCTAAAAAACCAACAATCGTATATTGAGAAAATACTTGTTGTTTTCCATCGATGGCTACGATTATCCGTTCAATATCCGAGTACTGTAACCACATAACTATAGTGTGGTCGTGAATCTTTTTGATCTGTCAATTTCAGTGATAAAATTATTTCTGCCTTTCTCTTATTACTGATATTAATTCACAGAAAAATGAAATTTGTATAGAAATTAAAAATATTAAGCAGAATTTACAGTATTTAGTACAATGATGATAGATCATGTGTAAAATAAAATTAGTACATAAAAATTTGTTATGTATCTAAAGTTATTGTTGATTATATTATAATCATTTCTGTTTGATTAATATTCAAAGTATATATTTAAATCTCTATACACATTTGTGAATCTGTATATATAGCACAGTGAGCTGCTTTTTATTTATAAATTTTTGATCCTAACGTGCGCGAACGATGGAAAACAAATCTACTCCTTGAGTGAAAAATACTTTCTCCGTGTGTACTGTACTTTAATGCTTAAACGACTGGTTATTTCATGCATTTTAATGAATAATTTTTAAAACTTTCATACAATATGAACAAATTTGGAATGTTAATTATATATACTCATACTCATAATCAATACCATAAAAGTATGCAGTGCTCATAACATTAACACTCCTTACGTTATAAAAGATTGAAAGAGAAGAACAAAGTGTAAATTAGTAAATAAAATTATTATTCCTGACTTTTTATTACGATAATAGTATATCGTACCATATACGTCAATCAATGCATTATTCATACTGTTAATCCTCTGTACTCGAATTAACCATTGCTAAAAACTTTTTATAATGGTTAATGATAAAATTAAAAACAATTATCTGTAACCAAAATTAACTACTGTCATCAATACTGTCAAAAATTTAAAACTAGAACAATTAAATTGAATGAATGAACAATTTAGTGAACAATTTAATGAATGTTTTGAAAATTTCTGTAGGCTACAATGACCCCAAAAAAATTTAAAGATTGTTATTTTGGATCTCTGATTACTGATTGAAAGGGATCATGAGAACCGGTCGTTTAAGCGCGAATTTTCACGGGGATTCAAACTACCTTCGCAACGTTAAAGATGTTAATTGCTTTTGGTCCATCTTGTACCTTTCATAATTGATTTAATGATTCTGCTCGAGTCTACATCTCTCTATCGAGCATTCGAGGCGTGCTCGCTCGAACGAGAAACAAAGCGGTGCTCATATGGTGCGTCGCGACGCACCCATAGCAAAAACAAACATCCTGATTAATCTTAGATGATAAAATCTAGAGGTGTCGCATGAAATGTCTGGACGTATTTCAGGTGCCTCGATATCGATTCGAACCTCATCGTCTCTTCTTTCTATCGAGATCGAACCAATGATGGTGGCTCTCGATTTACACTACCAGTAAAAAATTTGTAAAAATTGTACCGACTATTTCATAACTGGGACTTGTCTTCATGTAAAATTACACACTTAAGATTTCTAGGGACTTTAGTCAAATTTTCAAAGCAGTAATTTCTAAATCACTGAATTCTAAATATTCTTTCTTCATATCAAATTCTGAACTTCTCATATTTGCAAAGTACTATAATTGTATCATATAAAGTCCCATATAATTGTATTATACAAAGCTTATATAAAAATTAAATAATCATACACACTTATACATATTCATTTCAACAAAAATCATTGGACTACAGTAGTTAACGTATTAAGATAAAAATTAGACATCCCAAGTAATACTTCCTTTAAAGAATGAGGTGTATAATAATTTTTTACTGATAGTGTGTATCAAGGAATACCAGGGCCGACAAGAGAGTGTAAGGGTTGATGGGTAAAATCCCCTAGGTCCGGGGTTCACAGGGGTCACATCATCCCACTTATCGTTATCTTTCTTTAACCAGTGTAAATTTTTGTCCCCGGGGCTCTGCGACGTCTCTCGACGGCCCTGGTCTCTGGTGTCCGGTCGAAGGGCTTAATAAAAATTGACGCGACGGGGGTTGTGCTCTGTTCTCACGTTTCCTCTTTCTTCCTACGTAGTTTAATCTCATTAGGCCGAAAGCCGTCTTTCGAGACGCGCTCCGTCGAGTTCTTTTTAATCCGGCCGGAGACTGACTAGACTCGCGTTCCTTCTTCGTAACAACTTCCAGTCCAACTCGTAGGAACTCAGACAAGACTGAATGAAAAGCATCATCTGTTCGATTCACAAATTCTGATCCTCCGTCATTCTGAAAAAGATCGTAGTTAGATTTAAGCAACGAAACGGGACGTCGTCGAATCAAGAAATGCTTCGACGCGACGATGTTAGGGACAGGAAGTTGCCACTAAACGGAAACACGTGGTTGAGGCGACTGAAGATCTCCAAATACCGCGATTACCTTTCATATTTAATATTTACAGTAAGCTGTGTCTACCATTCGACTGTCGACGTTCGTAGCCTATTAATTTTTTCGTATTTTTCCGTTAATCCTGGTGTTCGTTATCCTATTTTAAGGGAGAATTTCGTCGTCGCGATGAATCTGTACAAAAATGATGAACAGTGTGTGATCGGTGGATGATTTTCACGTCGACACGTGGCCAGCGTTCAAGGTGTCTTGTCCAGCGAGGTTAAGTTGTCCACCTTGAACGCCGGGCGACATCGTTGCTCTGGCTTTTAGCCAGTTCATTCATTGTGATGCATTTTCATATCCTAAGTGCTGATCCGCGAGGACCTAACCATCTAACGTTGGACGGTACGGATGTCTTTCAGGGGATGCACGAGTGCGTGTTGGTTGCTTGTCCTGGTGACGATAGAGCCACGGAGAAATCGGAATCCAGAACCAGATCGCTGATACAACCGACGATCCCCTTTGTGTATCTCCCTCCTGTCGTCCTTACGATGTCTGGAGCACCACCTGCCAATTTATATAATTTGTATAATTTATGTGATATTTATATAATTACAGGATCATCGAAGATCAAAGTTATCGATCTATAATTTATAATTTTACAACTTCAAGTTGTGGCAAATTCAAGTACTACAGGTTCGAGAGCAACTATGTTCAAATTGCATTGCCCGCCAATTTAGAAAAGGCGGTTATCAGGATAATTCAATTTAATAAATGTATGAACATATGGCTAAATTTGCTGGATGTAAAATTTAAGATTGCTAATAAAAATATGTTGGGAGACAAATAAATAATTTAGCATAATTGTCATAGACACTTATTAATGAGGTACTCAATTATGACGTAGTATTGAACTGTTGGCAACTTACCGACTCAATTTGGTCGGTATATTTACCTACAATGCTCAGAAGGTAACTTCGGAATACTGTCATATTTCATCTCTAAGCAAATTTTGCAAGGAATTTCTTTTTTTCAAAATGGAATATCTGTGAGAACGGCTTTGACGACTCGAACAAAAAGTTTTTAGCATTCCAATGTTCTCTATATTACCGACGAGACATAGTATCGTGTGAGAACTGTTCTGAACATATAATCCGTATTTTCGTAACCACAGAGTATATTGCAAACAGCATAAAATCAATAATAATAAATATATAGCATATTAATCAATAAAATCAATATTAATTGCATTTTTTCGAAAATGGAACAAGTGGCGCCATCTCTCCGGCGAACAGGGTGAACTACGCACTTTTGAAACTGTAGTTTCGTTAGTTCCCACACACTACCGCTAGATGGCGCCACGTATATCATTCTTGGTTCAATTCAATTAATATACTTAATTTTATTAATTTAATTGAGAATAATATTAATCTAATTACATCGGAGTGCAGGATCAATTAACTTCGAATGGTTTTGACTTTACCAAACTTTTCCATTTTTAACCATTCTTAGGATAATCCTAAGTGACCTATGGGATTCTTATGTGGCGCCATCTAGCGGTAGAAGATGGGAACTAATTAAAGTACAGTTTCAAAAGTGTGTAGTTCACCCCGTTCGCCGGAGAGATGGCGCCACCAGTTCCATTTTCGTAATGACACACCTGGTGCGTCAGCGTATATCCAGTCTATGACACACCCGGTGCGTCATATAATGTTTGCAGCAACATACGACGCACTAGTTGCGTCAGTGTCTGTACAAAGCAATTCACACGTCAGATGCGGAATAACATAATTTTGTTATGCGAAAAAATGCATTTTTTTATTTTAATAATACCCCATTTGACCGCTAGATGTCAATGTAATATTTTTTAGAAATCGCGCGTGTAAATATGAATTTAAAAAACACGTAAGAATAATGTAGTCAAGTATTCTTAACTTTTTAGGTACTTCATACTAAACTATTTTATATTCCTTCACTTTACATCTTCTCCAAGTTATGATCGATATTTAATTAAAAGCGTAAACTTGAGCGCAAAATTCAGTTAAAAAAGAACCAACGTAAGATTTAATTACTTACAGTTTTAATGAACAGATTTAATTTACAACTTTAATGTACAGACAAAGTATGTAATATGCCGGTGCTAAAGTTTCTGTACCACGTAGCATAAAAAATATTTTCGGAGTAACACCTATGTTTTAAATTATTAAAAGAACTTTTCGTACCCCATCTGAACCGTTGCAGTCACTTTCGCAACAGTTAACTGCTAAAAAAAAAACATTTTCCACCGCAGTCCACTATCACTCGAAAGCTTTTCAACCCAGTTCGATATCAGGCTTGAAATTAGAATGGATGACAGGAAAGTTCGAAACAAAAATGATTTACTCACCAACGTAAAGACCCGTGTCGGTGTTGAGTTGCCTGAGCTGACCAGGAGAGGACGCCGACACACCTGTGCCGCTGTCGACGACCAACGACGCCCACTGCTCGTTCCTAACGAAACATCGATCAATTTCATACGTCGGCAATTCGATTACGTGCCAGTCCCGAATTAAAAGTCGACATCCGAGAACGAACGCGGTTACCTCACGGCTCGGACACGGTGCCATAGATCATCGTCCAGTCTCGTTAAGTTGTACCGCAGAACAGCCTGCCCGGAGCCCAGATTATAAGCTAACGTCAGATAACCGTGGTCCAAACCCAAAGCAAGAAAATCGTCGTTCTCGTCTCTTTGTTCTTGCGGGTCCGCCTGTCGTCCGCTCCAGAGCAGCAGACCGCTGCTGCTACTCGCTCGGAATCTCATATTTATGTCCACTCTGTAGCTGATTATCCTGCGACAAAGAATTTATCATTAGTCCATGTGGACGGCTATTAATCATAGGTGTCATAGGTAATGAAAGTAATCGAAGTAGTTTTTTTGAACTTAGACCTTGTGATTTAAGCTTGATAATTATTTTAATAAATATACTGTTACATATTTAATGTTGCAAGTTGATCAGTATAATAACTGAGTTTAAAGCTCAGCTTTAAGGTTTGACTAAGAGGTCAACAAGAGAAAATGGAACTACCTCTTCATGGTGTCAGCATCATTATAGTGAAGATAACTCTCGCTGCCAGAGAAGCTTGGAACCGATCTCTCGTACCGTGTACCAACGTTCGGTTTCGTTAAGGATTCGTTCAGGATCGTGTTGTCGTCAGGCGCCGGACAAGGATGAGGCATACCGGGTCGACAACGACAAGTGAAACGATCTCGAAGAGGACGACATTCTGCGTCTCCGCAAGGCCTCGCCTCGCAAGCATGTCCGCAATTGCCGACATTCACTCCGCCGAGGGCCTCCGCAAGTATTCCAATCTGTTGGCAGAAAATATTTCATTAATTACTTTGTCATGTGCTGGAGAACTTTTATGTAGGTATTCATTAAATGTTCTTGGCCGCTTGTCTTATTTTAAGTCAAGAATTTGCTATGATTTAATATTTCAAATTCTTACGATTTTCAGATGCTGTAGTTTTTAAACTTTGACTCGTAATGGCACTAATTTTGGAGTTTTCTGATTTGTAATTGAGAGAATTGTAGATTTGAGAATTTTGAGGGAATTAGTTTCGTTTCTGAATTTTCAAATTTGATCATTCTCAATGTACCAAATTTTCAGGTTACTAATTTTCCTATTTTCTAATTTTCCAATTTTCCAATTTCCCAATTACCCAATTTCCTAATTTCCTAATTTCCTAATTTCCTAATTTCCCAATTCCCTAATTTCCCAATTCCCTAATTTCCCAAATCCATAATTTCCCAATTCCATAATTTTCCAATTCCATAATTTTCCAATTCCCTAATTTCCAATTCCCTAATTTCCCAATTCCCTAATTTCCCAATTCCCTAATTTCCCAAATCCCTAATTTCCCAATTCCATAATTTCCAATTTCCTAATTGCCCAATTCCCTAATTTCCGAATTTTCTAATTTCCCAATTCCCTAATTCCCCAGTTCCCTAATTTCCCAATTTCCTAATTTCCATTCCCTTATTTCCCAATTCCCTAATTTCCAATCCCCCAATTTCCCAACGCCCTAATTTCCTAAATCCAAATTTCCCAACTTTCTCTTTCAGCTTCAAAACCTTCAACTTTCCACATATCCAAAAATTCACCCCACGAATTTCCCAACTTTCAAATTTCTCAACTTCGAACTTCAAACCGCCCAAGAAATTTATTTCAGAAATACATCCAGCATCGTATTTCATCGTCGAAGAGAAGAAACTTTGAGAGCGGGTTATAAAATAAAAAAAAAACTATACTACAAATGCTATACGAGTGCGGTTGGCATTTAACACGAGCACCTGCAATTGCACGTAACAACGTTGTTCCTTTCGGATTGTTCGTAATTGAATTGTTTTAATGCGCCTTAAATTTTCGTTTTGTACGCGCACGTTTTATTCTCTGTTTTCTTTTTTTTTTCTTCTTCCGTGTGCTGTTCACGTAGTCGTGAAAAATGAAAACAATTTATTTTCGGTAGGAAATCGAGTTGTGTTTCGAAGCTCGCCAGATTAATTAGCTAACTTTCATGATAACCTGTTCCCGCGTATTCATTTCCATTCCGAACGTAGCCGTGATATTTTATTTCATCCGTCGCTAACAGAAATTTTCTGCGATAATAAAACACGTTATATCTCGCAACGGATTTCACGATTTTCCACCTGTCACGCACGGCAAGATTTACACGGTACTGTTCAGTTCGTCGTGCGCGCGTTTACCGATGTATTAAAACAAACAAAATTCTATATTCGACGCATTAAATTCCTTTTATATTACAAATTCAAAAACGCATAAAAGCTATCAAAATATCGGGGTTTATATTCTCTTTCGTTTTCCATGGACGTGCTATTATCCGAGTAACATGTAAAGTTTCGATTAAATAAAAAAAAAATGGTTCGAAAATATGGGGAAAATTTGTCACAACTTTTCTCGATCAATTGGAAATACTCGAACGCAGAATATTTTATACATACGTCGGTATAATGCTTGTTTCAATTTTAATGAACAATCATTTTTTTATTACAACTTTCAGGTAATGTGACGAGAATGTAATGGCGCGAATTTCAAACGTGGTTATAGTACACAACTATTCACTGTACATCGCGTTCAAACAACACTAATGTTTCACACGTCCAATAAATAAAAGAGCATGCAAGCTTTTAAAAATCCTGAACATCTTATTACAGACCTTGTCGAGGATCAAAGTTTTTATTCAAATTAACGATTTCAAATCTCGATACAAAATTAGTTAGAAGAGGTTTTGTAAAGATTCTCTGACCTCTCTACGATTTAAAATGACGGTCTGAATGCATCCAACGAAGCTCGCGGTGGTTTTCATCTTCGGAGAGTACATGTCCGTGGATGGTGCGCCACCCAGATAGAGATTTAGTGGCAACGAGAGTTGTGTAAAAGCTCCTGGTGCAAGGATCTCCTGAGGAGGGTCATCCTCGACCTCCAGCGAGGCTAAACGTCCGGTTCTCGACACTCGTACTTCGACCCATTCGCCTAGTCTGACAGGATTCTCGCTTCTGTAACGGAAAATCGATATGTTTGTATATGTAGTCAAATAGCTGGGAATTCTGGGAACCAAGGGATTCTTGACCATTTCGGTATCGAATGGATACAATTTTCGGAAATGGTATCTAAAATTATTCGGTACTATTCAATTTATCTAAGATTATACTGTTCAATTTATCTAGGAATATTATTAGTTCAATTTATCTAGAATTATTCGTTACTATTTAAGATTTAATTCACCACTCCATGAATGAAGTTTTAGGAGGTAACACAGTTAACTCTTGTTATATTGCCAGAACCATGCATGGACTACTTCTATGAAGCGATTGTTAGTTAATTTCTAATAACGTAGTTTGTAAATTTTCAATCTCTATATTTGCAAATTTTTGATGTTTCAGTTATTCAGTTACAGATTAACATGAAACGTATATGCAACAAGTGCATAAAAGAGGCAATATATCGCGAGCGTCATGCACATTTGTGCGCATATGACATCAGCTTGCAAACCGGGCTATTTCAATTAAAAAAAATATACGTTATATCTGCATTTGTTGCAGATGAGACAAAACTGCTCCTTTTTATTTATAATATCATTTTTAAAGGTAAAATGAAGAATTACCCCGTTAACGGGTTAATAAACTGTTGTTGAATTTTTATCCTCGCACATCCATATCATTCTCCCACGTTTTATTCACTTTTCAGAGCAAATATTTTTCAGGCGGTGCGATTATGGATATAAAGTTATGAAATATAATATTTTAAGTACTCTTCATTTTCGTGCGATTTTAAACAAATAATGGACGATGCATGTATATTCTCATATGTGGAAAAATTGTTATATTACTTAATCTTTTTCCGTTTGCAAATTTTGAAATTTATACCTTTATAGGAATTCGAGAACTGGGTTTAAGAATTTGCAAATGCAAAAATTTATGAACGTACAAATTTGAAAATTTAAGAGTGATATTTCGTAACACAGAAACGTACGTTTGTTAACACAGTCTAATAAATAAATAAACCGAACGTTCCAATACCCAAACTTTCCAATAAAGTAATTTTCATAAAAGCATTTCCCTGTCCTATCAATAAAATTTATCCTTTAAAAACTTTTACAAACCCCCGCAGATAATAACGAGACTGTTCATTTTCAGTATCTAAGAAGAGCTGAATCTCATTTAGCAGAATTATCTTAAAATCTCTCTCTCGTACCATCCAACAATCTTCGGTGCTTTTCATTTAAAAAAAAAAAAGTACGGATAAACGCTTCTTCCACTTTCGAGCGTCATTTTTCATGAGATTGCAGCATTATCTCCAGGTAACTTTTTAACAACGCGTTAGTACGTCGGAGTACTTTTATTTGCGAAAACATGCGAACAGACGTTCTTAACGAATCTCGTCGACAGCAGGTAAATTCCTCCGCGTTGATACAGACGTTTGTTATCCCGTGATATTAAATCTAACCGCGCGAATCCGCTTCGTCTGCTTTCATCGAGGATCGCGTTTCGTGCAATTTCCGCGTGATTCTCTGAAGTGTTCGACGAACGCTGCACGAGATAAACGCGAACGAATTTCTCGGGGTTTTATATTTTTTATCCTCTCTGGTCGTTGAAATCTTTCACGACACAAAAGTGAAAAGTAGGGAATTTGATCATTTGGATTTTTGTGGAATCTTGGAAATATTGAAATTCGGGGAATTTGGGGTATTTGGGGAATCTAGGGAATTTGTCGACTTGGAAAATTTGGGGAATTTTAGGGAATCTTGGGAATTTGGAGAATTTGGGGCATTGGAGTAATTTGGAAAATTTGGGATTTCGAGAATTTAGAAATTTGGGATTTTGAAAATTTAGAAATTTGAATACATAAAAACAGCAAGCGTCCACAGCAGTCCCTGAGAAGTATTTCGAAAAGATTCTAAAAATCCCCGAAATTTTATCAAAGTTCCAGAAAAAGTGCTAGCAACATCTCCAAAATATGTAGCAACCACCAAATTCCACTTACAAGCACATTCTGTGGCAACAGGGTGGAATAATGGTTGTCCACCTTTCATGGCTGCGATGGCAACGTAGTAGATGCACGTAGAGTATATTTTATCCATTTCGCTGTGAACTTTTTTCCCCTCTTTTGGCGCACATAGGAAATTACACGAAAGAAGTTCCTAGAACTTCTCGAACACGTCACGAGCAAACTTCATTCGTATTCACGACGTTCGACCGGAATCACGGCGACGGGACTCCATTCTCCGTGGTTTTTCCCTTATATACAGGGTGTTCCATAAAGTACAATGCAACCTGGTGATTCTACACCTAAAAGCAAGTCTAAAATGTGCGATAACAGTTTTTTCTCCGAGGCACAGTTTTCGGGAAAATCGAGTTTGAATATTTTACTCGGGCACCCAATTAACTGAGCTAGTCCATTTTAGTTAAACTCTTGATTTAGTATGATTACGTATGGTGGTAGTTTAAATAAGGAATTTTCTTTTTAAGGCTGCTGTAATGATATTGACTGTGATCATGTTTATCAACATTAAAAAATTAATCTCTTAGTACACTCATATCAGTGTATTCACAAAAAATTTGAATATTCAGCAACCTTGACAAAATTATCATTGAACTCCAAATTAGAGTGTATTCAAAATTCAAGGGGTTAAAATTACAGCCCGAAGCGAGAATATACTTAACCTCGACTTTCTCGAGAACTTCGGACAAAGACATACACTTATTCTTTAATGCAGTATCCCGGTTTTACGATTTACGGAACACCCTGTATGACCGCGTCCCTCGCAGTAAAATCTCGCGATAAAAGCGGGGTCTTTTCTTTCCGCCCCAAGTAACATGGCCGAAAGTCGTCTCCCGTGGAGGAAATTTTCGAACGGAGGGATTCTCGCGTTATTATCGAGATCAGCGACATACGGATTTCCGGTGATCGACGAGAGTTATGAGGAAAGTTCTGCGATGGACCTTGAAATGAGTTAAAATTCGAAAACTTGAGAAGTACAGGAATTTTGATTGAGATAATCGCTCACCTGTAGCTTTGATACGCGCGGTTAGCTAAGTAGAATAATCCGAGGACGTTACAGGTGAAATAGTGGTGGTATGCGGTTAGGCGAAGGTAATGGGCAGGTTGGTTGGACAAACGAAATAGGGACAGTAAGTGGTCAGAGAATTTGTACGGGAGGCGTGTATGGTCAGATAAGTAGAATAAGCCAGGTGTAGGCAGACAAGGGTGGGGTGTTAAGTAGATGGCCAGGGAAACGAAATGGTAGGTGGTGAAAGGTGTTAGGAAGTGGTATATGGGATTGGACAAGTGGAATAATCTGGCTTCCTGATGTGACAAATAAAATGGATGCAGAATGTGGTCATATATGTTGTCATATACATATGTGCAATATCATCGGTATGCGGTTCTACGAAGGAAATGAAGATGGTACGAGTTGTACAACAGTGTGTGGTCAGACGAGCTGTAAACGAGCAATAGTCAGACAAGTTTTAAAGGAACAAATTGTAAACAGTATATTGTCAGACAAGTTGTGAACGAACAGTATTTCATATTTTAATTTAATTTTCCCTAAATACCTATCGGAAGAACAAGAGAGTATTCACCATCCTAACGCAATAATTGTTTTCAGCATCGTTACACTTCAATCCTTCAGCTTCGAACATCTCTTTCCAGGAGTACGTTTCTTCAATTCGTCTAAGACTCACCCTTTCTTGTCCGGCATCCTTAATTGCTCCTTCCTTAACGAGCAAAGTTCCTTTGATATAAGAGGCGCATTTAAATGTACAAGCGTTCAATGATTCGTAGAATGTTTATTCGCTCGTTGATCTTCTCTGACAGCGCTTTTTTTCTCGAAACAAGAGGGAAAGGTACGACTATAAAGATATCGACATACGTCGAAAAAACAGAAATTCTATCGACATTTCGATATCTCGATTGTATCGTTGAGATGCTACGGTGAATGGGGGTACGGGTGATTGAAGTGGTCATACATTTACAAAAGTTAGAAATGTAGTTTGTAAGTATGCAAGTTTGCAGGTTTACAAGTTTAACAATTGTTTAATTTAAAAATTTACAAACTCGAGAATTTGAAAATTTACAAATTCCCAAGCTCCCAAATCTTCCAATTCCAAAATGTGACATTTTACAAAAGTTTCCACAATCGTACCAATCTGAGGGTTTCATACGAGACCTTGTACACCCCACGTGTTTCTACACGGCGATATATCTAGAAGGGTGAAAGGAGGATCGGACTCGTCCCATAACCATAACAGTTGTTTGAATGGTAGACTGGTAGGTTTCAAGGGGGTCTTGTCTGCAACGAACGTGGGTTATTAATTGCACGATATTTTCGTTGTAACATCGATTCCGAGAAGGGAGCAGAACAGCTGTTCAGGTTTTACGAACAAAACGAGGGAAACTTGGAGAAAATGTTGTTTCGAGATGAATATTTGATGTCGTTGCGTGCTGCGTGGGTCATTGATGACTCATGATATTGCTGGAGAGTAGCAATTAGTTCGAAGTAGTATGGAAATGAGACGGTGGAATATTGTTTAATAATTACTTTCGTGTAATTCTTGGAGATACATTGTATGTTCATGAAATCGATATTCGTGTAAAAAGTATACAAAATGTGGTTAAATTCAGTTTTAATTCAATTTAAGTGGCACCTAAGGCAATGATAATTTAAATATCCTCTTTATTTATTATATTTTTAATTATATTTCTAGCTATGACTTTTGCTGTATTTATATAAAAATCATTTGATTAATTAGTTATACAAAGAAATTTAAGTTTAAATAAAATTTTGTGATCATTCAGAGCAATTTAACAGTAAGCATATCGAATTTTACAATAATTACGTAATAATCAAAAGTGGTATAATTTCACTACATATGTTTGCGCGTTTAATTTGGGTACACATTGTACTACGTGTTGATATTTATTAGTTATAAAATAAACGTTCGCATTCTCGATCGTATTTAATTATACGTCGAAGTGAGAAACGACTCAATTTCCGATCGAAAAATATCCCGGTTCGGCAAATTGAAAATTCATCGAAAATTTGATCGTTTCAATTTTCAATATAATTTAACGCCAATCGAAGCGTGTCTTCTTCCCAATTTTATTTCATTTAAGAGTCAATTTATTCTCCGCGGCGTAAAATTTTGCATCAAATATTTGCACTGGTTAACTGTATTTATTAACCCAGCTAACCGTGCCAATTTCGGGCCAATTAGATCGAGAATGTAGTAGCCTATAATTTATCCGGGAGCATCGGTAAACGAGTCATCACTCTTTATTAATTTCGCGCTATTTCGATAATTATTCAATCTAGGAAAACTTGAAATATTTTAATCAACTGCAAATAAGTTTTTTGCTTATGTGTTATACGATATTATTTAATATTAATACCATATGTTATATGCCATCTCATATGTTATACATCATGTGTTATACTATGTATATGTTATATGTCGTATGTCATATGTCATACATTATATGTCACATGTTATATGCCACATTTTACGTATATAACATTTTATATCTCATATGTTATACACATATGTTATATGTTGTAACATACGTCATGTGTCATATTTGTATACATATGCCATGTGTCATATGTTATCGGTACATGTACATGTCATATGTTATATATCGTATATTAAATATATATCGTATGTTACATGTATATCGTCTGTCATATGTCAGATGTTACATATAACATGTGTTATAAATGTCATACGTTACATATGTCGTATATCGTATGTTACATGTCAGATATACATACATATGTTCATATATAACAGCACTTCTATTTGCACAGACAAATTCACTTAACATTTGGTTGATTAAATGATACGTTATAAGAACGTTTAATTGCTCAAGGGCACTGGCAAGCAACCTTAAACGCGGTATTCAAATTGCATATACGTTTCCTCCGTTATATAAGCTCGGTTCATTTAACAGAGCTTGGCCCGACATCGACCTTTTACTTTGGACGGAAAATCAAACATCGTTCTGTTTTACATACATACATAGACGAACCGACCGATGTTTGCTCTTGTTTTATGAAACCCTTCGATAAGCATCCTTTTTATCCAGCTGTATCTTTCAACGCGTAGCGACCATCTCGACGAAATAATATCCGTGGGCAAACTTCGTTTCGCATTCGTTATGTCGGCAGACGAACAGCCCTGCCATTATTTTCACCCCTTACGGCTTCTGTAATCTTCAATATTCTCTCGTCAACCTTCACCCTCGATATTAACCGAGGGACAGCTGTAGAAACCTCGGCCAGCTACGAGAAATACCCTCGCGTTCTTATTTTTCAATCTTATCGATGGTTTTCGTACGTTCCTTTGAGAAATTGCGGATTTAGGTGGAAACTTGGGGAATATAAACGCAATGGAATTTTGGAATTGTGGAATTGTGGAATTTCATAGATATTTCAAGGTTCTATACTGCCATGTACCACGGGTTTAAAAAATTGTACAATTCCCGAATTTTACAATTAGAAGACAGTGAAACGTAGATTTTAAAGTTGAAAAAAATGTGAGACTAAAATGTCACAGCTTCCAAATAAAAATCTCTGCACTCAACCTGCACACACAAGTTTTTCACTCGACTTTATGAATCCGCTAAAAGATCTTGAATTTATTTAAAAAAATGCTGACCGTAAAAGGAAGAACATCGAGTATATTTTTTTTCTTTTAAATGAAACGTACGCACGTGTTCACGTATCACATACGTGATCGCGTTTGACGGGGTTCATTAGCGACGTTCCCGAATTGCCAATATAAATAGAGCAAAATAACGAAGCAGAGGCATTAAAAATCTCGGAAACGAGTACAGTGGGTGCAAGTGAATGGCACTTCGGCGTAATGGTAACTCGAACCGTGTAAAATGGGACGAGGCGTGAAAGAATGGAAAAAGATATAGAAACTAGAGGGTGGTAATTGCGAGAGAACGTCGAATGCGAGCAGATTTCAGTGGAAAGAATGAAGATAGAGGGACGAAGATTCACGCTGTCTCTTTGCATTATTAAAACACGAGCCTCCATTAGTATAAAAGCAGCGCAGCTACCCTTTTGTTCATTTCGCGGAAATAATAGAACGAAAGCAGTTCCAACCGTAATTTTCTTTCCTGATAATTGCTTTATTGTATTTGAAAATCTAATTAAGGAGCAATATTTCTTTATGATAGAATTGTTCGATTGGATTAATGCATTGATTTCATCGAATTATTGTTCGGTAATCATTTCGTAATTTATTCTTTGATTTTGTTCCGTGTAATATTTCAGTGTAGTGTTCTTTTCAGTATTTGGGTGTTGGAAATATTTTTTACTGCTTTTGTGGAATTTTCATTAATTTATGAAGTCATTATTTATATGAATGAATGTGAAATGATTTATATAAATGATTATATGAATGATTTATTTACATTAATTTATTCTAAATCAAAAAATTTAAGAACCTAAACACTCAACTACTTGAAAATCCAAACACCAAGAACCCAGGAACCCAAGACCTCAAGAATTCAAGAACCTAAAAACCCAAGAACCCAAGAAACTAACAAGCTAAGAATCTAAGAACCTAAGAACCAAAAAACCCAGCAATTCAAGAACCCAAACCCAAAAACCCAAAAACTCAAAAACCCAAAAACCCGAAAACCCGAAAACCCAATATCTAAAAATCCAAAAAACCAAAAACACCAAAAACCCAAAAATCCAAAAAATAATAAAAATATCCCAATATGCCAAGCTACCAAAGTCCAAAAATGTTTGAAAGAATAAAATATTGCTGACGTTGCCGTATAATTTGCTGATTCGGCAACTATCCAGAGATTAGTCGGTATAATAAAGAGGGTAAAAATTATGGAACCTGATTAGAATCTCTCGCGTTCGTTGTATAGAGGTGCCTTGAACGCAATGATTTCTCTTCATGAATATTCAATGGCTTAATTCGCGATGAGGCCGATCGACGTCGATACATCGTTACCAGGCGATACGACGGATTAAACGATCGGTCGGTTCTTTCGACGCCTGGCGTCGAGCTTCGTTAATCGATCGCATCGCGTATAAACTCGTTACATACCGCGTTACAAATGACGTAATCTATGGTGTCTTGTTTGAACCGTGATTCATTCGAATACACGTATCGCGATAATCGTAATAACAATTGAAATATAGTTGTAATAACAATAAACACTGCTCGTTATGAAAATGATCAAAATGTCAACATTGTAACATGTACGTTATAATCAATAGCGTTATAAGCAAGATATCATACAAAGATACTTGCGTAATTTCTGATTTATTTTTTGAATGATATACTAAAGGTTTGAAATAATATAGAAATAAAGAATATAATATAAAATAACAGTAGAATTAAAAATTGAGATATTTAACCTCATTGTGTTTATTATAATAAAGTAGGATATGTTTTGTTTATTATACCCTGTAGACTAGGATGAAATTTATTCACAACCAGCAAGGAAACACCGTTGACGACGTGACAGCTGGTTGACTGCAATTAAGCAACCATCTTCAACAAATTAAAACTCGCCACCCCATTTAACGAACGAGGCGTCCATAACGACCCCGACCCACTTCCTTTTTCCACTTCAGCTACGCATACGCGCGTTCCTGATCAAATTACAATATCCGTTCGCTTCGTGCACGCAAACAAGACAATTAGAAGCTGTTGAGGTGAAAGGCGTCTCGGGAAATTGAAAGGTATTAGCGATCGCTCCAACAATTCACAATTCAGAATCTGCGAATTTGGGGGTTGAGAAAATGGAGACTCAAGATTTTGGGGATTTGGGTAAAAGGAGGATTTGGGATATAAAAATTTGGGTATGTGAGAATTTTGGGATGTGAGAATTTGGGGATGTGAGCATTTGGAGATGTGAGAATTCGGGCATGTGAGAATTTGGGTATGTGAGAATTTGGATATGTGAGAATTTGGGTATGTGAGAAGCACCGAAAAGAATTAACTAAAGTCTTACCTTAAAGTGGCGGGTCCTGTTCCTAGGTCAAAAGTGAACTGTACGTGTCCCGACGAAAGGTACAACGCGATGAAATCACCGGTTGCATCGCTATGATGGCCGTTGTAAAGAATAACACCATCTGGAGCGGTGGGTTTCAACGTGACAGCCAATTCCAGCCAAGATAGCGACGTGTCGGCCAATCCTGGATACCGAAGATAAGAAGATCCGTTGAAAGACGGTACCTGAAACCAGAAAATCCATCGACCATGCTTATCGTTACTATAGATACATTTCCTTTCGGGAATTTTTCCTTTCAGAGTGAATGATTGGACTTTTGTTTTAGATTCTGCTGAGATGTTGAGGATTTTCCAATTTGGGGATTTAGGAACTTGGGGAACTGAGATTATAGGGATTTACGAATTTGGAGGTATGAGAAGTTGGGGATTTAAGAATTTCGAAATGTCTGAGGTTTCTCATTTTTCAGTCTTGAATTTTGGGTTTTCAGTTCTTTGATATTAATTGTTGGTAATGATTGTTAGGTGATTAGAATAATCATATTTATAAGTTAGCTAAGTATATTATATTAATAAAAATAATCAATTATATTGTATTAATGAATATAATAATTATTCTATATATATTTATAAGTAATACAGGATTATTATTTTGTAGGAAATTTGTAGAATCAGAAAGATTTGTAAATTTTTAAAAATAAAATTCTAGAAATTAGAATTTCGAAGCGTAAAAGCGTTTCAGACGAGAAAATATCGTAAGTCGGGCAATGTTTCATCGGGAGTGCGAGAAAAATCAATGGCTCCGAGTTCGCTAAAGGTCTTCTTTCGCGATTCTCTTCATCGCCGAGCCGTCTGGCAACGACATTATTTCCCATAGCTGACTGCCCACGTTATTTTTCCGCTCTTATCGGCACCGGTCGATTTGCGAAATGACATAGTCACCGAACGGGAAGATCGGTTCGCGAGCAAACTGTTTGCTGACGCGAAGATGGTGTATTTTATTTTTAACGAGTTGTATCTTCACGTGGATTGTTTTTATTTGCAGGTGGAAATTTTTAATTTAGGAATTTTAGAAATTTTGGAATTCTGGAATTCTGGAATTTTGGAACTGGAATTTTGAAATTTTTGAAATTTTGGAATTCTGGAATTCTGGAATTTTGGAACTTTGGAAATTTTGGAACTTTGGAAATTTTGGAATTCTGGAAATTTTGGAATTCTGGAACTTTGGGATTCTGCAAATTTTGGAATTCTGGAACTTTGGTATTTTGAAATTTTGAATTCTGAAACTGAAATTTTGCAAAGAAGAATTTCAAATTTTCTACATATAGAAATGAATACATGAATATCTCCATACATAGAAATTGCAAATTTCGAAAATCTATAAACATACAGATCACAAAGTTTGAAAATGTCAAACTTTGAAACTGTCCAAGAAAAAAATAAAATCCTCAAAAACACTGCATGCGACTATTCCACCACAATACCCAAAATTACCATATAAAATTCAATTTCGTGGAGCTCGTAACAACAAAAAACATAAAAACTTTTTACTATTCTCGAATAAAAGGTAGAGTTTTAACGAGATGATCATTTTCGTTTGTTCCACCCTTTCTTCCTGATCCATTTGTGAAATGAATAATACCAGATTCTTTTTTACCGTTTTATATTCCCTTTAAATCACGCTTTGTTTATAAAGCATTTGAAATTCATAAAGGTAAAGCCGGCACGAGACGCTTACAAAGAATTATTTTCACCTCTTCAACAACTAAAACCGCTGACGAAAGAATTCCTGGTGGAAATCGATTGCGTTCATTTCGACAATGTAACGTTAACCATTTATAATTCGGTAAATTGCTCGCGAAAGAAAACGATCCGACAAGTTTCCATCGTTCTTCGGTTGCTATTCTTCTCACCTTGTGTTCCGAGTGCTACCAGAACCGGAAATTCCCTTATCTTCCGTGGTTGTTGGAAGGGCGCGATGAAAATGGGGGAAAAGATAAGGGAAACTTTTATGATTCATGATGCTCGAAGGGAAAGAATGTACCAGAATAAAATAAGAGGAGAAAAAAAAATAGAAGAAACGGGACTCTAGCAAGAGGAAATAACAAGCTGGATAATGAAGTAGTACAGAAGAATAGAGGTTACAGCAGAAAGATTGCGAGAAGAAAAGAACTCGGAAAAAATGAATCTTTCGATGAAAGAACCTGAGAGAAAAGTAGAGTGCACGCGAGATCAAAGAAGTTGAAAAAGTATCTGTTTCTGCGAGGAACGTTTAGAAAGTTCGAAAAATTACTGCTTTTATGCACTGCTCCTTTTCTGCAATTATTGAGGTTATGTTCTTGTTTTCGGAATTTTATTAGTGGGACATTTTGAGGATATTTATGGTTTATTTCAATCATCAAATTTTCAAGTCAGCATTCATAAATCCTAAAAATAATGAAAAGTTGCATTCATCATTGTGCGGTGAACTTTCTGCAACAAATCGCAGCTGTTTTTTTCAAAAATATTTTATATTTTTTCACGTAAATTTCGAAAATATAAGGAATTGTATTAGATCTGTATAGAATTGGAAACTCGTTTCGATAGATTCCTCAACATTTGAAATATGAACGAATAGCGAATAAGTGTCACTCGAAACTGAAACTCGTCCTCGAGATCCAATTGCCTCCCCTTTAAATCCATTTAATATACACCCGTCGACGAATTGAATCGAATTTTCTGAAAGCGTTGTCAGAGGCGACTTCAAAAGCCCCGTACACGCTGCAAACGGCCTTTTCACCCTGCGGTGAAGGGTTAAATGTAAAGTTTGCGGCGAAACGTTGCGTCGTTCAGTCAAGATTTAATTAATCGAGAACGTTCCGAACGTTTATTCCAAGTCGCAGACGCAATAGTTAATTGTTCGTCGACATCGGGGGAAACAGTCTCCTTTGTTCATGATTTAAATCGAAATCAATTATAGTAAATGCTAATTTAATTTCCTTAACGTTACTTGTTCTTCGAATATTAATTTAACTTTTTTATGTCAACTTTATTAGTATTTACAATTTAAAAAAATCAGAGCTGCAATGTCGAATTAAAAATACCAAATTAAAAAGTGCATATCAAAAATATGAAATTAAAAAGCGCAGATTAAAAATATATATTAAAAAGTTCGAATTATAAATAACAAGTTGGAAAGTGCATATTGAAAATATGAAATTAAAAAGTGCATATTAAAAAAATTAAATTAAAAAGTTCAAATTAAAAATAACAAGTTGAAAAGTGCAAATTAAAAATATTAAATTATAAAGTGCGAACTGAAAGTATCAAAAAAGTACGAACTAAAAACGTCAAATGAAAATGAGCAAATTAAAAATGAAAAAAATTGACAAATTTACAACGTAACGAAAATTGCAGAAATTGACAGAAATTAAAATGCATCGCGTTTCAGGAGACCCACCCCGAAAGCGTCGATCGTTCTCGATTTAATAAACCGAAACTAGATCGCCGTTAAAATACCGATCTTATCGTTTCTGTCACAAATACTCGATATTCAATTAAACTAAATACCTGGCAGAATTCATTTCGTCGAAATCTGAAAACGTTAGGCAAACATTTCGAGCGTATCGAAAGCGGAAATGTCGAGTCGATTTCCGGGGATATTTTACATCGAGTTAACTGAACGCTCGCAATTTTCCGCGTTTCACTAAAAATTTTCCGCCTGAATTTTCCTCTTCTATCGCGCAATTTCACCCTCTCTCTCGCTCCCTCGATCGTTCCATCTCTGTCTTTGGGAAATTTGAACGCAGAACCGGGCATAATGCCGATCAATTTGTCCTCTCATCCGCAGACGGCACTTGATGTGCGTACACGCGTGTGCGTCGATGGATTATAAGCGACTACACGCTGATATATCGATTATTATAACAATGCTAGCTGCACTTGATAAAATGTGCTATCAGCTTGTCTGATATTAACTCGAAGACATGCTGGGGATGTTGAGGACAGCGAAAGGGGGTTGCGGTTAATATTGAGAAATATAGGACTTTTTTATTTTATACAAGTAGATTGCACTTAGATTCTTCATAATTATTCTGGAATTATTTCTAACAAGACAAATTTGAATTTTTTGATACTGATTTTGAGTGTTTGGGAATCTAGAAATTTGGGTATTTTGCCAATTTTCTAATTTTCTACTTTCCCAATTTTCTAACTTTTAATTTTCCAAATTTCCAAATTTCCAATCTTACAATTTCCCCATTTACCAATTTCCCAACTTCCCAGTTTTCTAATTACCCAATTTCCCACTATCCCACTATCTGAATTTCCCAATTTCCTAATTTCCCAATTCCCAAATTTCCCAATTCCCTAATTTCCCAATTCCCTAATTTCCCAATTCCCTAACTTCCCAATTCCTTAATTCCCCAATTCCCTAATCTCTCAATTGCATAATTCCCAATTCCATAATTCTCAATTCCATAATTCCCAATTCCCTAATTTCCAAATATTCAACTATCCCAATTTCCCAATTTCTCAATATTCCAATTATCACAGTTACACAATTTTCCAATTTTCTACAATTTAGTATAGTCTACAATATTTATTACACGTTGGAATATTTACCTGTAAATCTACCCTGGTCTCGCAAAGATCACCCGTGTATCCGAGAGGACAGAGGCAGACGGCGGTGTCGCCTCCGGTGGTCAAGCATTTCCCACCATGGGAACAGGGCACCTTGCTACATCTATCTGCTGTGCATTCCTCTGTAACCATAATAAATCAAAGTTTAATTAATCCTGGTTAAAATCTGTCGAAGGTGAAGAACATTACTATTCTCCATTAACCGATCGATACAAGATTTCAAGTTTCAATAAGAACATTAACAGCAATGGAAATTTTAGTTTTAATACCAACATATTTAATGGCATCTCGTTATATTGCCGATAATGGACCTCGTGTGTTATTTTAAGGGTATGTGTCATTTGTAAGCTTGCAAGTTGATTTTAAATTTTATCTCTAAATTCCTACATTCTTCAATTTTTAATTATTCAACTAATCTTTGAACATTTGAAGCTCATAATTTTAAAAATTGTCCTTAATTTTAAATTCCAAATTTCCAAAGTTCCAAGTATTAATATTTTCAAAGTACCAAACTTTCAAACCCCCTTCATACATTTTAAATTTCTATTCAGGCAAATTCCCAAATTTGGATATACAGAAATCTGCAATATAATGAGAGTCCACTATAACATCTCCCAAACAAAAATTACACAACCCTAAATATTACAATTTTATCTAAAATTGCGTACGAAGAACCCAACGTGTTCTCAATTTCTAACAGAAATACAGAAAGAATTTTCGGTTTTAATTTATGATAGGATGAACGGCGTGAATATTTGATGAAAATACGACAGCTTTCGTAGCGGGATCTCCCCGTAGCTTTCGCCATGGCCGGAAACCAGCGGGATGTCTGCGAAATTATCTTCCGCCGTGGTCGCTCGCCTCTATCGGAAATTTCTGACGAACGAAAAAGGATTTCTTTTCTTTTTTACGCCGGAGATGGGTGTGGGTCGAGGTAGCACGAACGAGAACCTCTCGAAAGATCGATGCAACGCTCGTCGATTTCTCGATCGGACCACGGTTGAAAAGGCGACGACGTTCTCGCTGCATTATTGATTTTATCCGAACCTTTGTCGATGCTTTTTTACGTTTTCTTTTTCACGCTGCCAGTCGAATTCGGTTGATACATTGTACAGTTCGACTCTCGATCAAAAATGGACACCCTGTATGATAGTTGACTCGAAAAATTTACCAATTTATCTGTATGTAAATTTTTTAAGGAGGAAAAGATTACAATATCTTCAAAATATCTCTCGTACCCATTGTTTACCATGTATAAAACCACGATGGTCCATAAAATATACGTGGTATAAGATCCATATGATAAAAGAGATACGTGAATATTTTTTTTACAAGTACAGATTAGTATTTTAGAAAATGGGGGAAGTTCTTATCGTAAGTAGGCTGTTCGATTCGGATCAATATGTGCGAACGTAAGCTCGTTCTCGAAATACTTTCCTTTCGAAAGCAACTTCTCGTTGCTTTTCACCTGGTCCCTGTTCTCGAGCTCCCTCGTGAATCTAGTTAAATCGAGATCGACCAAGAATTCCTTGAGAGTTACTCTTTTTTTCATCCCCTCGAACGCGTCCTCCTTTGTCTTCGCAACTTTTCTTAATAACATCCTGAAACTTTCGCGAAGAGTTTCTTGTTGACGTTCGCCAGGGACATAATGCGAATGTCTGACGTCGTCTTTTTTACTCTTCGAATGTACTTTAACTCGATGTACTTGAATTCGGAGAATTTGCCTTTGATTTTGTGACTTCAAGGCGATTCAGTTATTCGGTTTTATTTTATGCTTGCGTAAATGACGGATTTTGAACTTTGAAGTGTTGGGCAGACATTTTGTTGGTCTTACAAAATGGCTGACGCTCATAGAATACGATGACTGATTTTTGAAAACCTAGAAAGATGTATACTCATGTAAATTCATGACATAAAAGTATTACAAAATGGCACTTATGGCACATCAACTTAAAGCTTAAGACATCTCTAAATTAACTACATAAACGTTTCATCGATAGTAGCAAAACAAAATAGCTGCCTAATAGTCATAGTAAACAATAACAGATTTTGAGACACAGAAAGTCTCACGTAATTTCATTACATAAAAGTATTAGAAAATAGCACTCATAAACATATAACATGTATCACCTGTTTAAACTATAATATATTTAAATAGTTCAAGAATAAACTACGACCTTAGAGTTCTACAATAACCCATGACGTGAGAACTAAAAATAATTCCTAACACTTTCACAAAGCACTTTTTCCACGCGTTCTAGCAGGTTCGATTTGTCGACGTTTCAATCAAGCAAATAAATCGGAGCAGGTCTCACAAGTGGATCTAAACTTTCGGAAAGAAAGTTGCAGCATAGAGGAAAATTTAATGCGTGTTTCAGACGATAACGTATCACGTCTCGAAACTCGGGAAGTCTACGTTCGCGTACGCTCCGCTAATGCATAGTGAATTTCGTTTGGCGGAGAAGAAATATGAGAAAAAAGGAATGTGCAAATTGGGAAATTACGATCGAAACTAGGCTGGGTTCGATAACCCCTGTATGTTGTCTAGAATAATTACGAACACAGAGATTTTAGAACAATCACAGAGATTACTAATTTTAAATTTATTTATTTTCAGGTTTATGAATTATGTCAATTCTGGATTTTACAATTTATCAATTTTCTAGTTTCCCAGTCTTTCAGTATCTCAATTCTTCAATTTTTCAATTTTTCAATTTTTCAATTTTTCAATTTTTCAATTTTTCAATTTTTCAATTTTTCAATTTTTCAATTTTTCAATTTTTCAATTTTTCAATTTTTCAATTCTTCAATTCTTCAATTCTTCAGTTCTATACAAATTGTCAGATTCAGAATTCTATGTATACAAAAATTCATAAATTTATAAATTCATAAATCCAGCTTAACTATTGGCTACTAAAGTTTATTGAGATAATTAAGTAAATCGAGTAATCAATGTCCTCGAATACAGATCGTGAAACAGAGCAATCCGATACTCGAATGTATAATTAACTTTTGTGCTTATCACGATATTTAACTTTTACTGGATAGCGTATTTCTCTAGAATTTCACGGTCTCCTTCCTCGAAACTTCATTTTTCTGTCTTAACGAATGCGGTTACAAAAGTTTCTTCCATTTCCTTCTTGCATGCGTTTCCGTTTCTGTTTCAGCGACATCTTTTCTTCTTAACTTCCTTGTTAAACTTCTGAAACATCGCGAAACGGAGTCGTTCAGTGGGAAACGACTATTGCATACTAATTTCTTTGTTTTCTGTATCATGGTCTCCTTACGATTCGAGTACTTGCATACTTAATAACGTGTTGCTGAACAAGTACCACATTTCTGAGGTACTTATTTAAATACAATAAAATGTAACAACTTAAGCTGTTACATTTACAGTAATAAATAAATATTACATTAATATAATAAGTATGAAGTTTAAATATAATAACTTAAATAATCATCTTCTATATTTTTTTAAATTACCTGTTAAATTGTTTATCTATTACTTCACATAATTATTTTTCTTTCTCATAAATTTTTACAGTGAATATACAAAATTTGAGCATTGTACAAATTTTTTAATTTTCAAACTGTTCAGTTTTGGGAAATTTGAAAATGTTCATTTTCCTTCTCTCCATTTGCAGCAGGAAATGGAGATGTTCCAGAGTATCATGCAAAAGTGTAATCAACTCGAATCGTTTGACTATATTGACCCATTCGAGATCGTGATTCCACTGAACCAACAATGGCGGGGATAAAATATTACGAACCATAATTAGGTACTTCAAAGTTACATTTTCGTTTGGGAGGAAGCCACGTTATATTGGCTGCCCGAATTAACAGCTATGCAGCCAAACACAACAGGTGTCACATAAATTTTGTTAGAAAACCTTGCAACGTTCATTGTATTCGATGTACAAGTCGGCAACTTCTTCCTGACATTTATATTTTTATTTAATGAACGTCATAGCTCTTAATATTAGGGTGTAATATATTTCATATTTTACTAATTCCTCTATTTCTCTTTTCAAATTTCTACGCTTGTTACTTTTTTTCTTAGGTTGGAGAATTTTCAAATTTATAAATTATAAGTTTTTTAACTTTTCAGTTGTTCGAATTGCAATTTTTCAATTTTTCAATTTTTCAATTTTTCAATTTTTCAATTTTTCAATTTTTCAATTTTTCAATTTTCCCATTTTCTATTTTTCTATTTTTTAATTTTCCAGTTTCCAGTTTTCGTTCTACATGTCATTAAATTAATTGCAACATACATAAATAACAGTACAACCCCAGAAAAAAAAGAATCCTTTAATTAAACCCCACCAGCAAAAAGTGAGATTTGTTTCGCAACAGAACGGTCCTCGAACGAAAGAGGACGAATCCTTTGATCTGTCACAATGATCGATTAGCGCGATATCAGGGTATCGAACAATGCCGATGGCTCGATCGGAATGCATAGGCTTAAATCCTCCTTGAAAGTGCACTTTTACACCGGTTAATTAGCCAACGATCAAAATCGTGACAAGAGGATATCGGGCGCGTCGACGCGTTAATTATCAAGTGTTAATCAATTACCGTGGTAGCGTCATCGTGCTGCCATGTCGAGATTCCTTCGACAAACAAAACTGAATGACCCTGTCATCACGTCACCCTTTTTTGTGCGTGATAAACTCGAAACGAAAGGTCCATTATCGAGGGAAGAGTAATTATCGTCGGCTCGTGTGTTTGTAACTGGTGACTCGACACTTTCTACGATTCTCGATGTTGCGCGAAATAATGCACTCGAATGGCGTGAAAGGATCGATTACAAGGAACTGATGAATGAGATCTCAATGAGGCTTGATTGATAGATTGGTCGATTACCAAATAGGTGGATTGATAAATTGGTAAGTTGATAAACTGATGAGTTGATAAGTTGATAAGTTGAGAAATCAAGAAATTGGGAAATTGATAGATTGGTTGATTGGTAAGTCGGTGGATTGGTAGATTGGTAGTTTGGACGATTGGTAGTTAGGAGGATTAGAGGATTTGTTAATTGGTATATTGATAGATTGACAGATTGATAGATTGATAAACTGATGGATTGGTAGATTGATAGATTGGTTGGTCGGTAAGTCGGTGGATTGGTAGATTGGTAGTTTGGACGATTGGTGCGTTGGATGATTAGAGGATTTGTAAATTGGTATATTGACAAATTGATAGATTGATAGATTGATAGACTAACAGATTGAATTGATGAATTGACGAATTGACGAATTGATAGATTGATAGATTGATAGATTGGTAAGTTGGTAGATTGATTAGTTGGTAGAACAAAAGATCAATAAATTGACAAGATGATACAGTGAAAAGTGCTAGGATTCAAAGTATGATTAAAATAACACGAATACCATCCAAACAATGTGAAATATCAAACTGCACAATTACTGATTAAAACGCATAATAAAACTGCAATATAAGTAATTACAATAGCGCGTTCAGTATCAGTACCCAAACATCCCTCAACCCCGCAGCAGTTCTCTTTCCAACCGTCCCGGTACGTTCCACTCCGGAAAAAGTTCACGGAGAACAAAGTGCAGCGAATCAAGCAGTGATTATTTTAATTGAAACCCCTTCTGTACCGGGTAGAAAATAATTTACTTATCCGTAAAACGAGAAAGGAACACAAACGGTTCAAAGGAGAAGCGAGTACTCGCGACCAGCGAAGACGTACAGGCGATTTGCTTTGATATCATCCGAAGCATTTCCTTTTAGCCCCATTTACAACCACGTAGCTGGTCTTTCTTCGCGAACAGAGGAAGACGTACGGGTCGAGGACCAAAAAATGCATTGGTCCCGGGAATGTGTTCCTTTGATGTATTGTGCATTCTGGCCGAGAATAGAGATGTGTGTGACGGAGTGGTCGGACGTCTATCGTCTGGACAGAAACCGAGAACAGCTTTAAAGGCTATCTCCCAAGAGGTTACGCTTCGGGGGATTACACGTATCTCCTTGAGCCTTTCAATGGAGATTTGGTAGTCCATAGAATGGTATTGGCCCGTTCTTGCCGCCACGAGATAAGGAAAACGCGGGAACTTTTTAATCGACACTTTATTTTCAGTCCGTGCGTTCACGGGGAAAAGTCACCTTTCAGATAACAGCATTTCGATCTCTTTTTACATCTCTCGATCCCATTTTACCCAGTTTTATTCCGATAAAATATGGTTAAACTCCGGTAAGACATTATTTCACTGAGATAAACGGGATCTGTTATATATTCATTTTAATAAATTTCTCCTTAAACCCATCAACAAACATATTAAAAGATGTTCAATATGTTTATGTTCGAATTTACCATTCTTACCATTCTCCATATGTACATAAATCTCTAAAATAAAATCTTGGGAACTTTTAATTAAAATTATATGTTCGTCGACATTCCATATTAAAATCGACTGTAAATGAAATTTATTGGTCTGGAAAGAAAAACGTAATACAGAATGTTCTACGTGTACGTTTGAATTTGCCGCCACTTGCAAATAATGCGGCGGAAGAATTGAGTGTATGTGTATGTTATGAAAACATATTTGAAAAAGAGAATCGCTGGAATTTTTAATTAAAATTTCATTTGATTTCTTTGGTAGGTAGATGAAATTTATTATTGCAAATATGTGCGTTATTTGAATTTGCCGCCACTTTGACCAGAGCGCGGAAATTTGTTTAATTCAGATATCTGCGTTGAATATTTTTAAATAGTATAATGGTAAAATATTAAAATGGTAAAATGTTTAAATTGAAAAATGATAAAATATTAAAAAAGTAAAATGAGGAGATAAAAATAGTAAAATATAATAAAAAAACTGAAGTAGAAAACAATAAACTCCAGTATAAATTTGCACAGAAAATCTACTAAAATACTTCTGACATACTTCAACAATCTCTCCATTTTCAAAAAAGTAACAAAACATCCAGAAATTTCTCCTAAACCTCACAAGAATAAAGGAAGAAGCGGAAGAGTTTCTCCGAGAAAAAGAGTACATGGAGTAAAGAGGTTACTTCCGGAATAAAATATGCAAGGATTTAATTAATAAATTGTGCTTACCAACGTCGAAACCATTCGCTGCATCGCCCTGCGGCGCAAGAGGGAAACGATAGCGGTGTTCGTTGGCTTCCAGATGCCGGACGCAACCCTTAAATCCGGTCCTCACCGGAAGTCGGTCGAGACCAGTTGTGTTTCCGGGCCCACCGATGAACAACGGCTCGCGGAAGGTAATCCTCGCAAACAAGCCCTGGAATCAGATTCAGAACAGTCCGATTCATGCAACCGTGAAAAGCTGTTATAATTCGCGACGATCTATTATACGAAAGCTCTCCCGGTAAGTTTGATTGCGTTCGCTGGAACTTTCGGCACGAACATCCTCCGTGAAATTTTGCCAATTTCCTTGGCCCGATCTTTGCAGTCCTATTTTCAGAATTTGTTTCAGGGGAATATTAAGCGTTTGATGAATTTCAGGAATTAATTTCATCGTACAACTTTCTTCGGAAAAATTCATGGTGGTTGATGAGCTTCGATGGTTTAGTGACTTAAGGATTATGATTTGTATCACGTATTTTGTGTACAATTGTGTTTTTGAAGTTTTCAATTTACTAGTACAAAGTTCTCAAATTGTCAATTTTTGATTCCTAAATTTCACAATTTGTAATTTTATAGTTCTAGATCTTAATAGGTGCAATTTTACAATTTTCACTTTCTCAATTTTCCAATTGCCTAATTCCCTAATTTCCCAATTCCCTAATTTCCAATTCCCTAATTTCCAATTCCCTAATTTCCCAATTTCCTAATTTCCAATTTACAAATTTTCAGATATAAAAATTGTCCAATTCAAAACTGTTGTAACGTTATCAGAAGAAGATATAATTAAAACGTTAATGACACTGGTTAATAATTAAAGCTGAAAGTGGTAAAGTGTAGTCAAGATTAAATTGATCACACATCAAAGCAGAAATTTAATTAACCGACAGAGATTCTTCAGTAAATTTCATTCCAGGAACGAAAACTTCATTATGGATATTCGAAACTCTTGAAGCTACAGTTTCTCATAGAAGTATCTCTAGTAAATTTTAGCCCAGAAAATTCAATTTCACCAGACTGATCAAAAATTGAATCCGAATAAATCTCAAAATTAGCAAACTATCGATCACTAAATTTGTAAATTTCCAAGTTACAAACTTAAAATATCAAACTTTCAAGATTCTCAATATCTCTCTAACGACATTTTATTTTTGCAACGAAACAACACAGATCCGATCGCAGCAATTATGAACGAGTATCGTGCCGAACGCAGCAACACGAAGTAATCGGAGACTGAATGAAATTAAACTTCGAAAGTCAATTAGAAGTTATCATTACTTCGTAAGTAATCTCGAAGAAAAACCTGATTCTTCGTTTAAGTTCGTGCTGGATAAGCTTACGGGCCATTCGTCGAGCAGCATTTTTATTTGTATTTTAATTAGAGAAAAAGTTATCTTTAAAATGCCGTTTCTCTGTAACAAAGTAGTCCGAAAAAAGAAGAGAACAGTTAAAAGAGTCGGTTATAAAGGAAATATGCATCGTTACTTTCAGAAATTATGCAACGTTGAATTCAATACGTATATTTTATTCTTGAAGGGGCTAAGAGATCTATTGTACAGTAAATGTATTCTGTGATAATAAATCTTGCTTCGTCGAGTGTACAATATTTACACGAATAAATTATACGAAGGTAGTCGAAATTATATCGATTACAGGTAGCACTAGTGTTGCAAATAGTACGTTACATTATAGTGTTACAAATAACACAGTGTTGCACATAATTACATTATAACGTTATTCATAACACTATAAATATAATACACAGAAAATATATCTTATACGAAGAAATTCCTTCAAAATGCACTAAACATTTCTCATAACCTGCTCAGATTGAATCCCCAGCTCAAAACAGTCATGAAAATTCATGGAAATTAATAGAGAGAAGATACAAATACGTGGTTTAAATAAAGCTGTATTTCCGTTACTGGTAGCATTCGAATAAAATTGATGTCCAATACAGTGAAGGGGTTAAACTTTTTCCGCCGCGGCAAATCGAAATCCAATCTCATACAGAGCGCCATAAGAAAAAGGTTGCCAGGAAAGCAATAAATTTCAACGATCGAAATTATTTTTCGTTCAGATCTATACGGACGAAAGGTCTGGCCATAAGTTACAGGCGAGGGTAGAAGAAAGCTTTCAGGGTGAACTAGAGACCGGGGTTCGAGGAAAGTTTCGCGACTTCTCTAAGTGCATTAACTTCGAGACCGGTCGGGCAGGATTCGCGCGTCAACCCCCTGCCAACACGGGGCAAGGGTTGTGTTTGATACGTACACAGGCGCAATCTCGGGCGAACGGGGGTGCAAGAAACTCTCTCGTCGTCGCACTCAGACGTCGACTGGGCAAATATGGGCCACCTTGGATGCATAATCCACGCAAATTGCTGCCATCTCCAAGCGCGTGTCGATGTCGACGGCGACGACGACGTTCTCTGCATCTCAACCAACCCTCTCGTGTATCGCCTACTAGGTTATTTTCGACGTGGCGAGAGATACTATGCCGTATCATTTGTCTGATTCTGAGTATTTATTTCAACCTTATAACAATCTGTAATTCATTACTGTGGCGGTGAAGTTTTAACATTTCGCCTCACCTTACATGTCGCAATATATCGCATAATTTTACAATGCGTAATAATATCATGTATAACTATTCAACGTGTACCAAGATAACATATGGCGATATAACACGAGGCAATATAATACGTTGTAATATAGTAAGTGGCAATATAACACGTGGCAATATAACGCGAGGCAACATTACGAATACCAACGTAACGCATGATAATATGACGCGTGGCGATATAACGCGTGACAACTTCACATGTGGCTATATAACGCGCGACAACTTCACATATGGCTATATAACGCGTGCCAACTTCACAATTCGCAATACACCACTTGATAATATGATGCGTGGTAATATAACACGTGGAAGCATCACGCATGGCAATATAACGCACGGTAACACGATACGTGATAATAAAACGCGTGGTAATATAACACGTGGCATTATAAAATCTAACGCGTGGCAATATAACATGTTCTAAAAAGCGTAATAATTATAACTAGTAATATAACGAGCAGCAGTATAACGAGAGGTAATATAATAGGTGGTCATGCAGGTATCAATGTCGATTAAAACGCTGATAAGACGATTTCACGTATTTTCGAGTGTTCCACAGAACGCAACGCGTTTTTCTCATCAATCTTATCCGCGTTCAACGAAATATAACGCGTTTCAGAAATGTGCTCCTCCGCGCGAGGAAATGGCTGCACTCTCTGCCGGCTCGACATCAAAGTGGAACGGGTTAAATTTGAGTTTCCGAAAGAGCGTGTCTTTTCATAAGCCCGGACCCACGCAAATCTCATTTACGTTGATATTTAGAGGATTCCCGTGTCTCGACATTAATCGTGACTCGTTTCGCTGCCGTTGCACATTAATTTACAGCATCCGCGGAGGATGTTCTTTTTTTTTTCCCTTTCCCCTCGCAGGATGTTTTTCTCGTAATAGGCCCGCCGCAGACCTCACTTTCGATCAAAAGATCCGTCGGGACGGATCAGAATCCCGCGAAAGTTTCGCTCAAGTTCCATCGTAACTTTTTGCCGGCATCGATCGTTCCCCAACTTTATACAATTACGAACAGCCTATTGGGAAGTTCGTTCGTTGGAAGTCATTCCGTTGATACGTTTCGTCGGTTTTAATGGGGAAAGCCTGTTATCGGGACGGGAACGAAGATTAGTTGGAACGCGGAGGTAATTTAGAGATTTTCCGTTCAATTTTTCATCGCGCGAGACATTTTGGATATTTTTGCGGATCCACGTTATTTAACGTTCGCTATCTTTCATTTCCCATAAAATATGTACGATATCAATCCGATAGACTTCAATATTTAATTCTCATTCGTTCAAATACGAATTTAATCCGTTAGATAATATTTCAAACAATACTTTTCCTTGGAAAATTCCAAAAATTACTTCAATCTTTAAATTCATTTTTAAAAAAATTAATTTTACAAACAAACAACATAATTTTTATAGATACAGTTTTTCAAAATTGCACGATTTGACAAGTATAACTCGAGTTGAACAATAAATATGTAAGCGACAGAAATATTATATCGCTATCGTGGCACCGGAACGTTTAGTTGTGGTCGCGCGAAAACCACTCGTACAACGGTCTCTTTCATAAACTCGTTTCGGGTTTTTCCTGCACTACTTCGTTGTTGTCCCGCAAAACGAAAAACGGGAAGGACATTAAAGCAGCTGCGAAAAGTAGTGCTAGTTATTCTCTGACCCGTTACAGAGTCGAGAAAATTAGATCCTCAAGAAACGTGCTTTGTATAACTGCTACCTTGCAATTACGGTCTTTGGTTGCTAACGAAAAGATATCGTAATTGCAAATTCGAGAAATTGGAAATTTCACAGTTTGTACTCTTCACGATTTGATTTCAGATTTTTCATTCCAAATAATTAATTTTTATAAAAAAGAAATTTAAATTTTGTATGTATAATTTGGATAGTCGAACATTTCCAAATGTTTGACAAATTAAAAAATTTGCAAAATTGAAAATCTGGAACTTCCCAGACTTACACAATTGAAAATTTCGAAAATACGAAATCTTAAAAAATAAAATCCCGAAATTTCCGCACCGAGTTCGCGAAAGTTCTTTGCGCGATCAACGAGCTATAACGAACAAACAGTTTTTCAACACAGCGATGAAACTCCCGCAAAAACTGTTTGCCTTTTATGATTGCTCATAACCGGGGAACATTGTTTTTTATCTTTAAACAAACTTCCACCATTACTTTTAACAGCGGAATAAAACAATTTCATGGAACAACTAACAGTTTTACATCCAACAAGTTTCTCTTTACGCAGAGGAGCGTTCAATCCCGCGTGCAACGAATGAAACTCGGTGAAAATAAGTAATATAGCGAGGGCGAAATGAAAGCAAGTTTCCGCGAGAAGATACGAGCGTGGCGAAAAGGGATCGTGAGTGTCAAAAGAAAGGGGTGGTTCATCTGTTTTGAGTCACGTCGTGGCTAGCCAAAGAAACGCAAGGAGAAGAAAGGCGGAAGTAAGAGGCAGAGGAGAAAAAGAAAAGATGAAAAAGTAATGTTAGGTAAGGTCGGTTCCTCTAATTACGACGCCGTCGTTAGGACACCGAGTGCTTAATGGCACTTCCGGACAAAGTGGCCCCGGCTTAGCTCGCGAACCTATTCTCCGGCTGATTTTAAAGGTAATTAAACTCGCCCTCCGGGGAAAAACAGACGGATCGTCTTCGAAACCATCCATCGATTATCGTTTCTTTCGTTCACGGTTCTTGTCGAGGTTCACGAGGAAGTGGATCGAGTCGAAACGGAAGCTCCTGATCCCTTTTGTAGCACGGTTTCGACGGGAGGAGCGCGATACGCAATTAATTCTCTGCTTGTACACTTTATCCGACGGATTTTCCGCTTGTTTGCCGAGTTTTCTAGTTACACCGCTCGAGGTGCTTCGGGTTTCGTTCGCTGATCAAGGATTTGTTGCTTGTCGGTGTCAAAAATTTATTTTATCGAAGGAAATGACTGTTTATAATCGTGAAATATTTTTTATTTCATGTTTATTCCTGTAATTAGCAGGAGTTTATTGGCTGATTATATTTGAGAGATTTGGTAAATAATATCACGGGTTATATTGACACCTGTTATATTGTGATACTACACGTAACTTGCCACGGGTAATATTGTTGCGAGTGATAAGGGCACGCGCTATATTGCCGCAAGTGATATTGCTACGTGTTATGTTACCTCGCGTTATATTGCCACAAGTGGTATTACTACACCTTATATGATCATACGTTCTATCGTTACAACTGATGTTACTATATTTCACTTTGCTATAAGTGATATTGTTAGGCGTTACATTATCTCGCGTTATATCGCCACGAGTCCCATTACTACATCTTATATGACCATGTGTTTCATCGTCACAAGTGGTATTACTACATTTCACTTTACTACAAGTGATTGTTACTGATTATATTACCTCGCGTTATATAGCCACGGGTAATACTATCACACATTATATTGCCAAATGCTATATCCACTAATTAGAGTACAATGCGATCTATAACTATGCGTTACACTGTCATGCATTAAATTGCTACTTGATATATAGCCACGCGTTATATTACCATGCATTAAATTGCCACTTGATATATCGTACCATTTTCATTTCAAAATAGCATTGTATTAAAAAGTGTCACAGGCATATTTTTCTTCGTCCTTCAATTATAAACTAATAAGATTTCCATAGTCCGGCAAGTTGAAAAAAAAGACGCGTTTTCGTTTTTGCTCCGAACGAGTCGACAGGAACAATATTCCACAATTGTTTCGCGGAATTTGGCCGCGAACGAACTCGGCTGTTTTAAAAGGAGCACTCGAAAGTACTTGTCCGCGAAGAAAGTAGTGGCTCTTTCTGCTTCTGCTGCTAAGACGCCGTACTAACTTATTACGAAACAATTTGCAAGTCTTATAAGAGGGTCTGAGAGGGAAAGTTCGAGCAGCAAGAAAGAAAGCGTGTAACGCGAGCGTGTGCGCGCGCGTCTGTGTAACAGAAAAAGCGAGCAGGAGAGAGCAGGCAGCTTTTAAAGACTTTTAATTCGAGAGCGAAATAGCAGGCAGTTTCACGCTGTAATTTAAAGAAAACGTTAGTCGCGATATAATAACAAACGTTGAATCGCGAGTTGAAAATGGCGGATAAAAATTGTAGGAGAAAAAGAGGAGTCGTGTTCGGGAGTAGTGAACGAGCCAGCTGCACGCGTCAGAATGACGATAAATATTAAATGAAAGGAATAAGTTACATTTTTCACGTGTACCGTCGTTTTTCGAGTTACCAACGTTTCCCCCGCGACAGAATTTTAAGCTCTTCGTCACGAACAGACATTTTTTTTCCTCTCTCTCGACGCTCTCGTCACTGCGCCACGTGATTCCTACAGATTCGAGTTTCAATTAAAACTGTTCTCGTCGAATGTGATTTTAGTTGATTTCGTGCTACGTTGGTTTTAATAAAACAGCGCTAACAAAATCGGGACAACTGTTGGGAGACATTAGGAACAATTTCTCCTCATTAAAATGAAAAAACTCTTGATAGTTTATTGGAATATGGTAATACAAAAGTTTTTGTACTTTCGTCAGAAGTCTACGTTACAAATCTAACAAAAAATTCAATGAAATGTTTCATAATGCTTAAAATTGTGTTCATATCCAACATCAAAGGCAATTGCTGTTAGTCGATTACATTTCTCTTGGTTATTTCTGATCACGATAGCCCGACGAAATTACCATTTCGACGTGCCTCGGAATCGTTCTAGATAGCATCGCGTTTCATGGCATAGAATACGTTCGCGTGAAAACCGAATGCATTTTCATCCCCTAACGTTTACGAGCCACGGTCAGACATATAAAGACAGATGACCAGACGATGAATAGATGGTACCACACCCATGAAAAAGGGCAGGCAGACACGTCAGCGTCGCCGTGTAATCAGTAAAATGTTGCGTTACTTATGAAAGTTAGCTGGATCGACAAAATTTCGCGATATAAAACTGGAAAATGTGATACAATCAGTAAAATACTAACTTCTGAGAATTAGTAGCATCAAGGATATTTCATATATCGGTTTGTTTATCGATCTCCTCGAACACCGTCGTACGAAGTGCTAATTTTACCCTAATTTATGGACGCTGACATAATGAAACTGGGTCGACCGGCTGGTCTGACGTTCGTTGCGTGCGCGATTTTATTAAAATTTCTATAACCCTTACGGAAATGAGATATCTTGGATAATTAAATCGACGCGATGAAATAGTAACACATTGCTTCTTAAAGTTTCTCAGTAATAGCTGAGATTTGTATTTTCGAAAAATTTTTCAAATTTCACTCGGCTGGAAGGCAGCTTCATTACATATGGAAATAGTTTTCACAAGAATTTTTTGATTAAATAAATTACATCACGTTTGAAATCTAACATACGAGCGTGTACATTATAAGTAAACTTTATGTATTTACTATACTACGTCCGAGAAATGTAAATAAATAATGTGATCTGTAAGATGTCTCTTCGTAGACTTCGATATGTCATGAATATTCGATTAAGATCCAAGAGGATAAATTCGTTAAAATTTAAGAGGATAATTCACCAGAAATGTGTTAAAGATGTAGGTCACCGATTCGCCCGATTTCCTACTTCCGTTGTCCAAGAAATTTCGGAATTTTCACGAGGCTCACGTTTCGGAAGACACCCGTATAATTTACCGGCAGTTAAACGGGACGTTCCCCTTTAAAATTCCGGCTCGTCTGACATCTTTGCTAGAGACGAGCAAATCTTTTCACCAACTTTCCGTGTACACTTGCCTCGTTGCACGTCATCGTTATTCACCCGCGATGCAATCCGGGCTTCGCGATACGCGTTTTCCCCGGTCGGCTCGTTATTTTCCAAGGAAATCGTCCGTTTAACGAGCAACACGATTATCGCACACGAATTTCAGCATGTTAATTACCGGCACGTTCAACGGCGACATACTTTCCTTTCGTTCGCTTCGGTTTCGTTGCGATGAAAATCATTTTCACCCTCGATGAAATAAAAAAAAAAGAGAGAAGAGTTAGGAACGTTGCAATTGACGGGAATAGAAAAGCGACGTTTCTTCGCTGATCGATCGATCGATAATCGATACGACAATTTCCGAGAATGGATGTACAATGTGACGAATAGCTTCTATTTTACGAGCTGCTGTAATTGTTCCGGCGAAATTAACGTTCCGTGTTAATTTGTCCTGTACGCCTATGAATGATTAAGTATCATTAAATTCATCGCGAGGTATAAAATTGTTTCGGTGAAAATGAACTTGTACAAGTGTATTTTAAGTTCAAATATTTTCAGAAGCATCTGAATGTTTCTATTTTAGGAAAATTTGTGTCTTTGTTCAATTTGTTGGAAAAATTTATTGTGAATTATATTGTTACTAGTTACATAATAGTGAAAAAGGGAAGCATACACGGGATACAGAAAAATTAGTAAATTAAACGGTTCAGAAATCGAGAAATTGAAGAATTGAAGAATTGAATAATTGAATAATTGAGTAATTGAGTAATTGAAGAATTGAAGAATTGAAGAATTGAAGAATTGAAAAATTGAACAACTGAACAATTGAACAACTGAACAACTGAACAACTGAACAATTGAAAAATTATAAAATTGGTGAACTAAAAAATTACACCCTCGATAAACTGAGAAAATGGAACTTTGAAAAATAAAAATGCTGGTAAATTAAAAAGATAAAAAATTTAGAATCGAACTAACAGGTAAGCGGAAAGCTAAAAGATTAGAAAACTGTAAAATCGGAAAACTGTCGATTTCAATTCGACAGAGTGTACAATCAAATATTTGCCTAGAACGCTAAGAAATCTGTTTCCAACTTTATCGATAATCAATCCATCCTTTTCATCTACGAACACAGTAATACGTTTCACCGACGATACCGTCTAGAACGATGAACGGAAGAAGTATTCTTACCTTCGATCTTCCCTCTACGCGTTTCTCTTGATTCAGCTGAATCCAGGCGTCCCATCGATGTCTGTATACAGTCAGTGTGTTCCATTCGTTCAGTCTCACTGTTTGTGTGCTCCTGACGGTACCGACTCCGCTGCCACAATCGAACCTTTAAAAAAAAGAAGTACCTTCGAATTATTTTTAAAGAACGTTTCAAACACCTTTTTCAAGATAAACAGTTTCGAACGACATCTTACATCTTACAAGTCCAAAAATCTAAGGATACAGAAAATCTCGACACTTTGAAAATTGTACAAGACACGGGGTAACTTCGCGAAGAAATAAAACAGCAACACCCTGTATAAGCCACTGATTACGCAAACATTGCTTCGTTACTTGAAGTGTACTTCCGTTCGGGCCGCACCAGTTAGTTTTCGCGGAACGAATTACGGAAGTCGCCGGTGCTAAGTGGCAGATTCTAAGTCGCAGTAATTATTACCGCCGGACGGATTAACGACACGGGTAACGAGAAATTTTAACAAGTTATGCCGTGTGCACCGTGAATTCCGCACTGTCGAAGCACGTAATTAATAGTACACCGAGAACGCCGAGTGTGCCACTTGCAACTTTAAAGATGCGCTTTCGGCCAACTCGCGAATCGTTGTTTCGGTCGAAGAAACCGTCTCTCGCCGTTAAATTCTTCATGTTCCGACACCGTATTTTACTATTTATTCGACAGCAAACTATTTACTGTGGAGAAACATGATTATTCAGCGTGTTTCAATGTATGCGCTTCGGGTGGTCTGATTATGTACACGCTTATTCTACTTGTCTGACAGTTCATTGCTTCGCTATAATTAGTGTGATCACGCACGGGTGCAATTTAACTGTCTGTAAGTCCATTATTCTTTACTTAGTTGTTGAGATACTTATCTTGGTCGTGTACTTGTCTGATTCATATTTTACTTGCTTATTACGTAATCTACTTGTTTGGTAATGTATTCGTTCACTTTTCTGATCACTGGCATGTTATGTTTTACTTATTAGGTTTTCTTACTTGTCTGATTATATACTGTTTCGATTTACCACTCTAATCATTAACTCATTATATTTTACTCATTGAAGATATCTACTCGTTTTAGTAAGTACGATTACCTTATCTACTTGTCTGACAACGGTTGACAAGTATACATACTCATTTGACTAGAAACACCTTATCGGCTTGTCCAATCACATATGACAACCTTATCTACTTGTCTGACTACATACAGCAACCTCATCTACTTGTCTGACCGCATGCAGTAACCTTATCTACTTGTCTGACTGTATACAACAACCTTATCTACTTGTCTGACCATATACGACAATCTTATCTTCTCGTACAACCACATATGATAACCTTATCTACTTGTCTGACTACATAGGCTACCTTATTTAC
Source organism: Megachile ligniseca (assembly GCA_945859555.1). Taxonomy (NCBI): domain Eukaryota; kingdom Metazoa; phylum Arthropoda; class Insecta; order Hymenoptera; family Megachilidae; genus Megachile; species Megachile ligniseca. Next base: position 8,184,521 of record OX243784.1, read on the forward strand.
TTGTCTGACCACATATGATAACCTTATCTACTTGTCTGACTGCATACAACAACCTTATCTACTTGTCTGACCACATATGATAACCTTATCTACTTGTCTGACTACCCACAACACCATATCTACTTGTCTGATCATGTATGATCACAGTATCTACTTGTCTGACCATATTTCGCAATTTCTTTTTACTTATCAATTTTTCCATAATCTTCATTCTACTTGTCTGACTATGAATTAACAAAACTTGATTTATCCAATAAACCATATAAATTATCAGTTTCATTCTACTTGTCTGGCTATGTATCTCTGTTTCACTTGTCAGAGTACGAACAGAATTTATTCTTATCTTTATATCGGATCCCATATACACTGCTGTTACCTGCAGTAATTGTAACAGTAGTACACTGTTACGTATTTCTATAGCTAGTTTGTTGGAATGTGCACATATATCCTGTCATTATCTACTCCCACTCTAATAGCCTGACCACATACCTCCTCTTCTACTTGGCCAACGACCTAATCACCATATTCTACACATCTAACTTACAACTGTATTCCACTGACATGGATATCGATCGAACTCGTTCTACTTATCTTATCGCCTGTTCTACTTGTCTGATCACATACTGCGCTTATCCGCTTAATGTAATCAGCAATTTGACCCATGTGTTGATGGATTATTATCCAGAAGTTGTTCGATGTTCATATGATAATAAATTAAGAAAATATATAAATAATAGCTGCAGTAAAGAATATTACATATATACGAACAAAATACATTGTTTATGTTAAAAATATAAAAATGTACAGGAAACAAGTATAATAAAAATAATTTATATATTTATTTTCCTATGTATGCAATAAAATCTAGTATATGTAATTAACTATAAATATCTAACCATCTATATCTCTTCTCAAAGTGTCTGAAATTTTCATTACATTAACCCCTTAACCTATGATCCTTTCAGCAGTTGATTTAGCCAGAGCAACAAATTATTGCTACAACGTTAAGACAAATAAGAGAAAATGAAATAAGTATATTTTACATTCGTGTATCCTTGATTATGCAAATTCTAATTAGTATTATACAGCAAACGCAATTTCTATGCAAATACGAGGTCTGTTCGAACTGCAATGTCACGAATGACACTCTATCACAAGTGAAACGTTAATGTAAAACGATCGTTGATTATCCAACGTTTATTGCGAATTGCACACGTTTTCAGAATTGGATAAATCAAGTATCCCCAGTTTAATAATTAACTTAACGCAGCCGTATGTTTGAAATTTATCTCCGCCGAGCTGACACGTCCTCGAAGGTTATATATGGCAAACATGGCCGACTAAAGTAGAGTTTAAACCGTCTATCTCGCGAGTTTGACTGCGCGTTTTGCATTCGACTTGATCGCGGGATTAGCAGAGCGAAGGATACTCGGAGTGGTAAGACGAGAGACAGAAATTCAATTCGCAGCCATTGTCGCCGGATATCCGTTGAGAGACTAATGCCTGTTGGAGCCTCTCGCGAGGATAAGGAGAGGTAAGGTCGAGTTCGTACGCTTCGTTCGTTCGAAAGCCGTTTACCTCGACCCAAGACGCAGTATTAACGCGAATAACAGAGCTAGCATGATAATTAAGGACCACCCCGGGGACGAACTTCGTGACCCTGACCTTCTTCACGATCGCTCGCAAAAAAAAGTGTACTTGACATTTTAGCCTGCGACCCACGCGATTCAGAAGTCACGTATTCGTGCACGAATTATGCTCCAAGATAATTTTCAGAATCGAGATTTTCGGCTTTTCTGCTATGATTAAGGGGTAAATAAAATTGGAGCATTGTGTAGGGGCTTGTATGGCTTGTATTATATAAATTTTTTTTTTTTAAATTTGAAACTTGGAGAACTGAAATTTATAGTTTTGTAGTTATAGCTCTTAGATTTTATAGTTCCAGGTTTTTAAATTTTTAATTCTTAAATTTCCACATCTTCAAATTCCTAAGTTCTCAAATTGAAAAAATTGTCCAATTTTAAAATTGTTAATTTTCAAGGTTCTCAGATTTTTTAATTGTTATATTTTCTAATTTGTTAACGTCTAAATTTTCTAATTTTCTAATTCTTACAATTCTAGGTTTTTAAATTTTTAAATTTTTATGTTTTCAAATTTTTAGATTTAAAAATTTTCAAGTTCCTAAATTATTTAATTTCTAGGTTTTCAAATTGGTAAGTCTTAAATTCCCACATCTTCAAATTCAAAAAGTTCAAATTGAAAAAATTGTTCAATTTTAAAATTGTTCAAATTTCAGCTATTCTACAAACATTTTACCACATTCTCTAGAAAATGTTCCACACATGTAACGTATGTCAATTTCAAGATAATTGAAACGAAAGAGAATTAAACCGAGGGGGTTTAATCGTCACCCGTATCGAAGATGAGCAACGAGAATAGTCTTCCATTCGAGTTTCATCAAAGTTTATCGATCACATGCCAGTGGTGGACCGTCGACAGAGCAATGCGTCCCACGGTAAATTGAAGTAAATCGTGGTTTCGCGCGAATCCTTTGATGTCCTATTGCTAATAGGGCAATGAGGTTCGACGGAAACTTCGGTTATATATCGACGGAAGTTGTGGAAAGTTGGCATAATACGGTGATGCATGCTGGTGACGGAACAAACTTTGCGACAAACAGTCCTCTCGTTATGTCGTTTTGATCGATCCAACCCGACAAACGTTTATCGACGAAAATTCAATTTTCATTATATTTCTTTCAAACGTTCATTTACACATTTCCACAAGTTGGAAATTCTTTAATTTTGCACATTTTTATATTTTAGCAGTTTTTATTATATTAATTTATTATTGAATATTATTTATTCAGTTGACAAAATTCAATTTTCAAACGATGTTTACAAGTATACTGTTCCAAAATCAATAACGTGCTTATTTATAATTTATATCGACTATATTGAAGTCATATGAAGTTCATTAATTTTCAAATTATATAATCTTCATAATAAAAAATCTTTTAATTTTCACGTGTCAGGTTCAGACCAAAAATGATTTCCCATAATTTACATGAATTATAATTTGTACAAAAATTGATCAAATTGCAAATGTACCTAATGCAGTCTTTGCAATCAAGATTTGAATACGTATTCGGCTGTTAATAAAGACCCCTCACAATTCCGAGGAAGAAATTCAATCTCTAAATTACCCTGCAATCTGCTTATCCCAAACGTCGTTTACCGAATAAGAGAAAAAAATAGAATCGGATCTTTGCCCTCGAAATCCGCGCCTTTAACGGGGGAGAATACAATTAAGGAGCAACGTCGTTACCTAAATTCGATGAAACCGTGATGCAGTATCAAGGCCATAAAGTCACCCTGAAGATCATCCCTCTCGCCTGCGAGCAGCAGAATTCCATCCCAAGCTTCCGGTCGGAATTCCAATTCTAATTGGACGTGCTTGTAAGCAGCTTTTAGGGCTGGAAATGCCAGCCAACCGGAGCCCGTGAAACGTGGCGATCTCACCTCCGTTTCTGCAACAAAAATTACCATCGTTAAGGGGACTCGTTATATTGTTCTCATTATTAGTTTTTCTTATTTTGCATTGACGTGTGTTAAGTGACACGAATTTGTACATTTTGCAGGTGATGTAAGGTTTGAACGATTTTGGTCATTTGGAGTAGGTAGATTGATAGTGATACGTGGACATATGTGGATATATGTGGATATATGTATGTGGACATGGATGGGTAGTCTAGTAGAATATTTGTCATTGGTAATTTGTTAAGGAGACTTTGTTGACAGAAAGATTTTGTTCATTTGGAGTAGGTAAACTGATAGTGATATGTGGACATATGTGAACATATGTGGAGATATGTGGATATGTAGGGGATAGTATTAGCAGCATATTTGTCATTGGTAATTTGTTAAGAAGAGTTTGTTGGAAGAAAAATTTTGTTCATTTGGAATAGGTACATTGATAGTGATATGTGGACATATGTGAACATATGAAGACATATGTGGATATGATTGGAGTAGTCTAGTAGCATATTTGTTATTGGTAATTTGTTAAGGAGACTAATTATATTGTTCTGACTATTACTTTTTTAGATCATTTTTAATATTTGCACTAATTTGATGAATTTTATGTAAGCACAATTTTTATCCCCAAAAGTACCACTCAATCAACCTCATGAAAGGCCCTCAATTTTATCGAGCAACAAGTTAATTCAACCCCCTAAAAACCACCCTCTAGCAATAATTCTCAGCATTCCTAATTCAACAGAAATTACAACGGCCATTTAGTCGTTCACTTATCTCCTTTTAATTATTGCGCCTCACACCCATAAACACGAAGGTGGAGCGCGTCCATTTTCCTCTTTCTCCTGCGAGGGCAACCAAGGAAACGAAGAAATATGGCGAAAGTCGAATCGAGAATTCCAGGGACGAGCCAGGCTTAAGGGATGTCCTTTACCCTCGTTCATTTAGAGCTGGCTATCAGTCAACAGAACGGCGCGGTACACTCGGGTGCAACAAGTTTATTTCCACAAATGTGAAATCTTCAAAAATCCCTAAATAGATCTTGTACACCACTAAATTCCTAGATTCGTTGATTTATAGATTTGTAGATTTTGTAGATTTGCAAATTTCTGCATTTCCAAATTCTTAGATTTCCAACTACCTAGAATATCAAATTCCTAAATTTCCAAATTCTATACTACAAAATGTCTGTAACACCAAATTTACATATTTTGAAATTCCTATATCACCAAATTCTCACATCTATAAATTCTTGCACCCCAAAATTGTCACATCCCAAAATTCTCACATCCCCAAATTCTCACATCCCCTAATTCTCACATACCAAAATTCTCACATCCCCCAATTCTCACATACCAAAATTCTCACATCCCCCAATTCTCACATACCAAAATTCTCACATCCCCAAATTTTCACATCCCCCAATTCTCACATCCCCCAAACTTTCACATCCCAAATTTCTCACATCCCCAAATACTCATATCCCCAAATTTCTCACATCCCCAAATTCACATCCCTTATTTCTCACATCCCAAAATTCTCACATGCCCAAATACTCATATTCCCAAATTTCTCACATCCCTAATTTCTCACATCCCAAATTTCTCACATCCCTAAATTCTCACATCCCCAAATTCTCATATCCCAAAATTCTCACATCCCCAAATTTCTCACATCCCCCAATTCTCATCCCAAAATTCTCACATCCCCAAATTTCTCACATCCCTCAATTCTCATCCCAAAATTCTCACATCCCCAAATTCTCATCCCCCAAATCTCTATTATCTCCAAATTCCTACATCCCCAAATCTCTTAAAAAATCTCCCAAAATCACTGACTTAAAAAATCAGTAAATTCCTTTCTCTTTGCTTGTCGTATTTTCCCTAGGAAAGGTAGATTTGCTGTTGACTGTACACAAAGGCAGAGGGGCCTTGACAGTTGTATACGCAGGTACACAAGGGTGGCTATAAATCAGACGGACACGAAAGATGGAAAAACTTATACCCGTCCGATTCTGAAACGTAATAGTACTTCTGCTCTTTGTGTTTACCTCTGTAATAATGCATTATTTATGACCGATGCTTCTTTGTTTCACGCGCTCCCACGAATACTTCGCATGAATTTGAAAGTAGTTTTAAATTACCAGGTCATTATTTAGTTTACGTACAAACTTTTAAAATTCAGTGTAACATTTATTGTCTCGGAAGATCAGTTTGTATTTTGCATTCTTTTTTTTTAATATTTTAGTCCGTTTTGTATTCATGTGTAATTTTGTGAAATTCAGAATATCTTTGACTATTTTATATTTAGTTTTAATTTTGTGTTACTGTATATTTATATTTATTTTTAATTTTACGTATTTTGTTGCATGTTATATTTATCTTCAATTTTATTTTGTATGTTTTATTTATACAAGTGCTAGAAGAAATATAATGTTTACTTTAACAGTTGTTTATGAAAGTTTGTAATAATATTGTACGTTTTTCTGCTACTTTATATTGCTTTTTACAATTCGAGTATCACGATTCTTTCGATTGACAGTATTGTCTAAAAACAAGACCTCGTTAATGTCTTTGTACCTCATTTTCCTTTCATAAATATGAATGCCGTTTCTATTCGGAGAAAGTATGTAGATGAAGTGTTAAAACATGTAGCACTGATGAGGACTACCATTAAGGGTTGAATATGGTACAAACGCCATTCATATTCATGACTGAAAAAAACGCTTTAGAATTCAAAATTGGATCAATTAGAGGCACTGGAGTTGCCGTTATTTTTATGTCACACGTCAACGTAGCTTTTCTTCTGAATAAAGTAATAAATAAACGAAAATAAATTAGCTTTGAGTCGTTCAGTGAATGCAAAATGTGTGAAATTTAGGGTGTTTATTGGACTCGTGTTTTTGTGGAGTTTTTGTTGGAACATTGTAATTTTGCAAGTTGGAGATGTGGGAATTTTGGGATTTGAGAATTTTGGGATGAAAATTGGGGGATTTGAGAATTTTGGGATGAAAATTGGGGGATGTGAGAATTTTGGGATGTGAGAAATTTGGGATGTGAGAATTTAGGGATGTGAGAAATTAGGAATGTGAGAAATTTGGGATGTGAGAATTTTGGGATGTGAGAAATTTGGGATGTGAAAATTTGGGGGATGTGAGAATTGGGGGATGTGAAAATTTGGGGATGTGAGAATTTTGGTATGTGAGAATTGGGGATGTGAGAAATTTGGGATGTGAAAATTTGGGGGATGTGAGAATTGGGGGATGTGAAAATTTGGGGATGTGAGAATTTTGGTATGTGAGAATTGGGGATGTGAGAAATTTGGGATGTGAAAATTTGGGGGATGTGAGAATTGGGGGATGTGAAAATTTGGGGATGTGAGAATTTGGGAATGTGAGAATTTTGGTATGTGAGAAATTAGGGATGTGAGAATTTTGGGATGTGAAAATTTGGGGGATGTGAGAAATTAGGGATGTGAGAATTTTGGGATGTGAGAAATTTGGGATGTGAAAATTTGGGGGATGTGAGAATTGGGGGATGTGAAAATTTGGGGATGTGAGAATTTTGGGTATGTGAGAATTGGGGGATGTGAGAATTTGGAGACGTAAGAATTTGAGGATGTGAGTATCTGGGTATGTGAGAATTTGAGGATGTGAGTATTTGGGGATGTGAGAGTTTGGGTATGTGAGAATATGGTAATTTGAGAATTTGGAAATTTAGAAATTTGGAAACTCTAAAACTTGCAAAACTACCAAACTCAAGTACCTACCCTCTCAAACTCCAAAAGCTCGACATTCATTTTCTCAAATCCATTCACCCTTAAAATCTCTAAAAATACTAAAATCAATAAACCCATCATTTCCAAATTCTCTATCTTCTCCAAACCCTTCCTCTATCTTCCCCAAAACCTCCCCATATATCTGCACCTCCATCAACCTCGAAACATCAAAAGCCTAACTAAATCAATTAAATCGAACAAGATTTACAATTCACGACATGTGTTTGAACGGCCCTCTAAACGATCGTTTGACCGCTCAAAATTGGTATTATCGGTTTTCCCTTTCTTTTTATTTTAATTACCAAGTCCAGAGGGGCTTCAGGCAGCTTCGGTTTTCTGTTCCACGTGTATGATCGGTCGTTTTGGCCCGCTGCCAAGAGCAGTTCCTCTCTCGGGCCTCAATTAACCACTTCAGTTACCCTGGGCTACGGTGGTGCGATTTATCGCACGTGAAGATTTGCAAGCTATGCCAAACAGAAAGGCGTCGCGATCGACGAGTTCCCACCGGCAGGCGTCGCGACGCCGCGTTACATCATTGCGGTTCACCGACACAGTTTCGACGCTCTGGCTCGATTGAATTTTAACCGTTTTTTTTTTTTATTTCGCGCATTATATCAACCCTCGAGGGCCAATTGGCTTTTTCGAACGTTTATTCGGTGTACGACATTTATTTATCGCGCTCCGGAAAAAATGTAATCAATTGACTTTTTGTTTGGCTACAGGGGTAGAATGGCTGTCGTAAATTCTACAACGGCACGGTTTTTGAATTGTTTGCTTTGTGGTTGTTACGGTTTTGTAAAATTGATTGGGATTAGAATTGAGTTGCAATATGGATTGTGACTATGGTTGAGTATTACAAAGTGGAGTTTGAGTGTTGGAAAATGGATTACTATTAAGTGGATTAGGGTTGTAATTAGGTAGTACAAAATACAATTGATTATTATAATGAATTAAAATTACTAATTATAAAATGAATTAGAATTAAGTATCATAAAGTAGATTACAATTACAATGAACTATTACAAAATTGTTACAATTTTGGAATTATAGAATTCTGATGAATATTTAATATAATTATTTTAAACACAGAAAGTCCCGTAGCAGTTGCAATCGCATTGCATATCAAATGTCATATCACCACAATTTCAGGAAAATGAGCTTTATAATTAATATCGTAATTAAAACTATAATTTAGTAATATGATATTGCAATATAACAATTTATTGAATCTCATATGAGGTTTGTGGGTAATATTACATTACAGTTAAATAACATAATTAATGTCAGATAATATGTTCGTATAATGTAAATAGATGGACAATTCAAATCAATTCCAATACATGACAGTTAGATAAATGAAAGATGAATTTCATATAATTTCCAAAAATTCTTCGTATAATTTGAGAAATATTTAATCAATCATATTCATAATTCAACATAGTTCAACCTAACCTTCAACATAGAATACTTTTACAAAAAAACCACCCTGTATATCGCATACACCGAGAACACAAAAATCATCCCCGAGTGTAGTTGAACATTTCGAGCATCAGATTAGAATGGCCGTGAAAAAAACGTTTAGCGTCCCATTTAAAATTGTTCTCCGGTCGTAACAACGGCGAATGTGCCGTGAAACAATTCGATTAAACCCATCGTCGCGTCTTTAGGCATTTCGCGCTTCATTTAACTCGCTAACAAGCTTTAAATTCACCCCGTCGTTTCTGTTTCAACGTTCCAGGACCGAAAGCGAGGGAAAAAATTCAGTTTCCCCGGGACGAGAAGTATCCCCGCGATATTTGCATGCAAACCGGGGGCAAAGCGTGCAAAAGCGGAAGCTCTAACCGGTTAATACGATTCCCGACGCGAAAGCGCGGTCAATTTAAAGCTCGCTCAGGCGTACGAGAACGTCTCGTGACGTTCTAAATTGAGCTCGATCAGAATGAACGAAGGAGATTCACCGCGAGCTTTCAACGAGACGATCCTTGTCAGGGCGACGAAGCTTGTTCCGCGTTGTCTTTATGCAAATTAACGGGATCAAGATGATCCTGGAGTCGGCCACTTGGCGATACGGTCCTGATCCGAGTACACGACGCTACAACGTGCATTTCACTCGGGATAAGCGCGGATAAGTGTTGAATAGAGATACCGTGAACTGCTACTTTTCAATCACTCGTTATCACCTTCATTCTTGATCACGTTAATCTTTCACGGTGATTCGTGATTGTTTCTGATTACTAGAGATCATTCTTTTCGATTTCCATGAAGTCCAGAATTCCTTTGGTAGTATAATCATCACTATCCAAATTTCCTAGATTACAAATTCGTATATTCGAAAATCCCTATATCCCAAATTCTGTAAATGTCAAAATCACTAGATCCCGAATTCCTTAGATCCCGAATTCCCTAGACCCCGAATTCGTATATCCTCAGATCCCTATATCCCAATTTTTCCTAGGTCCCAAATTCCCCAGATCCCGGATTACATAGATTCCAAATTCCCTAGATCCCGAATTTCTATATCCCAAATTCCAGAGATTGCAAAATCTCTAAATCCCTAACTCCCTAGATCCCGAATTCCCCAGATTCCAAATTCCCTACATCAGAAATTCGTATATCCTCAAATCTCTAAATTCACCATATCTCTATAACCTCAATTGCCTTGATATTAAAATTTCTAAATTCCGTATTCCCTGTATCCTAAAATAAAAGTCTCTAGATTCTGAAATCTCGAGATTTCGAACTGCGCGCGCACAATAGACACAGGATTGACGGATCTAGTATATGTTGGGAAATAAAGTCACGGGAGGATACTATAAGAAACGATTTAGAACGTGAAATTTCCTTGAAAGGAGATTCGCAGAGATCCTTGTCCGCTACTAAGCTGGCTGATCCTGGTATACTCCTTGAATCTAAGCGGATTGATCTCGATAAAACTGTCGAGATACAGGATACCCTGTTATTTTGTCAAGAAAGCTAATGCTTATTTAAAGGGACGACACATTTCAGACGTTCCTCGTCCGTTTGCGGATGATGCTTTCTGTGTTTAATACATTTTCTGCTTCGGATGTTATTTATTCGAGCTGAACTAAATTACTTCTTTCTTTTTACCTTTCTTACGTCATTCTTTTCTTTTTCATTCGAAAGAGAAATGTAGTCCTGAAGTTTTATACGTAACGATATCAATTTGTAATTTTTTATTCAATTTCGCGGAATTCAAATATTGCTATGTAATATTTTGAGAAAATACGTATTATATATTTTGTACGAAATAAATATTTGTACAGAAAGAAAAAGTTATAAGTAAACATTTGTACGAAAGAAAGTTACAAGTTGAAATATGTGCAAAGAATTTGAAAAATGTAAATAAATTTTCCTTCAGAGTAGATAAAACCGTGACACCCTAAAGCCCTAAAATCGTGACCGGAGCCTTCAGAGTCGGTGACGTAACGCCACTAAGCATCGATTTAACGTGTCGGTTAATTATGCAAAACTCGAGCAGGTTTATCGAAAATTACAGACTCGTACTCTCAGGCAAACACGAGTTTGACATGCTTTTGCTTTGTGCGACAAATCGAAAACGAACGAATTTTCCCGCGTTTAATAAGATTCGCTATTGAAACAGAGGATTAACGTGCTGTTTATTAAATTCGAAAGCTTTGGTACAATTCAAGCTCGTTTCGGCTGTTCGCGAATTCGCCGAACAACGTATCGGACAAACGCAAGGATTTCCTTGTTGTTTTCGCGAATTAATTTCAACGCGAAAATTGGATAATTAGTCGTGCGCGTTTCTGTCGTTTTATCGATAGCATTCGATCCAAGCGTATTATAATATTTTGTGTAATAAGTATCGATTATATTATTACATCCTGGATTTGGCAGCGAGTCGATGAATTAATTCCAATGAAAATTATTTGATACGTTGCCTACCAGGTTTATGATTTCCATTCATTTTTATGATTTTTCCTCTGCTTTTGTTGTATTTTTCCCTTCCTGTATTTATTGTTTTATCGTATCTTTATTGCAATTTTATTTTATCGCATTTATTGTTTTAGTGTATCATTCTATCATATTTTTGTGCTGCTGTGATTTTTTGAAATATATGAGAAATTATTATGGAATTTCATTTTCCAATCTAGTAATTCACATTTTAATTTCTGTTCACGACATGATGGATATTTCAATTTTTACATTTGACAATTTTATTCTTCCTATTATTATAAATTTCATATCTCCAAATTTAACAAAAGAAAATTAAAATATGTACTTCATACGAATTATTCGAAACGCTTAAAATTTTAATTAAACGGAAATTATAATCGCCCGTCGTTATCAGAAAAACTCGATACATCGCGTGCAAGGCGCGTTAATTGTTAACGTTAAAAGAAGAATTAAAACCGGTTTGACGTGCATCAGGGGAAACTGCGGTAAATTAATTAGAAAGATAAAGTAAAGGCGGAGCATAAACGTAGAAATAAGAAGAAGATAATACAGGGAAGGAAAGAGCCATGGGAAATAAATGGAAGCAGGTCTGTTGGTTCCCAAAAGTGTAGCAGTAAATAAAGTCCATTTCTTTCTGTTACCCGTGGATTCGGTATTCCCGGTTTTGCTCAATTTAATTTAAACAATGCTTCTGCCCAGGTTTTTTCGCTCTTCCACTTACTCCAGATTATCTCGTCTTCGTTTAATCGTGTCGTTTCTTTTCTCGGTTGCAGGACATCGCAAAAATTCACGGCACGTAAAAGTGCAACGAAAGAATTTACGTAATTTCCACTATAATGAACTGTATCAGTTTACGTTCTCAGTATTTTTTAATTGGGAACGTGTCGCAATCGTGTGTACGTATATATACGTCTGACTATCAAATACATATATATGTACGTTTACATGTCACAGTCACATGCCCGTGTATATACGTTTACTCATAACATTCACATAAACATATATATACGTTTGCATATCATATTCACTCATACGTATATATACGTTTGCATATCATGTTCACATATACGTTACCTGTCACATTTATATGTATGTATATGAACGTTTGCATACGACATGTACGTATAAATACGTTCGCACACCACATTATACATACGTATATATACGTACCACAAACGATACTTCAAATTGCAAACTGAATAATGAGTATACGATCGCGAAGTGTTGCAGCGTGCCTGAAGGAACTATGCTCCGCAAACGAAGAAAAAAAATGAAATAGGCGTAAGGAATTAAAGAAGGAACATTCGCGAGCCGGCACGAACAGTATCGGAAGGGTGGCGATCAAAAGGGCGAGCGTCAGCGAAAGGGTTGCGAGGCTTGTAACTTCGTGACGATAAAACACATTCAGAGGGCGCAAGGAAAAAAAAAGAAGGATAAAAGAGGGTTTCGTGTTTCGAGCGACGAGATTCGCAGCTACGATCGTACGCGCGAAGCTAAATAGCCGCGTGCACGCGCGTGTCGCGACGCGATGAAAAATTCAGCGGCGGGAAAAGAGCGTCGGATATATTTTCAGCTACAGAAGGGTCGTTCTGTGCGGCTCCATTAATGCCAACCCAGCGCAATTCTACCGTGGGGGATAATGGTTTTTGAACACGCTCCTGCTACAAACCATGGCAAAAGTGCACTTTTCCGACCCCTTAACCGGTTTGGGATCCCGTGGACCCTCGGCGTACGGCGAACTTGTCTCCGCTGTCCAAATGAACGACGAGCGCGTGGAAAGCGTTGTCCCTTTACTTTTTTAATTCGGTATGCTTTGAAATGTGTTCGTTGCGGGTCTCGATATGTGTACGCGGGTTGGAAGTCGTAGGGTAATGCTTTTTTTTAGTAGTCGCAGGTATTGTTTTTAATTTTAACGTTTTAGGGAAGTACTATGTGCGTGCGCTTGCTAAAGAATAAAATTTTAAAGCGAATATTGTGCTTCTGGTATTTTATTATCATGTTATATTATTTTACTGTTTTTTGTCCATCATGAAAAATTTGTTATCGAAAATAAAAGTTTCTTTAGACTATTAAAAATTCAAAGTTCATATTAACAGCGAACAATTGCCCTTTTCCAACAAGGATTTTGTTAAAAGATAAAAATCCATATCGTCATTGACGCAAAGGGTTACTAAAAATTCAAAATTCCTCCTGCTATCGAAATTAAAAAATTTCAATTAAAAGTTACAGGTTGTTGAATATTTGTTTAACTTCTGCTCACGGTTTGGTTTTACAGGGTTGACCGAGCGTCACGAAAATTTCGCGCGCACGTCGTTCTTCCGTTCGATATTTCCGTTGTAAACTGACGGGGCCGATAATTGCTTTTGTCACGTGTCGCGAGCGTTTCCCTCAAGACAACTTGTCCCATATTTTTGCCCGATCGAAATGTCTGAAATAACATTAAACTGACCGGAAATAGATATCCAGCGTTTTCCACTTGGAATTACCGGATGGGGTTCAATTTTAAAAAGGATCATTTCTCTATTCAACGAACCGATCGATAACCGACCTCGCTTTACGGGACGATTTTTAATCAACTCTAATGCAACGGATGAAAAGTAGACAGGCGGTTTTTAATACGTGTCAAGTTGTACGATGCGAATTAAATTTACGGCCGGGAGTTGACTTCGTAGCTGGAACGGAAACTTAATGTTTCTGCTTTTACTACTTCTCTTTTTTATTCACAATTCTTCGGGAATACCTTCTGGAAGGATAATATCATATAATTAAGAAGGATAATGTCATCTCAAAAGTACATTTGATACTTTTCGATTTACCAAAAATTGTTCTCTTTTCATTATCAAAAAGTGTGTCTATAAACTTGTGACATTTAATGAAAAATAATTTGCGTCTATGAAATTAAGTGTACGAAAAATATTAATTAAATCTAACCCAACTAATATATCAGCTAAATCTAACCTAACCTAACAATATATTAGTTAAATCTAACCTAACCTAACTAATATCTTAGTTAAATCTAACCTAACCTAACCTAACTAATACATTAGTTAAATCTAACCTAACCTAACTAATACATCAGTTGAATCTAACCTAACCTAACCTAATAATATATTAGTTAAATCTAACCTAACCTAACCGAACTTACAATGTTAACATTACAAGTGAATATTCTAGTAAAGTAAAATAATATACATATCGTAAAACATTAATTAATTTGTGAAACGCGATCGCAATGCAAAAGAGATTATAGAGTACGCGAACAAGATAAACAAAACGTGGCGAATTTTAATTGGAGAATGTTGTATGCAAGATGCATATTACGAGCACGTATGGTCGAATCCGCAGCCGAGAATGCTTCATAATTAGTCCCACTTGTCGCTGACAATTAACAGACTAGATGACAGCGACCTGTGACACGGATACCGCCAATAATCGTATGCTATATCGATGCTCCATTAGAAACACATGCTACCCCCTTTTCTCCCGAGAATTATCACCGGAAATTACTGGCCCATATCATTGATTAATATCCCTGTTTCACGTATGAACTCGTCTGAACGCGCACGCCGTCGCTCGATATTGATTATCGAGTCGAATGAATATTAATAATCATTTGTGACACCAGCTCGAGATATCGGATTTTTATTTTTGCCGGATATTTCGGTGACGGTATTCAAATTTTCTGATTCACACATTTTAATATAATCAAATTTTCAAATTCTCAACTTCTCAAATCCTCAACTTCTCAAATTTTCAAATTTCCAAGATATCCAAAAAGTCGCAATTCCCAATTTTCCCACTTTTCAAACTTGCAAAATTCCCGAAATTTCTCAAATTTTCATATTCCTATTCATATTAGTAGAATTACAAAATGTAGGAAAGCGTCCCTTATCTTTCTACCCTTCGACTCTTGACAATCTCGCCCTTCGTCAAACATACACGAACACACACGAACCGCGGTCGATGCGATGGGGAATCAATAGGCAACCATCTCGTGGCCGTTCTTTTCCGCTGTTCACCATTCGGAAATGAGTTTTCCGCGTGAATGCGATCTCGTGGAACCCCGTGCAAACATTGTGGGTCAGTCGAAGCCGATTTTATACCTTCATGACAATGCATTCAATACGTGTACCAACATGTGCGTCCTAAAAGACGGCACTCCATGCGCCATATTCCCTCACGAGTCCCTTACGATCTTTACTCTTCAGATTTTCCCTGCAATTTTTCCCAGAAATTCGTCACGAGACAATAATATTACGAAATTTTATTCAAATGGCAATTTGTTATATTGAAATTTACGGATTAATTTAAGGATTTACGATTTTAATTATGTACGATGCATATTCATGCGAAGAATTACTGTATTATTCTTGCTTGGTAATAAATTAAATTTTACTTGTTTCGGGGTTAAATTTAATTCTTGTGAGATGACATTTTTGCCAGATATTTGCAATTCAATTCTGTGTACCGCTACTGAATTATTTGTTTCACTGCCTATCTTATTTATACGACTATGTGAACATCTGGGTCGTTCTATTTGTGCTATGTACACAACCGTTCTACTTGACTAGTTACACAGCCGTTCTATTTGCGTTGTTATGTATTCGGCCATTTTGTTTGTCTGATTTATTAAACAATCATTTTAGTTGTCTACATAGGTCTACTACTGGTCCTACTATCTGTATAGGCATTCTACTTGAATCAATACTGAATCATTCTGTTTGTCTGACTTATAACATAACTGTTTTACTTGTTTGGCTATCTATGCACTCACACTACTTGTCTGACTAACTACACAAGCTTCCTACTTGTCTGATTCTCAACAGCCACATTCTACTTGTCTGACTATCCACACATTCATTCTACTTGTCTGACTATCCACACGCTCACTTTACTTGTCTATCTATGAACTCATTCTACTTGTCTGAGTAACTACACAAGTTTCTTACTTGTCTGACAGCCCTATACTACTTGTCTGTCTATCCATGTATTCATTCTACTTGTCTGACTAACTACACAAGGTTCCTACTTGTCTGACTATCTATGCACTCATTCTACTTGTCTGACTAACTGCACAAGTTTCCTATTTGTCTGACAGTACTATACTACTTGTCTGTCTATCCACGTACTCATTCTACTTGTCTGACTAACTACACGAGCCTCCTACTTGTCTGACTCTCAACAGTCCTATTCTACTTGTCTGACTATCTACCTCTGCTTATCTCCCACGTTTATTCCAGCTATATGAGCACACATAATTTGAAGAAAGCATAAAAATAAATAAACAGCGATTAAGTATAATTATTAATTGCACATCTCTATAAAAATTTCAAGATTTCTATCAAATTCTGCACATGAAAATATTGGTCGAACTGGTTCCGGGGTTGTAGCATTAATAATCGCGTAACGTAAGGAATTGCGGCATTATAAATTGCGTTTGAACGGCGTTATATCGCAAGTTTACACGGCTCGGTCTGAAAATAACCGGGGATAACGGCGCGGTACGCCGTGAAACTTCTCCCCGTGGCATTTTTCTAGCCCTCCGGTTAGCCGGCTTGGGTAGTTTGGTTGCGTTTAACGAGGAAAAACAACACGATGAACCGGCGCACCCGGGACGCCGTACAACAGCGAAATTGAGAAGAGGCCCCCGGTTTGTCTGACCGGTGTGGCTCGTCGTTTTTCAACCGTGGAAACTGTTTGAGGCGGCATGATGGATTTAAGTGGGATTTCACAAGCGTAGACCGTTGGTCTGGAAAAGCTGATTTTCTTTGCTTTCGACCGGAGATTATTCCATTACCGCTTGCTGGCTACAGGGAATACGGGATGAACATTGAAACACCGTTTGCTCTTCGTCGCGTTTCATGTTTACGCTCGTTTTATTATTTCAACGGAGTCACCCCTGATCAAAGATTTTTGGTGTTTATGAATTTAGTTTCAACAGATCGCGAGAAGTCACAGAATGTAATTTTGCAATTCCGGTCAATATCAAATTTCGTCGTTTCTGTCAATATAGTATCGCATTTGTAATTATTCAGGTTGAGTTCATTTTGTAAATTTTCTTTGTTGTGGAAATTCCTCGTAAACTTGAAGATCAGCTCATCAGATCTTGATTTCATCGATTGATCAAAAGAAATATTAGTAGAACAATTACACAGAGTAACATAGAGTACCTATGTAACCTTGTAACTATATAACTATGTAACCTTGTAACTATGTAACTATAACCCAGCTGTTAACCCCATAGCCTTCTGTGAATATTCCATCGAAACCATAGAAACCGAGTGTCAGAATAAAAAAAAATTGCCACCCTCCAGCACTTTATCCACCCTCGATTAAAAGAAATCGATGCCCGGACACTCAACGCGCTCCCAAATTGAAAACCTACCCTGTCAGCCAGGTGTCGCAGCCCGTAAAGAGATCGAAAACCATGAAGCCAAACAACGAGGAGGGCAAGGAAATTCCTATGTGTTCACCATGGGTGCTCGTTACGGTGCCGTAACTAATCGGCACGGCATCTAATTGGAGCTGTGCATCGACTCGTTAGGCGTCAGAATTATGGAGAGACAGTAAGCAGCAACCGAGATAGCCTAATCTCTGGGTCGGATGTGCACCTGTGGCACGGCACTCTGCATCGCGTACCTAATCGATCGACTATCTGCCGTGACGCGACAAATCGTGTTTGCACGAGCTTACCGCATTATGCTGGCCACAATAGCCAACGACACCTTCTGTCCCTTGGCTGTTTTTCCTTCTTTCATCCCCTTCTTTACTTGGGAAATTCGAGATAACGGAGAGTAACACGAGACGTAGGATAAAGAAATTCGCTCGCTTCTCTTTAGGGGGCAATGTGATACCGAGCTAGTAAAAGATGCTAGAAATTCAATGTGTGCATATCGCGGGGAGAGATGTGGTTTCGCTTGTTTGCGATTAATTTGGGTAAAACTGAATTTGGGGTGAGCGAGTTGAGAGGGTGCAGGTTTGTAGTTGGGTGGATTTTATGATACAATTGAATAACTTTGAATAATGTGGAATTTAGCGATTTGGGGGTCTTGGAATTTGGTTATGTGGGAATTTGGGAATATGAGAACTTGAGGATATAGCGATTTTGGGACATAGGGATTTGGGGATGTAGTGATTTGGAGATGTAGAGAATTGGGGGTCTTGGAATTTGGGGATGTGGGAATTTGGGGATGTGAGCATTTGGGACATAGGGATTGGGGGATGTAGTGATTTGGAGATATAGAGAATTGGGGGTCTTGGAATTTGGTGATGTGGGAATTTGGGGATGTGGAAAATTTGGGATGTGAGGATTTGGGACATAGGGATTGGGGTATGTAGTGATTTGGAGATATAGAGATTTGGGGGTCTTGGAATTTGGGGATGTGGAAAATTTGGGATGTGAGGATTTGGGACATAGGGATTGGGGGATGTAGTGATTTGGAGATATAGAGAATTGGGGGTCTTGGAATTTGGGGATGTGGGAATTTGGGGATGTGAGGATTTGGGACATAGGGATTGGGGGATGTAGTGATTTGGAGATATAGAGAATTGGTGGTTTTGGAATTTGGGGATGTGGGAATTTGGGAATTTGAGAACTTGAGGATATAGCGATTTTGGGACATAGGGATGTGGGGATGTAGTGATTTTGAGATATAGAAATTTGGGGGTCTAGGAATTTAGGGATGTGGGTCTGTACGAATTTGTGGATGTAAGAATTTAGGAACATAAGGATTTGCAGACTTGGGGATGTGAAAAAATCTCAACAAAATCCCAATTGAAAAATCCTGATAAGCAAAACTAGACAGAAGGTTGATGAATAATATAATCATGAACATCGCAAATATAATTTTTTACCACGATGACATAGAATGAATTCATGTTACCAAATTAAATACGAGCAACTCAGGTGGCAGTGTCAACAGCGTTAACTCGTACAATTCCCGGCGATTTCGACAGAAATTTCCCACAGCCCTCGTCCAGTTATTATTCACTTTTATCCCAGTTTTACTGTTCATGTTAACCGGTATACCGTTATTCCCTGGTTTTTACGTAGCGAGGCCAGGTTCATTTCAACGGGCCGTTCGTTTCATCGGTGACCAACTTTCATCGCGCAGTTACGGGGGAGTTATAATAACGGGCTGGCAATAAACCATGTTTATTACTACCCTTATTATGACGCACACGGAGAGGAAAGTACGGCACAACGAGTTCCATAGCATGGAAATACGGTTTCCACTACCTTTTCTGAAGGAACGCTCTGTTTCTCTTAACTGCATCCAACTAGGAAAAGATAAAAACTCGTCGGCGCATTAAGAACGCCCTCTGCATGGTATTTATTAAACAACGCGAACAAGCGGGATCTTATTAACTTCAACTTTATCCTTTTGTCACGGTACATTCCTGTATTTTACTTTAGTTCTCTAATTAAATATTATTTCTCTTAGAATTCGTTTTTTATCGTAAACTGCTTTTCGTTCGTTTCAACTCATTTTCTTCAATTTTATTATACTTATTATAATTATTATTTTAATTATATTTATAATTATATATATGTACGTGTACGTATTCATGTATACATATATGTATATAAGCATATGTATATGTATGCATCTATGTTTGTATGCATGTATGCATGTATGCATGTATGCACGTATGTATGCATGCATGTATGTATGTATGTATACATGCATATATGCATGTGTGCATGTATGTGCATATGCATGTATGCATGTACGTATGCATGTGTATATGCATGTATGCATGCATGTAAGTATGTAAATGAATGTGTATGTATGAATGTATATTAATCGCACATGAATTATTATATTATATGATTAATATTACATATCACATATTAATCCAGTATACTATATTTAATTCATAACGTCAGTGAAAATATGAGCCGATTTCACAGAAACCCCCGATAATTTTTATCGAGTAAAAGAATGTGTACATTGTCCCACATATCATATATTTATCTCCAATATTTTCAATTTCAAAGCAGATATTCCGTAGATTTTCAGCACTAAAAATCATCAGTTCTATTTACACACGCGGTACGAGGAAAAACTCAATT
Organism: Megachile ligniseca; assembly: GCA_945859555.1. NCBI lineage: Eukaryota > Metazoa > Arthropoda > Insecta > Hymenoptera > Megachilidae > Megachile > Megachile ligniseca. The sequence goes on from OX243784.1 coordinate 8,204,849, forward strand.
TACCCAGCGAACGTGACTAAAGCCAAGAAAAACGATATTAAGCGACGCTTCAACCCTGTTACCGGCGTTAACTCGATTTATAGAAACGCGAACGTTGCGACGCGTTCGTCGATGCTGTTAGCGTCGCGACGCCTCTCGTGTTCCACTCCGGATGAATGCATGTAAGGTGAACAATGGCTGGAAGATTGGGGAACAAGCGGGAGGAAGCGAATACCGTGGCCCCGCGGCCTAATGCGGCTGAAAAGCGTATCCTGTCGCATTTTCCGACGCCATCCGGCATCGGTCCGCCGTGAATGGAATTATTCCAGACGCGGGAATCGTGTTCGACGGAAGTCCCTTTTGTCTTCGTACCCGGAGAAAAGTTTCGAGGATATCGAGAAACTCGTACATCTTTTTCTTTCTAATGAAAATATGGTTTCGGGTTAGGTTAGGTTTTGAATTTTTGGGATATTTAAATCGTCGGAATTTTTTGGAAATTTTATGTGAAAACTTTCGAATTGCGAAGACTTCTAAATTGTTGGAATTTTTTGGTTATTTTGAATTATTGAGAATTTGGAATTGTTAGGATTATTGAATTGTTAAGTCTTTTGAATTGTTGGAATTTTTGAACTCAATAACTGGAGGTTAACGTTATAAAATGAATATCAAACATATTAAATAACGTTAAATTTATATAAACTTTGTATAGAATTAATTCAAATGAGAGCAATAATAAAATAATGTAAAAAAATTCGATAACAAATTAACATTTAAACATGTTTACATGTAAACATTTCACAGAATTGAATATTAAAAAACATCTAAATCTGCAACCACAAAAATTCCATAATTAAAAAAAACGCAACCTCGCATATAACTTTTCAAACTTTCCCCGGTTCACGTATCCAAATTGAAAAGAATTTCTCCGCGCGGTTCAATAAACACACCGGGCGATATTTCTCAAATTACGTTCACCCCGGCCAATAAATTCGATCCGCCAGTTCCTCACACGCGAACACCGAATCAACACCGACCGTTTATTTCCCCGACGAAAAAGAAAAAAAAAAGAATCGAGGAAAGAATAAAAAAAGAAAACAAACTCGTCTGAAGCTTGTCGTTGAACGGCTGCACAGGCTGTCGAGATCAACAGCGAAAAATTGGCGAGTGCGTTTGACGTGCACGAAACACGGACGAGGGTGTTGCATTTATGGATCGAGTAGCCTGTTGCAGCTCGGACGTGGGTTCTCTTGATCGACGTGGCCACTCAGAAAGTGTAAAAGAATCGAAAGGGTGGAGAGATGGGAGGAAGATGAAAACACATGGACGAAGGGACGTGGAAACAATATTCGTGGAAACGGAGGGAAAAGGGAGGGTTTGTAAGGGGGTGTCCACATTGTGACCGTAACTGGGGTCAGTTGTTGGTGGTAGTATATCGGTGGAATAAGAAACCATTTTCTTTCGGGGATTTTTGAGACTTTTTGGAGTTCGAGGTGTGCAAAGGGATTTGGGGATTTGGGAAGGTGGCAATTCAACGATTTGGGGGTTTAGGGATTTGGGGGTGTAAGGATTTGGGGGTACAGGGTTTTGGGGGTGTAGCGATTTTGGGATGTGGGGATTTGGGACTTTAGCGATTTGGGGGTCTAGAGATTTGGGGATGTAGGGATTTAGAGACGTAAAGATTTGGGGACGTAGGGATTTGGGGACATATGGGATTTGGGGATGTAGGAATTTGGGAATTTGAGAACTCGAGGATATAGCGATTTGGGGACGTAGGAATTTGGGGGTATAGGGATTTGGAGACGTAGGGATTTGGGGACGTAGGAATTTGGGGATGTAGGGATTTGGGGATGTAGGAGTTTGGGGATGTAGGAATTTGGGGATGTAAGAATTGGAGGATGTAGCAATTTGGGGATGTAGGAATTTGTACATGTAGAGATATGGGAATATAGGAATTTGGGGATGTAGGAATTTGGACATGTAGAGATATGGGAATATAGGAATTTGGGCATGTAAGAATTTGGACATGTAGAGATATGGGAATATAGGAAGTTGTGCATGTAGTGATTTGGAGATATAGTGCTGATGTAGGTATTTGAGGGTATAGGAATTTGGGGATGTAGGGATTTCAAGATTAACGAATTTGATAACTACCTAATTTTTGGATTTAGCTATTTCTTCATGTAAAAATTTAAGGATGTAGAGATTTAAGAGTGTATGTATTTTTGTATTTTGGGAAGGAAATATTTTTTTTGTTTCTTCTATTCTTTTTCTGACAACAGGTCTAGAAGAGTCAAAAGGAACGTAAAAATTCGACAACCTGGCAAAGCTACCGGCGCCAGTTACTGGCATAATGTGGACACTCCCTAAGGGGTTCAACGAGAAAATAATGGAAAAACGTCGCTTCTAGAGACGCTGGCCATTACAGGATCTTTACGAGGATGTTGTGTAGAGAAACTAAAGGACTTTACGGTGCGACGACGATGCAACGATTAATTTAAGTGTTTTTACATCGGTGAGGGATGATTGTGCTGTTTCACATTTGTGGACAACAGGACTTCAACCATTTGTGAAATTAGTCTGTAAACTTTTACATCATACGTTTTTCTAAATTAGAAAATTGTTAAATTTCCAAAGCAGTAAATTTCTAAACATTTAAATTACAACTTTTCTAAAGACCACAAACAAAATTTATAAGATTCAAAAGTGACATTTTAAAAATGCCAATTAAAGTGTTCAAATACAAGAACATTGTAGATAATCGTTTTCAATGCACATTCGCGTTGTAGAAAACAAGAGGAAACGTAAAGCGGAGAATTTCATTGCCTAATCACCATAACTCGGCGTAATGGAACGCGTGGTGTTGTCGCGACGCATAAAACGCGAGGTTCTTGCGTCCAGGAATCCGAGGGCGAAACTCGAATGTTTCCCGATGTTTCGACGAGAAACGTGGTTCGTTCGTTAGGTCAACGGATAATTAGAGCCAGCACTTTGCTCCAGGCAGTGCAGCTTTCTTGCGCAATGCTGCCAACCGAATACAAAGTTTTACCCGTGTCCTCGAACTTTTTCGAAACTCTATATCTTCTCGAATTTTTCCCTCTGGGTCAAATTTTTTCATCGTGAAAACTTCCCAGTTTTTTAATCGCAGAATACCACTCATCATTTTATAAATGTCTGTGTATTTTAAATTTTATATCTAACATGTTTGTACATTTGTTGCGAAACTGTCTATTTACTTGGAACTGTTTATGTATTTGTTCTGAAATGTTTGTCTATTGTGAAACTGTATGTTTCTGCTAAAATATTTATATTCATAAATTTGTAAATTATTTGATCATGTAATTATTCTAAAATGTCCATATGTCCATGTATCCATTATTAATATATATCATAAAATTTATAAGTATAGTATTAAATAACTTCTTTTAAAAAACAGTTTGACACAGTTTCATAAAAGCTTAACAAAGTAGCATTTTTGTTGCATCAATTTGGAAGTTAAAGTCTGATGGATATCGCTGTATAAAGGTTTTATTAAAGTCCTTCCTCTGAGCAACATAAGCTTGATAATAATCTGGGTTAATGATCCATCGTTAAACTTTGCTTGCAGCATGTCAAATGGCTGCTTTCTGAATGCATAAAGTCTGCCACGATTTCATCATGTAAAAGTTTCACATAACAGCACTCTTGTTATATAAATTTAAAGGTTAAACCGGGATAAATATGACTGCGTAAGCGGTTTATCGATATTCTTAATATGGAGTGCTGGTTTAGGGGTTGAAATGAACAATCTGTGCTCGTGAAATTTTATTTGAATATTCGCTAAGGTAAAAAGTCGAAAAATTACATTATAGTAATTCTAAATTTCAAACTTTCGAATTTTTTCAATTATCAAATTATCGAATTTTTTTATTTAGACTCGAATTTATAAATTTTCAATTTTTTGCATTTCAAAATTTTTGAGATTTCATATTGAGGGATTCGTAAATTTTCAAGTTTACAAATCCCTAACTTTTCAATATTTCAAATCTCCAAAATTTGGAATCCTCAAAATTCTGGTTTCTACATTTTTAAATTCTGAAAATTCTCAATGTTGCAAATTTCCTAATTATTAAAGTTTTAAACTTGGAAATTCTCAAATTTCTAAATTCTGGTATTTATCAAATTTCTAAATTCTCAAATTTCCAAGTCTCTGAGGATCCAAATTTTCCAAATTTTCAAATCCTCAAAATTCCCAAATTTCCTACTAATAAAATTACCTAATTTCTTTATCATCCCTTGCCCAAGAAGTGCAAAAAATTTCCGAAAATGCAAAATTATCTATAATTTCCTTACAACCCTCTAAAATATCTACCTAAAAAAAAATTTTCTAAAAATACAAAATTTCCTTATCATCCCTTAAAATTCATCCTACCCTGAAAATAAACTGTAAAACCTTTCAGGGACCATAAAATGCTTAAAACGTATTATTCAAACGTACACACAAATTAATATAAAATTGAATAAATTGCTGATTAAAGCATCAATAAACAGACAACATCGAAGGAGAGTGACATGGAGTGACTTGTCACGAAATTCGTGGGACTATCAATGAATATTTCAAAGGAATTGCAGCGATACGGGCTGATAATGGCAGCATTATCACGCCGATAATGTGACGGCTGAATAACGTGTATGTGCTCGTTCGCTTGCAGCATGCACTTTAAGCGGAAGACAGTATTCAATATGTAAACCGCACACACACGATAAGACATGTTCATACGCGCACACCGATCCACAATATGGCGATGAAGTTTCTTACACGTCGATGGTACTTGTCGTTTGCCATCAGCGTTTAACTTACGAGGGTGTGAATTATTGACAGCTTGCAGAAACGATATTCACGAATACACCTGCTTTATGACGGATATCAATTATACAGGTTGTTTAAAGTGTACGTGTGTTTCAACTTTAATTGCTGTAGTCAAGCTTTGTCAGGGATTTATTTATTTTTGAAGAATTAATTTTAAAAAATTTGATGGAAATTCACGAAATAATTCAACATGAAAATAAAACAATTACGACATGTGAGAATTATTTAAGCAACCATGTATGTTCATACATTACATGTGTGAGCGGCTATTAAAGTTGATATAAGTATTATCAACAATTCTGAAATTTGTTATTTGTTTGTATTTTATTAAATTTTGTTCTCAAATGTATTGTATTTGGACCATATTATAATTCGTACGATAATTATCAGTAATTGATATCATATGGGAATTTGAGAAATTAACTCGGTATCATTTTACAAATAATATGCATATAATTAAGCATCAGTTAGATAAAATAAAAGTGACGAAAGCATTTCCAAATTACATACATTAATTAACGATAATTAATGATGTATGTATCGGTAATAATTGAATGGTAGTTTGTATAGTAAATTCGACGGTACTGGTACAAATAAACCTTTCTAATTAAGCTTGAATTATTCAACATAAAAGTAAACATTTTAATCCAGCTATTTTATCAAATAACGTTAATTATCAATATACTCGGGGGAAATCAGTAATAATTAAACGTTACTTAACGAAATTAACCTGTACGCTGTAAACTCGACAAATTTTAAGTACTTTAGTCTGAAAATTTCAGTGATTGTAAATTTGGAAACTTTCAATTTAGTAAATGTCTCAAGTTTAACATTTTTTTTTAATTTAGACATTTGGGAATTTAGATATAATATTTCACATACGTTATACGTCATCACCTATTTTTACCATATGAATTATTTCAAACGACAATTCATCAAACTTAAATTAAAAAAGGAACTATTCATTTGACCTGCCAAAAGTTATCGAACAAATTACTTAAAAATACACAAAAGAAGTGATTCGTTAAAAGTTATCGAAAGAAGTAGTTCCTTAAAATTGAGCGAAAGATACGATTGTTGAAAAGTTGTCGAAAAGACCCAGTTCGTTAACGAAACGTAATTGTTGCAGTTTGTGTGTGGCGATTGTAGGGAGTAAAAAAAAAAGGCTGGCGACCGGAAGTGGCCCAGCGAGGTCGTTGATCTCACCCACCCTCTCACCTGTTCTCGTCACGAAGCTTTTCTTTCGAGCGACCAAAGGATTGCCCCTGGCCCCTCTTTGCTGTTCCGTGAGCCGTCTAGACGCGTGGAGACGCGAGACGCATCTGGTGACTCGATGAACCTCGTGAAAAAGTCGAGATCTTGATGAGAAGTTGCTTTTGACAGCAAACTTTGACGTCGATATGTGATCGTGGTTCGTTATCAAGGTAGACATTTCTCTGTGTACAATCATTTTAAGGTTCACGTTCACGTGAGATGCTTGAAAACTTCCTTTCTACCTTCCAATTTTTATTTCTCCGCTCTTTTTAGTGATTTTTACTTCGTTAGCTAATAATAATAGTTACTAGATCAAAGAGGAGTTTGTAGTATAGTGTTCTGTCATTTTGGCGATATAATGCGTGGTGATATAGCAGGTGATTCGATTAGTGGTAATTTGGTCATTCGGCGAGGGACAATGTAGTAGTAGTGAATCAACGTGTGGCGATATAGAGCGTAGTGATTCGACAAGTGGCAATATAACGTGTAGTGATTCGACACGCGGCGATATAACGCATAGGAAATTGGATGGTGGTAATTTCACGCGAGGTAATATAACGCGTAGGAATTCGGCAAGTGGCGATATAGCGCGTAGGAATTCGGCGAGTGGCAATATAACGTGAGGGAATTCGACAAGTGGCGATATAGCGCGTAGGAATTCGGCGCGTAGCAATATAACGCGTAGGAATTTGACAAGTGGCGATATAACGCGTAGGAATTCGGCAAGTGGCGATATAACGCGTGGGAATTCGACAAGTGGCAATATAGCGCGTAGAAATTCGGCACGTAGCAATATAACGCGTAGGAATTCGACAAGTGGCGATATAGCGCGTAGGAATTCGGCAAGTGGCAATATAACGCGTGGGAATTCGACAAGTGGCGATATAGCGCGTGGGAATTCAATTAGTGGTAATTCGGCGCGTGGAAATATAACGCGCAGAAATCCAGTGCATGCAATATAACGCATTTTAACTTGGACCTTGATGATTCGATAAATGGCGATATAGCGCAATATGACCATACAACGCGAGGTAATACAGCGCAAGGTTAATACAACGCATAACTTTATACTCGCAATTTCCGCAGAAGAAGATATTAAGAGTCAGCATAGAGGAGGCAGATGTCATACATAATTCAAGGTTATACGTAATCTATGCAATAAATTATGTTCCTTTTCTAATTTTCCGGCTATTGTCGTTTCTCAAGTAGAAAACAGTGTATAGCTGCCGTTATTCCAGCGGGAAATATACCGCGATGACGAAAAAATATCACAGAAGAGACATATTTCTTGCGAACAGAAATGAACGACTTCTCCAAGAGTGTCCGTTCTTATTATCCTTCAAGTGAGAAACGTGAGATAGCGTTTTACGAAGTAACTATCTTAACTTTTTCCGAACTATGAGACAACTCCTATTTCTCCAATAAATATTTTCCATTCCTTCGAGGGATCCTTTCGACGGATTATTTTCGTTCATATAAAGAAAACATTCATCTTCTACATAATTCATTATTTATATCTCTCACTTTATCACTGTAGACTACTATTATTTTCTTCCATTCTCTACTGCTGTTTTTATCATCACAATATTTCTCGTAGCTCCACTATGAATATTCATATTTTATTTTTTTATTCTCCGCATTTATTTCGTTAATGAAAATCTGTTAATTCGCGTTACACGAGCGTAAGATCCCGTTGCGAGCAGATTTAGCGACTGTCGGTAATTTGTTAAAAAGACAGAACTTCCTTTGACAAGAAAAATTTATCGTCGCTGTCTAAGCAAAGTTGGAACGAATGGTACGAGAGTTTCGCGGAAAGCTCGTTCCATAGACTTCCCTTATGACGACCTCACGGAAACTGCTGTTACGTTACTTCCTGCTTTTTCCACAAAGAGGGAACGTTGTTTCGACGCCGGGGTATAAGAACCGGGACGTTGTTACCGCGGTGAACGACTTCTCGTCTACGCTCCGTTGTTCTTGGATGACGAACGAACCACGATCCCTCGTTTCAATCCATCGAGTTTAGTGTTTCCTAGCGTTTTCATTGTACTCGTGCCTTCGAGCATTTGCTCGTTTTTTATCGCTAAGATCCGAGATGCGAACCTGGGATCGTTTATTTCTTCCGAGTTCGATCCATAAAAATGTTGCCATTCATGAATTATCAAAAATGTTCTTATTATTGAACAGTTAAAAATGTTGCTACTTTTCAATCGTCAAAAATGATGCAACTTTTGTATTGACAGAAATGCTGTCATTTCTTGAATTGACAAAAATGCTGTCATTTCTTGAATCATCAAAAATGTTTTAGTTCTTGAATTGTTAAAAATGTTACGATTTCTGAATTGTCAACAATGATGTCACTTTTGTATTGACAGAAATATTGTCATTTCTTGAATTGACAGAAATGCTGTCATTTATGAATTATCAAAAATGTTCATGTTCTTGAACAGTTTAAAATGTTGCCATTTTTGTATCGTCAAAAATAACGTCCACTTTGAATCCAAAAAAATGTTGTCACTTTATATCCAATGTTGTCAACATTATAATAAATAATTTTCCTTAAACAAAATTAAAAATACAATATTATACCTTGAGTGAAATATCGTAATTTTGAAAAAGACAGAATTATATTTTTCACCGTAAGCCTACTATCTAAAAAGTTGATATAACTTAGTGAATTAATTAGAGATACAAGGGACCCCTCCGTTTTTATATGAAGAATAAGAAGAACATAATTTTCCTCTTCAGAATAATCCCCCCAGCGAGAGCCGACAGGAAAAGAAACATCTCCGTGAAGCAGAAGCTAATCTCCGCCAGGAAACATTCACCAAATAACATACCCCGTTTACCAAGAAGTTCGCTAATTTATTCATGAAAAACGTGGAAATCCAGCCGGGAGTTGTAGCCGGTAAGAACAGCAACGCCAGGATAAAGAAATATCTATCACGTTGTTTCGAACGGGTATATTTCGAAGTGTAGAAATTTTTTATTCCCTGAATTAATAAATGTCGAACTTGCAAATTTTGCACTTCGGAAACTTGCAAATTTTGTAAATCTAAAAATTCGCTAATTAAATTGCAAAATTCGTAAATGGAGTTACGAAGTTTTACAAGTTGAAGAAATGTAACAATGGTGGTAATCGAGCGATATTCGTGTAATTCAATCTCCGGAGCCTGTTTCGGGGAGCCTGAGAGGCTCGTACAAAAATGGGGCTGAAATTTAAGCACTCGGTATCGACGTACATACGTGGTTGACTCTCGCCGACAATGCGAAGGCATTGTTTTTCCTTCGGTAAAAAAGAAGGGTAGAAAAATAAAAGGCATACAACGACGTTGGCGGCATTGTCGAAGCTCCGGTGTCTTTTTCTCGTCGCCTTACCACTTCCCGATATTCTCTGCGGGGCCCTCGATTATTTTCTATTCAAAGCCGGCGCCGCTCGTTCGTCGAGTGGTATATCGCTGTATCGTTCCTCGACAGAGGAAGAAGAAGAAGCTTCCTTTCTTCACAAACGTCTCCTTCATCGTCTTGGTATTACACGATGCCTTCTACACGTACACAACGTTTGAATATCCTCTGGAAAGTGTAACGCGAATTCTTCCTCTACTCCCGTTTCCTTTTTCACCCATTTTCCTACACCGTTGACCTACATAAACGAATCGAACTCTCTCCGCGGGTATTATCTCGTGCAACCGCGCTTCCTGACCGCTATACACGGTATAACGCCGCGGATATTTCTTACTCTCTTATCGGATAGATACCCTAGTTTGCAAATTTTCGAATACCAAAACCCTTGGATAACAAGTTTTCACGTTCATATATTTCCTAGGCAATTTAACGCATGGTAGTTCGGTGGCTGGCGATATAACGCGATGGAATTCGGTTCGTGGCGATATAAGGTGTAGTAATTTCACTTGTCGCAATATAATGCGTGGTAATTCGGTATGTGGTAATATAACGCATAGTAGTTTGGCATATGGCAACATAACACGTAGGAATTCGGCGCGTGGCAATATAGCGCATAGGAATTCGGGGTGTGGCAATATAACGCGTGGTAATTCGGCACGTGGCGATATAACGCGTAGTAGTTTGGCATATGGCAATATAACATGTAGGAATTCGGCGCGTGGCAATATAACGCGTGGTAATTCGGCGCGTGGCAATATAACGCGTGGGAATTCGGAGCGTTGCAATATAACGCGTGGTAATTTGGCACGTGGCAATATAGCGAGTGGAAATTCGACGCGTGTCAATATAACACATAGTAATTTGGCACATGGTAATTTAATGCATAGAAATTCGGTGCATGGCAATATATCGTGTACTAATTCGGGTCATGGCGATATAACGCGTAGTGATTCGGTGCGCAGCAATATAACGCACACTGATTCGTTGCGTATAAATTCTGCAGATTTTAATGTGATTTGCGATGATTCGTTACGTGGCAATATAACGCGCAACAATTCTGTTCCTGACAACATAACGCGTGTAACAACGCACGCTGAATCGTCGTCTCGCATGACATCAAGTGTGAAACACACGGTACGAAGGAAGCTTTTCTCACCCTCTTCGCACGGAACTATCTTGGTCCGAAAAGCTTTTTCTCCGCTCGTTGTAACGACGTAACTTTGCAGCGAGGCGTGCGTGCCTAACGAGCGGGCAACTTTCAAGGGAGCGTACGTTCCGCTCCGCGGAACTCGTGTCCGCGAACGGCTACCGATGATACCACCACGGTAATTTGCCAAATAAGTTGGCGAGCCTGCGCGTACCTTCGTTTAATTGCGCGACACCGTTTTTCCAGCCTCTCGGTTTACGGCCGTTTTGCCGGCTGAGGCGAGGCCCGTCTCGAGCGTCCCACAAACTCGACCCCGCAGGGGGTTTTCCACTCCCTCGAGTTACGTAACATCGTCGTATAACGGCCTACCGTAAGTTTTCACGGGGGTGGTTTTAACAGACATAGTTTATAATCCTCGGCCGTGGTAGGGCCGAGAGAATTTCAACCTTGTTCGGTGTAGTACAGTCGACGGCAAATTTACATTCGCTAGGGAAAATATGACTTTTGAGATACGGACTGTGATCTTGGAGGATTTGAAAGTTTCACGAGTTAAGAGTTTGGGGAGATTAGGGATTCGAGGGACGGCGAATTTAGGTATAAAGGGATTTGGAAATCGAGAGATTTTAGCTTAAATGAATATCGGGGATATAGGGATTTGAAATATAGGGACATCGGGTGTAGCGATTTGAGGTGTAGGGATTTGGAGATCTAGGGATTTTGAGATCTATATTTGGTATATATTTTGAAACTGAAAATTTCATAAAAATTTATATCGAATTAAATATCAAGTTATAATTAAAATTTTAACGAATATTGATTGCAGTTATAAATTTAAGCATAAATGAAGGGATTCATGTATAATATTATAAGCTTCATGCAGTATCGATAACTATCAATTCTGCAGTGGCACTGAATCTATCTTGACATTTTTTAATTTTGCCTTGTAAGCTCCTCTCTGTGTTTGCGATGCTCTTACAACCATCAAACTGTCTTGTTGCCAACTTTCATTCGATATTGCAGAAATATGGAACAAATATGCGGTTGATTGATACTGGGCTGTATTATAGAATCGAGAGAGAACAATGAATTATTTATTTAAAAATTCTCGTTCTACTAAACTTTTGTTACACCTCAGGAGTGCAATAATAAAATTAATGGAATCGAGAATTATTCTAAATAGATTAAGAATTTGATAGATTGTAAAAATACTAATGATGAATAAATTAAATTAATAAGTTTTAAAATTTTGTTCATTCCGAAATTTTCAAGTTTCCAATTCTTTAAATTTCATATTATTCCTCGTCCTGAATTCCTCAATCTTTGAATTGGCAAATTTCCAAATTCTGCAATTTCTGAATTCCTACATTTTTAAATCTCTGAATCCCCAAATTTTCAAATATCCCAAATTCGCAAAATTTTCAAACATCCTAAATCACCAAACTCTCAAACGTCCCAAATTCCCAAATCCTCAAAAGTCCAACACTTGAAAATTCACAAATCTCTAAACTCACAAATCCTGAAAAGTCCAAATCTCTAAATTCCGAAATCCTCAAAAGTCCAAAACTCCCAAATTCCCAAATCTCTAAATTCCCAAATCCTCAAATCTCCAAATCTCGAAAATTCCCAAATCCTCAAATCTCCAAAACTCAAAAATTCCCAAATCCTCAAAAGTCCCAATCTCTAAATTCCCAAATCCTGAAAAGTCCAAAACTCCCAAATTGCCAAATCTCTAAATCCTCCCTTTAATCACAGAATCCCCGGACCTCTTCCGAACCTGTCCTCCTATTTCCAACGGCTCGTCGCGTAATTCCATGCACGTAATTCCATCGACTTTCGGAATGGCGCCTTTACGACGGCACAGCAGAGCCCTTGCGAAACGTTCATGGAAACATTACGGTACGTCGTTCGCGGAATCTTTGTGAGTTGAAAGGCCATTGGCAATTTTTACTCGCTTCTAAACTTGCCAACGATCGCGCGATCGAGCCTGGATACGCGTTCGTGAAATGGCTTTGTGAAGTTGACGGTGAAACGTGCAAAATTGAATATGGAAAGCTTTAGTCCTTTCGGCGACGAAACTTTTTCTTCCATTACATATTTTATAGAATTACTGCTTTATGTTGAATCACGTATATATTATATGTATATGTATTATTAATAGAATAGCAGTGTACAACAAGTATATGTAGAACGTGTACTTAATAGTCTTGAAGCAACAAGTTAAAATATAAAACATAATATGTTAACACAAGTAATTGTACTATTTATACAAAAAGCAGTCGACAGCAATTTTCAGAAATAAGAGAGAAAAATTACCTGTTTTCAGCAACGGTAAACTTGTTCGTTATCGCGAGACGCTCGTAAACGTCGACCATGAAAAAATACAGGGGTTAGTGAATTACGCGACAACCACCGCCCTTTTACACTCGAAAGTAGAGGGTTGAGTCGAGTTTAGGGCTTTGTATACTTCAAGCGGACTTTCTACACGATACTTCAATTTTTCGAATTTTGAGTTACTATATCCCCATGTGTTCTCATTAGGGTGGCTCAAGAATTTGTTCATCCTCTGAAAATATCTAATACATTCTATATATTTTTTTTTACCGACTTATAATGACATACTATATTCGTTATTAGTAAGTATACTTCACTTCATGTATAATCATTTCAAAAATGACAGAAGTGGTATCTGAACATTAAAAGTGCACAACTCATGAAAACCTAATTTTGTAAATTTTTTAAAAGCAGATGAACTACTGTTACCTCTACCATATATGTAAAGAAAATTCTCTCAAAGTTCCATCTAAAAATTCTCTAAAAGTACCATCTGAATTTAAGAAAAACTTGAATTTCAGTTTTAAATTTCAAAGGTCCGAGCAGCACCGAGGGTATTATACAATTTCATTCTTCTAGAAAATTAGCCGACAGGCCATCGATGGCAGGTGCATGCTCGCGTTAAAATTAATCGTGCGCGAGAGTGTCAAAAAGCAAGCCCGAGCCATAGTTCGAGGTAGAGGGGTAAAAAGCTGGTCCTTTCAATTTTCCGCTCGAGGGCTCGAGATGTATCTGGCGGTGGAGCCACTTTCATCGCGCGAAACGTCGTGGAAAAAACATGGTCCTGCGCGTTTTACAGCCGCGTATTTCCAGCCCCTCTCGTTGGAAGACGGTACAGTCACCACCAAATATGATTCTTTACTGCGAACAATGTGACAACGGAAGCGGTACAGGCATTACGTTCGTTTATTTTTTGGGATATTTTAGGAATTTAATGTTTGAGGATGGGTTGAAGAATTTGAGATTAGGTTAAGAATTTGAGGATGGATATTTGGGGGTTGAAGAATTTGGGGATGGACATTTGGGGTTAAAGAATTTGGGGATAGGTTAAGAATTTAGAGATGGACATTTGGGGGTTGAAGAATTTAGAGACATAGGAATGTGGAGATTTAGGAGTTTTACGAAATCAGGATTTTAAAGAATATAGGTATTTGTGATTTTTTAGTTTTATGAATATGGATTTGAGCATTTTTGCATACAAGGACATAAGGATTTTAGTATCTAGAAATTTGTGAATTTGTGAGTTTACAAATCTGTAAATATAGACACATAATTTGATAAATAAATAATAATTTTATAATAATAAAAACAATGAGTGAAGTAATAAAAATAATAATTTTCTAAAATTTGAGAACATCAAATTCACGATATGAAAAGTCGAAGTTATAGAAATTTGAAGACAGGTTGAATGTGTAGGGATTTGGAAATTGGAGAAGTGTAAGAATGTACGTGATTCCAAAGGTGGATAGAATTACGTGGGGTTGGAAAAAGGGGGGATGTCTGGATCGAAGGTTGTTGGATTCCGTGACTGAAGGGATTTCACGAAGCTCGCGTGTCCGAGCCAGGTATTGCAACGACGCCATGAACGTCTGACTCGTTTGGCTTATTACCGCCATTTCCATGGTAGCCCACGAAACGACACGCACTATGGAAACAACCCTCCACGTCGATGGCTTATCGATAATTACCTCGTTATCTCGATTATCCTCCGGAGGACCTTTATCCTCTACTTTCACCTGATACCCTTTTTTATTTCCATAACTGTTTCCCATATAAAATAAGAATTGAAAAACATCGATCACAAGTCTCTACATTGATACTCTCCCCGTTGCTAAACCGCCAGATAAATGACCGCCACATTAAACTTTCGATTGAATCGTATAATTCAATCATCTGCAAAAACCTGATACTGTACCCATGTAAAAGAAGAATTAAAAAACATCGATCACCAGTCCCCATGTGGATACTCTTCCCGTTATTAAACCGCCAGATAAATGACCGCCACATTCGTATACACTATACAGTATACACTACACCACCATAATCGTATAATCCAATCATCTACAAAAACTGGATACTTTACCCATATAAAATAAGAATTAAAAAACACCAATCACCAGTCCCCACACTGATACTCTCCCCGTTACTGAACCGCCAGATAAATGACCGCCACATTCGTATACACTATACAGTATATAATACACCACCATAATAATCTTAATCGTAAAAATCCAAATATTTATCACATTTGAAGCCTAATTTCGTCACAAATTCGATTCGTCAAAGTATATGAAGAGTTGATTGATGTTCACGAAGGAACAACGAAAAGTATGGATCCTCGGGTTAGTGATAAATCAGGCGAATTAGGTCGAGACGAATTTATGGTGGTGATCACTATGACTGATTGCGTGCAAATGATACGACCGTACCTGCGTGAAAGAGATACATGGCATTGCATTTTGTCGATGAACGAATTTCGGCGAACATAGTGGATGTCCTAATCTTCCCACCGCGACAATTATTCAGATTTCTAAATGAAGATATGTAACCGGTCCATAAATCGTATTATGGTGGAAAAATTGTGGTTGCAGTGAGATATGCATCTCTTGGATTAGGATAGATATTAAGGTTTATGGCTGTTATTTGGTGCAGGTGCATCGGGAGAGTTTGGATCAAGATTATTGATTGATTGATGATTCAATAAATTAATGTTGTATGTTCACTTTTTGGGGTTTTGAGAAAAACACTTTTTTGAGGTTTAAGAATATAACTTGAAAACTTGTATATTTGAAGACTTGAATACTGAAATTCACGAAAACTTGAATACTTGAAAAATTAAATGAAAACTTGAATGCTTGATAATTTCGCTGCTTGAATATTTGAAAACTTGAATACTTGAATACTTGAATACTTGAAAATTTCAATAATTGAATACTCGAATACTTGAAAACTTGAAAATTTCAATAATTGAATAATTGAATAATTGAATAATTGAATATTTGAATATTTGAATACTTAAAAACTTGAAGGCTTAAAGTTCTGAGAGTCTATAAACCTCAAAACGTTAAAATCGGAATATTGAAAAGTTAAAAAATGTGAAAAGTTGCGAATCCGGTAAACCATTAATTAGTCCCTGATTGTTGAAATAAATGAGAGGCATAATCGAAACTAAATGATATAATGAATAAATTTGATGGACAGTTTAGAAGAAACCTTTGGGCACTCTGCTACAATAACAGACGCCTGTTTCCCGAGGACGCTTTTAGCCGTGCATCTTCAAACAGAATTAATAAGAAAGCAACTTGAACTCGCGAAACTTTAGCTTCTTGAGGGGTTGAAAAACTGAAACTTTTGTAGGAAACTTTTCTGTTACGGGGGAGAAACAAACGCCAGGTACTTTTGATATCTTTTCACAGGTAAGATAAACAATTTTGTACCATCCTCGAGAAAAACTGATGTTCATCGATCAAACTACTTTCGAAGTATATAATTCATAATTAAATTCAGAATTTGTCTATACACTTTTGTTGCGTTAAATTATGAACGTAAAAGTTAGTAACATTCACAGTTTAGTAGTTTAACGTAACTCTGGTAGATTTTTTATTAACCTCTTTACAAAAAAGTTTACATCTTTTCATAAAATCGTTCTTTAATAAATATAAAAAAAATGTTCACATGTCCTTTTCAAAAAATGTTCTATTAAGAATTGAAAAGTTCATTCGCAGTTTATTTTTCGAACTGAAGTTTTAAATAATAACCATCGCTGCCACTTCCTAATATATAATTTTTAATTAAAACATTTCCATGATACGCTTTATAAATATTCTCAATTGCATATGCAAATGTATTTTCTCTTTTCAAACTCGTACCATACATAATTCCGCAAATAAATGTCTTTTGCCTACATTATTTACGATGCTTTGAAGCGGGAGATACGGATATACGATTAAAACTGTAATTTAATTTTCAAGCTTTAAAAATTACAAAATGATGTTATATAACTCCAGGAATAAATGTGCACACATTTATGACACCTGACGAAACATTAAATCCTTCAAAATGACAAATTTTTAAACCGTTTAAAAATACTTGGTGTTTCAAAATTTTTATTCAAATTTAAAACTTGTACATTTTTTTCACTCTCAAAGGACCTTGTATAATTTCTTTCATTTTTGAAAATTAAAAGAATTTTTCGTTCTTTGGATTATTTTCAATTGTAGAAGAAACGTATATGAAGTTTTATTTTTTAACGATAATTAAATTTTTTAATCCCAGAGTATTAAGGGGAATTAACACAGAGTCGATAAGTTCGGGGACTCGGAAAATGTTCAAAGGGAAAAAGCACGAAAGTGTAGCTATTTTACGCGTGAGTTACAGATTACAGGAAACGCGTGTTAATAGCCGGCACGCGTTAGGTGAAGCTCTAATTTTGCAAAGTGCAGCTCATTCATAATTTCTGTGCGGCTCGTCGTCCTCTTTCATGAAACAAGCTCTTGCTACACTGTGATTTACATTGCGGATGAAGTGACGCGACGAGAACTCTTTATCCTTTCTCGTTAGCAGTACGCATAAATAGAGAAATGTGTGTCTGGTATCGATACAACCTGACGACGATTAATTCTTTGCCTTTGAACCTTTTACGCGCGTTTCGTGTTTTATGGTTCACACACTTGCTTTTTTACTCTATTCGATTCTGTAGGTACGAATTTCTAACATTCGAGTTTGGACATTTCCAAATCCGAAATTTAAGATTTTTAAATTCCAAATTTCCAAATTTCCAAAATTCCAAATTCCAAACTTTCAAGATTCAAATTTTCAAATTTCCAAATTTCCAAATTCCAAATTTCCAAATTTCCAAATTTCCAAATTTCCAAATTTCCAAATTCCAAATTCCAAATTGTCAAACTTCCAAATTTCCAAATTGTCAAACTTCCAAATTTCCAAATTTCCAAATTGCCAAATTCCAAATTTCCAAATTTCCAAATTCCAAATTCCAAATTCCAAATTTCTAAATTCCAAATTTCCAAATTCCAAATTTCCAAATTTTCAAACCCTAAATTTCCACATTTCCACAATCTCAAACTCCAAATTTCAAACTTAATTAAACTTAACCTAACCAAGCCTAACATAGCCTAATTAAAATACTAACACATGCAACATAATTATTACAATAAAAATTACCTAATTAAAAAATCTTCAATTTCGAAGCTTCTCATAATCCAACGTTAAAAAGATAAACGAGAGGAATGTTACAATTCTCGTGAAAAGTTTCGAAATGAAAATTGAGAAAATTCCAATTGTTAAAAGTTTAGCAGTTAAAGTTGGAAATAGATTGGAAGTACAAATACTTAAATGATCTCTGATCGTCGCGTATTGAAAGCAATCCCGATTGGAAGTAACGCCTCTCGTCCGTTCAAGCGGAAGTTCGAATGTTATACGCTCGCAAACTTCCAGTCTAGTTTCTGGAGCGAAGTAGGAGGAGCTGATCTGCATAGCAGATCCCAAGGACCGACCGGTGAATTAGACTTATTAGGGAGAAAGACATCGTTGAGATCGGGCTGGGATCATTTATGGTCGGACACGGAGCAAAAGTTGTCCGCCCGATGAAAGGACAATTAGAGAAACTTCCGAGTGTGGTAAAGGTGTACGAAGATGGCGAGAGAAACTTTTCGCGGATTCCGAACTCAAAACGCTCCAGGGGAACCGTGGAACTACCGAAATCGAAGTGTCGTGTAAGTCGTTGTTCCAGAATCGAATGCCATGTCTGCGTTTTGGCGTTTATGCTGCGTTTGCACTTTTTTGTAGAGGTACTGTTAAAATTATTTTTAAAATTTTGTTTGATAGGAGAAATTAAAGATTTAATATTGCAAAGTTTCAAATTAAGAAATTTGGAAATTTGCAACATATTAAGGTTAACATCTATAAGTTAAATTCTTTACGATTATAATTTACTTGTACATATTATATGTTAATTAACATACATTTTGTAACAGTTAATGAAAATTGTTACTAAAAAAATAGTACCATAAGCAACTTCACGTAGGTTAGTAGCAGGGTATTTTTTCGGAACGCTGGAAACTAGAAAGCTCTGGGATAGGGAGTACACGAAACTCGTTACAAAAGTTTCACCCTGATCCCCCATCGAGACTGTTACGTTCACGTTGTGTGTACACGCGTTTCCACGTTCGGTCGTGTTCTAAATTGCGCTCGACGACAACGACTTAGAGTTCGTTTCTTTTCCCATTTTTCCCGGTATCCCGTTTATTTCCGCTTACAAATTGGGAAGCTTCGACGTACACTCGTGTACATTTTTTATGGCTAAAGAAACGCCATGATTTCTCTGAAAGCTGGAAAATGCTTTTCTACGAGACGACTTATTTCGAATACTAGTTTTTCTTCCTTGAAAATTAGTGCCGTTTAAAAATTGGTATAAAATAAAATCGTTACGGTAGCTTTTCGAAAATTTGAAATGCGAACACAACTGAAGACCCACTAGTCCAGTTCTTGCATGCCCTATTTAGAAATACTCTCCAACGGAAACGAAAAAACTGGTCGCCATTGATCTGTTTACATCCATTTACTGCGCAACGGATTCACGCCAGCCCCGGCAGGGGTGTCTGAGACAAGTTTCCGGTGCATTATAGCCCGTAGAAACTTTTCTGTCCGATCTTGAAATCCTCTTAAGATCTTTCTTGGCTCTGCACTTTGTTCTTCTTGGCCGTTTTAGCGACGGAGTACTCGACGGTCAGGCATTTCGAACAAACACGTCGATCGGGACCCTATCCTCTACGATTCGGTTGAAAAAAAGAACCTTATCCACCGAGTAAATAAAACAAAGCTGATGCACGAACCTTTTGTTCAAGTTTAAAGATACGACGAAACCTGGCGATTTTATTGATTTCTTTGATTCTTCCATTTTTCAATTTATCAATTCCAAGTTCGTCAATTCTTCAGTTGTTCAATTCGTCAATTCTTCAATGTTCAATTCGTCAATTCTTCAATGTTCAATTCGTCAATTCTTCAATGTTCAATTCTTCAATTCGTCAATTCTTCAATTCGTCAATTCTTCAATGTTCAATTCTTCAATTCGTCAATTCTTCAATGTTCAATTCTTCAATTCGTCAATTCTTCAATGTTCAATTCTTCAATTCTTCAATTCGTCAATTCTTCAATGTTCAATTCTTCAATTCGTCAATTCGTCAATTCTTCAATTCTTCAATTCGTCAATTCTTCAATGTTCAATTCTTCAATTCGTCAATTCGTCAATTCTTCAATTCTTCAATTCGTCAATTCTTCAATGTTCAATTCTTCAATTCGTCAATTCGTCAATTCTTCAATGTTCAATTCGTCAATTCTTCAATGTTCAATTCTCCAATTCTTCAATTCTTCAATTCTTCAATTTTTCATTTGTTCAATTCTTCAATTCATCAACTCTTTAACAAGTCAATTCCTCAATTCCAAATTCATCAAATCATAAATTCTTCAATTCATCCATTCATCAATTTTCTAATCATAATCTCCAATCCTTCAACATTTTGATTCCTCAACCTTTCAATTCATCGATCCTACAACACTTTGATTCTTCAATTTTTCAATTCGTGAGTTCGATAAATTCTAAACTTGACAATTTCTCGATTTTTCAATTGTTCCATTTTTTCAAGTATCTTTTCAAAATATGTACATCGATATACCCATATATAAAATATGTACCCAAATTTCACTAACAATTATCACGAATTCCTTTCCAGTGCATCCTCAAATTTCCTGCACAAGATTTGCCCTCGACTGTACCTACTCGATCCAATTTCATACTTGCCCATATTCAGATCTCTCACCATATTAGCCAACTTTCCTCCACATTCGTCAAACTGGAAACGCCAATTAGAACTGTTTGATTCACAGTCGAAGTCCAGCGAGAAGTTCGTACGACTAATGTTTGTCAAATATTTGCCGGACGAGTTACGCAGCTGAAGCAACAGTTTGGCTCAAATAAATTGTACTTACATTAAATCCGAGGGCAACTTCATCGCTGCGGGGATTCAGCGGGCAAAGGATCGTCGAGGGATCCACACTGCCTTGTTTCTTGATTGCGAAACCGTGTGCAAACCAGTGCTATCGAATACTCCAAACGAACATACGATAAACGGACAAAATAAATCAGTCGATATTTATGAGATCGATATATCGTAGCCACATAGGTAAATTTTGGTCCAGTTTCATCGATAGTCACAATTTAATCGTTCTGAACATCCGATTTGCAAATGTAAACTAATTATTTATTTGCAGTATTTTAAAATACAGAAGTAATTAACGAGGTCCAAATTTTGAGTTTTCATCTCAGATCTTTCAAAAATATTTATTATATGATTAAAAGTGTGAACGAAATTGACAAATAAAATTGCAAGTTTGCACTAATTTTTAATAACCGTAAATTTTATACGAAACGTGTGTAATACATTCAGTTAATGAATATTTATTTCAAATTGTACAAAAATTGTTACCTTTCGAGTGTTAATTTTATATTGTATCTTTGTAAACAATTTTTTATTCTCGAAGGAGAATAAAGAGTTACGAAGTATCATAAATTATAATGCAAACTGTATTAATACACGTTCGGATAGAATCATAAATTTGTTCTTTAGAAAGCATGACAAATGTTTCAGCATCTAACAGGAACGAGTTCGTCAGCTTATCGATCGTTATTGTGCTTCGAATCGTCCAGTGACCCAATATATAAACCTTGGTTCGACGTGATTCATTGCAAACAGCGAGACAAATTCGCACACAACAGTGACGGGCAACAGCGCACATTCGGGCAAGTGGTGAGCACTTAACAGCCTTGATGAATAGCTGGTTTAGTTGGTCCGTTAATTCTCAAATTTTGGAATCTTCAATTTTACAGATTTTCATGTTCTCTCATTCGGATATTTCTAAATTGTCTAATTGTCTATTTGACTAAATTGTCAGATTTTCTAAATTGTCTAATTGTCAATTTGACTAAATTGTCTAATTGTCAATTTGACTAAATTGTCAAATACTCAAATCCATAAAAACGTAAATTTCTAAAAACCTAAACTTTTCATCTCCAAGTTCTTGGTTTCCTAAATTCTCAAATCCTCAAGTCCCATAAATCTTCAGATTTCAAATCTCGTAAGTCTTCAAACCCTTAAATCCCCAAATCTCCTAAATCTCCAAAATTGCAAATCTCACAAGTCTTTAGATCCCTCAATCTCAAATACTCCTAAACTTCTTACCTTGAAATTCTCAAATCCTAAAATCTTCAAATGCCCTAAATTTCCAAACTACAAATCTCACAAGTTTTCAACCCTTGAATCTCCAAATTTCCTAAATCTCCAAAATTGCAAATCTCCTAATCTCACAAGTCTTCAAACCCTTAAATCTCCAAATCTCCTAAATCTCCAAAATTGCAAATCTCCTAATCTTCAAACTTCAAATCTCCCAAATCTTCGAATACTAAAATCCCCAAATCCTCTAAATCTCCAAAATTGCCAATCTCCCAAATCTTCAAACCCTTAAATCCCAAATCCCCAAAATTGCAAATCTCCCAAATCTTCAAACCCTTAAATCTCTAAATCCTCTAAATCTCCAAACTTCAAATTTCCCATATCTTCAAATCCCTCAATCTCCAAAATTCTGAAATCTCTAACCCTCAAATTCTCAATTCCCTAAAATCCCCAAATCCTCAAATTACCAACCTCTAAATTTCAAAGCTTGAAATGCCTAAAATTCACTTTTTCCCAAAAAATATCCGTAAAATCCTCTTACTCCTGTACTCAATAATGCGTAGAAAATGGCCACCGCGGAAAAAGCCGGTAGCTTATATTCCACTTATCTCGACGAAGAGGTTAACCCTCCATCACGCGTGTCCGATTATCCCGTCTTTAAGCCTCATCCGGTTTTCCCGACTTCCCGATGCATTTTCGTGTTGATCCCGAGGTCGCGGCCGCAAAAACTACTTCGCCAGCAACCGAATAAATAAATGATAAGCGAACTAGGATTTCCCGGGGCCGATCGTCGTATTTCCTCGTGGATAATTCAACGATCGATTTGTACCAGCGAGTCCGGGAATAAATTGTTCGGCGGAGAACATTACCGGGAGACGTGGAGCGTTCGGGACGGAAATTAGATAAAAGAACGAAGAGGAAAATTGAGTAAATTTCAGCGAATGACTCTATTCCCTTTTCCTTCGACTGCTTCGACAAGAGACGGCTAAGAACATTGTTGACGGTTTTCACTGCAAATTCACAGATTTTTCTTCCTTGACAAATGGATATTTATGAGTAGCTTCAGTTTTGCAAATTAATTATATAAATAACATTTTATGGGTATTGTCATCAAAGGTTTATTGCTTATGTAGTTTATTTCATATTAGAAAGTTGAGTGCTTTTTAGTGTCGTTGTTGGTATTACTTCTTTTCACTTCCACTCTTCTGTATACTTTCTTCAATACGCAGTAATTATGTTAAACAGTTGATAATAAAATATATAGGATTAAATATTAGTTTATTTGTGTACATATGCAACCTTAAAAATTTACGATTCAATTTTATATTTGTTTAATGGTAATTTGTTTAACATAACCACTTTGTATCCGCAAAATGATGAGTTTAGAAATTTTATGATTTTATTATTTGACTGTGAGTGTTCATGTTTGTGCACTAATAAATTGAACAGTCAATTCTAATTTATTTAGCAGTGGAACCATTTTGTAGTAAAAGATGAAATGATCAGCTTTGCACTTTCTGTTTTAATTATTTGACGATGGTTCATGATTATGTATCAATAAATTAATTAATAGATTCTAATTTATTTAATAGTGGCACTTTGTGTCAGCAGTCAAAATGATCAGCTTTGGATATTCTCTTTTAATTATTTGACAGTGAGTGTTCATGATTACGTATCAATAAATTAATCATCGAATCCTAATTTATTTAATAGCGGCACTTTATGTCAGCAGTCAAATTGTGCTTTGGATTTTCTCTCGTAATTAGTTGACTGTGAATGTTCATGTTTATGCATTTATAAATTAATCAATGGATTTTAATTTATTTAACAGTGGAATCACTTTGTACCGGCGGATAAAATGAAAATGGCAACAATAATAATAGAAGTAAAACCTCGATAATTAAAATTGATACTAATCAGTGATTAAAACAATGAACCGAATAATTTGCATTTTATTACTGGCAGTAATTCGCTCTCCGCTCGAATTATTGAAACGAATCGAATAAAATCGTTTGACGTACGTTCTGAGATTTAAAGCACAGTTCATCACCGCCATAAATCAGTGTGTATCGACCGGATGTGCAGTACGTGACACGTGATTTTGCGTCACCGTGCGAGTCTGCGAACTGCAAACTCCGTTCAGCGGGTCAGCAAGGGTTAGAACACTTTGATCTTAGCGCCATTACTCGCCTGTGCTGTCGAAGTACAGCGTGTGACACAATTTAATTTACCAAGAGGCCATCGTGCAATTAGAATCTTGCTCGGTGATCCCGGTACGTTTAACTCCGTTTCAGTGATCTTTTATCGAACAGTAGATAACTACTACGATAAGAAGAAATTTATAAAAAATCTCTTTGATATTTCTTTTCGATTAATTGTCATATTTAGAAATTCAATTATTTGTCATCAATAATCGATTATACTGTATGCAATATAAGACGCATTAGGTGCGTCGTCGATAACTTTGGTAGTACAAGACGCATCAGGTGCGTCGTCAATAATTGTAGTAGTAGTACAAGACGCACTAGGTGCGTCATCAACAACTTACAATGCAAGACGCACCAGGTGCGTCATCAATAATTCTGACGTACCAGACGCATACGTTGCGTCATGAAGAAATTTGATACTATAAGACGCATACGGTGCGTCATCAATAATTTTGATAGTATAAAACACACCAGCTGCGTGGTCAATAATTCTGACGCACCAGACGCATACGTTGCGTCAGTTTGATACTATAAGACGCATACGTTGCGTCAGGAGTAACTAATAGTATAATACCCATGTATCGTTGTATATTGACATAATACGATGCATATACAGTACAAGTGTGTGAACCCCATGCTAAATAATACACAAAGGGAAAATCACTCACCAAATTGACATCGATCACCGCCTCTTCCTAGGGGACACTGGCATCGTTGCCTGAAGGACTCCTGCTTCCGTCTGGGAGCCACGTCGTTTCCTTCGAGATCCATCGACAACGAGGCGTCCTCGGCTGCATTTTCAGCTTCCTCGTCGAGCAGATCAACGTCATCCCCTCGGGACTGTTCGATGTAGCAGTTCCCTGCTGGTCCACAATCCAACGAACAAGCCGGTTCCGTACTGACGATACTCTCCATCGTCGACGGTAATTTTTGCTCCAAATTGGGACCCTACGACCGAGGATTAATCAACGTTAATTAGCTGATCTTGTTAGAGTTATCGAAGATTCGGGGAAAATTGTGGGGTGAAAATAGGAGGGGAATAGAAACGGAGGTTCGTATGAAGGGACCTGTTGCACGCTTCGTGATATTTTTACCCGGAAGATCCCTCGGATAAGGGCGCAGGATGATCACGTCATACGGAAACGAAGGGGTTTTAACCCTTTCAGAGCTTTCAATCTTTATATCCCTCAAGTATTATCATTTATTGATTTGTTAAATGATGTGGAACTCTTTGCAAATTTTGATTTTTCAATATTAGTCATTTTGACAGTACAAGACGCACCAGGTGCGTCATCGTCAAATTTTACAGTAAAAGGCACACCATGTGCGTCATCGATAATTTTGACAGTATAAGACGCACCGTTTCGTTTATTTTTAATAACACATCACATTATTTGCAATAAAATTTACTTTTCTAATAAAAAATCTTTACGTTTCTTTCAAATTCGCAAAGTATTATTTCGTCAGACAAATTCGATACAATTGCAAATTTAGATCACGCTTGTTCGTTTGCCTTTCGGCAACAATTGCGTTCCTTCCGTTTTTTTTTTTTGTTTCTATTACCGAATAGGTATATCGTACAATTCGAAACTTGTGGAAATAATTGAAAAATTGTCGAACTTCTATGCCGGTCGTAGCTTCGACTGCGATTTCAGAATTCGTATATAACGGCATGAATAGGAACTGCATGTTTTTTCAGGTTTTTTTCCCCGATTCTGCAATCTGCTCGAACCTTTCCGGCACTCGCCTATTCGCTTCGATGAAAATTCATCCTGTTGCCCATTGTTCGGCCGGAGAATTTTATTTTCGAAACTAGTAACGGCTGAATACGTTACTGTGTGTAATATACATTTATACATATGTAGTTACCGAAAGTGCATAATATTTTGTTCCACACAATTTCACCGTATTAATTGACATTTTTATTCGTACTAAAGGATTATATCAAATTACTTTTCGTTCAACTGAAAATATTTTTTTTTAATTTCGTGCTTCGGATTTTTTATATAACAGATGTGTTTGAAAATTTTAACTAAAAATTTACTGCAAAAATTTAAATGCAAATTAAAAATTTTAGAGGGAGGATTTATTGTGTCTTATAATTTAAATAATGTAGGATAGTTTTTAATAATTTAACATTATGGAAATAGTTGTAAGATAATAATAATGTAAACACATAATTATCACACAAATTTTCAAGTCTGGATGTTTTTAATGATCAAACTTTGATATTTTTAATTTTTACCAAACCCAGATTTTCAAAAATCTAATTACCGAATGAATAATGACGATAATTTGAGAATGTAGAAATGCGAGAATACCTGATATACAGATTGACAAATGAAATAATTGATCACGTACCTGAGACGTGGCTCGTGGTTCGATTCGATCAACAGGAGCACTGTTCTCCTCGTTAATCTTGGTGGAATTCGTGGTCGAATTCTCTGCCGGTGGATCCAGATGTATCGTAAAGGATGCACCCCGCATGTAAAGGATGTCTTCGACTGCATCCTCGTCGTCGTCTCTGTCTTTGGTTAATTCGTCGTTCTCGACGTCTTCGACGAATTCACCGAACTCGCCTGTTGACGGAGACGTGGAATTCAGCTCTGGAACGGAACAACATTCTAAAGAAAATTGCACTTCCTCAACACATTTTATCATTTTATAACATCAACCACTTGAATCTTTCCTCATTATTTTTAATTTGTAATTGTGGTAGAAAAAGTGTATTATATTTTTAATCTATAAAATTTGTAATAGTTTTATAGTAATGTCACATTTACTCCTTTACTGATATGAGTAATGTAAGACTGCCATAACCTCAAATGCAGAATAATTAATATTTCAAAACACTGACAATTATGTTACAATATAATACTGTACAAGTGTCGACCTACGTAATATAAAATTGCCATAACCTCAAACGAACATTTCCTATCTCCGCAGCCATGCAGAATAATATTCTAGACGATGAAATATTTCTCAAATGTCCTACAATTAACGTCTACTGTAACGTAAAATTGCCATAACCTCAACACCGAAAAACAGGATTACATTTTCTCCACGTCTGTAGAATAATTAATATTTGAAAACCACGGACAATTATACCTTTGTTCGCGAAAAACCCGATGAAACCCTATTTCTTTGACGGTGAATGCTTCGTCGATTCTCATCAGCGATTAAAAGCAATCTCGGGTCCGCAAGGATGTCCTTTAATCACAAAGGAGAGTGATTAAAACAGCAAAGGGGCCGCGTAAACCCGTTCAAATAATTATTTCGGCAAAACGTTAGCTGTCGTTGGTTTTATTAAAATTTGAAGCGATCGTTTTGTAGCATTTCGCGAAAATACGTCTCGGGCATTGTGAATGATAAATGGACGGCAACCGAGATCGAACTGGAAGAAAAGGAAAGAACGTTCGAGGGTCGTTGGAGGTTCCGAAGGTTTTCAACGGCTCGAAGCAACGGCAATTAAGCACTAATTGCTACAATCGTCCCGCCTGAGCGTCTCGGAAAGAATCATTCTAAAGGCTACTCGAATCGAAATCACGGGGATCCTCGATTGGCTCGCGATCGAATGGATCGTCGAGTACTGTGAAGAAAGGGAACCGATGAAAAGGGGAATCGGAAAGAATGGTGCATTAATTTCGCGAGAATCTCGCCTGATGCTCCTATTTCTACTGATCATTGTGTACAGGCGATTGTTGCTTTTGAAATTAGCAGAGAGTCAATGATGGATGATGGTTGGCCCATATACAGCTGCTGTTCAATTGAGTCAATGTGTGAGAATGTATTATAGGTTTACGTAGTTAAAATGTGTTGAAATGAGTACAATTGCAAAATGAATATTTGTGGAGTTATATACTATATGCTCACTGTAGAAGACACACCTGGTGCGTCATTAGTAAATTTGACAGTACAAGACGCACCAAGTGCGTCATTAGTAATTTTGACAGTACAAGACGCACCTGGTGCGTTATTAGTTACACTCACAGTACAAGACGCATCAGGTGCGTCATCAATAATTTTGACAGTATAAGACGCACCAAGTGCGTCATTGGTAATTTTGATAGTACAAAACGCACCAGGTGCGTCATCAGCTGCACTCATAGTACAAGACGCACCAGGTGCGTCATTAGTAATTTTGACAGTACAAGACGCACCTTTCAAAACGGTTTTAAACAATTTAAACCACGAATAGAATCGTACAACTATTTTATCAGTATTTTTAATTGAAATATTGACGATTCCATTTGGAAGAATATAAGTATTCATAGGGTTTTTGTTTGAATGTGACGTCTCTAATGAACTCTTCTCAAATCCGATATCTTTCTTTGCATTCTAAAGCTGTCCGATGCACATCGTTGTACAGGTGTCCCAGTTTAATTCGAAAATGAATTTGAAAAGGTACTTGAATTGAAAAAAAAGAAATACGAATAAACTAAGATGGAAAGAGGTCGAGAGGATCATTAGAATGTCACTGCATCTGCATTTGCTGGTGTCAAGGTTGTTTCAAATTAATGTTCTGTTTCATTAATGAGTTCTATTGTATAGAACCGTGACAACGATATTTAAATAAATATTTGTTGAATTAGATTTCACTCGAAACGTGAATAAATATAAATGCCATAAGGGAAAGGGTCACAAATGGAATTAATATTGTACCATCTACGAAAATGGTACGCTTATACAGAAAGATGAAAATATAATGGTGTGATGAATAATGCAGTCATAATTTAATTTCTCAATTTTTCAAATATTCATTGTGCTTATTGTATTAACTGCGTATGCGAACTGTGGAAATGGAACATTTAAATACAGAAAAATGGAACAATGCCATTCTACACAATTGTAGTTATAATTTAATTTTTCAATTTGTTGAATTTCAGCTGGTTTTATGGAAATAACTTGGTTTGATTAAAAAATACGTTTCAATAGAAACTTTTTCTCTATCGTGAATAGTCTTTGACTCATATGGTGCGTCATAACTTACTTTGACAGTACGCTCACAGTACAAGACACACCAGGTGCGTCATTAATAATTTTAACAGTATAAGACGCAACAAGTGCGTCATTAGTATCTTTGGTACTACAAAACGCACCAGATGCGTCATCAATAATGCTGACAGTAAAAGACGCACCGTGTGCGTCATGAATAATGGTAGAAGACACACCAGGTGCGTCATCAGTAATTTTACACAACAAGACGTACATATCGATAATTTCCCAAAAGGTAGATGATTAAACTGATAAATTCCTGTTAAAAGTCGTTCAAAATCGTTCGATCATCGATCTTTCGCAGAAAGGACGATAAAATGGTCGACGAAAGAGTTATTCGTGCAGGTTAGACGAGAAAGAATGATCGCGTTATTATTTCGGCGAATCATTCATTACGAGCAATAAATCGGGTAACGTTCAGTCGGCTCAACACGCAAGAGCATTGTCAATACGTCATAAAATCGATTCTCGTAACTCGACAGGTGGATCGGGGGCGCAATAAAAGTTTTTCACTCGATCTTCGATGCGACAGTGCCGCGAATCGACGCGTCCCTAAATTCTCTCCTCCTTTTTTTTTGTCTTTTTATTTATTTGTTTATTCGTATCATTTTTTTTAACCTCAAACCGAACGAACGCCGTAACTGAAGCGTGAACTGTTGCATAACTGAAAAATGACTATCCGTTTTAATTAACGTGGTCGTGAGCTCTCATTAACTTTAAACGCCTGCTGCGGTTCACATGCTTGATTTCTTGGAAATTAAAACTGTAGACGAAAGCTGCGAGTTTTGTGAAGAGTAGAAATTTATAGAAATTGAGGATATATAGTAGTGCTTTTATGAAGTTAAAATAAATGTTGAAATGTACAATTTATATTTTATAAATTATTTATACAATTCATATTTATATTATACATATAACAATTATTTATATAAATATTATAAATTAAATTTGAACATTTGAAAATATTTCATCTTGACAATTTCTAAATTTTGAAACTTTCTATCTCGAAGATTCAATCTGAAAAATTTCCAAGTTCGAAGACATGTAACTTCAACAATTTTAATTTTGGAGATTTTTACAGTTGGAAACATTAATCTCAAAAATGTCTAAACTTAACGTCAAAAATATTTAACGTCGAAATTTTCTAAATTCAAAAATTGTTACCCTCAAAAATTTCTATATCTGAAATCTATTTTCAAAAACATGTAAATTCATAGAATCCAATAAACACTTCATCCATCTCTCCATCGCCACTTTCCGTACAAGACCACCCCAAATAAAAAATCTTACCCGAAAAGCTCTGTAAACCATGAACACCCGAAGAAGCGAATCTTTATAGAAGCTGAAAGAAGACGGCAGCAAAGAGAGTTAAATCGAGTGTCTACAAAGAAATGTTGTCTAAGAGTGAAATTTTTCGATGTCAAAGCGAAGACGCGAGAATTCCGCGATAATCTTGAAGTGGGTGAAGAACGCTCGGACCGAAGTGCCATAAGCCAACGTTTATTCGAGCGTGTCGCTAATTCTAGTGCATTTAGCTGCCTTGTAAAATTTGCACGAATTTCTCGACGGTCTTTCACCAAGGGTGCGAAAGATGAAGCCAAGCGTTTCGTCCACTCTTTCCTTTTTCTCTCTCTTTCTTTTCTTTTTTTTTTGTCTCTTCGACTTTTCATTTCTCCTCCAACGTTTTCAACGAGCTCCTCGCGTTTTTTTCCCGGGGACTTATTTCTCCTTCCTACGACTGCTTGTTCTTTTCCTTTTTTTCTCTCTTTCCATTCTTTCGCGTCCTGAATCTCCATTGTCTCTCACCCCTTTTGTCGTCGTCCATTCAATATTAATCGCAGCTCGTACGCTGGAATTTCGAATTTTCCTTCGAACGTACACCAGCCTGTTTTTCTTTTGTCCTTCGAGAGGATTATCCCCGGTGTAAATGAAGCTGCACACCGGTTATTAGAGACTTATTGCATGTGCGTTTGTATGTCGTACACTGTCAATATGTTGGAATTGTAACGATAAATGTGATACTGGTAATATTGTACTGTTGATGGATGTGAATTGCAGATTTTTCAACTTGAAGTTCTCAAATACTGTTCAAATTTGCAAATTTCTAGTTTTCAAACTTTCAAATTTCGAATTTAGTTTTAATTCCCTAATCCTATAAAATTGTTTTCCCCAAAGGATTAACGCGTTAATCAGAAATTACCAATGAAATGGTCCGATTCGAATGATTTTTCAATGGTTCCTCAACGTAGCATGAAGAGACAGCAGAGCGAGAGGGTTGAACCGGCAGGCAGTTTTAGCTCGGCGTCGAAACACGATCCTCGGTAAATTTGCTCGTAAACCGTTATCTGCGGTTATCCGCGGTTAATTGTTCCGGCTTCAGTTTCTGGAAGTAATGCATCCATTGGTCGCGAGGGGGATCACTTCGCGAGCAGACAGGCAAACGAATATCGTCGATAGAATGGCACGGCGTATCGCGAGTTACCGCGAAAGGCTGCCAAGCGGCCATGAAATTGCGAAGATATTCGAAACGCGTCGTTTACCTCGTTAAATCGTACCTGTACGTGTAATTGCGAAACGTAACGCGACACAGATTCCGATACCGAAAGAAATTCGATCCTTTCGGTTTCGAGATCGACAGATCCGCGGATCAAACGTTATCGCGTTCCGTTCGCTCGATTTGCGGATTTAGAAAATTTCAGGATTTGAGAATTTGGGAATGTTGGGCCTTTGACAATTCGAGAAATTGAGAAATTGAAAAATTGAAAAATTGAAAAATTGAAGAATTGAATAATTGAATAATTGAAAAATTGAAAAATTGAAAAATTGAAAAATTGAAAAATTGAAAAATTGAAAAATTGAAAAATTGAAAAATTGAAAAATTGAAAAATTGAAAAATTGAAAAATTGAAAAATTGAAAAATTGAAAAATTGAAAAATTGAAGAATTGAAGAATTGAAAAATTGAAAAATCGAAGAATTGAAAAATTGAAGAATTGAAAAATTGAAGAATTGAAAAATCGAAGAATTGAAGAATTGAAGAATTGAAAAATTGAAAAATTGAAAAATTGAAAAATTGAAAAATTGAAAAATTGAAAAATTGAAAAATTGAATACGTACAAAACAAATACGTAACCGCATGACAAAGCCATCATCGCATAACAAATATCCGTAGATCGTTTACATGCATCGATAAAAGCGAACATCCCAACGATGAGTGAACAATGGGATCTACGGGCGGCAATCAGGGTGTTCGTCTCCGTTTGCGGATCCAGCTAATCGTTTGGACAGGTTCGCGGTCGTGTTACACGGTCCACGATGTTTAACCGCGAAACGAGTACACGCGTGTCCGCAAATGAGTTTGACAGGCTAGCACCTATGGGTGCACGCGACGACACGAATATCTGTCGGCGGTTGTTATATCGATGCCCGACACGCGGGATGTGGTCATCGTTTGCCAGCTTCCCTCTTCGTCATTCAATTAACCCCTTAACTCGTCACGCTGATCAAATCATACCGGTCTCACACAAAACATTATTTCTATTCTGCTGATTTAATGACCTTCGTGATGGTCGCTGCTAAATTTCCCGATCTGGCATTATTTTCTGCCAACCTTATCTTAAACGTCACCTTAGCAACTCATTTGTATCCACTACACAACCACCCATATTAAACTAGTGGGTCTACAGACCAGGTGCATCATACGAATGCGTATTCAGAATTTCGAGTAGCCACAGTAATATAGGTAGAACAAGAATAAGATGTAGAGATTTGAAAGTTGTACCAAATTTCCAAATATTCCAAGAACAGAATATCCCTAGATTCGACTAAGCAATTGGAGCTGCAGCTCTACCAAACACTCGGGCCTCTTCACGCGCCAACTCGTGGTTTGACTACGGCAAGAAAATCAGTCGGTCGACGATAAAGAAGACGATTCATCTTCGCCGTAGTGTCATCGAAATTCTGAAGACATCGTTATCGCGCGTCACTCGACCATGTTATTTCTACGGTGTTCCATAACACTCGTGAATCAGCCGAGTGTTCGTTAATCACATTCGACGAGACGTTCCACTTATTCGACGCGGTAATAACCACTTTTCGCTCTCTTGACATTAAATTACTACGTGAACCGTCAACGAAACCGCGAATGAAAGGCAAATATTCGACGTCCCCGTTTCCCGCTGTTATCTTCTGCATTTTTCAACAGTCACATCGTCATTTTTCCGCGGCCTCAAGTATAACGCCGGGAAAGCGAACGAGTCGAATAAAAGGTTCGCTCGAAACCAACCGGAAAACGTATCCAACGGGATACTATGTCAAATTCCATCGGTGAATGAGCTTCACTTAACTCGGCTCGTGCTGTGAAATCAGATCAGCCAGCTGAACTGATAGCAGCTCCTACGGATGCAAATGCACTACGAACGAAGAACGGGTGCACGGTTGCGGAAGATGTGAAGTGTACCTTGAAAAAGAATGAAACATGTCGCTGATTCGACCGGGTGCTTTCATTCTTGGAAAAACATGGCCTGCCAGACGAGTTCGAGTGGGTTGGAACAAAGCTATGTTCATAGACCGAGATGAGTTGTGTAGAGTTAGACCAGCGTTTAGAAGAGAAAGATGGCCAAGGTAAGTTGTGGGGAGAAATGTGGGAAGCATAAGTCGGAAAGAGTATAATATGCGACATAGATCGTATAGATAGAGCAAGGTAGCATAAATTGTAGAGTAAGATATGCAACATGAGTTGCAGAGATGGAGTAAGATGAGCAACATAAATTCTATAGACAGAGAAAGATGGCCGACATATGTTGTAGAGATAGAGTAAGATGTTGAAGAGGCTGATTCAGGTGTTTAGAAGAGCAAAACGCACCAGGTGCGTCATCAATAATTTTAATAGTACAAAACGCACCAGGTGCGTCATCAATAATTTTGACAGTACAAACCGCACCGTCATCAACAACATAAATTGAAAAATCTCTGAATCTATAGATTCTCAAATTCTAAAAATAACCGTCGAAAATTCCGCGAACGAATTTACTGATTCGTGACAACCTAACATTGACATAACAGACCGTCGAACAATAAATACATAAATACATCGTATTTGAACATTTTCAGCGGAACACAGCCAATATTTCAAGATTTTCAAAATCAATATATGTTCTCTTCACAACATAGTCAATATATCAGGATTCTCGTAATCAATAGTTATTTCCAATAGAATATCCACGATATTTCAGTATCGTCGATAAATATCGGGGATCCTGAAATATCATCGACACCGATCGCGTTCGATGAACAAATTTTTGCATCAATTCCGAGGAATCACGACTGCCATGATCCGTGTTGAAACGTTCGATTTGAATCCAATTTAGGAACTGCATTAATCTCGACAAACATTCAAACATCTGGCTACGAAGGATACTAAATCTCATGCAAGCCAGGTCAATTGCTAAAGTGTCAAGAACAATCAAACTTTGGGCATTGACTGCGTTCATTGTTCACAAAGTGAACCGCACCGATCCAAACGACTCGATATTTACGTCGGCTACAGCCTGTAATGCCGCGGATTTTCATTTTACATTCCCTTTAATCATCTTCGTTTCTGCAGCTTGCAATCAGAATCGCAATTACTAGCCGATACAACCGCTGCGAGATGTGGTTCACGGGATGAATCACTACTTTTGAATCACTCGTGATCGTTTTGATCGGTAGAGAGCACTCCACCATTCACAAATTATGTTCTTGAACTATTTATTTATTATATTATAATACCGTCTGAAACGTTAATGTAATTTTTTTATTAGATGGGTGAAAAATAACAGAGTAAATATCTAAATTTTCTAACGACTAAATGACCAAATTTGCGAAATTCTAAAGCTACCTCAAAGAATTATTAATTTGAAACTTGTACCGAGATCTACTCTCGTTGTAATATGAATTCTAAGACGCTTTCCATTTACGGGCATTTTATTAACCCATCAACGTTCACTCATTCTTCAACTTGTAAAAGCTACATCGATAATCTGCGCTATAGTACCATTTCAATAATTTACGAGTGCCGTACTAGTTTCATAGCCTCCTAACATCGATAACTTTACGGGGATGGAACTTACGACGATGCTTCTCAATAATAGTTGCTCGTGTCATCTGATAGTAACGATCCAGATTTCGTAGGATCACAGGATACCGATATCGAATACTGAAAGTCGAGCTTGTTAGTATTCATGCGACCCGAGGGAACCTTGTTATTCTAACTCCTTAGTCTTGCCTCCTATTTGCCGATGTATTATAATTTCACTGCAGTTTACCGGACTATGCTGCGGTAAGGAAATTTCTTGTAAAACGTCAGATTTATATTTCACGTCGTTAACCCTTAATGATCACGCTGGGTATGGTACGACCCCAGCCAATTTACCTTCAATTTCAGCCACTTTACAATCTGAATAAATTTTTTGGAACACCGCTACTTTTACTATCTTCTTCTCAGACTTGTGTCTCAAGAGTGCACCGATTTTCGAAGTATTTATTTCAATGTTACAACATTAAAGAGATGGAAAAGAAAGATAAATACTACATGATTACGTTGCACAATATATTTTAAGTATATACAGAAATGATTACTGTAGATAACTTATAAAGAAATGACTATTTATTTTGCAAATAAATTGTGCAGGTTTAATTCTTCGTCGACCGCCATATTTGCATGCAATGCGCATGCGCAGTTCGGAATACCGCGTCGAAATCGTACTCTCAATGTAATCATATTTAAATATCAGTGCTATTTATAATAAAAGGGCGATATTAAATAGTCACAATGAAATAAAAATACCGAATATTAATAACAATAGAGAAATATTAAATAATAACAAAACAGAAATATTAAAAACATTAGCGCACACTGGAAGCCGCATATGGCGGGAAGAACAAATCCCTACAATTAATAACCCATGAAAATGGAATAAAATATCTGAAAATGATTAGACGATTCCGTTTTGAACGTGATAAATTACAATCGACATGTTACGATACGGTCGATTCGATTTACGATACATGTCCGATTGTTTGGAAAAATATTCGGATAATGGAAAATCTGTTTTTCCCTGTACAAACTTTTATTTATTTCGAAATGAACGAAGGGTACTATGAATATTGATAAAGTGCGAAATTCGAAATTTGTTGAAAGGTTTGCACGTGTCGCGCGTTGTTTATTCAGAACATAATTTGTTTATACGAAACACCGAAAACAAAGTGCTTTTTTTTCTCGATCATCCGTTCTGTTGCTTCTAACTCGACGTTAATCAACTATTTTTCCGTTTCGAAATTTCCATGTGACTCGGAATAAATTGTTACCGAATCGGAATGTCAAGTATCGACGGTGACGAAATAACACTTTATGCACTGATTAAACAACAACAATGTAAACAACGACGCACAGAACAATGGAACACTGAACACGGTGCTTCATAATGTTTGATGAATTATTTTGCGCTGGAGGTTAATAGGGAAATTAGAATTCAAACGGTTGATGGTGCAATTGAAAACGGAAGATGAGTAATTCATTAAAATGGGGTTGCAAGAGGATTTTAATTTAAAGTGCTCTTCAGTTTTAATTGTATTCCTTGATGTAATGACGTACAAATTTATAGCACAGAAAAATGTATTTCAAAAATACAATGAAATAAACATGTGCATTAATTAAATGTGTTATAGTACATAAACATAGAGATACATTAGCAAAATAAATTTAAATAATTGAAATAAAATATATAAAATAAATGATGTATAGAGAGGAAGGTTTTTTTAGATCACAGTTTTAAGTTCTTCATTTTTAAATTTCTAAATTTTTAAGTTTTTCAACTTTCACATTTTAAATTATAGAATTATTTGTTTATTATTATTTTACAAATAATTGAAACTTTATAAAAATTTCCAAATGAACATTGAACATTTTTTGATGTACTTCATCCTTGATCATTACTAAAAAAAATGATATCGAAACTATATTCAAAAATTTCTAGGCCCACGCTCAAACGATTTTGATAATCGATCCTGAATGTTCGACACTCGAACAATTCCAATTGGAATGCAATTGCCGGATCGATTCGAATCAACGCCCATACTGGTACGGATTCCACGACTGGTCGCAATTTCGTTATTAAAAAGGAACGTCGTCGACGGTATTTCTCATTCGCAGTTCGATATAATCCTCGTAAATTAGCTGCAATTTTTAACTAACCTCCAAATGACTTAACGCATTCACTGCCAGTTATAGCGTTTTGGACGCCATTTTATTTTAAGTAATGCAATTTTTTACAAATTATTCACTTGGAAGAAGTAAATTTTAAGGAAGACGTATTTTCACAAAATATAATATTCTTTTTTGTGATGTAGAGCGAGGCAATATGGCGGCCAGTAATAGAAAAATAACCTCGCACTCCGAATCTCTCAATTTTATTTAACCCTCACTCGGTTTAACACAATTTGAAATAAAAACTTTTTAACTAAGTCTAGTTTTGTGTGTATAAAGGCAAACAATATGGCGGTCGGTAATAGAGAAATAACAAAGCATTCGTCGAAATTTTTCCAATTAGAAAGTTTTACAGCTACCGTCAGTAAAAATACGACTGCCAAAAGTTAAATTTTACTGGACTTCCATCGATCACCGGTTATAAAAATATAATTGAACAGTCATAATCGTTATAAATGGTAATACCCAGTGGTTTTTAATTTTTTACAATTTCTCGCTGTCCAACGAATTGATGTTGATATAAAGTTTAAAAGTATTGTTAAAGTTTGTTTTATTTAAAATATTTCTGCTTATGATGGATAGGTTAGATTTTGAAGATAATTGCTTTGCCTAAAAATAATTGTTCTGTCTACAGATAATCATCGATATTTAAAGAACAAATATAACAAATATAAAAAAACAGTGAATTAGAAAATGAATTTGAAAAGGTACACACAGTACGTGACAAGATCGAACATGAAAGCTAAGCCGTAGTAAATCTATATCCGCCAGATCGATCGCAACATTAGCGAGATTAGAACTTCGTGAAATTTCCTTTGGGGTCTGACTGATTGACTCGCGACCCGATATTATTGGAAATCAGAAAATCGCTAGTTCACATTGTCGTAGCTCGCGTCTGAAAACAGTCGATATTATTAGTCGACCTATTCACGCATTTCAAATTCCTTTAACTAGAATTAAAGTTTTATTCGACTCTGGTTCTAAGTTTAATATGTTTGCCACGCTCGCTGTCAATTACAAACTGTGTCACTCGTCAATCGAAAATTTCACTATTTTCGTCATGAACCTCCTTGAAATACTATTTTAAGCGGTTTCAAATTGCTTTGCGTTATCTCGACTGTTATTAAGACTATTATTACCTTTTTGGTATATGTAGATTATTTCTGGGATTCGATTATACATTTAGATTATCTGTATTTCTGGGATTATTCGATTATATACTTAGATTATCTGTACTACTTTTGAGGTTATTCGATTACACAACCTCCATACTACTTTTGAGGTTATTCGATTATAAAACGTTTATCTGTACTATTCTGGAAATTATTTTATTATGTAACTTTTCTGTTACATTTCAAGCTATTAATTATGTAATTTTCAGACTACCTGTACTATTTTTACTTTTATTCAATTAAAGAATAAATGGTACACCAAAATGGCGGTGAATTTACACGACACAATGTAGAACAAAATTTTTTCACATGTTGGTTCATTTAAAAAAAAAATGATTTTGAAGTTTCTTTAGAAAAGTTGACAAGTTTGATGAATTCTTTTGAAGTCCTTATTTCTCCATTATTAATTTATTTCTCCCACTATGTTTAACATATGTATACCAGCTAAATATGTATGAAGTTAAAAAATTCAAATTGTTATACTGTCAACAAAATAAATTATATTAAACCAAGTATTAAATCAAACTAAAGTTAAATTATATTAAAACTAAAACTACCAATAAGGTCAAATAACCCTTTTGTGTTTTTCATTTCTCACAAAATTTATTAAGACAATTTCTTTAGAATCTTTGCTAATCATGAAGGTGAAGTGTATATTAATTTATATTTTATCATTTGCTTATTTATTTTTCAACATCACGTTTAATTTCAGAGTAAGTGTGCACACCAAGTTTAATGTCACCTTTCACAACGCTTGTTTAAACCAAAGTATGAAATAGAAAAATAAGGAAAATATTCGACTAAAATCAGTTGAACAGTTTGAGATTTAGATTGAATTTTAAACAACGAGTTCCATTTCCACGAATCGAATGATCCTCGAACATTCTGTTTTCTCAACAGCTCGTACAGAGATGCATAAATCTGGTATTCTATAAAACTGCGGATCGATCGTGGAACGAAAATAGTATCGAATTTAAATATTTCAACGGGCCGATAACCCTGTTTACGTGTCCATTACCGCGATACTTGGGATTCTTTTCGCGATACAAACGTTCCGCGAGTTTCGGCAACGACGGTATCTTGGGAATAAGCTGCTCTCGCGTCGTTTTTACGCCTCCATTTTCTTTCGTTGCGATTCGAGAGAAAACAACCGCCACGCTCGAAAACGAACGGAGCTTTCTCGAGGGTTCGATACTGTGCCACTTGCGGAACTGGCTGTATCACCCTCAATTCCGTTGTTCGATTACGGTCGAGGTTTATTTATCGCCGGGAATTCCTTTAACGCCCTCGTACTGGGAAATACGGCGCTATAGCCAAATCGCTACGCTTTTTAATCGCTTTCTTAGCTTCTTTATTTTCCGTGCGCGTTTCGATTCTTTTTAATACTTTTTACCATGCTATTCTTCTTTTTTTTCATTGTTTCATTATTTGAAACTGCTAATTAAGCAGGTAATTATATTTCAAGTATTTTGTGTTACTTGACTATCAAATTCACTTTTCAGTATAAATATCACAGTTTCTAAATGATTAATGACTTTTCGAATTTTTACATTTGTTCATTTTCAAATATCCGAATTCTTAAATCCCGAAATTTTACAGATTGTAGAACTTCTGATTATGGGAAGAAAATTTTATATAGGAATTTCTGAGCATATGAGTCATAACATTTGTAGACTTGCATATCCCTATATGCTTAAATTTCATCCTCAAATTTTTAGATATCCAAATACCTGTATCAGTATAACAAATCCCTAGATCCTCAAATCTCTACATACCCAACTACATTCAAAATTATCTACATATATTCCAAGATCACTAAATCGTGAATCTGTATATCCCGAATTCGTAGATTCCAATATCCCTAGATCCCAATAGCATTAGATCCCAATATCCCTAGATTTCAATATACCTAAATCCCAATATCCCTAAATCCCAATTTCCCTAAATCCCAAGATACCTAAGTCCCAGTATCCCTAGATCCCAATATGCCTAGACCCAATATTGGTAGATCCCGAATCCCTAAATCCCGAATTCCTACGTTTCGAATCCCTAGACCCCGAATCCCTAGACCCCGAATCCCTAAACCCCGAATCCCTAAACCCCAAATCCCTAGATCTCGAATTCCTAGGTCCCGAGTCCCTAGATACCGAGTCCCTAGATCCCGAATTTTTACGCTCCGAATTCCTACGCCCCGAATCCCTAAATCCCGAGTTCCTAGATCCCAAATCCCTAAATCCCGAATTCCTACGTCCCGAATCCCTAGACCCCGAATCAATAAATCCCCGAATCCCTAAATCCCCGAATCCCTAGATTCCGAATTCTTACGCTCCGAATTCCTACAACCCGAAACCCTATATCCCGAATCCCTATATCCCGAATCCCTATATCCCGAATCCCTATATCCCGAATCCCTATATCCCGAATCCCTATATCCCGAATCCCTATATCCCGAATCCCTATATCCCGAATCCCTATATCCCGAATCCCTATATCCCTATATCCCCAATCCCTACATCTCCAATCCCTATACCCCGAATCTCCCTATAACCAAATTCCTACACCTATCCCACAATTTCAAATGTACCTTAAAATTAAAAATTGCTGGTCGAAGTCCTCGTATCGATATTATCTAAAATAACAGCCATCGCCCCGGAAACAATCCGTTAAAATCATCAAACGGTAGTCGCGTCGTAGAACGGTCGGCATATTTTCCTAAGGGAGGCGAGATTTCAGCCGTGAACGAGCGAACAGGGAATAATCAAGCCGTAGGCGACTTCTTTTTTTTTTTCTCCCTGCGGAGTTTCCATGGATCGACCGCGTAACGTCTACCTGAAAACAGGCTTGTTTCTCTTAGGTATACGTTAACAACGTACACACCGGTCCAGCGGGAACGGTAAATAGAACAACAGGTCTGCCGAGTGTGCTCTCACGCAGTGGACTAACCATAACGCGAACAGGTGCATTGTACGCGTTTCGACTGCGTCGAGAGCTGCCAGAGAACGGGACAATATGCTCTCATTAATGGTGTCGCGATTCTTCTACTTTCCCATTTTCCTACGCCGCTTCGCCGTCGACGAGTTCTAGGTCTAGTTGTTCATGACCGGACAAGGTTGTACCGCGCTTGTTTCAGCGACTGATTTTTTAACGGGACGCTGGGAGAGCGACATGTTCTTTATTGGGCAACGATTGTTTTGGGAGAGTGTCATATTTTTTAGCGGGAGAGCTGTGTTTTGGGGAGAGCAGCATATTTATTATAGGGAGAACGATTCTGGTGGAGTGAAATATTTTTTAATGGGAGAGAGATTGTTTTGGGAGAGTGGAGGATTTTTTATGGGGAGAACGATTGTTCTGGAGGAGTGAAATATTTTTTATTGGGAGAGCGATTTTTTTTTTGAAAGTGAAATGTTTATTGTAAGTGTATGAATATAACTAACAGGTCGTGATCGATACAAAATTAAGAAACTGGTACATTCAGAAATTAGGAATTCAGAAAAAGAATTTTAAAAAATTCCATAGTTCTAACTTAAATCCTGAAACATGATAAAATTCTAAAACCGAGAAATGTATAAATCTATAAAGCAACCATAAAATTGAAAAGACCGAGACAGAGGTGAGTAAATCTGAAAACAGTTGCATAATCGTTGAAACGAAGAGGCAATTCACTCTCGTTTCCGTGGAAGTCTCGCGAGGGTGTCCGGAAACACGTAACGTGTCTCGCGACAAACGGTTTTCCGATAATCTTGCCGACGCTGTACAAGCTCCAATGGCATCCCATAACCCCATGTAAACGGCTGATGCACGGTTATTTCAATAGAAGCGTGCTACGTGTGCGGAGAAGGATGAACAGGGCAAAAAGAGGCCAGTCGACGCGAGCATTTTGAACAGAAACGATCCCTGTCGAAACTCGACGCGTTCACCTTTTGCACAAGACAGATTCGTATGCCTTCCCGACACCATTTACAACACCGATCCATCTTTCTATCTTTTCCAAAGGATCCTAGAAAACGTGCATGCACAGCCAACGCGTGCACATCGCCTTTTCACGCGAATGTTCTACCATCGACTGTTCCCCTTTCGAAGAAATGAATGGGGGCCGCTCCCGAATGGATAAATAGACAACCGGACGAATATTTCGGCGAGTTCTGCAAGTGCATTAGCAAAATTTTCCCTTGAATGTTCGAGGAATTCGGTGGAAGTTTATGGTCGTTTGATTTGGACTGATTCAGGGTGCTGATCGGGTGATGCTTTATCGTTTATTTTAGTCATATTTTGTGTATTTTATATTATACAGGTTCATCAAATTTATCAAGTTCATCAAGTACATCAAGTACGTCAA
The DNA here is from genome assembly GCA_945859555.1 of Megachile ligniseca. Lineage (NCBI taxonomy): Eukaryota > Metazoa > Arthropoda > Insecta > Hymenoptera > Megachilidae > Megachile > Megachile ligniseca. Next base: position 8,248,006 of record OX243784.1, read on the forward strand.
GTTCATCAAGTTCAGTCAACTCATCAAGTTCATCAAGTTCACCAGGTTCATCAAGTACGTCAAGTTCAAGTTCAGTCAACTCATCAAGTTCATCAAGTTCATCAAGTTCATCAAGTTCATCAAGTTCATCAAGTTCATCAAGTTCATCAAGTTCATCAAGTTCACCAGGTTAATCAAGTACGTCAAGTTCAAGTTCAGTCAACTCATCAAGTTCATCAAGTTCACTAGGTTCATCAAGTACGTCAAGTTCATCAAGTTCAGTCAACTCATCAAGTTCATCAAGTTCACCAGGTTCATCAAGTACGTCAAGTTCAAGTTCAGTCAACTCATCAAGTTCATCAAGTTCATCAAGTTCATCAAGTTCATCAAGTTCATCAAGTTCATCAAGTTCATCAAGTTCATCAAGTTCATCAAGTTCATCAAGTTCATCAAGTTCATCAAGTTCACCAGGTTAATCAAGTACGTCAAGTTCAAGTTCAGTCAACTCATCAAGTTCATCAAGTTCACTAGGTTCATCAAGTACGTCAAGTTCATCAAGTTCAGTCAACTCATCAAGTTCATCAAGTTCACTAGGTTCATCAAGTACGTCAAGTTCATCAAGTTCAGTCAACTCATCAAGTTCATCAGGTTCAGCAGGTTCATCAAGTTCAGTCAACTCATCAAGTTCATAAAGTTCATAAAGATCATAAAGTTCATAAAGTTCATCAAGTTCATCAAGTTCATCAAGTACATCAAGTTCATCAAGTTCATCAATTTCATCAGTCAACTTCAAATTCAACAAATTCTTAAATTTTGTAAAACATGAAAACTTCCCAAAGTATTACAACAGTGTTCTAATCTTCATCACAAATTTCTGAAGACAGGAAATTGCTTCTACCTTGTTAAAACCCTAGATTTTCTCTTCGTTTCCCTGCAATACTCGTACTTGCGTCTTACAATACTATTTTCGATTTTCCAATCTACGTCACGCTCGAAATTCCTGCAAACACGAAACTGCAACGTTCTACCAAGTTAAGCTCGTAGATTTCCCTTCCCGACTACCTTTAAAATAAAGTTCCATAATATCTACTTTTCCCTTGCAGTATTATTCCAATTTTTCAAATATGCTACACTATGAAACACGAAATGTTTGTACGTTATATCGAATCGAGTTTAATATTGGAGAAGTAATATTCTCTGAAAATTGAAGTTTTAAATTTGGGGATATCAAAGATTTGGCGAATTTATGAGAATTCGGGGGTTTTAAAGTTTAGAGAATTTGAAAATGTAGATATTTGGGAATTTTGAAGGTGAGAAAGTTGGGATATTAGGGAATTGGGAAATTATGGAATTGGAAAAAGTAGGAATCTGCAAAGTTACAAAGGTAGAAGATATGAAAATCTAAAAACTTAGAAACATAACAAATTTGAGAATTCCAGATTTGCAGAACTTGAAAACTTATAAATCTATAAATATATAAAATATGAGAACATACAACTGTACAAGTTTACAAACTTACTTCCGGCCAATAAATAGAAAAGAGCAAAAATCCGGCAGCTTGAAAATTAATAAATCTTCAGGCAGGGAAGTTGAGGAAGTGAAAAATCGACAAGTTGACGTGCATGTGCTTATCTAAAGGAAGCCTAGGTTGGAACGGCTTCCGTCGAAACTCGGTTATACTTATTTCCGCGGCGCAGAGTTCGTCGCGAACGAACTTTCTCGTTTCTGCGACATTTTCCACGGAGCCGATACACGAAACGAGTACGGGATTTCTATCAAAGATCGCGACGACGCTTCACGAAGCATAACTACTTCCGATAAGTTGCACGGAGAGAGCCCGGAAGTGCATCCAGGCGGATATCGAAACGTTAGCGCGCGCAAAATGGTCGCGCGCAAGCTCGACGTGGTTCACGGACGAACAAGCTTCTATGAAAGTTTGCTTTTGCCCCTTTGATTCCGTTTCCACCGACCTCCTGGAGAATTTGTCTTCCGGTTCCCTGAAAGGGGATATCACGAATCGACCGCAACGTCGTTTTTTTTTTTCGCCGCGAACGATTAATTAAGCCCCATTCGCGATTTACTTTGTAATCGCCTTCATGGAGCATATTTCGACCGCTTCATTTTGATAGTCCACCTTCTTTGCCCAGCGAATTAAAATTATATGATTATAATAGTTACATTGATATTTAATTTAAATGCTTTGATGATCGAAGACTCCCAGTAATCTGGGGAAAATTGAAAATACTTTATCTTATGTTGTTTTGAGGAGAGGCAAAGACATTCCAAAAATGGCAAAAATGCGATTTCACATTGCTAAGACTTCAAAGCCAAGAAGTAATATTTTGACATGATTCCTTGCCCAAAATATTCTTTGTACAATAATCTAGGTCGGCAAGAAACGCTTTTCTGTAAAACTGGGACGTAGAAAAATTTCTCCTGAAACTTGCATATTTCCTTCTTGTGAAGTTTTAAGACCACAATTGCAAAATTTGATATTTAATCCCATAAAAAATAAGAATTTAAAACGTCAGATTATCCAATAATTTGGATATCCAAGAATTTGGACCGCCAAATAAATGACCACCAAATAAATGACCGCCATAAATACGTTCGACGACCTCAGTTTCAGATAACTCTAGTGAAAAGCTATTCAGGTGGTTCATTCATGAAATCGCTCTCATAGTATTAGTGAAATTTATAAAATATGTTACATACATACGTAAAAGTGTTTGTACACGTTCAGCAAGTACTTACATATTTTGTTAATTATTTTATAAGAAATAGAACAATGAATATTGTTTCCTATCATCTTCAACGACCTCATATTTGAACCCATAAAAAATAAGAATTTATCAATATACTCCTATCTGACCGCCAAATAAATGACCGCCACAAATACGTTCGACGACTTCAGTTTCAGTTAACTCTCGTGAAAAGCTATTCAAACGGTCCGTCCACGACGAAAATCGCTCCGATAGGCAGGACAAAATTGAACTCCGACCTTTCGACGAGGCGATAAGTGGGAAAAAAAAAACGGGTAAAACGGCGAGGAAAACGCGTGGAAAATGTTTCGAGACTATAACGGAGGTTCGCGTGCGAAATTGAACGTCGGTTCGGGCGTTTATCGCGGTCAAACGGACCCTAAGGTCTCTTTTTGCTCTATAACCTGCAGGCAACCGGTGATCTTGATACGAACGCGAAAAAATTCGCTGTTCATGCAAATAACGCGCAAAGTTTCTTACGCGGACCGGAAAAAGAATAATTTTCTTTTTATGCCCGAACTGGGAAATCTACGATGTTCCAGCTGTATTTGGAAAAATACTGGCTCGAGGAATGACCACAAATATGGCGACAAGAACAACTTACCAGCGCAGCTGTATCCGTTTTTATGAAGAATGTAACCGTCTTTGCAATCGCACTCGTACATCCCGTCATGAAGCTCGTAGCAAAGCTGCTCGCATGGGGACCCGTGGCCGCATCTTCCTGAAATACAAAAATCGATTCTGTAAACTTTACTTCTATTTAGCTAGCTTATTCGTACGAGTACACCATATGAGTAAATACTTTGAAAATCAATATTAGTAACAGAGAGAAAATTGACGACAGATTTCTAATTATGAGAGGTTGACATGATTTAAATTTCCCGCTCGTTTGCACAGCCGATTTAAAGGGACAGTTTCCAAACATGGTGTCGCCTCTTGTACCGCTACTCTTCGTCTATACGTCGCTGTATGCATCGGTCATATATCGGTGTTGTACATAACCTTAGAACCTATTATCTCGTTAATCCTATTGTTTAGCGTAGGTTCTAGGGAATATTTCAGGTTGTATGTACAAGACGTACACGTGTGCGAAGGAAATGGTCCGTAAGACGGGCAGTGTCGCCGTTGGAAACTGCCGGAGGCAATCAGGCTCGAACGATCGAACGGTAAGAGGATATAGAGCGTGCCGTTACGGCGACCAGGAAATTGTAATCCTGCAGGAAGTTCGCGGTTAGACGTGAATTATTCTGGCGTCGCTTGGAAATCCTTAAAGCGCGAAAGCGACGACGCTGAGCCAGCGTTTTGACGAGAACCGTGGAATAATTCAGCGGATAAATGAACCGTTCTCTTCACGATTCGCGGGGAAACGGTTCGAAAATCGACCAGATTTATCGTGGGTGGATATAATATCCATTTAATACCTAACTCTTCGCGATCAACACTCTAAATCTGCGGGAGAATCTGTCGATTAAACGTAACGATGTCTTCTCACATTTTTTGGAGCGTTGGATTTATTCGAGTAATATATTGTTGATCGATTTTGTGTACATAAAAATAAATAAAAATACTGAATATTAACAATAGAGAAATATTAAGTAATAATAAAAAAATAATATTAAATATACATGACAAAAGAAAAATATTACAAATTTACAATGTAAGAAAAATATATTTATTGAACAAAAATTGAAAACGCGAACCTAACAACGTAAAAAAACTATAGCGTATATTTTAACGGCTTGTATACACGCGTTCAGCATATCCTAGCAAAGAGGGAATTTACGAAGCAGCTTCTCCTTTGCAAGCACCTTCTGATGTGGTAGACAATACAGACATCTCCGAGTCCGGCAAATATTCTGTTTACACGTGGGAACATTGTTTCCCGTGGATCAACAAAGCTGCAACGGTGGGGTCAGGTGAATTTATTCGAGAAATCCTAGCCACGCGATCCCCCCATAAATTCCCGGACCGAAGAAAAATGGATCATTCGGTAACTCCGCGAAGTCAGGTTACAAGGTAGCTACCCCATCTTGCTAGAACCCGGTGTTTTTATGACCGTGCTGTTCGAATAACTTTGGTCCCGTGAAAGCCGTGCCGCGTCTTTCGTGCTCTTAAAGTAATAAATAATGATAAAACCCCGGCCGCGAGTCGCCATCCAACAGCTAGCAACCTGGAACCTTCTCAAAACGAACGGATACGTTCATGGAGGTCTTACCACGGTTATTTATGGCCACTGCAACGCCATCCCCGCGGAAATAATATCACCTTTGCCGGGGCTACGATTAAAACCTGATTAACGCTAGGGATATTGATTGACGAACGACCGCTTCCGGTGCTTGTAGTAATTAAAACTCGCTACGAGAAAGGTCGAAAGTTCGGGGACGTTGTAATCACACGGTCGTTTCATTTAACTTACTGGAGTTTCGTTATTGAAAAGTTCTGTGTGAACGAGATGATTTACCGAAGGTTCTATCGGGGACGAATGAGAAACTCGATTTTTATTCTTATGGATTTTATGATTGTTTCATGGTTTAATTGGAAAAATATTAGTTTGAAGAGACACCGTTCTAAAAATTATGTAATCTAATATAATTAACAATTGTGTGTATTTAAACAGTGTATTAGATTATTAAATAAATAACATCCTGATTATAAATATTAAGAATAAAGTATTATGGAACAAGTACAAGTTTCGAGTATCAGAAATTAAGTATTCGATATTAGATATTAGGTATCAAGTATCAAGTTCATCAGGTATCAGGTATCAGGTATCAGGTATCACGTATCACGTATCAGGTATCACGTATCAGGTATCATGTATCAAGTATCAGGTATAAAAAATGAGGTATCAAATGTCAGGTACCAAGCATCAGGTATCAGGTATCATATGTCAGGCATTAGGTATAATGTAATAGATATCAAGTATCAGATATTAGGTATCAAGGACAAAACACCAAGTCCTAAGTATCAAGTATCAATACTAAATACCAACTACCAGATACTAAGTATCAAGTCTGAAGTAATAAGTACCAAATGCCAAATATCAAGCATCCAGTACCAAGTACCAAGAAATAACTACCAAGTACCAACTACCAAGCATCCAATATAAAGTACCAAGTACCAAGAACTAACTACCAAGTACCAACTACCAAATACCAGGTACCAAGTACCAAGTACTAAGTATCAAATACCAAGTACCAACTACCAAGTACCAAGTACCAAATACTAACTACCAACTACCAAGTACCAAGTACCAAGTACCAACTAACACCAGATACATTCCACAATCCTAGTAAAAGTAAGGTAACCCCAAATTCCATTATACGAATATAAAACTACCGGATAGAACTCGGATACAGCGTAACTTGAAGACAAATTGAGATTGAACCTTACGTAACAAACGCGGAACGACAAACACCAAGTACAAGTGCATGGTTGAGGTGTCATGGATCTGTTGATTAACCTACATTAGCCCAGTGACACGCGTGTAAGCGTGTACAAAGCTGCTACCTCTATGCTGTTTCAGTCGTAATCAGACATCCGGCGCAGGAATCTGATTGATAGTGTCAGAAACAAGAACACGCATTAATCTCTCTGCTAACAGACACCTTACTCATCTAATAACGATGATATATCCTCTGATTACCGATGGCATTTAACATTCCGCGGCTCTCGCGTTAGAAGCGAAACGTACGTGAACCCGGATGAAACTCCTCTATGATCAGTATTATTTTCTACGCCTCGAAAATTGATTACGTGTTTCAGAATATTGTGTTTAAGGGGAGACTACTTTTTACTTAGAGACTTATGGAGGTTATTTCCATAACCTCTATTTCAACTCGATAGCGATAAAATTTAGTATGACTCCTTCTTTCTTCGATTCTATCTTCGTACAGTAAAGATTCGATATAAGTGAATGCACAATTTTAAAACAAAGGTCTCCACTGATTTTAGCTACGGGTTACAACCATAAATTGATCGAATAAAAACACGTCAAATATGTGAACGAGACTGAGGTGTTTTATTGATAGTTCTACAATTTAAATGGATTGAACACTATTACTTCGCAAGTTTACAGTGTCCACGAAGGTGGACCGACGAAATTGAAAAACAGAGAGTGTTCAATCTCCTAAATGGCTTATCCGGGAGTTAACCGGTTGCAATGCAAAATATTTACATTTGTCACGATCCAATGATTGAAACCGAATCAATCTACACGTACAAATATCTATAACAACTTCAATCTAGCACTGCAAATACCAAACCGAAAAGTGGAGGGGTCGCGAATTAAAAGGACTAAAGATCTTTCGGAACATTAATCTTCAAAGATAAGCGCATCTATCAACTGTATCGATTGTATTCTGGTGTCAGAGTGATCCGACGTTATTCCAGCAACCGTAAATCAATCCGAAGCCGCGAAACGCTATAACAACGCTCGGTCTGTCACTGTAAATATCAAACTCGAAAGGGTCGAAAATTAACCATCAAAAACGGAAACGTCCATGCGAAAAATTTCGATTACTTTGCGATTTATTTACTTTGATTCTTTTTGGGTTAACAGATATTTTCTGTTACATTGTATTCTGTAATATGATGAAGAAAGAAGTATAATAGTATAAGAAAATAATAATTGTAACTGTAACAGTATCAGTAATAGCTATACAAATACAAATATCAAATGTTGTGAATAAATTACAAATCAGGTATCACATAGCATAAATTGCTGAGCAACTACAAAATTGGTCATAGTAAGTGTCAAGTATGAAAATGGTAAGTAGTAGACTCTCAGGTACCAAGTATCAGGTACTAGATATTAGATTTCAGGTACCATGTATCAGGTATCACATATGAAGTACTAGATATCAGGTATCAGATATTAGTTATCAGGTAACAGGTATCAGGTATCAGGTGTCAAGTATCACATATCAGGTATCAAATATCAAGTATCAGGTTTCAGGTTTCAGGTATCAGGTATCAGGTATCAGGTATCAGGTATCAATTGTCAAGTATCACATATCAGGTATCAGGTATCAGGTGTCAAGTGTCAAGTGTCAAGTGTCAAGTGTCAAGTGTCAAGTGTCAAGTGTCAAGTGTCAAGTGTCAAGTGTCAAGTGTCAAGTGTCAAGTGTCAAGTGTCAAGTGTCAAGTGTCAAGTGTCAAGTATCACATATGAGGTATCAGGTATCAGGTGTCAAGTATCAAGTCTCAAGTACTGTATACTATCTACCTGAAATATCACGTATCAAGTATAAAGTACCAACTAGATATCAAGTATCACATATCCGAAATTTGAAAGTTTGCATCTTCCAACATTCTACATACTTCTTAACTTGAAAATTCGAATTTTCTTGAATTCGAAAAACTGAAAATTCGAAAATCTGAATACCTGTAAATGTAAAAATCTGAAAACGAGAATACCCGAAAATCATCAAATTAAAACTAGTCACTTAAACGGTGACCAGGATTGATCCTTTTATCCGCGGAATTCGAACGATTTGTCGTCCCTCGGTCTCGCGGACAATCGGATCGTGGAGTTTCTTGGGCGATTTCCCTGGGAAGCCATTGCCAGCCAATCTAGATGCTACCGTTGCCCCGTGCTCGTCCTGCTAGTCGACTTATTGTTAGGGTGGCTTTTCACCCTGCGGCACAACTGGCTGCGCCGCGATAAACCCCGGAGATGGAAATCGGAACCCGTATTTACGGACGCCCGGTCACAACGTGAATTTGTCCCGTCGTAAAAGAGCACGAACAACGATCGACTGGATTTCTATATCGTCTATACAACTTGTAACTTCCCGATGCTTGTTTTCTACCTTTATCGTGCCTGTTGTTTCCCGTTTTGTTTCTGCCGCTCTTTTTTCTCTCTGTTTCCCTGATGCCGGGTTGAATGGTGCGCGGACTTTTGACACGAGTTATTGAAAATACGGATGGTCGACTCGCCGGCAGATTAATTTTACGAAAGGTATTTTTTAATGGTCGTGATCGACGAGATTCGTTTTTTTTTTTTTTTTTTTTTTATTGGAAATTCGAATTTTGGTACTTGGTATTTGGTATCTGTTATTTAGATCTTGATAGGTAATTGAGAAACTTCGAAATTGTCTACCTTCGCAGGAGACTACAATAATCAGTCAGTTAAAGAAAAAACCGAGAAAGAGTGAACTCGTTTCAAGTTTAAAACAGAAAAATATCTTCTCCCGAAGGAGAGCTCGTAAGAACTGGGACAAAGTAGTGAAACATCCTCTTCAGAATCGTTCGAAGAGCCAACGTTCTCTCGAATTCAATGTCTCTCTGTCTCTCGCCGCGTTTCCACGAACCGATGCAATTTCGAGATGAGCACATAAGATAACCCAGTTGAACGAGGTTGAATCCTTCGAACGAATACTTCCAGCGAAATCCTTCGAACGGTCCGCGAGTCTTCATCCTCTTTCGTCGTTTTCAAAATCTGTCAGTTAAGTCTCGACGAGCGATCATCCGCCTCTTTTATCCACGAAATTCGGCCGATTTGTCATGCGGACGACAGTCGGGAAGCTTTTCTTCTCTGTTGCGATGACGGCTTACGGGCTGCATGCATTTTTCACTCTTTCGATTTTATAATCTGCTGACTTTTTCGACTTGAGGATCGCTGGTAGTGGTGATAGTTTTTCAACTTGGATTACTAGACCGATAGATTGCTGGATTGGTAGATTTCAAGATTTCTAGATTTGTGAATTAGTTCATTTGTAGAATAGTAGAATAGTAAAATAGCAAAATAGTAGATTAGTGAAATAGTAGAACAGTAGAAGAGTAGATGAGGTGATGAGTAAATGAGTAGACGAGTAAATGAGTAGACAAGTAGACGTGTATATGAGTAGATGAGTAGATGAGTAGATGAGTAGATGAGTAGATGAGTAGATGAGTAGATGAGTAGATGAGTAGATGAGTAGATGAGTAGATGAGTAGATGAGTAGATGAGTAGATGAGTAGATGAGTAGATGAGTAGATGAGTAGATGAGTAGATGAGTAGATGAGTAGATGAGTAGATGAGTAGATGAGTAGATGAGTAGATGAGTAGATGAGTAGATGAGTAGATGAGTAGATGAGTAGATGAGTAGATGAGTAGATGAGTAGATGAGTAGATGAGTAGATGAGTAGATGAGTAGATGAGTAGATGAGTAGATGAGTAGATGAGTAGATGAGTAGATGAGTAGATGAGTAGATGAGTAGATGAGTAGATGAGTAGATGAGTAGATGAGTAGAACTAAATCCCAAAATCCCAAAATTCTAAAATCCCAAAATTGCAAAATCCCAAAATCCCTAAATTCCTTAATTCCTAAATCCCAAAATCCCAAAATCCCAAAATCCCAAAATTCCTAAATCACAAAATCCCAAAATCCCAAAATCCCAAAATCCTAAAATCCTAAAATCCCAAAATCCCAAAATCCCAAAATCCCTAAATCCCTAAATTCCAAAATTAAAGAATGAAAACCTGAAAACCTCTAATACAAATTATTGCAAAATAAACTTCCATTCCCATAATTAACCAAACACCTCACAATTCACTACATTCATCCAAATTCATCCGATCTTAAATACAATCCAATAAATCTGCTTCCACAGATCTTCAAGTACTCCAGCAAATCGAATCTGTTAATTAAAACGAATTAACCCACTAATCACCTTTGTAACAGTGACACAGTATTCGTACGAGGGTTAAGCAATCGTTCATTGTACTGTCACAGATTACGAGATCACCGTAAACCACGGCGTGAAATAAAATCGAAGGCAGAAAATCTGATTCACCGAACAACCGCTATGCCACGTTTCCGAGTTCGATGACCTCTGGCCTGCGTTTGTTCGTTTCCCTCTACCAGTACATCTCATCCTCGCAACAAATCTTTCTGATTTATCGCGTCACATCAGCGAATATTTTCTACAAATCGAACGAAAGCCCTATAAACCCTTCGTTCATTGATAAACGACGAACATTTACATCCAACTCTTACGCGACCGTTTTATCACTAATCATTTGTATCGATTAATTTTACTGTTACAAACTGCATGTATATTTACGGTACACGTGTCATTTTTGTACGTACAAACTATTTAATTAATTTAATTATATATTCAGTCGATGTTATATGGTTATTGATTGATTAATGATATAATCGGTATTAGTCAATTGATGTTTGGGTAATCAGTATTATTGGGTTGTATTGATTGTTATGGGGTTTATATTGATTAGTCGAGATTATTGGGTTCATTGTATTGATTATTCAATGTTATTGATTATACTGATTAATCAATATTATAGGGCTGATTACGCTAATTAATCAATATTATTGTTATATTGATTGATCAGTATCAATACTTTTAAAATGTATCAATAATATTAGTGTCTAATTAATAATTTTAATCTGTCATAAATAGGACAATTGATTTATAAAACTAATTTATAAAATACATAATATGAAATGAATGTTCTAAAATATAGAAAAACGTAAAATTACCTGTTGTCTTAAAAATCTTGTTTTTGTTCGTTCATAAAGAACTGATCATTGATAAAAAATTGATTAACAATCGATTTATTATTAATACAAAATTAACGAAGAGTGAATTAAAAATGAACTCATTAGTATAAATTAAAACTTGATTAATACCCAATCTCTCATTAATAAAAAACTTAATGAAATATTTATTAATAACCTTTTGCATCAGTGCACCACTAGTAAAAAATTAATAATCAACGTTAATAAAACACGAATAATCACATTAATAAAGAAATTAACAATAAAGTGTATTACCAAAAAATACCATCGATAAAAAAATAATGATCAATCGATTAATAAAAGTATCTAATATTTGAAAACCGATTACAAAATTTTACAAATTTTTTTTCACAAAAAAATACTAATCTTGCCTTTGCAACCACCTGTTTTTTTCCAATATTTTCCGATCAAAATAATCTTTCGTTTCCATGCTTTTCCTTTATGCATTTATTACCAGATTAGCGTATTTAACAAGGACATAATAAACGAATTTTCACGATTTCATTGTTTAATCTTCGAGCTAAAGCAAACGAACGTATTTTGAGAACCCCTGAAAGCCACCCACGCCGACACGCTGGGGTAGGTTTCTATAGCAACGCGCTACTCTCGGACACGTCGTCCAACTCTCTGAAATGAGTAGCACATCGTTCGATTTGGAAATCGAAGCAGAACCGGAAACCAGCACAAGTACCTGGACGCAGTTTAATCGCGTCGGTCGATTCCTTTTTCCTGGAACACAAACGTAACCCCACGAGTGCATGTTTTTCTCTTAACACTTTCATCCCTGTGTCATCTATATCAAGGATTTAGGGTCAGAGGACGTTCACTCCGAATATACTCTTTCTATGTCAGTTACAGAAATTTACGAAATGTACAGAATTTTGACTACAAAAAATTTGACAATGAAAAAATTAGTAGTGGTTTCTATTTTGGGAGATTGAGACCTTTTTCAAATTTTGAAATTTACACTTCAAACACTACAACTTCAAAGTCTTGAATCTTCAATTTCGGTGCTGACAAATTCCTTAATTTTCAAGGTTATGAAATGTCTACAAATTTTTAGATTTGCAACTTCTCTAAGTTCAGATGCACAAATCCTCAAGTCTTCAAATTTTTAAATCCCAAAATCTCCAAATTCTGAAATCCTGAATTCACCAGTTTCTATATTCCCAAATTCCCAAACTTGCGAATTCCTAAAATATAGCCAAATTCTCAAATTCTCAACTTCTTAAACCCCCACATCCACAAATCTCCAAATCTTCAAACTTTCAAATCCTCAAATCCCCAAATCTCCAAATTCTGAAATCCTGAATTCACCAGTTTCTATATTCCCAAATTCCCATACTTGCAAATTCCTAAATTATCTCGAAATTCTCAAATTCCCAACTTCTCAAACGTCCACATCCTCAAATCCCCAAATCTTCAAACTTACAAATCCTCAAATCCCCAATTTCTACATTCCCCAATTCCCAAACTTCCAAATCCCTAAAATATCCCCAAATTCTCAAACCCTCAGATCCACAAACCTTCAAATCCGCAAAACCCCTTTAAACCACAAAGTTCAATAAAATTCAAGAATAATCCAGTTGAAACGATGACTACAAATACTGTCGCAACGGACTTAGAAAATCCCGGTTCGAAATAGACGTGTGACGTTGTTCGCATAGATTCCAGAAATCCTCGGGATAGATTCGTTGATTCGTAGAGCCGTTAATCGCCCTCGCCTTTGGAGATCCAGGATTAACGATCTGAGGTTCTAAAACAAACATTCTCGGTCCGTGGCTTTGTACGTCAGCATGTGTGACGATTGGAACCACCTAGCTTTGCGTCTGACTTCGAACGTTTCCCTCCTTACTTTCTGTACCGATCACTTCGAACTTTTCCATCCACCCGGAATCGACCGTCCGTTCTCTCTGATTTATTATGAAACGACCTAATCTGTTGGCAATAATTCTGTTTGCCGGTGCTCCTCCAAACGGAAACGATGAATTTTTAAGTCGAGCTTTGGGAACTGCTTTACGTCGCCGTCCCTTGAATTTCTCATCGAATTTATAGTGATCGTTTCTGGAATATGCACCGTAATTTGCTTTTTACTGCTGGTTAGTCTGCTCAAAGGGGTTCGGGAATTTAGAAATTTTTCGTTCGGGTATTTGAACATTTCGGGGTTGGAAAGTTGGATTTGGGGACTTGGGGATGTGGGGTTTGAGAATTTGGAGATATTTTTGGGATTTGGAAATTTGGGAATTGGGGAAGGTAGAAATTGGTGACATAGGGATTCGGAAATTTGGAGATTTGGGGGTTTGAGAAGTTGGGAATTTAAGAATTTGGAGATATTTTTGGGAATTGGGGAAGGTAGAAATTGGTGACTTAGGGATTCGGAAATTTGTGGATCTGGGAGTTTGAGATGTTGAGAATCTGAGAATCTAGCGATAATTTTGGAATTGGAGAAGGTAGAAACTGATGACTTAGGAATTCTGCAATTTGAAAAAATTGAGATTTTAGGATTTAGAGATTTGTGGATCTGGGGGTTTGAGAAGTTGAAAATTTGAGAATTTCGAAATGTTTCAGACATTCTAAAGTTTCAGAATTTGAGAGATCGAGAATTTGGAAATATAGAAATTTGTGACTTGACAATTTTAAAATTGAAAATATAGAAGTTGGTGATTTACGAATATGAAAATTGAAAGAAAGTGAATGTACCAAAGATACGTGTTGAAGTATAAAATACTGTTGAGGGTCCCCAAGTTAATTTTGTCACCCATCGGCCATTTAATCGCAATTGAAAGGAGCAAGGGACTGTTTTGTCCACCGAATGACGCGTCTTCATTGTTATCGGTGATAGTAGCACTTGTTGAACATCCTGAATCGACTTCGACCCTTCTGTTGACAGATTGAAGCCCTTTGCTTCGTTTGAAAGGTACATTTTGAAGGACTGGGACATCTCTCACTTTCTCTCACCATTTCATTCACTTTCTTTTTGTGCCATAAATTTGTCAAAAATTTATGAAAGTTTTACTCTTAGTTTTAAGTAAAAAATAGGCTGGAAAAATGAATTAATAAATACTGAGACATTAACTAACATTTTTTCTTATTTGAATAAAGCATGACAGGTATTGAATCATGACAGCAACTATTATTTTTTAATATAAAATATGAAAATGAAATCAGTCATTTTTAGTTCGTAATTCTAGTTTTGATAATTTCAAATGAAAAATTTGGGATCCGCCATTTTGACGAAAGCTTGACACTACCGACCTTAAATGGACCCTTATCTTAAATTAAAAATAGAATGGAAAAATAAATACTGAAACATCAAATGACACAGTAACATTTTTTTGTAATGCAAGATCTGAAACTTGAAACCAGTCATTTTTAATTATCTAGCATTAATTTTCATAACCTATAAGAGCTCTAAGATCCGCCATTTTGATAGAAGTTTCACACTACAACTACCAACGTTGCACCCTTACTTTTAAATAAAAAATAGAGTGAAAGAATATATAAATAAATCTTGAAATATTAGCTAATATACCTAATATAACACAATAATAATTATTTTTAATGTAAACTATAAAATTTGAGAGCAGTGAGTTTCAGTTGGTAGTGTCAGTGTTAATTTTCGTGATGTAAAATAAGAAATCTAAGAATCGCCATTTTGAATTTCATAAATCTAGTGTTAGTCTTATTATACATATTTTAAGTTATAATTCTGAAACTCATAATGGCGATGTTATGGAATAACGCGTGTATGCATATTAGATGAAGCTATATTCTGTGGAGTTTCGAAATAAGTATAATCATCCCTTATTGCAATACCGCGACCAACAGCTGGTTCCAAGTTTATTAGTCGTTCAACAAGAGAAGAATCGGTCGATTCAGCATGAATTTTTCACGATTCGGTCATTTTTCATGGACATTTCCGGCGTTCAGTGCTCTCAGTACGGCAATTTGCGCACGCACGCACGTGCGTGTGTTTTGCACATGCGGGATACCCGTCGGGACAGGAATCGATCGGGAACAACGCGGCGAATAATGTGTGCACCAGAAATAATAGGAGGCTAGTTTGATACCGATGTGCCAGAGGCTCTTGGAAAAATAGCAATTTTTAAACCCTTGCTCGTGCAACACTGTTCGTTTTTTCGACGTGTAGTACAAGCTTGTAAAAACTGTACTATGTGCTGCTATAACACGTAACGGGGGAATAAAAATTTATCAATTTGTGTAGTTTGGGGTCTTCTGCTCTTCAATTTATGATGCTAGACATTTTTTACGGTACTGGTTGGGAATTTCTGCAATTTTATTTTTACTGAATTTATTAATTCTTTGGTACACAAAATTTAGGTTCAAAAATTCTCAAACTCAAATTTTCAACTTCTCAAATTCGAAATTGACGAAATTTTTTAACTTTCAAATTTCAATTTGTCGAATTCTCAATTTCTCAATTTCATAACTTCTCAATTTCTCAATTTCCCAAATATTTATTTTTCAAATTTCAATTTGTCGAATTCTCAATTTCCCAAATTTTTTAATTTTCAAATTTCAATTTGTCGAATTCTCAATTTCTCAATTTCTCAATTTCCCAATTTCTCAATTTCTAAATTTCTGAAATTGTCAAGTTCCCAAAATGTCAACAAATCTACCGGATTTCCCAAATGTCTCAAATATGTAAAATTTAACAAACTCACCAAATCTACCAAACTTATAAAATTGACCAAATCTACCAAATTTTCCAAATTCATCAAATTTCACGGTCCTGATCATAATCTTGTGGTGACTGCGATAAATCCCTGTTAGTAATTTTCTTATCCCTAGCGTGTATCTTATCATCAAAATACAGGTACATAGTGCGTTACTCTACCAAATACTCATTCAATCCATAATTATCATACTAACTCCTAATAAACATCCTCCGTTACCATTACACGTAACTCCATCCCACGTCCACAAATAAACTGAAAATTCGTCGGAGGAAATAATATCCGAAGTCGAATAAAGATCTTGGCGAAAGATCAGGCAGGAACGCGAAGCGATCGGGACCTTTCCGTTTGCACGGCTAATTAACCGTTTATTTTAATTACGAAGCCGACGGTGGGTTCGAACCGTCGAGCCGGGTAGAGAAAGGCTGGAAAATCGTCGACGAAGCGAATCGGGACGGGTCGACGAACCGTGGAAGAATCGGGAAACCGCTCGGTGAAGCCGTTCGCGCGGAATCGTTGAAAGCGCGAAACTTTGCGGATTTGTGGCGAATTTGTCGTGAAAATGCTCCAACACTCGACGGGTCAACGATAGCCGACCTCTTCTTTGCCCAACGAATTAAAACGGGGCGGACAAATGATTACTCTGATTCGATGTCTCATGTATCCGAGTCAAAATAACACTTTCGAGAGAAAACAGAGATTCGATTAGAATATATACCGGTTAATTCTCAATTTTTTAAAGTGTACTATGTTGCAATACTGCAACGTTTAAGGGTTAACATTGTAGTGGATAGTTCTGACTAATAAATTGACAAGGGATCTCTTAGGCGCCATGGCTCTACTGGCTCACCGTTTCAATTGAATTCGATTCGATGTCGAATATATTAGTCGAAGTCCGAGTCAAAATTAAAGCACGTTTAAGAGATTAAATTCGATACGGAAATTAATTCAAAGGACTATTCTTTATTCGCGATTAACCTCGTAGGCACTATAGTTTCGCGGATAGCGTCTCTGACCACTATAGTGGCTTCATTTTGATACCGAGTTAGTTCGATCATTACGGCGAATTATAATGTAACCCTTTGTCGTACCCTTATTGACACTATGCTACACTCGTCAAGCACATTACAGGTCAGATACAACAAACCTAAATAGTATTTGCACCGTGATCGAGTTTGGAGGGTAACCTCTTAGCCACTATAGTGGCTTTCGAACATCTCTCTGTACGACGGTCCACTATAGTGGCTTTCGCGAATGTCATCGTAGATTACAGCTAGAACAGCATTGTCACACATTGTAGTGCTGAACGCTTTCGAGATTTTGTGGATTGGTATATGGTTAGGTATGAATATGACAGGACAAGTGAAGGAAGAGTGATGACTGGAGGTACTATAGACAACCCAAGAGCTGACGCCATTTAGTGTCATTTAATATTGTATAATAGTATTCAGTGGCGTTTAATAATATTCAATATTAATTGATATTGTGCAGTATTATTTAATGTCACTTAATGTTTAGTGTCATTTGATATTGTTTAATATTGTTCAGTGTCATTCAACATTATTTAATGTTATACTAAATTGTCTAATATTCTTCAATGTAATTTAATGTTATTCAAAATTGTTTATTATTATTTAATATTCTGTAGTATTCTTTAAGATTCTTTAATGTTATTTGATTTAGCGTCATTTAATATAACGTTAATAAAATTTATAAATTTCCCTTAGAGTTTAAATATTTAACAATATTTAGTACTTCTCAATATTGTAATATTATTTAACATACTTCCAATAAAACAACACAGTTACGTAGTTATTGGTTTTTGCAACCATTGTAGATAAAGTATTATGTTACAACGTCGAAACTGTGATTAATTTCTGAAATATTTTTAATTGGAAAGCGAGATATTTCATAGAAAATCGTTTGAAACATCACTCCATGAAATACTGATATTTCAATATTTATATCGCAGTATGGTTCTCTTGTTCAGGATATTACGGATCGGTTTCATGCAAAAAAAATTCAAGAGAAAATAACAAAATTGTAATGAACACAACGAAATTGAGATTATTATATTTAATAAAAATATACAGTATATATTATATATGGGGCATATACCTAAATGTCCCATGCCACTAATTGTCCGAGACCCTGAATGTCTCACACCCCTGAATGTCTCATACTCCTGAATGTCCCACATCCCTAAATGTCCCATACCACTAATTGTCCAAGACCCTGAATGTCCCACATCACTAATTGTCCGAGACCCTGAATGTCACATCACTAAATACCCATATCCCTGAATGTCCCACATCACTAAATGTCCCACACCACTAATTGTCCGAGACCCTGAATGTCTCACACCCCTAAGTGCCCCACATCACTAATTGTCCGAGGCCCTGAATGTCTCACACCCCTAAATGCCCATACCCCTGAATATCCCACATCTCTAAATGTCCCACACCACTAATTATCCAAAACCCTGAATATCCCACACCCCTAAATACCCATACCCCTGAATGTCCCACATCCCCAAATGTCCCACACCACTAATTGTCCAAGACCCTGAATGTCTCACATCCCTGAATTCCCCATACCACTAAGTGTTTGAAACCCTGAATACCCCACATCCCTAAATGCGCCATATCCCTGAATATCTCATATCCCTAAATGCCCCGCACCACTAATTGTCCGAGACACAGCGGAGTGTCCCAGAGCAACGCTGCTACAAAATCCACATCCTACATCAACCCCATCATCTTCCCTAATATTTTATACCGTCCCTTACGTTCACTATTTCAATATATACAATTATATACGTTGTAAAATATCTATCAAACCATTATACATATTGTAAAAAATATATAAAATTATTAATATATATATACCTAAAAAAACACATATGTATGTATATCCTAATATAATACAGAAGCTATTTGAAATAATTTGAGGTAGCAATTACCTCGTGCATAAATTCTATTGTAATTATAACGATTGCAACACGAATTGATTTAAATCAGTTTTTTTCTTCGTCGATAAATGGTTATGTGCATACACGGTCCTCGCGAAGAAGCTTCAATTGAAAAGTAACAGTAACTTCTTTAACGTAGCATCGATCCAACGCGAAGAAACGATGGTCCTGTTTAAATAAAGAAAATAAAAGGAGAAACGTTTTCCTTCCTCGTTACTTGCTCCCGGACGAAATTCAAAAGAGGATAAGCCAATTAAGTTTTGAATGGAATCTTGTTAACGTTCAAATATAATTGTCCCGGAAGTTTATTCGATCGTCGTCTTTTTTTCAACAGGCTAGATAAGCTCGAAAGAGGACCGAAGTGTTCTTTTTATCTACGTTATGTACTGAATTAAATGGTTCTTTCAAAACATTCGCTATTATCCTCGCTATTGCTCGATACATTTGTACTCTGCAATTTTCTATTTTTGATAATTAAAATTGTTCTTAATTTTTGGAACGAGGACGATAGGAAAGAATGATTAATTTTATTCTTAATTTAACATTCATTAAAATTATTCAAATTTAACGTGAATTTACATCTTAATTTATTAAAATTTTATCATATTATTAATAATGTATTGAATAATAAATATCTTAACACAATGTTGCACTGTTTTATACATTGTAAATAATATATGTACCATTGCATGTATTATAAACAGCATACCACTATGTGTAAATAATAAATTACATTAAATTAAAAGGAACGAAATGTAAAAATAAAATGAAGAATAAAAAGTTAAAGAAGTGTATACAGATATATAAATATACTCAAAAAATGAATATAAAGAAAAAATTTGATTAATCACAAACGGATTTGAACTCGTGACAAAATAATTTACTACCCTGTAACTCTACCACCTCAGCCATTAAATCTTTAATGCTATAATTAATTAATATACTATTACTGTAATTCAACAAATCTTACCAAGTAATGAACATCAACGAAAACAAATACAGAGACTTCTGCTTTAGAGTCAACATTCTTATCGATGTCTCATTACAAGACATTTTACGACAGTAATATTTCCCATTTCAGACTTTTCATTTGTGACAAATGTTTATTCCGCATCGAATATCGAAAGAAAAATCAATACGAGTCGAGTTGTCGCAACGTTGCGAAGATTAAAGGAATACCAACGAAACAAGTGGTATTTATATACCCGGCACTGGATAGGCAAAATTTTATCGGGCAATAAATCGAGAGGAGGGGACACGCGAAAGAATGTGCCCGTGCGACACGTAGAAATCTAAGCATCGGATCGCGCCACGACCCGTTTCTAATTTATTTCTGTTCGAGAGGGTGGAAGGACGCATGGTGTCTGCCAAGGGATGTTTCATACGTGACTTAAACTCCTGCATCTTCGGACAGCGATAAGACGAATGCGTGTTGCATATTTCTCGATGCTTTATTGTCTTCCGTTAAGCATGTTCCGGTGATAGATTGCGAGGTGGATGCATTTTTGAACATGCGAGATCGAGTGCTTGTTCTTTACGTCGTTTTTGGATATTTTGGGCGATATTATACTTTGCTATGAAATTATATGTTATATTACTTGGTAATACTAGCAATACTTTGCTATAATATTATACATTATACCATACATACATTTATTATGTATTATACATTATACATTATGCCACTTAGTAACACTTTAACTTGTAATACTAGTGATACTTTCATGTAACATTATACGTTCTACCACTTAAAAATTTTCAAGATTACAAGTTGCTAAAATACTCAAATTCACAGATCGTAAAATCTGCAAAATCCAAAAGTTCCGAATTCGAAACATTCGAACTTGCGAAAGTCATGAAATTTCTAACTTTCTGAATGACCAAGTTCTCAAATTCTCAAACATCCCTAGACATAGACACTCCCGGTTTCCAATAACCCTAGGTGTTAGTACACCTTGCCCCAATATCCCTAAATTCAAATACAACAATTTATAATATCCCTAGGCATCAAAACCCAAATTCATATATCTCTAGACCCCCGATAGAAAAATTCAAATATCCCTAGATACCCAACAGACAAATCCAAATATCCCTAGAACCCCAACAGTCAAATCTAAATATCCCTAGACTACTAACAGACAAATCCAAATATCCCCAGACCCCCAATAGTTAAATCTAAATATCCCTAGACCCCCAACAGTTAAATATAAATAACCCTAGACCCCCAACAGTCAAATCCAAATATTCCTAGACCCCTAACAGACAAATCCAAATATTCCTAGACCCCTAACAGACAAATCCAAATACTCATAAACCCTCAATAGTTAAATCTAAATAACCCTAGACCCCCAACAGTCAAATCCAAATATCCCCAAACCCCCATTAGTTAAATCAAAATATCCCTAGACCCCCAGCAGTTAAATCTAAATATCCCTAGACTCTTAACAGACAAATCCGAATATCTCCAGACCCCCAACAGTTAAATCTAAATATCTCTAGACTCCTGACAAACAAATCCAAATATCCCTAGCTCACGAGATCCAATAGAGCCAAATAACCATGCGGTAAAATTCACTTAAAATTTGGCAATTAATTAATTCCTAGGTGTAGATCGCGTAAAGTTCGCGCTCGATCTGCGGTAGCAAGCGCCGTCAAACAGGACGAAATGAATTTAACATGAAAATTTGTTACGTTAGTTGAAAGCGAGCCCCGGTGTATAAAGGATTAACAAATTCGTAGCGTCCCGTGGAATTCGAGTCACGGCGTAACAAGAGGTCGAAAAAGGAGGAAAAAAAGTTGCTCCTCGCGAAAGCTCCGAGGGAGTAGAATGGCTAAAGAGTTGGCAGCCTTAATGGCTGCTCGTACTCGAGTGCAAGCACAACGACAGTGGGCTGTCGTCTGTTTAACATGGATCGATAGCCGGTTTAGGAGGCTGTGCCGGTCGGTTACTTTACCCGGTGTTGGTCAGTCTACAATTAATCACCCTGACATTCGTTGGACTTCCATGGACGAGAACGAAAATGCTGTCAAGTCTTTTAAATCGAGGGAATAGATCGACGTCACTCTATGAGACGGAATGAACACGTACAGGGTTGAACGCTCATTCTATCCCGTTATAATCGTTCCCTTCGAGTTCCTACGATTTGCCTGCAAATGGACGGAGATTTGTGCACATTCCGTTCCGTGTTTATTGTACGAGAATACTTGTCGGTGGATTCGAAACGTGTCAGGATGTGCTGCAATCCTGTGTACGCTCGTGTAGAATAAAGTGTGGTATTTACGTTATTTTGGTAATTGCTGATTTATGGTTTTGATGTTTGAGAATGAATAATAGAGGCAACTGTATTACATATTTTGCTATATTACTATCATGATGTTATAATAAAACACTTTTTCACTATTTCATTATACTGAACTACTATTGTGTTGGTTCGGTAATGAAATAAAAATTATAAACCGACGGGGAAAAGGCAGTAAGGAACGAAACCAAAGAGCGTGTTTGGTGTTGTGACAGATGATTTCCGACAACGAAACGATTGAAACGTCACACGATTGCTCATACAGGCCATAATCGTCCACGCGGCAACGAGGAATGATTTATTGTCGCAACAAGTCGCATTAGCGAGCGTTAATTGCGAAAAGGGCTTCGTTATATCTGCGGTCTCGCGGCACTCGCTGAATATTGCAGCAGGTTCAGGCTTGCCAGCTTTGGAATCGGGTCAACTGCGGTTTTCGTTGGAAAATCAGTCTATCGTCATCTACCGTCACGCCCTACTTCGTCCTCGTGAAAATGCGCATAACACGAATACACCGAATGAATTCTGTTACATCACTGTCCTTTTCCGTATCGTGATTTCGTGCTGTCCTGTACAATCAATATCGACCTTAACGCGTTCGGAATCTCGTTACTCAATGCACAAGGTCCCAATATTCCTACATTCAGACGCCACAGGTACCCAATATCCCTAGATCCTACGAATTAGAAAATTGCAATATAATACGAGGTGACGAAGTGAGCGGAGATTTATCGAAATTACAGTTATGGCGATATAACGCGTGGAAATTCGGCACGTGGCGATATAACACGTGGAGATTCGATGCGCCGCGATTTAACATGCGGTGATATAACTCGTGGCGATGTAACGTATGGAGATTCGATTTATGAAAACTCGACGCGTGGCGATATAACGTGAGGAAATTTCACGTGTCACAATTCGGCGCGTGGCAATATAACGCGTGGGCATTCCACGCGTGAGAATTCGATTCGTGGCAATATAACGCGTGAAATTTCAACGTGTAAATGTTTGGAGAGTGGCGATATAACGCGTTGGAATTCCACGCGTAACAATTCGGCGCGTGGCGATATAGCGTGAGGAAATTTCACGCGTTACAATTTGACTAGTGACGATATAACGCGAGGAAATTTCGTGCATTAGAATTCGGTGCGTGGCAATATAACGCGTGGACATTACACACGTGAGTATTCGGCTCGTGGCGATATAATGCGAGGAAATTTCATGAATTACAATTCGACGCGTGGCAATATAACGTGTGGATATTCCACGCGTGAGTATTCGGCTCGTGGCGATATAACGCGAGGAAATTCCACACGCAGCAATTCGACACATAGCGATATAACACGAGGACATTCCACGCGCGAGAATTCGGCTCGTGGCAATATAACGCGTGAAATTTCAACGTGTAAATGTTTGGAGCGTGGCGATATAACGCGTGGAAATCGAACGCACCTATCGAAAAAATGCGCAGAAATTCCATAAATATTATACCAGTGGCAATATAATGCATATTGATTGAACTGGTGAAAATTCAGCATCAATTGAACGCGCGCGGATGCAATAGGTGGATGATAGAACGCGCAGCGATACAACGCGTGGTCATATAGCGCGCGGTTATGTAACGCTAAACCATTTGGCAATTCGAAAAGCTCCGTTTTAATCGAATTTCCACCACAAAAGTTATTCCCAGGCTTTTCACCGTATCGTCGTTCCTCCGTATCTCTGGCACGAGTCCACGAAGATGACGGTGGTTATTGCAGTTGGGTGTAGCGCTCCCGGTAGGATAGATCGAATTACGCGCTTAATTTCCAGCCGGCTATCGGGGAATCGTATGTAGCAGGTCGGTGTGCATGGAAAAGTTGGCTCGAATGTGGCCGACGTAATTACAGGCCAGACGTCGGTTAGGTGTGTACACGAGGTGGGAGTGTCCGGTTTATTTTCACGGCCGTGGGGGAGAGCTGTTTTAATATTGAATTATTAGAAAATACGGCTCGAATCGTGGAGATCGTTCTTCATCGTTCTCTCGTGACGTTCGGATTCGGGCGGGAGAGATTATTAATTGCTGCCGGTGGCAGGGTGTATGTCTACCGTTCATTATTCTCTTTGTTCCCTTCTTGGATTATATGAATGCAGCCGCGAGGCTGGTTCATCAAGCTGGATTACGGTTTATAAACATTTCTTAAAATTATTAGCGCCGCTCGTAAATTGTCAGATGAAAGGAAGATTAAAATCCTCGAGGTAAGGGGGTTCTCTAATTAGAGGGATGACTAAGGGGATCATCGATGATTAATGGGCTCAATTAATTACCATTTAAATTATGATAATAATTCGATACTGCAAATTACGTGCGGGGCGAACATATGGATTCAACGAGGGGAATCGTGATGAGTAAAAATAAAAGTCAACAATGTTGGTGTAATAGGTACGCTATGTAATCGTTTAACGGGATAATTAACACAAATTTAATTGAATTGATTAATCTTATTCTATACCTATATTTTATTGTAATTTTACTATGTTGCTATATTGTCACTGTGCATACACGTGCTATTCCATAGTACACATACGTGCATATAGCACATACTGCTACGACACTATTAATATACTATCACTATATTGTTCACTATACTGTCACTATACTACTACGTACTGTATTGTTACTCCACTATTTTACTATTCTATATAAACGAACCACTCAGATCCCGATTTATAGAGACTAAAAGTTTGATCGAACGTTTTATTATATCACCGCTTCAGACGATAATAAAATTTGAACAGTTTCAGTGTTTCAAATTTACGACAGATCTGTACCGCACAGTCTATGCTCCGGCTAAAACGAAACATCGTCTCACCCATTCGAAAACTTTGTAATATTGAAAGTTTAAATTTAGAAAATGGAAACGACGAAGAGTTCAAAGTTAAATTAAAATTGTCACCGTCCGAACGAGCCCGTTAATTTTGCAAAGCGAAAACCGAAACTACCGTTATTCCGAAAAATTGCAATTTTAATGTTCTCCGCCGAACACGTATTAACACACTGACTAGGGGTCACCGATAAACGACCCAAATAATTAATAAAGTAGAGGTGTGCATTATTCACCCACCGCAGAATACCGGATTGAAAGTTAAAAATTTTAAAATATAATCACATTCGTATCCTCGATAATCCGGGTTTCGAAACGTGGTTTCATTTTTATTTTCAAATTCAAAGTCCGTAACACGGTTATCCGCTAAAAGGTTTATTCGAGACGTTCCCGTTTGCGGGATGATTCGATAAAAAACAGAACCGCGGAACGCTTCGATGACGGATTTCAATAAAGATAATATTTAACGCGCTTTTCCTTTCGAGCATCTCCGACAGAAACGTTCCGCAAGCTCGTCCGAGTTCGGCGCACAATAGCGAGCAACTTGATCAAATTGATATTCATCCGTGGTAAAACCTTAATTAATTGTGAAAGAGTTTCATTTACAAACTCGAGGTACGCGCGGAATCCAATGCGAATTAGCCTCCTAATTACTCTCATTATTAACGATATTCAACGGCTCTTCCGAGGTCCCCGTGGCGGATCTGAAGAGCTTATAATCGTTCGATTGTAAAAAGCGGCTGCCTTCTGAACCGAATTCTCATTAGCGATGGGGCACGAAATCGTCTCGAAGTGGCGATCGCTTCGCTGCAAGGGCCATCGCTTTAACTCGTAAATATTTATTGACGCTTTATTACGGGACGTCGATTATCGATAAGCTCGTGATCGATTAATAATAATACAATCGGCCGATACGATATTAACGTTATCGCTCATAAATATCGAAATGTTCGGCAAGTTTGAGACTATGCTACATAAAATGCCATTGAACAGGGTCAATTACTCGCTTCGATTAATCTCTTTCCTTTCTTTTTGTCAGATTATAACTCATTCATTGGCATTTAATTAAAGGTGTACAATGTTCGATTCGTTGTAGGCACAGTTGAGCGGTATTTCAATGACCTTTCAATATAAAATACGGATCGAAATATCTAGGGATATAGGAATATTAGAATCTAGAGATACATAAATCTACGGATATTAGAATCTAGAGATACATAAATCTACGGATATTAGAATCTAGGGATCTAGGGATATATGAATATAGGAACATTGCAATCTAGGGGTCTAGAGATATATTAATATAGGAATATTGCAATCTAGGGATATTGGTATCTAAGGATATAGGGGTATTGGAATCTAGGGATCTAGGGAAACTAGGATCTAGGGATATTGGAATCTAGGGGTTTGGGATCTAGGGATTTTTGAATCTGGGGATTTTGAGGTCTAGGGATTTTTGAATCTAGGGATTTTGAGATATAGAGATTTTGGAATCTAGAAATTTTCGGATCTAGGGATTTTCGTATCTAGGGATTTTGGGATCTAGGGATTTTGGTATCTAAGTATATAGGGATATAGGAACATGGATTATAGAAATTCAGAAATACATATATGAAGATAGAGATATTGAGATTATAAATTGAATCTAGGGATATTCTGATGTTAATTTTTAGAGATATCTACAACGTTCCATTATAACGCATGCAAGTGTATCGCTTCCAAGAAATTGTTAATAAAAGAAAATGCTCCATTTACAAATGAAGAATGACCCCGATTAAAAATAAAAATGAATAAAAATATATTTACGAAGAATTGATTCGAATAAAGAATTGATTAGATCGTGGGTCGGCAAAGCGGGCGACCCAATAAATCCGATAATCTCGTAAACATGTATCATGCACAGCGGATTAGTACGTTACGGAAAGTTATTCCGCGATTCAATTGGATAAATTTGCCAGCGCATGGACAACTAAATGATCCAATAAATCATTTCGTCTGTTAGTACACGGCAAGAATTAGTGTAACATCGAGAACGCGTCACGATCGAATTATCGAATACCAATATCCGGTTAGTTGGTAAGGTATCAGTCGTCCGACCGCTCATTTTATATTCATCGTTCACGGGGTTATTACTTTCGTATTCGTCTCCTGACGTCTATTACACGGAATCATCGTTTCTGTTCGATTCTCTCGTGCCATTTTCACGTTTCCAACTTATTCCAGGAATAAAAATGTTATCACATTGTTTCAGAAGATATACAATATTTGTTACATTTTTATGCTTCTGACGGTTCTTCGTTTGAGAGAAACGTGCAACGCATGTTAAACTAGTATGATGTAAAAGTGCATATAAAGTTTGGGTCCAATCACGTTTAACACTTGGAGTATCTATGGTGATTAAACTTCTGTATGAATCATCTGTATTAAGAATTTGTCCAATTTGAGATTTTAACTTTTTGAAACTGCGAATATATTGGGAAAATATTTGGTGAGATTTGTCGAAAATAATTGTAATTAATTTTCAACTACTTTAGCGTCAACTCCTTAATCTACAAGTCAGAGCTACCTAATTAGGGACTTACACTATTCCAGTAAGTACTAGTGTCACATGTCATGCATATAGCGATCTTCAAATATTTAGGTTCGTATTTGAACGTGCGTCACAAAGTGTCACAAGCCAACGGGTCAGAAAGCAGACCGAAAGAAAACGATAAAATGTTAAAGTTGAAACGGGAAGGTGTTAACTAAGATAATAGCCAAACATTACATCTCGTTCCGTTCTATTACCCGGTAAAATCCCATCCAGTCCCCTCGAAAGGTTCTCCCGTTCCTGTTCACAAGTGTCAGCCACCTGCGGAGAGCGACGAAAAGCTCGCAGGCCGATCGATTGAATAAGTTTAACCGGCTGTAAAGTAGCGTCTGTCGTTCGTTTTCCTTTTCATCGTGGACGCGCTGAAACGGAAGTTGCTTGGAACTTGTTGCACCGACGAAGCTTTCTCGTGCCGGCTGCAGCTTTCGTGTTCCCGTGAAAAGCGTCTCGCGAGTCACCGGCGAAAACAGTCGGGAACAACGGTGACCGTGGCTCGATATTTTACGAGTGAGAATCAAGAAGAGGCCGTGACACGACGTCGAACGGAAAAGTTGCGATTAATTCCGTGGTTGTCTGGCTAATTTGTTAGTTTCGAATACGAACACGGTATCGATTGAACCTTTCGTTGCTAAGGGTGACTATGGGCAAACCGATATCGGGAGCTCGGTCTGTTCGGCGAATTGGGTTAGGGCGAAAGGTACTATGAATTTTATCAGTGAATTAGTTTTCCTGTGGAAACTGGGGAAATTTCATGAACTCGGGAAAATGGAAATAAACTCTCCTAACCTATTTTAAACCTAATCTAACGCCAATATGCTAACGACAATATGCAACATTAAGTTGTATTAGGTTAGGTCTGCTCCTAAGATTAGGTTGCATTTGGTTATGTCTGGACCTAAGGTTAGGTTGGATTAGGTTTGGTCTGGCTACGGTTAGGTGACCTAACCTTACGAGAAGACCAAACCTAATGCAACCTAACCTTTTACGTAAACCTTTTTTTCGTTACGTTAGGTTTAGAATGGATTAGGACAGTTTATTTGGTGTTAGATTAGGTTTAGAACAGGTTAGGTTAGTTTATTTGGCGTTAGATTAGGTTTAGGAAAATGGAAATTTGTTCGAGATCTTCAAGAACGAAGATTTATAGCATCTAGGAATTTGTCACCATTCCAAGCTGCCACAATAGTGCCAATTAACAAAGAATTTTAGTCAGAGAAAGGAACCTGAAGAGCCAGTAATTCTTGATATTCCGTAGTTTCTATGAAAAAGAAAAACAGAATCCGCTGTTCTATTTTAAACTGCGAAGCGGTGAAAATGAAAAAAAATAGAGCAATCTTCGTTCGTGGCGTAGTGATACACGGGGGCGCGCGAATGAAAGAGATAGAAAATGTGAATCGTTTCGGTATCGCAGCGGGGAAGCAACAAAAATTTCACGGAACAAATGGTTTCCAGTTAACAAATAGTTGCAAAAGGTTCGCTCGTTTCCGTTGTTTTTTTCAATTTTCCTACAGCGATTGTAACGAGGTGCATAGTTCTGTTCAAGAAACTTGATTCAGCTCTTCGGAGTAGAGATACAAGCGTGCAACGAAATGCATCACTGTTTCTCTTTCGATGCACATAGAACCTTAGAGAGAATTTCCG
Organism: Megachile ligniseca; assembly: GCA_945859555.1. NCBI lineage: Eukaryota > Metazoa > Arthropoda > Insecta > Hymenoptera > Megachilidae > Megachile > Megachile ligniseca. Next base: position 8,277,328 of record OX243784.1, read on the forward strand.
ACTCGGAAATTAATGACTTCAATGTCAAATTACATTTCAAACGTTTTCGTACATTAACCGCTAGCTAATTACGTTAATATTGATACTTGAATTTGTTTGCTACGAATTCTCACGGGATAAAATTATCGATGCAAAGTATAGTTCCATTTGCCTACTATCTTCAGACGTGTATTCTCAAATTTCTCTATGCGTATTATTGCGTAAAGATTAAAAAATCACTCTCTTTTGACAGTAATTTGTAACTTGAAAAGATTGTCAAAAAATTCGGTGTCAAATCCTGAATCATCGTAAGCTCAGTATGCAACGACACAACACGTTTCTCGGAACAAAGAACAGAACACGAAAAAAGGAAACCGCGTCGAAACAAAGGAGATGAAAGAAAGAGTGCATAAAACAAAAAAGTAAGGTCACATAGAGAAGAGGTATAACACAGATACGTATACCCGTGGGTAGAAGATTGGTTTCGGCCGAAAACATGGATGTGGAGCAGACATTTACTCGCCCCTGGCTAAAGTAAGGGCAGCATCCGACGGCTGTCGGTAGAAAAAAAATTTGGATCAGGAAACATCGAGACGTGTGCCGCGGTTAGGAAAGTGAGAAGTTGTTGGCACAACCGGATGAAATTGGAAAATGTAGGCGAGCGGGGTCGGTTGACGATGTTGAATCGGGAACAATGCGTGTTCCTCTGGTTGTCCTCCTTTCCCGTCCACGAAGACACGGGGTTACGTTTTTTCCAAGCCGGGAACAACGTCGGCGAATAAAGCGATTAAAGTGGTACATCGGTGGACGTGATTCATGGTTCAACGGAGGGTTTAATTGGACTACAACGAACGACGAAGTTTGTTTGCCCGCGGTTTCTGCGAGAACATTCGACCAGTATCGATTGCGTTTGTTTCGCGAACGTGATTTCTCCATAGTATTGTTCACGCCATACTCGACCACAATCTTTAAATATTATACGCAACAAGGCTTCGTAGATATACGGATGTGGTGGAATTTTGGGATATAGGGATATTGGAATCTAGGGATATAGGGATGTAGGGATCTATTCGAAAATTCGAAAACTTCAAATTTTGGACCACGAAGACTTGCGAATTTAAAAATCGTCAAATTTATATACGCATCGCGTGAACTCTGTGGAGAACACAAAAAGAATGCGAAATCTGGGTATTAATAGAATATTTCCTAACTCTAATTTATAATCGAATTGCGTCAAATAAAACTTTATAGTGCCAAGACGTATCGAACGTGAAAGATCTCTTCCCTGAAAATCGGTCCAGTTAACAATTTAGAACGAACCACACGATTTCTGTAATGTGGATACAGCGTACATCTTCATTTAGAGTCCCTATTGCAAGGATAGGAAAAGATTAATAGCCGAAAGGTAGCTACGATGAAGACAATATTTATGGTGCAACAGAGGAATAGTTCCACCTAGTGGATTATCCCATCCAAAGATTATCTCCCCCCCCCCCCCCTCTCCTCTCCTCTCCTCTCCTCTCTTCTCCTCTCCTCTCTTTCCCCCTCTTCCCTTTCTCTTCTCTTCTCTTCTCTTTCCCCCCTTCTCCTCTCTTTCTTCTCTTTTCTCCTCTCCTCTCCCCCCCCCCCCTCTTCCCTTCTTCTCTTTCCCCCCTTCTCCTCTCTTTCTTCTCTTTTCTCCTCTCCTCTCCCCCCCCCCTCTTCCCTTCTTCTCTTTCCCCCCTTCTCCTCTCTTTCTTCTCTTTTCTCCTCTCCTCTCCCCCCCCCCCCTCTTCCCTTCTTCTCTTTCCCCCCTTCTCCTCTCTTTCTTCTCTTTTCTCCTCTCCTCTTCCCCCCCCCCCCTCTTCCCTTCTTCTCTTCCCCCCCCCCCTCTTCCCTTCTTCTCTTTCCCCCCTTTCTCCTCTCTTTCTTTCCCCCCTTCCCTTCTCTTCTCTTTCCCCCTACTCTTTCTCTTCTCTTCTCTTTCTTCCCCCTCCCCCTCTCCTCTCTTTCCCCCTACTCTTTCTCTACTCTTCTCTTTTCCCCTTCTCCCCCCTGCTCTTTCTCTTTCCCCCTCTCTTTGCTCCCCTTTTTTCCCCCACTCCCCGAACACCTGTTTCCAACCGTGATCCAACGTCATAACAACAATTCGATACGGGAAGGATTTTTTTTTTTTTTCGCTTCGCGCCGGGGATTCGATCGCGGGACCGACGGATCGCCGATCCGAGCCCCTACCGACCGAGCCACCGACGCCCCACTCTTGGTTCTTCATTATAAGGATATCCTTCGTACAATACTCATCGGTACTCGATTATATTTTATTAATGTTATATTATATATTATATATTATACATTATATTACATATTATACATTATATTATATATTATACATTATATTACATATTATACATTATATTATATATTATACATTATATTATATATTATACATTATATTACATATTATACATTATATTATATATTATACATTATATTACATATTGTACATTATATTATATATTATATTATATTATATTATATTATATTATATTATATTATATTATATTATATTATATTATATTATATTATATTATATTATATTATATTAATGTTCCCGATAAAATAAGCGTCTGCGGTTTATTACACGCCCTCGAAAAATCGTGGCGGTATTTACAACTCTGCCTTCGGTTAAAGAACGGTGTTACTATCCATAAATGTTACCTTCAACGTAATTAACATGACTCTCGAAAGAAGACATAGAATTTCTTGCGTTATACGAAACGGAAGTGAAATAAAAATCCTCGGACCAAATGGAAAGTTTCTTAATCAAGCGGGAAACAACTCGTAACTGTACGTATTCTACGCGCCACTTACCAAACTGTTTTCAAGATTTATAACACGTCGCCTCGCTTTACGTCTTTGTATACCCGTCGCCTGGCTATATACTTAGTTATTCCACTTGATGCCCGACCGAGCGTCGTGCTACTTCACTTGCCACGCGTCCGACCGTGCGCTTGCTTATTCTACTTTTTATGCACGCCGCTCAAAATCATCTTATGAATCATCCATTCGGATGACTTTGTCTCTCGATTACTGCTCTCTTATAAGTACCTTAATCTCAGTTTATTAATTTCGTACCCTCGAAATTATTTATTGTCATTTATATGAATTAGCTTAATCAGATTAACGTTTTATCGATACCTTCATGCCTGATACATTATTCATTTTATTTGTTCGAAATTATTTAAATGATTCTGCTCGACCAGATTACCAACGTTTTACTCATTATTTTAATCTCTGATTATTGATTTTATTTTCTCGAAATTATTTAAAGCAGTGAATCGACTGATTATTGTTGTCGGACTCGTAACACACAGGCGAATTGATATGAAAATTCGGACAATTACCCTCCTCCGATCGCTGTCAAAGTCATAACACATTTTTATGTAGAAATTTGCAAGAAAATTCGGAGAAGCACATAATAACCGAGACATTTGGTTGATCTAGCATAACAAATTTACTTTGCCTACCCCATAACAAATTTGCCCGGCTGTTATACGGTTAACCATCCTTCTGCACCGTGTCCCTAACCTAACCGAACCATTATCCTTCTACTTCCGTATTCTGTTCGACGTCGTTCCGTGCCCTTATTTGTCACGAACTGGTTCGTGCGAGTGGTTCGTGCTAATGGACGAAACTAATTCACGCAGAAACCGGGCGAATTGTATGGGAAATACGAGGGATAATTGGTGGATGTTTGGAGCGTCGTTTAAGCTAAACGCGTTGAAGATCGGACGGGTGCTTCCTTGGTCTGTTCGTTGTTTCTGGATGAATGCCAAACGTTCGGGGCGGATATGAGAAGCGTGCGGGGCACGGTTTGCCGGTAAGGAACGATTTTAATGGAAACGAGAACGATGGCGGGTCGGTTTTTAGCCGGTTGAAAGCCGCCGCCACCGTTCCACGCCCGTTTGTGTTTCACGTATGCACGTTAAACGCTCTGTAATATGTAACGAGTCCGAATGAAACAATGGGAGAAAAGGTAACGCTTGTAGGCGTTGGGAAACGCGTATGGAAACCGACGTTCACCGCTATTATTACGTTCGTGATGCATTCAGCTCGCTCCCGGTATTGTGCTTTGTGTTATTCAACGGGATTCTATTAGAAGTTTAACGTAAGAATTTCAAATGCCTTGCCGTGAACTGAGAAAGATGGATGGATTAATTTCAGGGATATTTCTGTGTTCTCTGATCGAATGTGAACACGATTTTTAGGAGTTTCGATGTTAGGCAACTTTCGGAACTAGGGTTTCAGATTCCCAAATCCTTAGATCCCCAAATTTCTAGATCAACAAATTCCAAAATTCACAAATCCCTAGATTTCCAAATTCTTAAATCCCCAAGTTCCTAGATCATCAAATTCCACAATTCACAAATCCCTAGATTTCCAAATTCTTAAATCCCCAAGTCCCTAGATCATCAAATTCCTATATCCCCAAATCCCTAAATTCCCAAATTCCAAAATTCCCAAATCCCTAGATTCCCAAATTCTGAAAGTCCCAAATCCCTAGATTCCCAAATTCTGAAAGTCCCAAATCCCTAGATTCCCAAATTCTTAAAGTCCCAAATCCCTAGATCACCAAATTCCAAAATTTCCAAATACCTAGATCCCCAAATCAATTCCAAAGTTTCCAAATCCCTAGATTCCCAAATTCCCAAATTCCCAAATCCCCAGATTCCCAAATACCCTAGTATCCCCAAATTCTGAATATCTGTTCAGAAAGCTAGGAAACTGTCCAACCCATATCGTCCCTAAAAAACATAAAACGATTTTGACACGATAAACACAAAAATCATGCTGGTATTCAGGAGAAATTTCGTCGAACATTGGGAGCAATTTAATTGTCGGCTAAATACGCAGAGGATAGCAAGAGAAAAGAAGAGAAAGGTTGGAATTTGGTGAGATAACAGGGTCGCGTCAAGGAGCGCGTGTAGCTAGAGGCAAAGAAGACCCCAGAACCTGGATCCTCTTAATGAGCAGACCAACTGACGCAGGAAGTCGGGCTGGTTGCTCAATTTTGATGTTAAGTGGAGGACAAAATTAAGCGAGCTGCGTTTGAACCCCGGGAACTAATTAAAATCGTTTTCATACGTCGGCTGCGCGATCGACTTCCGTTGAGTTTCATTAAATATCCTCTCTAATTATAACCGACGATCCTCCGGGAACTGTGTACACAAACGACTTCGCGATACCCGAGTTCGAATAATGCCGCGCGTCAGCTATCTTATGTATCGTGGAAGACGAGCATACGTGGCTGATTGTGTATGCACGGTAAGACTCTCGTTATATTGCAATCTTTGTAGAAACACTTGCGGACATTTACTCCGCCGTAATTTATTTCGTATTAAATACGGAAACGGGAGGACAGATATTTTATTCTTAATTTTCTGTGAGACGAGAAAAATATTTTATTTTATGTAAGCCCTGAAGTTTTGTCCGTAGGAAAATTTTTTTTTAATTTATTATAATGTATGAATCAAGACTTCATCTGAATTTATTCTACGTGGAACAGAAATGCAAGAATTTATTTAGTATGAAACACGGAAATTTTATTTTATATGGAACAGTATAACTTTATTCAGAACAAACCTAGAAAAGTGTTGCTTTACGGGGAACAAAAATACAAGAATTTTATTCCGATGTTTCGTATGAAAAAGTATGATAGTGAGGTATTTTATGTGGGACAAGAGGAAGTATTACAATAGCAAGTGTGTTAATTAACGACGTCGTGAAATGTGCTAATTAAGTCAGCGAATGTGTTAATTATCGGTAGGATATTTTTCGAAGAAATTATCGCGAGACTTATTTTCCGAATAATCAAGCGTCGCAACGTTCAAATCTGATTCTTTTTGAGAATTAACAGGACGCATTTGCATACCCGGAGCGAAGTAAAAAAGCCTTTGCGAGACACACGTACGTGTAGGGAGAGAAAAAAACGAGAAACAGAATCAAGTTTCCAAGCTTGTGTCCCTCTATTCATCGCGCAAACGCGTTTACCTGTTCATTGTGGTGCAAACTGCAGGCCGAGACTAATTACCCGGGCGTTAATGACCGGGATGAGCGATCCCAGAGCAGCCGTATAAATCGAAGTAGGTCGCAATGTAAATAAAGAAAGTCGCCCATTAAAATTCTTTCGTCCACGGAGGGACATTATCGTATAAAAACACCGTGCTTCGTTATCGTTTGAATCGTTACCTTTAAACCTCGCCGAGGATTTCGGATAACAGGGGCACACCGATGGAAACGAAGCTTTCGCGATTGCCGCGGAGAGATACATATTTTTTTGAAAAAGAAGAGAAACAAAAACGCCGGCAGAACGCCGACTCTTTATAGCGTTGTCATAAATATCTGTCTGATGAAACGAACGCGTTTTTTTTTTTTTTTACAGATTTCGTGCTTTTGACCCGCTTCTACGAAACGCGTATTTTTATTCCGCAAGAATTTAGCGTGGCTACTTAATCATCGTCGAATATAATGCAATTTGCATTGTTGTACAAGTTTTTGTCTGGTATCTAATTTAGAAATTCAAATTTATAAATTAGAATTTATATTTCCTATAAATACTGGATTCCAATATCACTAGAGCACAATATCCCTGGATTTCAATATTTCTAGATCCAAACATTCTGACGTAAAAATATCCCTAGATTTCTAATATTCCTAGGCTCCAATACCGTCAGATGTAAATATCCCTAGATTCAAATATCCCTAGAATTAAATATCCCTGGATTCAAGTATCCCTAGAATTAAATATCACTAGATTCAAATATCACCAGATTCAAGTATCCCTAGATGACAGCTAAGTCAATTGAATTAGCTTGATTACGTGACGTTCAGTTAGCCAAGCTATTTAAGTTCAGTCAGTTGAGTTAGTTAAGTTACTTCCATTAAATTATGTTATGTATGCTATAACTACATGCGTGTAAATAAAAATGAATTTTCTTTGATGCACCATCATCCTTTCACCAGCTCAATAAAATTTGTACAAAAATCCACTATGAAAAACGTGAGCTCATCCCTAGATCCGATAAAGTGATTATCGATTTTGTCCTGAATTTGTAGGACTTCTTGGTGGATCCAGAGTGAGGATTAATTGAAAAAGAATAGAGAAATAGATGGAAAAAGTCAGTCCTATTGGCCGAATAATGCGGTTCGATCGAGCGGAACAAGGCAATTAATTACTGTAGACTTAGCGTTATTGCGAATTCTTATTCGGTTATTGGAATCGATTTTTTCCATTGAACCATTATTGCCACGTTTTTTTTTTTGTCCCTTCTCGATTCTGTCGCACTGTTATCGCGAAGCTAAGGGAACTTCATCGAGAACGATATTAATTCCTCGAGTGTAATCTTTGGAACATTGAAAGGGATTTGTATGATTCGAAAAGCGAGATCCTTCGGGAGAAGTCAATCTACTGTTATTTGAACGTTTTATTACTGTTTGCTTAATTTTCGTGACTGCAATTTTATTTCGAGCTGAGGAACTACTTTTCGAGTGATAGTTCACGAGATCTAGATACACGTTGTTAAAACATATTGTAACAATTGAAATTATTTTTAAAGATAGGAGAATTGTGAACAAAATTTTGAACCTATAATTTTCGGATAAATTAAAAGTTTCCTATCTAGGAAATCATTGAACAAAGAAAAATTCCTAAAGAAATTTTGACGAAAAATATTGCAAAAGTGCCAAGCGATTAATTCCCAGCAGCAAGAAGAGATTTAAGACTTTAGCCGCAATTATTTCGCGGATAAGCTCGCGAAAAAATATTTAACTGTCGTTAATCAACCGTGAGTCGAGGTTTATTAATCTCGGCGCACGTCGGCGTTTGACAAGAAAAAAACTTGGAAAATATGCATAAGGAAACAACGGCTCTTAACGAGTCTCGTGAAAGTAACGCTTGAAATATTTCAAACGTTTGCCTACGGTACCCGTAACTGATGTTTGAAAGCCTCGGGAACATTCAACGACTGTTTCGAATAGAGAAAAAGTCTGTCGTTAACCCTTTCAAGCCCTGTGCACGTTATAATGTGCATGACATTTATCTTCTTTTCAATTTGAAAACGTATAATAAAACTCGCTTTCGCGATACATTATGGATGCCGATGAACTTCTAGAATCAGCAAAAGGCATTAGTTATGCCACATTAAAGTCACCAGTTCGAGATGCATTATTATTAACTTATTCGCGATAGAACTGATTTATTGTGCTTTTAACTGTAAGCAAAATCAAGTGTGAAAGACTTAAGATATTTATACGTGTAAGGAATAGCTTATTAATTATTTAAGATAATTACTTTGCCGGTGATTTTTGTAATTTGAATAAAACCCATTTGCATTGGCGATAATCGTAACAACATCGTCTCAAAGTTATCGTGACGGAAAGGGGAAAAGTTTGAAAAGATTGTATCGATTCTGTAGCTCGTTAATTGCTATCCCCGCTGCAATTTGAACGGACTTCAAACATCGTTCCGAATTCGTTCGTTAATTGATTCTTCCACGAAGGCGCGGACGTATCGTGTTCGAAGCTCGTTAATGAATTTCCGCCGATACTCGTGTCTCGTAAATATCATTCTCTATAGAGAACAGCAATGCGTAGGTATTTCAAGTTCTCGTGAAAACTTGCTTCAAGTAATTCACACGGCATGCATTAATCAATGCCGCTTGTACGCATTAAGCGTATTTTAACAGTGAAACAAATTTCAATCAGCGCAATATCGAATTAATATTCTTATTTAGTTTCATTCTTTGCGCTTCTGTAAAGATTGCGAAATTGAAGAACTGAAAATTGAAGAATTGAAATTTGAAATATTGATAACAGCATAAATTGGAGAATTGAAAATTGAAAACTTGTCGAATCGAAGAGTTGAAAAGTTGGAAAATTGAAGAACTTAAAATTGAGAAATAGAGAAATTGAAGAATTGAAGAATTGAGAAATTGAAACACCAAATAATTGAAAAATTGAAGAATTGAAAAAGTGAAAACTTGCGGAATTGAAGAATTGAAAAATTGAAGAATTGAAGAATTGAAAAATTGAAAAATTGAAGAATTGAGAAATTGAAACACCGAATAATTGAAAAATTGAAGAATTGAAAAATTGAAGAATTGAAAAATTGAAAAATTGAAAAATTGAAAAATTGAAAAATTGAAAAATTGAAAACTGAAGAATTGAAAAATTGAAAAATTGAAAAACTTAAATCGAGAAATTAAGAAATTGGAAAGCTATTGGGAGCTTGATAAATTGGTCAATCTGGAAATAGAAAAAAATATTAAACTGGAATGTCGATAATTTGAAAATCCAGCAAATTTCACCTCCTCCCGATCCGCGCAATCGACGCATCAAAATCTATTAAAACGTACGGAACAAAAATTATCGACTTCCTGTCATTAACTTTTCGATTTGTTTACCATCTATAATAATTACACGGGCAATTCACTTGGAGCAATCTCCCCGAAATGAAACGGTCGTTTTTAACGCTGGTGCACGCGTGATTCGGCACACATACAGTTATCCCGGTAGATTCGTTTCCATTTTTATCGAGATAAATGTTGCGAGTTGTACAATGCTCTAATTGGATCGTTTCCTGTTCTCTACCACGGGCGTCCGTGTAATTCAGTCCATCAGGAATAATAAATGGCCACGACGTTAAAATATACGCGGTTGTAGATTTTCTCGTTCGGAATGATCAATTTACCGTGGATATCTTTTCCCGTTGCGGCGCCGTACTCGATACGGCGTAAAGATTCGATACGTGTATGTAGGTTATCTCATTCAACTTCTTTCGCGGGAGCAATATCGATTCGAAGCTACAAGACGATAGGATGCGAGCCGTAATGTCGATAAGATGCAATAAGGTGTCTCGTCTTTAGAATGGAAATATTACGCTCCTGGTACGAATAGCTCTCTCTTGTCAGCCAATATTAAGTGTCTTGTTGAGAACCAGCTGCTGAAATTCAACCTTTCAGACGTATCGATACATTTTCTGTGCCACGGCTCATTAATGCACTGAATATCGATGCAATATTTACATGTACAATATTTGCGTCTTCTACCCAATCGGAACGGTTCACCTTCCATATTTTACACGTTTACATACTATACTTTCGTTATATCGCCAGAATTATTGAAATTTTTCTAAAAAACACAACTTCCATAAGTTTCGCTGATCTACAAGAATAGTACTTTTTGGTCTCGTTTCAGAAGAGCCATCCAGCGAAATAAGAAAATGTCCAAGGACGGAAAGAACGTTTATTACCCGTAAGCATCGTCGTGTCGCTAATTCCCGGTCGTTTATTTACTTATTTAGACTCATTTCGCCGGGCCAGCTTGAAGACTGTCGCCAGGGCGAAAATGAAATGACGAAAAAAGGAACGAGTCGAAAGAAGCTTGGATCCCGTTCCATCGGTAGGATGAGGTTTATTGCCTTGGAAACGGGAAAAAGGGATGCTGACGCGGGAAACGAAGACAGAAAGGCGAAAAGAAGTAGAAACCGACACGGGAAAAAAGGATAGAGATCAAGGTAGCACTTTTACCCGCTACTGAAAGACGTTTTAAAGAATGCTCGACATTACTGGGGCTAAGACCCTTTGCCGTGATAGTTTCTAAAGAATCTTGCACTTTTAACCATACCCCATCTACTTTATACGAGAATAATATGGATAATTTGTTTCTCTTCCCATTTTCTGGACCACCAGTTTTACGTTTTTAAATTGATAAATTTTGGAAATAAAGGTTACTCTGAATTTCAGTACTTTCTGAGTCTTTACATTTTGGTGTATTCACATTTGTTCCAAAAATTACGTATTTCCACATTCGTATATCTTCTATATATGTTCATATATTCACATGTGCTCAAATTCCTATAATCTCACATTTCTGTACTTTTTTTCTTATACTTCGACATTTCAGTAGCTTAGCACACATTCCTTTATTGCTGCATTCATATGTCCTCATATGAGTATGTGACTTCCACTTTCTATATTCCCACATGTGTGTATGTCAACACATGTGTATTTCCACATCTTCACAACTCTATATGTCCACATTCATATACTATTCCTTGCACTTTTACATCCACACATCCCTATATCCTTGCTTTCATACGTCCTCATATGTGTATGATATGACTCCCACTTTCTATATTCCCATATAGCTATATGTCATATGTCAACACATATGTACTTGTACCTTCTTACATCTTCACAACTCTCTATGTGCACATATGTACAATTCCTTGCATCCACACATCCCTATATCCTTGCATATGTCCACATATGTCCTCATATGAGTATCATATGCCTCATATCATATTCTCCCATTCTCCACATTCTCACATCCCCATATTTTTATCCCTGTACCCCTAAATCTCTAACAAAATTCTACAATCCATAAGCTCACAACAAAAATCAGTTTCATTTGTCCAGTGTTAACCACACCGAATCTTACAATGAAAGCTTTCACTGAAAAGGTATCAATAAACGATCGATTCGACTTGAATTTAAACAAACGACCCTCATACACGACGCCATCTAAATCTCCGAGAACCAATCCCGAATCACGAACAGTTTATTTATAGTCTTGGATAGAGTTCGCGGCTGTTTCAAAGTTCACAGTTCACACTGAATCACTGCTGCGGGTCATAGTTCCTAACATGCACCCGTGAAAAATAAATGGACTCTGTATACAAATGCTCGATCGAGCCCGCAGTCTTTGTACGTTCGTCTGACTCTCCCGATGAACTCTCAGGATGTGCAATACCCTCTGGCAAATATCCCGAAACGTATTGGGTATTCTTTCGTGAAACTCGACCAAACGGGACCATCGACAAAATTACTGATTGTGTAATCTGTTTCTGGATTTTGCTCTTCGATTATGGGGGAGGAATTTAATGAAACTAGATGATTGACCCTTGCATACTGTAGGGTTTGAGTAGGTTAGACTTGTTGATCATTTTATGAATGTGTGAAGTTCCTACATCCTCGAATCTCTACATCCACAAACACCTACATTCTCACATCTGTAAAACCCCCAAATCGCTAAAGTCCTAAACCTCCAGTTTCCCAAGCCCCAACATGCCCAAATTTCTAAAACCCCTGCTAAATTCTGATATCTGCAGGTTCCCAAATTCCTAACCTCTGAAATCTGCAAATCTTCAAACATTCAAATCCCCAGACCCCGAGATTATTAAATTCCTTGACCTCACATATGTTCTCAACCGAGTTGTCCTTTAAAAGAAGAGGGTTGCCATTCCCAATTAGAATCACATCAGAATAATAAAAGTATTCAAGTCTACTTAATAGTTATTTTAGTAGCCCTATTTCTCCGTTACAACGTATAGTTTCTGCTCGATAAGAATCGATCAGCCGGGCGTAGATAACGCGTGAATCAGCCAATCAGAAGGTCTATATAGAGAGCAGTGTGTGCAGGCTGCGAATTGTCGATGCATTGTGTGTATGAGCAACGCAAACTGTGTACCGTTGCCTTAAGTTCGACCCACGCTACCCGTTTGATTCAACAACGACTGTTCCGATGTAGACAAACATCTGTACATCATAGGGCCGCCACCAGCGTACGTTCACAATACACCTGTGTATGCAGTAAATGCATCAAAGTATCGAATTCTACCTTAACGTGCAGACTGCTCGCAACAATAGGCAGACCTTAGTAAGATTAATAGGCGTACCTATGATACGAGCCATATGTGCCGCGAACGTATCCTCGCTACGGGAGCCATTAATCAACGTTGAATCGTAAATAGATCCGAACGAACCGAGATGATGTGGTAAATAATTGAATGGAGACATTAATCACGCGTGCAGTTCTGCGACTGGACCGCGAAACGTTTTGCAAATGAATGTGTATCAATGTTGCTTGGACAAATAGATCCTCTGAAAGGAACATGTCGGAACGCTGAATACCTTTTCTGGCATTTCCGCGTTTTAGCGGGGAACTTCGGGGCTGCAGCTTCTGTGCATTCGCGAAATTTTATATTACTTGGAGATGTAGGAATCTGGAGATTTGGGGGTATAGAGGTTTGGGGGGTGTAGAGATTTGGGGGTATAGCAATTTGGGGATATATAGATTTGGGGGTATAGAGATTTGGGGATGTAGGGATTTCAAGATTTAGTAATTTGGTACTCTATGCATTTGGGGATGTATGGATGTGGGAACTTGCATATTTCCGCATTCAGTGATTTGTAAATTTCAGAATTTTGGAGATGCACAGATTTGTGCATGTAGAGTTGCGAAAATAGGGATTTGGGAATTTCTTGTCTTCTTTTTTCAACAGGTACAGCAAGACACAAAAATTCGACTCAAATGTTAGTTTGTGGTTCTTTCCACATATCATACATGTGCAATATTTTTGAAAATACTTTTGAATCACTGTACTTTGAAACAAGTATGCATATTAGAAGGTAAACTCCTATGGGTCTCAAATGGACTCAAGTTGTAAATAAATAAAAAAAGGAGATAACAATGAACGAAAAACGTAATCGAACAAAAGTAATTGAAATTTCCCCAGGCAAGTTATTCACCAAGACATTCATAACGCAAAATGAACATAAAGAATCGAAGCACCTGAAGCACGAACGCCATTAACTGAAGCCTTTCGTTCTGAAAAACTAATCCACCATCTTTACGTTACTTTTATGCCTACTAAAGAACATCATCCTTCGTCTCCAATTTCAACGGAAGTTTACGACGAGTATTTTACGTTTATTATCAAAATTTCTCGAGGTACAGTGAAATCCATATTGGATTGAAAGACCGACAAGATTTTCACGGTTCAACTAAATTTATGTCTACTTTTTGAACGTTTTACAGAGAAAATACAATTTCCACGGATTTTCTGGGTGGGATTGCATGGAAAAGAGGTGAGGAACAAGCATCAATATTTACAATTACAAAGCTGACACGTAACACGATGTAGAAATTCTGTCCATCAACAATCGAATCGATTCGATTCTGTTGGAGACAACTTCGTGAGAGACTCTTTGTTTAAAAAGGTCAACTACTGTTGAAGCATTTGGAATTTGTAGGCCAAACGTTTTGTATGACAATTTCAGTGTTCTTTATATCTTCATAAATGTCTAGTAAATTTGAGGATTTATAGTGAATTATTATAATTTTTTATTGTATCATTTTATTACTGTTTTATGTTACTTTAAACGTGATGAAGTTGTAAATTATAATTTTATAACGTTCTGATAAATTTTATATTTTTAGAAGTTAACAAATTTCGAAATTTAATTGTTCAAAAATTTTATTATAATTTCATGACATACAGTTTGAATTTTAGAAAAGCTCCTTAAAAATTCTATTATAATTTTATAACATATCTTCAACTAATATATAATTTATAAAATTATAAATTATAATTTTATAACGTCTTAAATTTTGAATTCAGAAATCCAGAAATTTAACTACTTGAAAATTCACTGACCTAAATTTGAAAATTTAGAAATTCGCTCACAAATTATTTCATAATACTACTTCAAATTCAGAATTTCCAAATTCCATAAATTTTCATTTTCATCCAAAAAAATTCAACAGGTCAAAAAATTAAAAACGTACAAATGTTAAAAAAAATAATAGTACAAATATTTTTTTAAATCCATTATAAAATAATAATAAGCAAATACATTAGTAAATTAGTAGTAAATATTTAATATACCCAATAAGTAATGAATAAAAATTGAACAAACGTGAATGTGTGACGTATAAAAATTTGTTGTTTAATAAATTAAGGGCGGGTTGTATTTCCAAGTACAAAAGGCGAGACGTGCAGTTACGGTAAACGAACGAATTTCCAACGTTTGTTCTGACTTTCTTCTTTCTTTGCTTACTTTAGCCGTGTTCCTTGTCACGGCTAGCAGGGAAAAGAGAAAAAGATAACAGCAGACTCTTTACCCTTGCTTACTTTCTGCTACTTCGAGAGACGGGGGGCTGTGAGTTCCTCGTCGAACATGATACCACCGAGAAGCAATCATCGGCTCACAAATGCACTCGAGAAGAGTTCCGTCGGCGGTGCCGATAAAATCTCTTATGAGACCAGATCGAAGACGAACGATAACGGTATACCGGCTAAGATGGATATTTTATATGGGGTGTGCCGCAAGTCTTGCGGGAGAACCGATGGAAACCGACCGGAAAGTTCATCTTTATTCAAAGTTTTCAACCCCCTAATTTTATAATTTTCGTTTTTTTCAATTGGTTAATTTTTAACTTTAGTGATCTCCGATTTTCTTTTCTTTTTTTAGGTCTGAAAATTTTCTTATTTTTGTATTTATGGATTTGGTTATTTTAGAAATTGATGTATTTTCAAGTTTTTTTTTTAGGTAAGATTATTTTTAAATGTATAGATTTCAATTTAGTAACCTCCAGATTTACGAATTTATGAATTCCCTAATTTAGAAGCATAAAAATTAAAGTCCCCAAATGCACCAACTTGCAAATTTAAAATTCCTAAATTCCCCAACTTCCAAATTTAAAATTAAAAAATTAGAAATTTGTAAATTCATAACTTACAAGCCAAAAAATCCCTAAATTTTCCAATTCACAAACCCGAAAACTAAAAATCCCTAAATTCCCCAACTTGCAAATTTAAAATTGAAAAGTTAAAAATCCCTAAATTCCCCAACTTACAAACCCAAAAGCTAAAAATCCTTAAATCCCCCAACATACAAATTTAAAATCGAAAAATTAAAAATCCCTAAATTCCCAATTTCACAAACCCAAAAACCAAATATCCCTAAATTCGCCAACTTACACCCTCCAAAATCAAAAATCCCAAAATCCCCAAACCTACAAATCTAAAAATCAACAAATCCCTAACTTCCCAAACGTATTTTCTCCGGAGAAACAAGACAAAGAATACCATAACATCATCCCTAATTAATAATCGATTAAGAGAATCAAGAATTAAATCTGAAAACAAGCATCCCGTTTAAAAAACATAATTCACGGTAGTTTCCCCAGCGGATTAAATCGATCGATCGTTAATCCATTTTCTTTTTCGGCCATTATTCTTCCGAGCTAAGAATTACGTTGAACGAATGCTCGAGCCGAGAATTAACACCCTCTTTTTCTTATTCCCGCCACCGATTCTGTTTTGTCGTACATTTTAACCCTCTCGACGATGGAACATTGCTTTCTCGAGCCGTTAACGCCAGGTTACTTTTCCTTTGACCCTCGAGCTTTTGTTCGACAACTTTTTTTTTTCCTCTCTCTGTACACCGCCTCGAAATGAGCACTCTTTCGACCAATGAATGCGTTTAATTTAACGGACTTATCTGGGACAATGGAACGAAGAAGTCGGTCTAGAAACAATTTTTCTTTGTCAATTGGTTCGCGGACGTGCCGAGTATTCTCTACTGTCTTCTCGAAATAACCGGGTGTTGTGACAAAAAGAAGTCGAACGAACGATCAAGTCGAGCGAAGATTTGTCAAAGGAAACGGTTCCTTTAACAGGGACACCTTCCAGACAGATATTTCGAAGGAGCTACTCACGATGGGTGAGTAATTATTATTTAACTGTTCTCGGAAAATTTTGCACGGTTACTAGTTTTATCATAGAAGAAGATTTCGTTCAAATTGATATTCTTATAATTGGTATTATTCTTGGTATGAAAAGTAGGAAACATAGGTACTTAGACTCTTGAATACTGCTATATCTAAGTACTAGACTGTAGTCGTTAGGGGTTGTAGGGATTTCAGAATTTAGCAACTTGGGGGTTCTAGAAATTTGGGTATAGATCTCTAGAATCTTAAAGGTTGTAGAGATTTGAGAATGCAAAGATTAGGGGATATAGAAATGTAGAGATTTGGGAACTTGAGGACCTCGAAGTATATAGATTTGGGGACATAGGAATTTGGTGATATAAAGATTTGGAAATGTATGAATTAGAAGATACACCGATTTAGGGATAAATCGAATTAAGGGATAACTCGAATAAAACGTGCACCAAAAAGCACCGAAATCATATCCCAATAATCTAACAATAACAAGATACGACCAGAATTTGCTCCGGGTCCAGAAACAAACATACAATGAAACTTACAACAATCAGCATATCGCTTGATCCTTAAAGCCCAATGAAACAATCCCAATTAGTAAATTACCAAACGACGATGTAATAAACGGGTTTTCCGCGGGCCGATGAATCTCGAATTCAGCAACGCTGTACATGACACACGATTGTACACCGTTGTTTGTTTGCAGAAATTCCTCGCTGTATCGCACACCGTCATTGTTCCACGGAAATGTTTCTAAACTAGGGGTTTGAGCAACGCTAAGCAGCTCAGTACGCATCCACGATGTCTAAAGGGCAGTAACTGACCGTGATATTAATTGCTTTCTGGCTATTAGCAAATGGGACCTCGGAGATCTCGCAAAGGGAGTGCCACCATGCTCGTCCGCCATTAACGCTACGCAATTCACCTACGCATCTCGAACCTATTCTTCGTCGATAAACCGCGTAACAGATGGCGAAACTTGGAGAACTCGATATTTTTTGTTCGTGGATAATCCTCGACCGAACTTGAAGCGCCATGTTCTTTCTACGCTTACCGGTTAATTCATAGTTTTATTTTTAAAATATACTGCAATTACTGGGGCGAACAAATGATTACTCTGATTCGATGTCTCATGTATCCGAGTCAAAATAACACTTTCGAGAGAAAACAGAGATTCGATTAGAATATATACCGGTTAATTCTCAATTTTTTAAAGTATACTATGTTGCAATACTGCAACGTTTAAGGGTTAACATTGTAGTGGATAGTTCTGACTAATAAATTGACAAGGGATCTCTTAGGCGCCATGGCTCTACTGGCTCACCGTTTCAATTGAATTCGATTCGATGTCGAATATATTAGTCGAAGTCCGAGTCAAAATTAAAGCACGTTTAAGAGATTAAATTCGATACGGAAATTAATTCAAAGGACTATTCTTTATTCGCGATTAACCTCGTAGGCACTATAGTTTCGCGGATAGCGTCTCTGACCACTATAGTGGCTTCATTTTGATACCGAGTTAATTCGATCATTACGGTGAATTATAATGTAACCCTTTGTCGTACCCTTATTGACACTATGCCACACTCGTCAAGCACATTACAGGTCAGATACAACAAACCTAAATAGTATTTACACCGTGATCGAGTTTGGAGGGTAACCTCTTAGCCACTATAGTGGCTTTCGAACATCTCTCTGTACCACGGTCCACTATAGTGGCTTTCGCGAATGTCATTGTAGATCACATAAATAAACAAATGACGAGACATAAATTACACATCTTGAAAATCAATACTGATTTCAAGGAATGCACTTTAACCCCTTGCACTATGACTTATTTGTCAGGTCAGTCAGAATTAACTAAACACAGCTACAATATTAAAACAAAGAATGTTGAAATGTTATGTCAATTTGTTATTATGCAATCATATTGTAAATTATAATTGGACTTGAACTCCAAATTGAAGCATATTCAAAATTCGAGTAAAATTGATCCCAACTGAAGTACCAGTGCGTCACGAGTCAGACTCGTCAAAATAGTGCAAGGCGTCAAAATTGCAAAATAATGCAATTAACAAAATGTGTACCTTATAAGAAATTTGCGGTCATTTGACCGGTTAGTTTTAGCGTTAATAATAATTGATATTGGACTAACCTTGAAACGCAGCCTCGAACGTGGTCTTCTCCTCTTCAGGGTTTTGAGCGAGCACCCAGGCAACCGTGAGGTAACCGACGATCACGAAAAATCGGCAAACACCAAGTTCGGCCATCGTCCCGCGACGTACATGCACCACGCTGCCTCCTTCAAAGTTCACTTTCGCATATCTCGCGCGACTATCGAACCGGCCGATCGATTTGCCGCGAGTTTGTACGAGTCGCGCACTGCTATCGAATCGCGACACTCGATTTAATCCGGCGAAAGAAGCGTAAGAACCCGTAACGAGCACTGCGAGAAACACCAAGTCCCGTGGAACACTTTTATGCTTCCTTCTTGTGTGTACAATACGAAAGCACTCGTCTCGAAAACACGTAGTGAGACTAGAACTCTGAAAGAATACGAGGTCGTGTCAAGGAGACCCGTATATCGAGTATTGTAAACGCGACTTTCTGCTGAAGACATGCACTACAATTTTTACCACTCTACGCGTTTATGAAAGATGCAAACTGCGATGTGGACTTTCGGTCATTTTTAGGAAAGAAAGCAGACATTTTTTTGGAACCTGGGGAAGACTAGGAAGAACTAAGGATAAACTAAAAACTTGTAGAACCCAGGGACTTAGAAGAAACTTAAGACTTGTAGACTAGGAAGAAATTAGAAAATACAACTTCAGGAGAGTAGAAGTTTAACTGGAGAGACGAGAAACTAGAAATTTTTAGGGAAAGCCAGAAGGGACTGAGAAGTAATTACAAACTTGTAAAACTCAGAGACAAAGAAGAAATTACAAATTTGTGCAATCCCAGGAAGAGACTAGGAAGAAACAAACTTGTCGAGGCTAAGAAACTAGAAATTTATAAAACCCAGGAAAAGGAATAAGTAACGAATTTGTACAAGTCAGAGACTATGAAGAAACTGAAAATTTGTAAAATTCAAAGAGAGACAGAAGAGCCTAGAACATAAGATGAACCCATGAAGAAACTGAGGGAAAAACTTAATGACCGTTTTTGTCACAGTGTCCCTTCTACTTTAATTATATCGGTTTTTAATCAAAATTTAATGTATAACACTATTTTATTATTACGTAGTTCTCAAGGTTCTAGAAATACGAATTTCCGAGTGGCATTATCTACTTTCAAGTAGAGAACTCAAGTCTGATCCTAACATGAGCCTACATGAAAAACTAGTAGCTTTTTAAACAAAAAATTTGAAACTAAGAGATATAAAAATGTCAAAACCACGATAACGTAACTAATAACAATTAAATTTGAATATACGTTATAATGATGCAATTTGAACAATTATCTCTCGAATAGGTAGAATTAACCCAATTCAGAATTTCCCTGGTATTAACTTATTTACATGAAGTTGCTCAAAGCGATTTCACCCGAAGTTAAATGGAGAAAAGTAGCAACTGTACGAGTAGTTCCCACGCAAAACAGAGTTGCGTACGAGCAAACATTATTCTGGCATTATATTGCGAGGTCGAATTTCTGTCTCGATCGTATCCGCTGGTTAGATCATTCGTGGACGCGGTTTCTTTCGCTCCTTTCGTTTCTCACGAGAGCCCTTTTGCCTTCGCCGCTGTTTAACATTCAATTGTGCGTGTAATGAAACTCTCGGTGATATTTACCGTTCCTGTTACCCGTCGGTAAATGATCGATCTCTATGTTCCCGTTGATATTCAATGCAAATTCGCCCGACGCCGTATGCATTTCGATATCAATATGCATATGTTTTATAGCGTGTCAATCTACCGGGGTTATACATACACTTTCGAAAAAAAAGGAGGCAAAAATACGCGATGCATATTCCGTATGCGTACCGCCCCGATGGAATATACACATATTCCAAATAGAAAACAAAGTTATGGTACTTTAAGATTTAAATGTGGAAATTTAATGATGTCGTGAAAATATTAAACAATTATTGAAAAGTAAGGAAAACGAAATATAAGGATATAGGGATCTTGATATCTAAAAACATACACAGATCTAGGTATACAGCAATATAGGGATTTTCGAGGTAGACATTTGGAGTGCAAAAATTTTAGAATATTGGCATTTCGAGTATAGGGATTATTTAACTAGGGAAATATAGTATTTAGGGATTTTTTAACGTTGAGATTTCAGATTCTCGATATGTGAGATCTAGGAATTTTTTAATCTAGGGTTTTTCGAGTATTAAGTTTTAATGAATTTAGGAACTTGAGAGTTTAGGGACTTTTTAAATCTAGGGATTTCAGAATCCGAGAAATTTAGGATCCAGTGATTTTTCGGATCTGGGAGTTTTTAGTCTAGGGATTTCTAAACAATATCAATCTATAAATTTAGAGATGTAGGCAACCTGTGATCTAGAGATTTTTAAATCTAGGGATTTTGTAATCTAGGATCTCTGCAATCTAGAGAATTTATATTGTAAATTTGGAACCCATAAATTTTTGGGAACTGAAGGTATGGTATAGAGATAACTAGACCTGAGAATCTAGTAATACAATAGGCTTTGAGGAATCTAAATTCTTAGAGAAATATAGAAATGTAGATCTAGAAATAAAAATAGTTCTATATCTCTTTAGATACTTAAAGGTACTTATAGGTATCCCTATATCCTTGTATCCCTAGTCTCCAATAATTGTTTAACAAATAGGGATTTGTATAACCAGTAGGGATCTAGATATTTGAGGATTTAAGAATATTGTAATCTAGAGAGATTATAATCCTGAAATCTAGTAATACGATTGAGCACATACACGCACACTTCGCTTTTATAAACGTTCAATTGGTAGTGCCGTCACGACGGCGGTTTAAAACAAACGCGAACCTGATAACAACTATCCATCTTATTTAATACGATTCCCGAACACGATCAAATGACTTAAGCCGAAACGTCAACTATCGAGTACAGTAAACCGACGCTACTAAGGTCTCTACGTTCCTTAATCTTGCTAAAGTTCAATGACCACAATCGAACTGCTTCGGAACCGTAGTTATGTCACACGAATCGTAACAAATAATGACATACCAACCGGCGATCAACCCTCAGAACTTCGGAAAACCAACTACACTATCAACGTAACTGTTATTTAATTTCGATCGTGTAATCGATTGCACCCCCGAAACTACGGTCACGCGAGGGAGATACGCCGTGGAAAACGGGAAGGATTAAATGGAAAAATAAGGGGTTCGTTCGATCGTCGTACCTGTCAGAGTAGTATCACGCTCGTTGTTCCGAGACACGGGAAAGAAAAGTACGATTACTCGAGAACGTTGAACGCACACGCGAACCCGAAAAAAGACAGGAGCTCCGCGACAGCCGTCGACGCCGGCCGGTGTCTCCAATCGAACTGAGGGGGTTGGCCGACGGTGGCGCCGCCGAGGGACGCCGAGCTTCGCCGAGCTTTGCCGTGCGGCATGCGTCATAACGCCACCGCCTTCGATCGGCCGCCATTTTTTTTTTTGAAGCACGTTACTATCCCCTTGAAAACATTCCACCCCGTACGCTGTTTCCCGATCGGAGCTCAGGGCCGTATTTACAACGATATAGTCAAGAAAGCGTGCTACTACCCTACAATTATTTACATTACCACGCCTAATGATTTACCGTTCCATTTGAAAATTATTCGTGGTATTTTCTTTCTCGCAATTTTTACTACTACAGGTGTAACATTTATTTTTGTATCGTTTAGTCGGAATCAGAATAATTTTACTACTTGTACCTTATCTGCTCTTACAGTGTAAAATTAATCTGTTTACCGAACTCGTTGGATTTATCGATGTTTTGCTATCGTACGCAACGTCTTATCTGACGCTATTATAAACATAAACATAGCCGGTAATATAACGTAATTGTAAATTACAGATTGCATTGATAAGGGATAGTTTGTAATTTATCGTGAAATAGCGTGGTAGTAATGAAGAGAAGTATAGTAGTAGACATCTTTAAAAGGTATCGCATCTTAGAAAACAAAAGGGACCTGAAATTTAAAATAGTATGAAAACTAGTATCTTCTACAATAAAATCTATGATAAATGTTTCTGTAAAATAATATAACCACTGAAAAATACAGTAACTGTAGAATCAAAACAATCTACTGAAGAAATGGAAGTAGATAAACTGACAGATCTGCGATTGACCTTCAGACACTATTCGGATATATTGTCAAGGACAACATTGTTCTGCGAAAGTTCGTTCGGTGTCTCTGAAAGTAATTTTCAAGAGACGTTTACTCAAAAGTACTTGATTTTCCTACCACCACTTGCATTTGATGGACCAAACTAACAGCCTAATAAAATCTTGGTAATACCACACACAACGCTGGCGTTAATAACGCGCCAAGAAATTATGGGTATAACCAAACCCTGAGCAAACCGAATCATAACCTGAACATAAAGTAGCCTAACCTAACTCTAACGTACCGTAACCCCAGACAAGTCTAATTTGAAGCTTCACAATATTACTTACGGTGCTGGCGTTAAAAACACGTTAAAACGTTACCGAGCTCAACAGACGTAATCTAACCAGTCGAAAAATTTAATCATGAATAATATCATTTAAGACCAACTTAATCATAAATATACATAAATGTATAATATATAATTTAACCATAAATACATAGTATAATTTATAGTCGTAGACTAAATATGTTTCATAATTCTAATAAATTTTCAATGTGCTTATTATATATTCTATATACTTTATGTTCTTCTTTTTACTATACACTTATTATACGTTTATTATTTTCAACGTTGTATTTGCATATTGCGGATGAATAATCCGCTGTCTGATGATCAGAAGTTTTGAATAATAAATAAAGATGGCATAATTATACCGTGCACCGAAGTTAATCGATACGCTATTTTACGTTAACGTACAACAAATAACGATTGATCTCTGACATAGAAATTCAATTATCGAAAAAGTAATTTTGATATTGCGCGTATTGAACCGTGCGAATACGTGTCACGAATTTGTTTATATTAATGTAATTTATGCCCGATCCCTCTGTTCGTGTATCATAATACGCGGAACGATGAAGCGTATTAACGAGCGGACTTGAAATTTCAAATTCACAGTGGGCTTCGAACGGCGATGAAACACCGAAGGAAAATAAAAGACGAGATCTCGAAATTTTCGATTCGGAAAGCATCGAAGGCGATTTTTACTTGAAGGAAATAAATACCGGTAGCTTCGCTCGCGACTTTCACTTATCCTTTAAGTTAATTCAAATACCACTTAAACCGATTAACAACGGCCTCTTGCAGTTAATCGAGTTCAGCCATCGCTCCATTCTCTCTATAAGGCCTTAACGATAAACGGATAATCCGTTGCTATAGAAAGCTCTGAACCTGGAAATCGCAGGCGAGTACAGTGGAATAAAATTATTGTAACTGTACGGTCTTGAACTCGCGTGGTGATATATTGAAAATTATTCGAGTTACTTGACCGCTGTGCTCGACGGCAAATTAATGTCGTGAGGACGAATTTTGGATGATGGTGAAAAAGACTGATGACTTAATAAACTTAACACTTAGTTTATTTTACTTTAACTGTGACTTAATGTTATTACAAGAAGATGTGTTTTGAGGTTGGTGGTTGATTTTGTTCCCACTTGGTTTTGTAGGTTTTCAAAAAAGGAAAACTTTGTAAGAGGAAGGTATGGTGGGATGATAGGAAAAGTAGGAAGAAACTATGTAAAAAGAGGGAGATTTTAGACTGTGATTGGGTTAAGAATTCTGGAAATTAGCAACGGTGGAGGAAAGAAGTGGAGGAAAGAAATTGGTAGTAGGGATGATGAGAGAAACGGTATTTTTGGGTTTTTCCGGAAATTTTATTATGGGCCTGTAACGGGCCGCGGACTTGGATTAGGAGGGATGGTTTCGGTCTTGGTTTATGGTGACGGTAAAGGACTGTTTATTTTATTATTGCTGATTTTTGACTCTGACTGTTTATGGGTTTATGGGTGTTGTGACCCTATGTTGTACGGTGTTCTGTGCCATCGTACATGCCGCCCCCTCTTGAACGATCATGTTCAATGTGAATAATCTAAAGTGTGAGTGTTGGTGAGTATATAAATATGGTGTACCGTAAGCTTAAATCTAAGGTTACTGTGTTGCATATTTACAAGTGTTTAGGTATTGCTAAATAAGTATATGTGTGCTAGGTGTGCTTGATGTGTGAGTTTAGTTTACCCGTGTACTTAAATTCTAAATGTTAATATGTATATTACATTTTGCACAAGGTTGAATATCGCTTGATATAGAAATGTATATGTAAATACGTAGATACAATGTTTATGTCTTATTGGATGTGCTATCTTCTGCTGTATCAATTGGCAGTGGAGCTAGTTTTTTAATTGCTCGCTTGTATGTCCCTTGAGCAGTCTTGACTGTGACTACTCGCACTATCCCATCTTCTCCGGGGTGTATTTGAGTAATGCGAGCAAGGGGCCAACAGAGTGGTGGCAAATTATCCTCCTTAAGGATAACAAGTTGTCCTGGTTGGATGTCCGTGGATCCTGCCCGATGCCATTTTTGACGAACCGTAAGTTCGTTCAAGTACTCCTTGTGCCAGCGCTTCCAAAAATGTTGCCGAATTTGTTGAATTTGCTGCCAGCTGGAGAGTCTACCTGTCTTGGTTTCTGTAAAATCTCGCTCAGGAATACTCGTCAAAGCATCACCAATAATGAAATGTCCAGGTGTAAGTGCGATTAAGTCGGTTGGATCGGAGGATAGGGGGGTTATTGGTCGGGAGTTTAAAATAGCTTCAATTTCTGCTAAGCACGTGATAAATGCTTCATAGGTTAGTAATGTATTTTGCATGAGTCGACTGGTATGGTGTTTTACTGATTTGACTGCTGATTCCCAAATTCCGCCAAAATGTGGCGCTCGAGGTGGAATAAAATGCCAATTAATGCGTTGGCTGGTGAGATACTGCCTTACAATTTCATCTTTTGAGTCAGCAAAAATAGCGTCATACACTTCCTTTAATGAGCGATTGGCTCCAATGAAATTTGTAGCATTGTCAGAATATAAATCAGTTGCCTTACCTCTCCGCGCAAAAAGTCGTCGTAAAGCTGCGATAAATGTGTCAGTGGTAAGATCGCCTACCAATTCTAAATGTATAGCTTTCGTAGCTAAGCAGACGAAAACACTTATATATGCCTTTATCTTTTTTGTGTTTCTTACTTTCTTTTCCTTTATAAAAAAGGGACCACAGTAATCAACGCCTACCTTTAGGAATGGTCGAGTAAAGGTTACACGATCCTTTGGTAAGGAGCCCATTTGGTATGTGGGAATCGATGGTTTTGCTCTAAAACAGAGCACGCACTTGTGAATGTTGCGCTTTACAGCCATTTTACCATGTATGATCCAATATTTTTGACGTATAGCGTTTAATGTATTTTGTGTACCGGCGTGACCATGGAGGGTGTGATAATGGGTGCATATGAGGTCAGTTACTGTGTGCTTGTTTGGTAATAAAATTGGGTGTTTTTGGTCATAACTTAAATGTGAATTCATTAGCCTGCCACCAACTCTAAGAACACCAGTGGAATCTATGAATGGTCGTAGCGGTGACAAATGACTCTTTTGCAGGCTACCTGCTTCTTGTTCTAAACTACTAATTTCGAATTGAAAAGCTTCCTTCTGAGTTAATTTAATAATTAGATCATGGGCAAAATCTAACTCAAGAATGGTGAGTGGTCCGACGGTTTTGACCTTATTGCTAATGTGGCTATAAAATCTATAACAATAGGCAATGACTCGAGTCAATTTGTTAATGGTGGAAAATTTGTGTAGTGTTTCTGACTGGAATTTAGCTTTGCAGGCCGTGACTAACGTGGTGATTGGTCGCTGCTCAGGAATAACTAAAGAAGTTAACTTCGTTATCGGCCAACATGAATTATTTTGATTTAACCATAATGGTCCGTTGACCCAAATTGTTGATTCTAAAACCACTGAGGGGTTTGATCCTCTAGATAATATGTCTGCGGGATTCTCATTAGATGGTATATGGCGCCATTGGTCAATATTGGTGTGTTGGAGATAATGAGCTTCACACGCAGTTTCTTCGACAGATTGATGTTTAATTACTGATCTTTCTTCAATTTCCCAAAATTTAGTACTGTCCTGTTCTAAGGAGCTGGTGATTAAATTGCACGTAATTGAAAGTTTATGCCGATGCTGATTGATCAATTGA
The DNA here is from genome assembly GCA_945859555.1 of Megachile ligniseca. Lineage (NCBI taxonomy): Eukaryota > Metazoa > Arthropoda > Insecta > Hymenoptera > Megachilidae > Megachile > Megachile ligniseca. The sequence goes on from OX243784.1 coordinate 8,304,206, forward strand.
CCTACTACTACCCAGCCTAATTTAGTTTTGTGCAGTTTGGTGTCACTATGGGGTAGTTGTATGCAACCAACTGACAGTAAATCCCAGAAGATTTGCGCGCCTAATAACCCGTCTACTTCTGCTGACTCATGAAACCGTGAATCAGCTAATGGCAAATTGTTCGGTATGTTGATATTTTGCTTATCTATACTAACGGTGGGAATTTTTTGCGACACTTTGTCGACTATAAGGAACGTTAATGCTTTGGAGAAGTTGTTAAAACGTGACCTAATATTAGCTGTAGTTTGACTAACTATTGTGGATGACATGTTATTCGCACCCGATAAAGGAATATTTGTACGCTGCTGTTTTAAATCTAACTGGTTAACAAATTTATGGCTTAAAAAATGAGCATGTGAACATGAATCCAATAACACGCGGCAAGGATGTGGTTGACCGGAATTATCAATTAGTTCGATAATTGCTGTCGCGAGAAATATTTCTGAAGAGAAATGTGAGTTTAGACAACTAATATTGGCTTGAATCGGTAAATTAGTATCTCCTCGATTGGTATCGCGATGTAACATGGTGTGATGTTTTTTACAACATTTTTTGCAGGTTGTTGATCGGCAGTCAGCGGTTTGATGGTTGTCTTTTAAGCAATTGCAGCATAAATTCTTTGATTTCACTAATTGAAACCGTTCTTCTACCGTTAATTTCGCGAAATTTTCACATTGTTGCGAATAATGTGTACCCTTGCAGAAACTACACGTAATGACTACCTGTGTTGCATACGCCTGAGACGGTAAAGGACGATTGTCTCGAAAATTATATCTAACATTTCTTTGCTGAACTGGTGGATTACGCTGAGCAGAGTTAATATTATTGTGATGAGGTTGAGAACTATAAGGTTCCAAAATTTGACACCTTTCGTGTAAAAATGCGAAGAAAGTTTCTACTTGTGGGAACTGTGTTTCGCGAGTATATTCACGCCATTTTAGCGACGTGGCCTTGTCTACCTTGGTTAGGAACAAATGGATCATAAAGGTATCAGTGGTTGGCTGATTTAATGGCTGAAGTGCGCGATAATGTGCTTCTACTTTGTTTAAAAAGTTTCGTAGTTCCTTGTGTTCAGGACGAGAGACATTGGACAATTCAAATAACGCTTGTAGATGGTTGGCGACGATTACTGCGGGCTGATTGTACCGTTTTTCTAGCAAACCCCACGCTACGATATAGTTGACTGCTGAGTTGCTAAGCGATTCGATACTCTGATATGCTTCTCCTTTCAAACACGATCGCAAATACATTAATTTTTTGCAGTCGTTTAGTCTCGAATTTTCATGAACTGAAGATTTGAACTGATCCGAAAAACCCGGCCAGTCTTCATAATTCCCGGAAAAAGTAGGCAAATTAATTTTGGGTAATTGTATTTCTGAATCTAATCCTTCAATTTGCGACAGAGGTGTAGGCTGCTGATCAGACCGCGTTGTTTGAGCAAGTGTTGAGGTGGTTGCAAGTGCGTCTTCCGCGATTAAATCAAGTGCCCGTGCTTTTACTTTCATGTAAAATGATTTAATATTGATTCTTTCGCGTAATAATTGACCGTCTTCTACAGCATCTAATTCTACTTGTGTTTTGGCAAAGGTAACATATTCTGCCTTTAATTCTTCCAAACGAAGTTGGATTTCCCTAACTTTTGAGCGACTATCTGCTTGCTCTAAAATGTTTTTAAGGTCTTGCAATTCCATGACAAATGCTGAACGTTTAACCTTAAGCGCATTAATGCGGTCCTCAGCAGACGGAGCCATTTTAAGTGATGGTTAAGAGTGATGGGATAAAATAGAAAGAATAGATAGACAGGATAGATGGTGAGCTTTGACTAAATTCTGAGTTCGACTTACAGAACCCTGATGATTGGCGATGCGATGGTGATGCTGTGTTCTGCTCGCTGATTGAAGCTGGTAGCTGCTCACAGAACCCTTTCGTAGGGCCAATGGTATGATGATGTACAGCTGTGGCCTTGATCCGCAGCGTCTTCCGTTGGTGATGGCTGCTTCTGCTTGGCAGCTTAGTCCTCAATTTGGTTGATGATTTGCTGGTGTTGAGACTCTTGATCGAGTCTCTGCCCTCGTTGGTGTAAAGGTTGAAGATGATACGCTTGATTGGCACAATTCTTCAATGATGTAATACTGGATTAAGAGTTTTCGTCTCTTATCCGGCTCGAAGGACCAACAATGTACGGTCTTGAACTCGCGTGGTGATATATTGAAAATTATTCGAGTTACTTGACCGCTGTGCTCGACGGCAAATTAATGTCGTGAGGACGAATTTTGGATGATGGTGAAAAAGACTGATGACTTAATAAACTTAACACTTAGTTTATTTTACTTTAACTGTGACTTAATGTTATTACAAGAAGATGTGTTTTGAGGTTGGTGGTTGATTTTGTTCCCACTTGGTTTTGTAGGTTTTCAAAAAAGGAAAACTTTGTAAGAGGAAGGTATGGTGGGATGATAGGAAAAGTAGGAAGAAACTATGTAAAAAGAGGGAGATTTTAGACTGTGATTGGGTTAAGAATTCTGGAAATTAGCAACGGTGGAGGAAAGAAGTGGAGGAAAGAAATTGGTAGTAGGGATGATGAGAGAAACGGTATTTTTGGGTTTTTCCGGAAATTTTATTATGGGCCTGTAACGGGCCGCGGACTTGGATTAGGAGGGATGGTTTCGGTCTTGGTTTATGGTGACGGTAAAGGACTGTTTATTTTATTATTGCTGATTTTTGACTCTGACTGTTTATGGGTTTATGGGTGTTGTGACCCTATGTTGTACGGTGTTCTGTGCCATCGTACAGTAACAGAGGTCACCACATTGGCGTAACTAGTTCTTTCTGGGATTAATAATTAATTAGGGTCGTTTCGCTAAGACTTAGAAAATTTAGGGATAGATTTGGCTAATTTGGGAAATTTGGAATTGTAGAGTTTGAGGGTTAGAAGAGATTGAAAATCTGAGAAGTAAGAAATTTTTAAATCTAAAAATTTAGGGGCTGGTCATTTCAAGATTAGGAATCTGGAATTTTCAGAATTGAAGATTTGAAAATATCTGGGTTTAAAAATATAGGAAGTTACAAATGTAGGAGCTTGGAAATTTATAAATTGCAACATAGAATGTTGGAAATGAAAGAATTCAGAAATTTGGTAAGTTCTCAAATTGACTCACCGAAGTCTCCAGCTACCTACGTCACTGGATCCCCAGAGACTAATTATCGCGTAGGAACGAAGAAAGGGTGAAGAATACGAAATACCTTTAAAAACACTGTCACATTAATATCTGTATATATCCAAATACATACACTATAATTCGTATCTATGAAGAAATTTAAATAAAGAAAAACATAGTCTTATCGAATTATATTATCTCTTCTGTGCGGTTCCGTTTCATTCGTTAACAATGAATAACATATTGAAAAAAATACATTATTGTACCGGTTAATTAAAGCGCAATTCTGTAATACTTACACGAACATTCGCATTCATGTGTAGATGAAACATTTATTCGCAGTACAAAATCTTATACGACTTGTGGAAATGAAAAAGACGTTATAAAAGCTAATACTGTAAATGTTATATCATAAATATAAAACCAGCGTATGTCCTACTGCAGAAAGTAAAAAAATGGGTAAGTGGATTTAAATATAAGAGCACCTTAGGTAAGAGAAGGATTCTAATAACAAGCACTGCGAACGATATCGCATCGAACACGAATTAATGCCTTCCTTATGTTTATAAATCTGTGGATCTCGCGTTTAAGTCGTAATCGTGTTCTGGACGGACGTTTGTACATTTATAAATCATCTAGTCAATTTAAGAACGATTAATGTCAGTCTAACAACAGCAAGATATTTAAAAACGATATGTGTTAGGTTGGTCCATAAGTTCGTACAATTACCTGTCCATTTCTTGTTCACCAATAATCAAATTTAAGAATTTCGGAACTTCAAGCGATCAATCATCTGATTTACAAGTTCAGAAATTCATAAATTTTCAAATTTGAAATTTTAGTCACTTAGATATTCATAAACGTAGGTTCCAGATTTTTAAATTATAGAATTTAGAACATTTTTTCAAGCTTTTAGCGGCAACTGCATGCTCCACTTATATGGCCCTTTCGAGTATTTGCACCGATCCACGGCCATGTAACTCCATTATACTATTTCATAATTGTCAACTCCGATTACATAATTTATTCGCTTGAATTTATGAACCAATCTAAAGAGTAACCAGTTTGAAAAGAAGAATGATCAAACCAATAGACTGGTGGCTTTATAGCTTATTATACGATAATACCGTTCCACGCGATCGCTGTTCTTACTAGTCCCAGCGGTTGTTCAAAGTTCGACGTGTTGAACGATATTGTCGTACAATTCGCTTTAACGACGGTTCCGTGTAAACCGTCGACTCGCGTCGATTGAAGACTCATTTACATATAAACAGTCACTCGAGAATATACGGTGCTTGCGATACAGCCCGAAACTTTATCGCGACGATAATAACGCGTTGAACGATCAATCGGGAGAAAAATCCCATACGCTTCCGAGTACGCGCTTAGTGGCTCTTGATGGTGTTCGTGATGGTGACCCACGTGTCCTCTATGGGTGCCAATACGGTGATGACGATGAGAGCCGCGGTGAACAGGACGATCACCGCGAAGTATATACCGAAGATCGATTTCCTAATCCCGGAGTGCTGAACACAAAATATCGAGTCATTTTTACGGATTCATAGAGACTTAGCGAAAAAGACTTACCGGTGCGTCCTGTCTTGAATCTGGATGGACCATCGAGCCACGTGAATGCATGTCTTTCATCGGGAACGAATTCACCCTCTGACTAGCTTGCCTATCAGAGGCACAACCGACGAACTACAACAATATGTTCATTGTTTTCGTTGTAATAGCGTTCTGTCAACGATTCGAAACTGTTTCTATTTAATTCCGAATTTATACTTTTCAACCTTATAGGTTTGATACACAAAAATTTCTTCAGATTTAAGTTATTTTTGGTGTACGTCCCCAATTCCCTACATCCCCAAATCCCTACATCCTCAGATCGTTACATCCCCAAATTTCTACATCCCCAAATCTCTACAACCCAAAATCTCTACGTCCCCAAATCCCTACATGCCGAAACCTCTGCACCCCACAATTAAAAAATGAAAAAATTGCAAAGTACCTAAATCTGACCTATCTCATCAACATCCAAATTTCTTCAGATTTAAGCTATTTTTGGTGTACGACCCCCGATGCTATTCGACCCGATTCGATGCTGTTCGACCCTATTCGACGCTGTTCAACCCAATTTGATTCGACCCTATTTCACCCTGTTCAACTCGATTTAACGCGACTTGTCCGGAGCAATTTGAAATCTCCGAGTAGCTATATTCTTGAAATCTTTGCAGTACGACATTCGACTTTGAAACCATCCACATATAGTCAAAGGGATAGAAAGTTGTTAGGTACACGCTGCAACATAGGCTTCTCTTGATTAAAAGTATATTTGAAGACGAAGAGCTTCAATGTTGGAACAACCTGGAAGAACCTGATAAATAATTTCGTTCATCTCTCTGATGCACACATACTGCCTTTTTTCTTTTCAGCACAGTGGAGTGTCTCATTATTTTCTTTTAAATGTTGGTATACGCCTCGGTAGAACTGAATTTAGATTTTTTTTTTTTTATAACCGAGAGAAGCCTAAGATGCAACCCGGTTGTACAATAATTCTAAATACGAAAACATTCTTACCGTGAGTATAAGGTGAGTCAGAATATGGAATACCACGTAGGCGACCAGAATCCAGTCGACCCATTCCGGGAGTTTGGCCTTATTCAACCGGACCGCGAAGAAAATTGCGATTACTGTGAAAGGAATTTCAATGCGGTGGCTAACCATTGTCCGTGAAGCGAACGGAAAAAGAGAAATATGAAACACACGAGGTGAAACTTACTGCCGCAAATCTGCGCTGCATTTCCAACGAACCAGTGAGCCCAATTGAAAAGGGGTCTTCGTGGTGCTCCCGGATGAGGTCTCATCGCTGCCATAAACGGTTGAACAAATGCCAGTATCGTTGTCGCTAATCCGAGGGACGCGTGTATCACCTCGGAACTCCATTCCCTCAATTCGACGAATATTATCACGAACGCCGCGATCGTCATCGACCATGTCAGTATCATGAAGAATCTGTGCCACTTCAATCAAAAGTGAAAATTAATTAATATGTGGAGTGCATATACGTGTAAGAGAACAGTGAGTTTGGCATACACGTTCTTTTGGAGGGATGAATGTATTTATGGGTGAATTATTTTACCGTTTTAGTATTTTATTTTGTTAATACATTATTCTATATTGCACTATACTTTACCTTATTACTAATTTACTATTCTACTATTCCACCATTCTATCATTCCCCCATTATACTATTACCCATTTCACTATTCTATACTCCCAGATCCAAATATCCCTAGATTCCAATATCCTCAAATCCTAACTCTTTAACTTCCAATATCCCAGATCTCTACACCTCAAGATCTCAATATCCCTAAACCCTAATATCCCTAGATCTCAACTCACTTAAGATTCGATCAATAAACTTAAATTAAAATATCCCTAGATCCCCCAGATGATAGTATCTCCGCAACATTATCATATCGGAATAAGGCTAGATTTTAATAAATGCAGGTCGAAGCCGGTATCGCGAGAACGATAACGATATCGCTGTTATAATATGTGGACGCTCGAGGCAAAAGTTAAATAACTCTCTAGAGTTAATAAGTATCCTTCAACCGTCTAAGATAAGTTCAATATTATCCTTGGACATCGGCCAAGCTTAAGCGTTCATCCGTTACGTTCGAGCACTCGAGGTTTTCAACAGCGTCAAGTGCACTGTACTCCAAAAGAAAATGTACCTCTCGCGTAAAAACGTGAAGCACATCCGTTCACTCATCTTCGGATTTCATTTCGAATGCAAGCTACTTGTACGGGTAATTCTAACACGTGGTTACAATTATTCGTTCAATATTGTCGGATGTTTTAATCTAAAGCGTCAACGAACGTTTACGATTTCCATAGCGCTTCCTAACGTGATGAAAATATATTTCTTTCAAGAAGGTCACTAAACACCCCCAGTAAAAATGAATAGAACATATTAAACTCGATCGACAAACAGTTTATTCATTACCAAAAATATTTATCGCTAAACGGTGTTTGATATAAAACACGGAGTTCGCGATGATCGTTTTTCCCAGATGCCCGTCAATTAAAATCTGATTACGCAAAACGATTAACGTGTCCACTTTAAATTACGATCGCCCATCGGCTGTTAATTCCGTGAAAGAGATGGTGCTGGGTGACATTATCATATTGCCCTCCTATTGGTGGTCCCTCTGATTAGCTTCCATCCCAAATTCATGGACCGACGGTCAAACGCCAACGACCCACCAAATAGGTGTTAACTCGTATGATAAATTCTAAAATTTTCAAGTTTACGAATTTTTTAATTTTTGTGTTATTCTGGTTTTTCGTTTTGCAATTGAATACATGTTTTAAGTACGCAATTTTATAGTTCTTCGGTTGGAATTTTCAAATACCTAAACTTTGAGGCACATAAATTTGCAAATCTTTATGTTTCTTTTCAAAGTTTCAAGATGTCCGAATTCCCAGATTTCTAAGACCCTAATCTATAAATCCCCAAATTCCTAAATTACCAAATTTCCCTAAATTATCCACTCTACATCTAACACCATCTATTCATCAATACATAACACATCACTCAAAACTCCTAATTATACCAATACAATGATTACTGTACACAACCCTTCAACCCTTCAGATTCTCAGCTTTCCAATATCAAACAGAGCCGCATTTGACTAGCTTAACAGGTACAGGTAGAAATTGAATACTTACAGCAAACCATTGGTCCTTTCCACATAATTGTGAACCGACCCACGTTTGCCTGTAATATCTGGCCAGCAGGATACCGATCGACGCCGTACCGATCCAAGATGCCAGCATCAAAGCACCGTGCACACGAATTAAAATGTTGCTGGCTGTTGTAAAACCTCCGACATCGGCTAATAATTTTGAAGCACCAGTCGCAGCGTATGCCGTATCGTGAAATCCTACGCCGTTACCTAAATGTTTACATGATAAATGATTTTTTATTTTTTTAATACACAGTGCAGGATTTGAGTACTGTAGACACCCGTTATTTGGATTGATAAGGTTAGCAGTTTCTTCAAAGTGAAACTGCAAACTTTCAAAATAAAAAATGTAAAATTTACAGATTTCAAAATACAAACATGGAAAAGTAATGATAGAAGTATTTCTTTGTATATAGCCAATCTAAAGTTACTGTGGGAACAGTAAATATCCCACATCGGTGGCAATATAACGGAAGTCTACTGTACGTCGTGGGAAGGAGCTCGCAGCCAGCAAAGAAAGTATCGTGGTATATAACATTCGATTCCCAATGCTACAACTTCCTCGTTTTTAACACCCTGTATAACAAGCTCGGGGAATAGAGGCATCCTCGAGCGAAAAACTTGAGAAAGAACGAGCTACTGTTACGAGTCTGTATTTATTAGAAGTTGACAAAGGTTTACGACGTTCGCGACGGAGTCGTGATACGCAGCTGTTTTTGAGTTTGAAGGTTTAGTTTTATAGCGGATATGCGCTTGAGTGGAACGCGTCCTTTACAAAAAGTAGAGTTTATCGTTCAGGGTTTTTAGAGTATTCTCGATGGAGGATACTGTTACGAAGTTGTAACTTTCTCAGAAGTGTGGATTATTTTTAATCGAACAAAAATTTATACCATTTTTGTAAGTTTTGTACCGGTGTCTCTGGAGAAGGTATTGTTTTCACGATTTTTGTATATTGTTCAATTTCGTTATTTCACTAAACTATAATGTTCATACCAGCTCTCTTGATATACTCTGATATATACTCTCTGATATATGACATACTCTTTAAAGATTTTCCAGCAGCTACAAGAAGATTGTACGGTTTATTGACGAGGTCGAATTCGCGACCCTCCACGACCGTCGTCTTCTCCCGCCAGAATTTGCAGGAGATCACGTCATCTCTGATGGAACCCGACTCCAGTTGAACGGCACCTTCTTGCTGGAAAGGAAATCGTAAATAGAGCAAGGTCACTCGATGTTTCTTACGAACCGCGAAACAATTCAATAGTTCTCAAGGAGTGATCGGTAACGATGTTACGACACGTGCGAAAGTCGACCATCGCTGTGGAATTCAATTTAATCATTCTAACTGTATTAATTGACATCATTTATTTTCAAGTTTAATTTCGATGTAAAAATGTCGAATACTTTGTCTATTGTGATTGTTATCTTCTTGACACAATAAGGATTAACAAATTTTTTTATTTTCGAACGGAGAAGATTTCAAATCTTCATGTTTAGAAATTTAAAGTTACTTTTCGATTTTTCAATTATTCAATTTTTCAATTATTCAATTTTTCAATTTTTCAATTATTCAATTTTTCGATTTTTCAATTATTCAATTATTCAATTATTCAATTCTACAATTGTTTAACTATTCAATTATTCAATTATTCAGAGGCATTTACCAAATTTTCAATTCTTTCATTTTTTTCAGTTTTCCAATTCTTCCACTTTTCAATATACATTGTAAATATTTACCGATGCAAATATTCAAGAAACTAAACGTATATAATTATGCAATGCGTACATCAAGAAATTTAGAAATCTTCACGCAACCAAGATTTCTACTTTCAAACTGGAACACCTGTACGTGTCATAAATATTTAAACGAAAGAGCTTCGTACGTTAAATAATTGACCCGCTGTAGAAGTGGTTTGAAATTGAACAAATGAAGATAAAATGAGGTATGAATTATGAACGATAAGAAGGTAGCGGCGGTATCGCGTCAAGGCTTGATCGGGCTGAAATTTTAATCGGATTCAAGCCGCCTCGAATAAAATATCTAAGCTGCAGTATATAAGTAGCCTCGTCAACTTTGCATTCGTAAAGGTTCGAATAATAAACGAATGAAACTCGTTACTTAAACAGCTCATTACTTTGCACGGCAGAATTTAATATTCAGCCAGAGAGAGTGTTTTAACATTCTCTTGCGAGCATGTATAATGGGATACGTACCATGGGCTGCCGTATATTTTGCTTCCCGGAGTTCCAAGACATGTGCAATCCAATTTCGCCGCCTTCGTTTGTACATTCGACTACGCTGTCTTCACCCTGTGCAACAAACGAAACAATTCGATAATCGTTCATACCTTTCAATTATTCTATTTCCTTTACGAATAGCTTATTCGATCATTCAATTTAAATGACAAAACTTATTAAGACATTTTTGTATAAATGTATGTCAACTTTCGTCAAGCTAAAGAATCAATGTTTTAGGCAGTTGACACATCACATATTCACGTATCACATATCCCCAATTTATTTATATTTCCACTTTTATTTCAAATTTAAATTAAATGACCATCAAACGTCCGTAAACCTAGTGTTAATCAGAAACTATAATCCTGATCAAGACCAATTTCCTAAACTATTGTCCAAATTACTATTCTATGCAAACTAAGCCTAATAATTTCATTATTTCGCTACTGAGTTTACCAAATTGAGTTACCATTTTGCTGTCCTCCGATAAACCAACAGCAACGTATTTACTGTCACGTGCTTGCAGCTCGAAGAGATATCGTTCGCCACGAACGAGTACCGTCACCATCGCTACACAGTTTTTCGTCTCCGTACATTTCGCAGGTGTGCCAAAACAATTCTTCGTCGACCCACATCCGGTGTACATGGGATCCTCCGCGTCCTTCGTCTAAACAAAAACAAAATTGTTCGGTTATTTTGATGTGTTGGATTCTTAGAATTAGTATTTGTGACCGTTTGATCGGTGACGCAATAATGACGCATTAAGTAATATTGGTAAATGTTATATGTTGTGCGGATCAACATTCCCAAATCTCTACGTCTCCAAATCTCTACGTCGTCAGATTGCTACATCCCCAAATTTCTATATCCCCAAATTCCTACATTCCCAAATTCCTACGTCCCCAATTCCCCATGTCCCCAAATCCCTAGGTCTTCAGATCGTTACATCCCCAAATTCCTACGTCCCCAAATCCCTACGTCCCCAATTCCTTACGTTCCCAAATTCCAACGTCCCCAATTCCTTACGTCCCCAAATTCCAACGTCCCCAGATCCTTACCTCCCCAGATCTCTACATCCCCAAATCCCTACGTCCCCAGATCCTTACATTCCCAAATCCCTACGACCCCAAACTCCTACGTCCCCATATCTCTACGCCCCCAAATCCCTACATGCCGAAACCTCTACATCCCACAATTGAAAACTGAAAAAATTGCAAAGTCCCAAATTCTCGAACTCCCAAACACCATATTTCAAAGTGTACCTAATTCCATATCCCATGAATCTATGTCCCAACACCGTTCGAAACGCAATATAAAATTGCAGAATGCAGGATCGAAACGTAAGAAAGCGGCGATACGTTAAGAATATTTTGATCTCGTAGTAAGAGAAAAAGTGCGCGTCATAAATCAAAATCCCGTGCAACGAGGAATTTAAATATCTCGAACAGAGACTTAATGTAATAAAACGAAACAATAAAGGACGGGTATGCTCGCATAAATGTTAATGCAAAGCTCATCCATCAAGCAGCCTCCATTTATCGCCGGTCATGAATCAGCAGGAGGCGGGAAACTTTCAACAGATTCTCGCAAGATTTATTTTCACCGAAAATGCTGCTTTCGTAATATATACGCGTGTGTATGTAAGCAGGCTGCATGGCGGCGCGGTTAATGGGCTAGCTCAGACCTTCGGTCTGGAAACTCATCGATAAAGTTTCCAACCGAGAAACAGGCGGATTCATTCGCCTTTTCTCACGGCGATCTCGTTTCGAAAGTAGACCGGTAACGAGGACGACACGCAAAAAAATTAGCCGACCCGTATCTTGTCATTTGTCGTTCGTTAATCTGCTCGACCTAACGCTCGGATTTAGAAACCTTCGGGACAGTCACGTCTGGAGATGTGATCAAAAATCTTTCCACCATTTGAACCGGTGTTATACATATTGTTCAATAGAAAATTAAATGGAGAAGTTAATATGTCACATGTATTCTTTGCCTCTACAAGGTATTTCGAACACATGGCATTACTTTGTAATATCAAATATGACTATTTATATTAATAAATAGTTTGTGTCACCTTCTTGAGCAAATTTTTAGCTTTACATTGATGTGTCACAAGTGTCATTTAATCATACTTTTATGTCATCAAATCCTAGCAGACTTTTGGTTCCTCGTTATTGACCATTGTTCGCTGTAATTGTCCAAGCGGCCATTTTGTGTTTGGTATGTTAATAAATAGTTTGTGTCACCTTCTTGAGAAAATTTTAAGCTTTACATTGATGTGTCACAAGTGTCATTTAATAATACTTTTATGTCATCAAATCCTAGCAGACTTTTGGTTCCTCCATATTGACCATTCTTCGCTATAATTGTCCAATCAGCCATTTTGCATAGAGGTCATTAAGGTTTACACCGAAAATTTCGATGACACGCGTATAACACACAACTCGAACGAAGTAATTATATAATTCGAACGGTTAATTAAAGACGAGTTCATAAACAGAAGACTAGTTGCAAATCTGACCAGCCTTCAACTTACGATTAGACACAGCTCGCAAAACAGAATAATTGGCGTGGAGCGAGTGTTGTCGGTCATTAACCGCCGGTAGGTACATACGTACGTTTCCAAGCTTTTTATTTTCATTAAGTTAAACCAGCCCGTTTGATCGCGTCGCCCTGGAGAATCTTATACTGACCGTCGTAATTAGACCCGTAATTATTGTAATTACTCGTTGAATAAAGATAAGCTGAACACGTGTACGCATTATCAACCGCGAGCCACTTTTTCTTTTTTCTCTTCCTCTTGTTCGTTCGTTCCGAATATTTGCACGGGTAATAAACCTTGGCTCGATTTGTGTAACTTTGTCGAAAAATAGATCGAGCAAACTTGTTCGAAGCCGACCGTACGACTTTTTTTTTTTTTTAATCGCTTTCGTTTAACTCTTCGCGTTGTCAATTATTGTAAATGGTGATTTAGAGATCTAGGAATATGGAAGGTGACAAATATAAATCTAGGGACAGATCTAGAGATATGAAGATTAGGGTACATTGGACTGTAGGACTGTTGGGACATAGGAACTTTCGAATCTAGGGTTTTTCACATCTGAGGATATTATGCTGTAAACATATTGGGATCTAGGGATATTGGAATATAGGGATCTAAGGATATTGGAATCTAGGGATCTAGGGAGGTTGAGATCTAGGGATATTGGGGTATTGGAATCTAGGCATATAGAGTTATTGGAATCTAGGGATATTGTTATATTGGAATCTAGGCATCTAGGGATATTTGGGTCTAAGGATATTGAGATCTAAGGATATTGGGATCTAGGGATATTTGAATCTAATGAAATTCTAATTTATAGATCTCGAAATTTAGGGATATTGAAATCTAGGGATATTTCATAGGTTATAGAGATATTGGTATCTAGGGATGTTGTATCATAGAGATATTGTATGAGTTTGGAATATCTAGAAATGTCTAATGGTATCTAGTGATATTTTAAAATATAATAATATCGGACAATATCTAGGAATGTGTAAGGATCGAAAGATCAGGAAGAATTGTAGAAAATAAAAATAGAATGATTTAAAGTTCTGCAGTTGTAAGTGAAATGCGGTAATCATGCTTGTTGAAACAATGAAGATCGAGCGCGACGATGTTGATAAGAATTGCCGACCGTGATTCATGCACGTGAATTACTATACCGGTGCGGAAATTATGCATTTCGCTTGGCACGGTTAACTAGTCTACACATATGTGCATGCATAATACATACCGGAATCATAATAAGGATATTCATCGAAAGACGAATTTACTTTCGACTAGAAGAATAATAGTTGAACGCCGCTCGTTTATCAATAACCTCGAGGTATAGTTATATCGAACATTTCTATCCGCAACGCTAGAAACGTATCATTAATTATCTAACTATCGTTATTAATCATACCGCGTATCCCGATAAACGGATACCCGAGGAAGAAAATTTCGAAAAATTGCTCGCGGAAACTTCGAAATGATCCTATCTCCTCTCGTTCTTACACTAGAACTGGAAAACTTTTAATAGTTCGGCTATTCAAAGACGTCTAATCTAGTAATTCGTTTCGATCGCGCGAAATTCGAATAATTTCGCCCGTGAACTTTTTACCGGTGTAAAAAATTCCTTTTTTGTATCAGACATTTAAATAATTTTCACTACAATAACATCCTGGAAATCTACATAGATTCATCTCTCTAACAAGTAACCTAAGATATTCCTAGAATAAGTCTAAAAATTAGGCATTTTACAAAAACGGTGATTATTTTATTAAGTAATCTTGCATTTCGAGAAACCATAAATTTTATGAATTCACACGATTTTTCTTAAACTGCAAATATTAGCTCTACCGGGAAGTTTTGTTCTTAGAATCAAAAAAAAAATTGTAAATTTTCAACGCACATTAATATTCATCGAACAAGATAAGTCACTAACGATCTCTTGGCAGCGCGATGACGAGTCGTGGATTTCTGCACAATGACTCACACTCGGAGGCGAAAAACCCAAGCAGACAAAACTTTCCGGCACAAACGATATTTTAATCGACTACGATTTTCCTTCTATCGCGCAACGAAGTTTCTCGATCACGGTCCAGCGACGCACGCCGCGCAAACAAACGCACTTTTTGTTCCATTCCGCTCTACAGGTCACAAAAATGGAGTAACCAAGCCAATTTTTCTCTCGAATCCTCGTAATTTTATTCTCTATCGAACTGTCGAGCCAGATTTTTCATTTTCGGATAAAAAAGAAATTGAATAAATGCGATGGTACGAGAAATATATATAAAAATTCAAGAAATAATTTCAGGAAAAAATATAAGATAAGGTGCGATGTAAAATCGAGCTCGTGACACATTTATTTGCGCGTATACTTCATACTAGAAGTATGATTTTATGTGCATTCAGAGCAATAAAAAGATACTTGTTTGGCGGTTAGAAGGATGGAAGGGTTAAGGAAAAATGAAGGAGAGCACAGTTTGTCAGGGACCTGTAGAGTAAGACATTCTGTACTTGCCTTAGACGCGAAGACGTATGGAAGGTATGGAACTCTTTGTAGGTGACGGAAGTGTCGTTGAGTACTAGCGAGAAAGTCAGTCTCACAATAGTTTCACTACTACTAGTGAAATCGCCACAATAATATAAAGCAAATAAGAATTCGGCTCATAACCACTAGGCGGCGCATAAGACTGACTTTCTCGCTAGTACTCGACAAGTCTTCCGTCACCTACAAGGAGTTCCACTACTAGTGAAACCGCCGCAACACAATAATAATATAATGAAGCAAATTCGGAAATCTGACCTAACGTTTCTAAATAATATAAAAATTCAGAAAAGTAGTTTTCCCAATAATGAAAAAAGTGTATTTGCGCGACGATTATCGGGTGCGAACACGTTCGACCCGCAAGGAAGAATCGGGGAAGAGAATGCTTACCTCGTAATCGACGGTCGGCCTGTAATAGGGCGGCGTGGTTGTTCTGAGCGTGGTGATCGGCGTGGACGAGGTCAACACGTCGATGGATCGCTTGCGAACGTTAACTCGTGGCGATTCAACGCCGACCCAGTACGTGCTGTAATCCTGTGCGAACGTGGAACTACGCCAAGAAAAAGAAAAGAACGATCGGTAAAATGGGAGAGATGCACGGATTCGTCTGGTCAGTGAAAGGGAAACGTTCCGTAGTGGCGAGAAATCACTGACACGAGCGGGAAATCGTTCGAGGATCGTGTTTCTGAACAACCTGCAGAAGTAAAGAGAATTGCGGCCGGTGATGAACTAATCGGAGCTTTGGACCGCTTCGTAAACCGTCCCGATCGGTTCAATTCGAACGCTTTGTTCGCTCGGAGGATTTCAGCTGCGCGAACAGTTTGGTGCCTCGAAAATTTCGATGCTACGGTCGGAGGTTGGGAAACGATTGGAAATTTGGGAATGTAGGAACTTTTGAATTTTTGAGGATTTGGAATTTTGAGGAAATTTTGATATTTTGGAAGTTACGGATCTTGATTCGGAATTTGAGAAATTTGGGAAATTTGAGGATTTAGAGATTTAAGGATTACGAAATCTGCAAATTTGAAGATTTGATTTTTTGAAAATTTTTCCAGGCTAATTTCTATATAATTATTTTCAAAATGACGGTTTTTGCTAAACTTCCGAAGATTAATGTCTGCTCTTCAACGTTGTATATCTCGCGAGGCGATAACAGATATAACAGAATTGAATCATAGAAAATGTAGGGTCATTAGACGGAAGATTATCGTCGACGATGATCGAATAAAAGTTGAATACAAAGCAAAACGATGAGACAACCGCGAGCAAAGTCTTCTGGAACACATGTCTGATTCCTTGCGCGACTATACCTGTTACAGAGTGATTGATATATCGAGGGTTTAGCGTGTCAGCAACTAACAAATGACTCCGAGATGGATATGTCTTGTTACGGATTACCTCTGTCACTATTTGACCATCATCCCAAACAGTTACTATGAAAAATGTGTTGCGTACTACGCATTCCGAACAACTTTCAAATTAAAAACGCCAAGATGCTTTTTCACTTTTTATTTGATAATTGATAGAGTTCTATTTTTTCCCGGTGGAAATACGTTCACGAGCTTTTATATATCTTTTGTCCCATATTTCAGGTTTCAAATTTTGGGATTGTCAAATTTTTTCATTTTTAAATTTCTGAATTTCTTTGTTAAATTTTTTTAATACTAGATTTCTAGATTCATAGAACCTTAGATCCCTAGATTTCTTGATCCCAAGATCCCTAGAATTCTGGGTCCCTAGATTCCTAGATCCTCAGATCCGTAGATCTCTAGTTTCCTAGATCCCTAGATTCCTAGACTCCTAGATTTCTTAGATTCCTAGATCCCTAGATACCTACAATAGATCCCTGGATCCCCAAATCCCTAGATTCCTAGATACCTACAATAGATCCCTAGATCCCTATATCCCTAGATCCCCAAATCCCTAGATTCCTAGATACCTACAATAGATCCCTAGATTCCTAGATTCCCAAATCCCTAGATTCGTAGATACCTACAATAGATCCCTAGATCCCCAAATCCCTAGATTCCTAGATACCTACAATAGATCCCTAGATCCCTAGATTTCTAGATTCCTAGATTTCTAAAGTACTAACTTACTAAATTACTAAATTACTAAATCCCTAAATCCCTAAATTTCTAAATTTCCTAAAACCTCTCTACAATTTCCAAATCCACATCCCTGGAACTTTCATAGAAACGTACAATATTCCCACTGGTTCCATAAAATTTCCCTAGAATCCTGAGAGAAACATTTGGCTAAAATATCGATAATCTTCTCCAGCGACCGATCCTCCGGACATAGTCATAGAACGTACAGACATTCGAGGGAACGAGAATTTTCAAATTACCAACTTCCCTCGTTATAGCTCGACGATTCCATACTAATCTCAAGATCCCGCAACAACCGCGAGTCGTTCGCGAAACGATTCCAGGCGGAATCAACGGATAAAACGGAACGCGCCGATTCGTAATTCCTCATCTCGCGAGATAAGCGTATAAATTACAATCTTCCGGGTCATCGTGACGTAACGAGTAACAACGAAGCCGTGGGAAAACGACGAGGATAATACAACGTTGCGAAGTTGCGGCCCGTTCGATGTTGAAAAATCAGTCGGACCGATGGAAAAAGGCGAGCGAACAACAAACGTTCGAGGGAAGAATTCGCGGTCGAAAACGGCGATTATTTATCGCCGTTTAATTCGAGCAAGTTTTAATGGACCTGGGTGCGTCGCATTAATTGAGCGTTCACCGGTGGCACCGATTACGAACGGAAAAGTTTATAACGTATGTCCCGGCCGTTTCTCGACCCGTTATAAGCGTTACAATATTGTATTCCGTACACGAGCTAAACCGTGCCACGCGTTCGTTTCTAATCGTAATTCATATGCGAACAGCCCGTGCTGTATCACGTGCATGCTTTTACTATGCGCACACTTTGCCCCCAAGACCGAGTTTCATCACGGGAAATTAACGCATAATTAGTTGTCCTAATTGAGACTCGTTTGCGGAAACATTTTCTAACGCGAACTTTTACGATGCCGCTCTTTATTATCGGTTATTTTAGTATGTACACGAGATTCTATTTGTGCTCTGCATATATTTCTGACAATGCATATGTACCGGCTGGCTGCGAGGTTTTAAACATAAGCGTAAAAGGTCAGCACGGTTTATGTATACGAAAAAGCTATTTTTGAAGATACCGGTAGATTTTCTTTATTTATGTTTCGTCAACTGTCTCAATAGCTACGTACGTAGTCACGATTCGACATGTGGCGATATAACGCGTGGAAACTTGGGTGGCGATATAACATATATTTTTCAAAATGAAATTAATTAGGTATCGACGTAACACGATTAATCGAAAATATTTTATTAATTAAATTCGTGAAATCATTCGAATTCACTTTCTCTAGATTGCTCAATATTAAATATTGCTTTTGTTAAATTTGATTTCGAACGAGTGACTGCCAGTGAAATAATATTAAATTTGATTTCTAATAAATACGACTAATTAGCGTCAACGAAATGTCCGTTGAATTTCATTCCTAATTAATAAGTCTAATTATCGTGAATGATTAAGAGCGAAAATAATTCTGTAACATCGTTATCGCGAAGACCTTTCAGAATCAGCGGATCGTGACGGTTAATGTGAATTATGAGCGGATTTAATGTGAAAGTACAGCAACGTTTGATTTTCGTGACTCGGTTCACCTTGCTTCCGCATTCCAATAAGTTATTCCCTTTGCACGCCCAACAACCGTATCGTTATGCCGCATTTACTACAGCGTGTACCGCTGCATCAAAAGAGAGCGCGTTTTTATTCAGACTACACCTGAAACCTCCGTACAATCATTTACATTGTATGAATTTCCTTAACACCTAAGTACGTTGTACCGTCACGGGTACGGACGTTTTAGTACTGGAGGTAAAACCACGCATTATATTGCCGTTATATCATTAAGTTACATCGTTGTACAATTGTTACATTACTTATGTGCTGTATGTTCAAATACTGTCTACATTTCACCACGTGTCAAATCTTCGCGTATTATTATTCCACGTTTCAACGCGTTATATCGCTGCTAATTCTTACTCGTTATATCGCCACGCATTTTTACCCTTCCTTCCTAATTTCCTTCACTAATTCTTAACAATCGATTACATCTACGATTATTAAAAACATAATTCCATGGAAAATACTCACTTGAAAACAATGGTGCCTTCATAGTCTACAGGTGCCTCCCAGTCAAACTCGAGATTATGTTTCTTGCTCGTATTCGTATGAGTCACCGCGTTCTTAACAAAAGAAAAAGTATATTTTAATCGACACGTACGAATCGGTACATTGTTTACAACCTTCAGAAAACGAATGGTGCTATGAATCACGTGATATACTTGGAATGTTTAAGAACGATCAAAAAAGATCCAACGGAGGAAACACTTGAGCAAATAATTGGATTTCGCGGTTATGTGATTTCAACGTTCCTTTTCTTTTCACGAGCCAATTTTTTAATTCCTCGTTATTATTTTCATTATTATTTCATACGTTCACTAATGTACAAAGTATTACACAAAATTATTGTATAAGTAATGTACACAAAGCTACTGTAAAAGAAACGAATAATGTCAAGCATGTACATATCAGTAATACAATACGCCTGACAAGAAGTTCCCTGAAAGGAATGCAGTCCGGTAAAAGTAGAAAGTATTAATGAAAGTATTCTACATCTAATAAGGCTTTACGCGGTATTCGCAGTGAGACTTCTCGTAAGACGCACACGGTGCCTCCATATAAAATCTACAAACGGATAACTTTCCTGCATAACTTACTTTCATATATGCGCTCACAAATTTATCCGATCGGTAGTTTAATAAAACGTCCGTAATCTACAGTGAAATAGTTCTCCGAGAACGGTAACGCACTTTCACGAGTTTATACGCCGGCAATATTTCCTGATACCGTGGCTCATGATACACGAGGAGATAATTCTCTTAGAGAAGTATAATGTGCCCTTACCTTTACACCTTGCGCGCATTCGACGGTTCTCGCCAAATCGGGCAAGTTCGCGAACTCGCCGACAAATTCTCCGGTATCCGAGTCACGTGCGACTATCATGAAACCCTCATAGGCAAGGCCCTCAGGACTCCCTAAAATCAAACGGACTCTACCTTGTCCTGCCGCGGGTAAAACTTGATAAGGAGCCGGATGAGCGTCCTGCTTCGAGGTCCCAGGGTGACGGGGTGTCAGGTCATTGCAGGAGTCTGCCGGTGCTCCTCCGGGAAGACCAAGCGTCCTCGCGCAGAGAACGCTTACAAAAATTATTAACGTCCCCTTCATCTCTGCAACAAGTTAATTCGTTGCTAAAGCTTTGAATGTTTGTTTTTAGCGTTACAGTATACGTTATAATACAACAGCGAAATAGTGCAATACGTAAGGTTGGTGATACGTAAGGTAGTGATACCGAAGTAGATAAGAACTAATGTGGGGTTAGCTTCTCCTCAAATTATGACCTAGTTCCATCTACATGCTAAATTTTAAATTTCTAAACATGTCGACCTTAACAAATTTAAAAACCCAGATAAAATACAACGATTGTAATATAACAATATAATTTAATTTAGTTTCTAATTTCAACCCACATATTGAATCAACCAAAATTTGAAAATTGTAAAAAAAACTTTCCAGTTTATATCTGACGATGTTCGAACAAGAAACTACGAAGGAACGAGTCAACAAAGAGCTCTCTAGTCGCGACAAACTCGCGAAGCTAGTTTACAAGAAAGAATCCCGCCGACCTATCCTTGTACGAGACGGACACATATTTAATCAATCCGCTTTTTACCTACCCTTTTGCCGTGGAATAATTGCGAAGAAGATACCGCGTACAAGGATATCGCTCCAATTCCAGGAACATCTACATGTATAATGGAACGAGCCATATTTTATAAGGTTCAAGAATTCGCGGCTTCTACTTCATTCCGCGAATTACGCGGCTGCTTTTCCGTATACGTCACCCTATGTTCATTGAACAATTTAACGCTGAAACTCTGTGCATTAGTCACCGCTCTAAATTGACCACGATTTCTTGTCGCTCCTTTTTCCCTACGCGACCTCGGGTATTGAACGTTATTAATGTCAATAACTTTAATATCCTTGTCAGTATTTGCTTTTCGGACTGTTGCTGCATAAATTATTATTTACGATGATTTTATAGATTGTACATTGCAGTGAATCTAATTTGCATTGACACGTGTCATATGATGATATTTTACGCGTTGACAGTTTTGAATTTTAGTAACAGAATTGAAGATAATTTTGGATATATGGGATCTGACTTTTTTTATACAGAGTTGACTTGGTATATTGCCATTTTCGTGCAAATTTTATTGCTTTCCATAGCGTCGATATCAGCACACCTTGGTCATGCATATTACCATGCATGGGACAACCTCGCGTTATATTGCAAGCATGGCACAACCACGAGTTATATTGCCAACCATGACATGACGATGTTTAGTATTGACACTACTTTGTTAAAAGTTAAACAACCATGTATTTACAGCGTGTTAAATTACTTCACGATATATCGCCACATGTTATAATCGCGACGTTATAATTACCTCGCGTTATATCGCCATAATGTCACGACGCATTGTGTCACACACATTATGCGAGAAATATTGCATCGTTGCACGATTTGATCTTCAAAGCACGCGTTAACCCTTTAACAACAAAGATCGTGCAATTTGTAAATAGCGGTTTCTCAATGGCAACGACGATCAGAATAATTGAATCGATTATGCAATATAAGAAGAGGCGTTTACTTGTCGTTTGGAAATATGTGCAAGCAAAGATATCTCGTAGGTCGTCCGGCTAGATCGGTGAAAGTCAGAGTCTTTCATGCGTGGGCTACACACAACTTGGCTACTATGTAAGTCATTCACTGTACGTGAACACGCGTTGCACGCGAGTTGAATCGTTGTTGAATAGAGAAACAGTTTAACGTACGCTAACGGTTTACCACGTATTTTTGTATTCGCTCACGAACAATCGTGTATTCATGCAGTCGCGTCGATCGAGCGTTTACTTCGGACAACGCTGTTTGCGTGAAATTTCGTGCCAATTGTGTTTGCTGATAGCATCGGCACTGTTTAATTGGTTTTGATTGTACACGTTGTTACAATCTAGCAACAGGAAAACACTTTTTGCGATATACGTTACATCCTTCTGTTTCATGGAAACCGTGTTTTTTCTTCGGCTTCTCACGAATCAGGCCTTCTGCCGTAACTTATGGATGACCGTATCGAATCTTTGATGATTCAATCCACGATTTAGAATTTGTATTCAGACTTAATTAGCTTAGACATTCAATCGCTAATACATTCCAGGCAATTTAAAAGCAGTTTACATCCTAAGGAGATTCTAGAAGCCTAAGGGGTACTAAGAAAGCTCTAGGAAGGACCTAGGAGATTTTATGGAGAACTTAATCCTAGAGAAATCCTAGGGACATTCCGTTGAAAGAGAAATCGTGAACGTATACTATCTTGATTGAAATAGATGTGCAACGAATATTTTCATAAAAAAATTGTATAATATAATAATTCGTTTCGAATGCTAGATTTCAGAAAGCACATTTGCAACACGCAAAAGCAAATATCTCGTCGAACGAATCTCCACAAAGTGAAACCGAAGAGAAATCTCTAAGACTACGTGTAAAAATTACTTAACTCAATATCCCGTTGGATAGCAAAGGGACATTGTCGCTTTGAAAATCTCCATCACTTTAATTAAGCATCGCTCGTACATACTGTACATGGTTTTTCCGACGCTTTGCATTTTTAGCCGTTCGTCGGCTACTTCAATTCGCAAGCGCAATGAAATAATTCTTTTTACCCGGCAAAGTTCCCCTTTGACATTGCGATCAACGGTTATGAAGCCCGTGAATACGGCTCCTCGCATTGTTTCCATCTAATGTTTACGATGAAAGAATATTCGCATATACATCCCCGTCGAGAAGGAGGAGAGACAGAGGAAAAATGGCTGCCATTGTTACGAAACATCGGTTGCATGAGTAACTCACGATTTAACATTTCTCATAATGCTGGGTTCGCATGGTGCCTTTGAAAAAAAACTGTCATCTTTTATATCCCACTTTCAATATTAGGCCATCTCCTTGTTGATAAGATGAAATTAGGCTACAAGTATACAGGAATATGGGGACATGCTAATATTGGAATCTAGGGATATTCAAATTTATGGAAATTGGGATCTAGGGATATTGGGATCTGGTGATATTCTGATCTAGGGATATTTGGATGTATGGATATTGGGATCTAGGGATATTTGGATGTAGGGATATTGGGATCTAGGGATATTTGGATCTATGGGGTATTTGGATATAGGGATATTTGGATCTGGGAGTATTTAGATTTAAGGATATTTGGATCCAGGGATATTTGGATCTAGGGGTATTTGGATCCAGAGATATTTGAATCTAGGAATATTGGGATCTAGGGTATTGGGATCTAAAGACAATGGTGGTCTTAACTAGGGACTTGGAATTGAAGATATAGGGATAATTTTATAGAGAGATAGAGGCATACGTTTCTAAAATTCTAGGGATATAAGAATCTAAGCATCTAGAATTATTAACAATTCAAGGATATGTGAATGTAAAGATCTAGAGATTTAGAAATATGTAAATACAGGTATCTAGCATCTGATGTCCTGAAGAGATCTAGGGATCTCTGGTACATATGTATAGAATCACTAAATAACATTTATTTATGTCGAATATTATTACATACAGTGTTAAATAATAGTGAAATTAAATTACTTTAAAAGATCTCGATTTTTATTCGTGTACCGTTGATATTAATTCGACTGAATTCTTGAGTAATTAACACTCGTGTGCAACAGTAAAGACAGCCACACTTACGGCACACGATAACATTTACAATATTCAATATTAATTTTCTGTTTTAAATTAATTCAGTTGGTTGCCTCGAATTATTAATACAGTTCCCACGGTGTTAAGAATCTTCTCCTCCGTTATTTGATTAAATTAAATCGGTTATGCCAGCGATCCTGATAATCAATGTATTATAATTCGCCAATTACCGCAGGTAATATATCGCGACTTGGTAAACATTTTGTCACGGTGCTAAATACCTCGATCTTGATAATACTATTAAAAATATTAATAATTAATTTTCCTAATTACGTGCTCGTACAAAGTTCAATTTATATGGCACCGTGTTGAAAGAATTACAAATAACTTTCTGACTACTTCAAGTAATCGGTAGTTTGAGAAATATTCGATCATGATATTAAATGCTTGAAAGATTGTACGCTTGAGTCCTAACGGCGGAACACACAAAATAACAATGTACACGGTTTACAATAGACTCAAACGAGGACTTTATTCTTTCACCGGTGTTCACCGCGATAATGGAGCCAGGGAATAAAAATCCATTCATTAAAAAAGAAAAAAACCGGCGTTTGAATGACAGATGAAGAATTAAGAAGCACGGCAATCACGCTTCGTCGGCTATTATCATGTATCATTACAGTATTGTTCGAAGAAACGGGCACAAGGCTTTCTGCGGTTTGTTCCGTTGGTACCAACTCACGCACCGATCTACCAATCTTTACGATGGAAACCTATACAGAGATAGCAACAGAATTGCATCGTAATCGAGTAATCTGACAAACTACGCTCTCGTTTGATCCAGCATGACGCGAAAGAAAATTTCTAACGAGAATGAAATGGTACTTTCCCAAGTGAAAGCATCGAAGTAGATCCTTTTTACCCATTTTCTACTTTCGTCATGTTTCAAAAACATGTTTTTCAATCGGATTACAATGAACACGCGGATTTATACATCATTCATTCGTTGCAGAAGATAGTACATGCTTTCTTAAATGGCTCCATTTAGAATCAATAATGGAATTTTTTATTAAGGATACAAACTCGATAAAGAACGTAATCGATGCTAATTAAGTACACTTTTATGTTTCGCTATCGCGATAAGGTGATTACTAGATAAAATTCTTCGTAAGCGATAAATTAAACGTAACCTTTGTCTGAAAATATCATCGACACTTGGCTATAGCAGAAATAAAGCTGCGAAGAAGATACAACGGTTTTGTCTATGGTTTCCACAATACAATCGTGTGTCCGCGTATGAATTAAACATGATGGAACAGTATATGAGTCAGACAAGCTGCCTCACATTACGCGTCACTTGTGCAAATAATGTAACATTATATGCACTGTTTATCTGCCTTCCAATTTTAAATACTGTCAAACAATGAAATGCACACACCAGATGCAGACGGTTAAAAATAAAAGACATTTAATCAACACTCATTAAACCGTGTGCAAAACTTTTACAATCACTGAACAATCATGTAAAGATTAGTACCTTTAATTACTGGGAATTTTTTGTCAGAATCTAGGGATTTTTAGAGATCATTTTTGACGTTTAAGAGTGTTCGAAATCGAAAAAATTCTAGAAATCTAGCGATTTTAGGGATCTAGGGAATTTTTGGAAGCTAGGGACTTTTTTGAAATTTAGTGCCTTTTTGAAATCTATAGTAGTTTTGGGTTTAGGAACTTTTGGAACACAGAGACCTCGCGGTCTAGGGACTTTTAGGGCCCAGGGAATTCTTATGCCTAGGGACTTTTTGAGATATAGTATTTTGGATACCTAGGAATTTAAGGATCTCGAAATATTTAGATATTGTGTGAATTGGAAATATTAGAAATATTTTGCTCTTAAGATTTAGATATAGGGATATTTGTGTCTAGAGTAATTTCCTGTATTTTTTTTTCAAAAATTATGAGTCAGAATGTTTCCACGTGGCGTGTAAGACGCGGCTTTCTTTCAGGTTTAACTTTTTTCTGATTAATCAGCTATGATTGATTTCGAAAAAAAAGAATGATCGTATCTCATTCTATTTTCGTTACTTATAATTGGGATGTACGTATCTTATATAATACTTTAAGATGTAGAATTGATACATTATCGTGAACTTATCCAGAAACGAATTAAAAATTTAATACGTTATATCAAATTTTTATTCCTTTACAGAAATCGTAAGCACGTGAGATTTGTAGTATGATAACGGAAGCCGTTTATAATATAAATTCACTTTCTTTTCGCGTTGTGTAAGAAGTTATTAATCACCTTTATTATGGTCATAAATTTTATCGGACAATAGGTAGGAGCGCCATCGAAATTTCGCAATCGATTCTCTAAATCGAACTTTTTATATTTTACGTAGATCACTGCCCATTTAAATATTCTAAGTAATAACTTTGTTTTGTGTATTTTAACTGTGCTTTTTTTTATTCAAAATCAATTCCTTGGAATGTTTTTCGTGAAATAGTATTAAGGAGCTGTGTCAAGAGATAAGCAGTCCGTGAAATATTTAATGGTGTTTTCAATACAATCGAACAGTATGCCTTGTGTTTGGTCAACAGGTCACTATAGTAACGTTACTCTGTTGCCCTATAAATTCTTTACCGAACGCTGTGTCTAGATTCCTGCGTGAACCTTATCAGGTTATTTTATCATTTTGTGCATTCATTACTTTATTGCCAGTCTATTTATATTTCTGTCCTAGAAATTCCTCGTTGCACATTGTTTCGAAATTCTTACGCTATCGCGTCACGTAAACTAAATTTGTTACATAAACGAACTAAAAAGCTAACGAGAATAGATCTACTGACGAGCATGCAAACATTAACCTATGGACAATTTCAAATATTTCAGAAAAAGTATCATCAAATATTTCGCTAAGAATATCATAAAACATTTTTAAAAACACAGTTTCTCCTTTGTAATTAAACGTTATTGTATATACAAAGTCATCGTACATTCGATTATGTATAGATTTACTTATCTCGTCAATTTTCCTGTCAGGCTAATTCAAATTTCCCGCCGCGGTAATTAAATATGTAGTACAATAATTTGCCGCCATAGCCATTATCGATAATCAAATTTGAACGATAAATTTTGTTACTTTGAATAAAACCTCAACCAGTAAAGTACCGCTATCTTCGAGAGAAAACTGCGATTTCTAGACATTCTAAAAACAAGTTACAGATACGTTTTAAACTGTCCGATATAGCGTTCGTCGATAATCGATTTGGAAACGATTACCGGCTAGACGAAGAAAGTTCGTTGTCCGCCACTTTCTAAACTCTGAACTGTGACCACGATGATTTCGTTTAATTACACTTAGAACGTTGCACGCGTTGATAATCGATTTCGCGTTACAATTTAGCATATAATCAGTTCCCGGGAACAAAACGACCCGTTGTGCCACGTGCACGAGCATAAAAAACGTTTTGGTCGGTGACAGGTGCAACCAGGAAACTTGTTTTTCAAGCAGGCGTTACAGAATATGGAATGAAGCACAGTTACATTCACCACGATAATCTTACACCACCAACACACTTTAATCGGTTACGTTCTACTGATCTTGGACATGTTACATCAACCGTTTAAGTTTTTAACCTGTCTATTGCATAAATTGTAAATCTGTCGTCTGTGATCTAAGCCTTTTTTAATTAAACCTGTATTTCATTCGAATTACCTTAACATGCGTGGGCGTATTAGGTCTTATATTTATACTTCTACTCTTTTATATATTAACTTCATTATCCTATTAAATAATATTTAAAATGCTTAATATTTATAATATTATTTGTATAATTTCATTATTATAAAATTTTATAACAGATCATCGTGCCCGCCAAAATTTGAATTTGTCATGGTGGTACACTGC
This sequence comes from Megachile ligniseca, assembly GCA_945859555.1. Classification (NCBI taxonomy): domain Eukaryota; kingdom Metazoa; phylum Arthropoda; class Insecta; order Hymenoptera; family Megachilidae; genus Megachile; species Megachile ligniseca. The sequence goes on from OX243784.1 coordinate 8,332,274, forward strand.
ACCAACTTTGCAACCTTTTTTTTTATTTAATCTAAACCTTCTTGTAATACATTTTTATTTTTATTTCATTATCTATAACTCTCGGTCTCGCCAGTATTAAAGATGCTTTAAAGTCAATGTACGAACGACACGTGATCGCCGCGCGATCTTAGTATTAAAAATAACAATTTGAAATACTCACTGTACTTCATATTGTTGTGGATCAATATAAATTCCACGATATATTTCTCAGCGTAAATAACACGCGATGAAACGAAGTCACGTAGTAGTCGGAACTGCGATGCATGTACACACACGATGTCGAAACGAAACACGCGCGTCACAAATGTATAAACTTGGCGCAGAAAAACCAATGATTCATCAAATCGTCGATCACTGGGACGCGACACAATCCCATCAGCGATAAATGCCGTTTTATCGAATACTCGGCACAGTTATATACGTTTACTACGTTCGATCGGATCGATCTCACGTGTGGATTATTCAAGTTATTCCGTTTCGAGATAATCGACTCACGTTGATCTGGCGTCTCTCGCCACCTATGCGCGCCCCCTTCGAATCCTCGCGAATAAGAAAAAGAGCTGTTCACTAGAAGTTTGGTTAGGTCAAGTGTTTTCCCGTCGTAGTCTCGAGGAGCACTTGTTGATTCCGGACGAGCATAGTTCTGACCAGAAACGCCGTGAACCACACCTTACGAGAGACTGTATAGTGGATACACGGATCAAGTTGAAAGGCCCTCGCCCGTGAGACTACACTCAGGTGCGTAACAACTAGAGGGCGACTTGGATTCTTCATCGATCCGCGACACCGCGGATCTTTCTTTATGGAGGACGCTTACCATTATTTCACTATTAACGATGTTAACACGTTGTCACACGTAGTGGAGCGTTGTCAGTGAATACTGGGATTTTCAAATCCACAAATATTAAATTTTTATATTCCCAAATTTCTGAATTTTCCAATCTCCAAATTTCTAAATTCACAAATCCCCAAATTTCTAAATCCCCAAATCCCCAAATCCCCAAAACCCTAAATTTCTACATCCACAAATCCCCCAATTCCCAAATTCCTAATCCCTAAATCACCAAATCCCAAATTTCCAAATCCTAATGAGAATACTACAATATTTATTAGCGTAGAAGAAATAGTGAAGTATGTATGATGTATGTAAAAAAAAAATTGAAATATTCAAAAGTCAAGTACATGTAGGTTAAAGAACCGTAAAAACCGGAAGTCTCATAACCCGGAAGGAAATCGAGCAATTCTTCAGGAACATTCATTTTTTTAAAACATTGTCATGTTTCTTTTAAACATAATGTTAAACAACATGTTCTTTTAATTATATAAGACGTTACAAAAATTACTTTAATTGATTCAATTCTAATCAATAATTATGGATAAGGGATGCAAGACTGAAATTACTTTCAAAATTATTCAAGATTAGATAAAAATGTTTCACGTAACAATCACGTGGCTGTAATCCTAAACGTATGGATTGTCATCAGGAAAATTATTCTTTAGCATACGATTATTGAATACTTGTTTCGGAAAAGATGAGTATCTAATACCGCAGCTAAACTTTAGCCTTGCATAGTGCTGTTGAGGTCGGTATGTCTACGGTTTTAGCTTTTACTCTGTGAATCTGGGGATAGCAAAGGCGCAGTATGACATACCGAAACGTCGTATCGCGACTCAAGGTGAAACTTAAGAAGAAACTATCAAATATCAAGGTGAAGTGCATGGGGGCATTCACTGTCATCCAATGATCACCTTTCTAAACCTATTATTATGAAATAGGCAAAAACTTATTATAGTTAATTCTGACTTTCTTTTGGCGAGTTCATTTTGAAATCTTAACAATTTCTCATTTATCTGAATTTTATATTTTTTGTGACATTAAAGGAGTATTATGAAAAGTGAAAGGGTACAACGGAAGTATTATGGAGTCACTATACAATAGTACTGATAGTAGGGAAGTAGATAGTACTGAAGACAATAGTACTGATTCATAGTAAATGAAAAACAGTTACTTATATACAATGATATATTACGTCAGTTACAATGATAATATAATGATACAGTTATAATTATGAAATAGTAACAATTTATATAATTACATAAATAATATAAAATAGTAATTCTTTAAATACATACAATTATAATAACCAAAGATTAATCTTGATATCAGTTTGATATTGATCTTCTTGATATCATATCTATAATCTGTTGGATACATCAATGATCGCTGTCGCAATTTTTACACCTAACATGATTTCGCCAAATGCCTAAAAAATTAATAATCTTACAACATTATCCATCTCAAAAATAATATGTAAACTTGCAAGAATCGAGAATTTGAATGCGACCAACAATGCGAATATATGTCTCTATATTTTCGAGATATTGGGAGGGTACGTAACAATGAAGTATTGCAACAGGTTGAACGGGACACAGCGAAGAAATGAATTTTTTAAGAGATCCGTTATGCCCGCCAGTAAATAATTAGTAAGCACCCAACGTAGCCGGTTAAGAAGTCATTGAAAGACAGTCGTCTCGAGCCGTCCCTGAGCCGTTGTAAAGAGAGAGGGACTAACTACTTGTCTCCAAAACGGGGGTACGACGACGTACCGTACGTTCACCGTGCCATGCCGCGTTCACCTCAGTTTTATCGACGTATTTTTCTCGTTTCCTCTCTTTCCATCGTTCTAACAGTTCCCTGACGCTCGCTTTTACGCGTGCATTGCACACATACCTTTCCATCCCTTACCCGATAACCTCGAAAAATTTCTGCGCCGCACCGCACGGATTAGCGCGAATCTCCTTTGTATCAATCGTTTTACCGCGGTGTTCGCGAACGATCAATCTCGAAACGGATTTATCGGTGTAAATCGCTCGGCTAAGATCTATTCGCGATACACGACATTATTGCCGAACGGTGTATTTAAATCGACGAATAACTCGCCGATGAAGTACGCGGTATCGTTTTACCGATATTCCGCTACGTAAATCGTCAAACCGGTTTCGAATATGTGTCCCGAGAAATTTTTCGAGAATGAAAGAACTTACCTTGCGCGTTCTACTATACGCTTAACCCTTTCATTACGGTGGCCTTTGTCCGGTAACGCTTCCGCATTTTACGACCGATCTAATGATTCGTCACTATTTTCTTGTCTAATTTTATTCCTGTTATTTCGGATAAGCAAATTATACCGGCTACGTCGTTGACTATTTTGAGTTGACAGTGAAGCACCTGTTGCGTTTTTGACTACTCTGGACATTAAATGACGTATCTGAATTGCTTTTTACAGATACTGACGCAACTAGTGCGTCACATATTGCCGCAAACATTATATGACGCACCGGTTGTGTCATTGACGCACTGGATATAGGCTGACGCACCTGGTGTGTCACGGATAGTTTTGAACAGATATTATATAACGCAACTTGTATGTCACCTATTGATTTCAATTGATATATCTTTGCATCTTTAAGTAAAGCATTGTAAAAGTCACTTTTACATAGTAGTAAAGTAACACGTCGTATTATTAAGAATAAATTAATTAACAAGTTGATCTTGATGAACGTATTGTACGATTATTATTTTTGTATTTCACGCTCATTTCAAAACAGTACCATTGGCGTCATCTAAGAGTGAATAGTGGTAGTCGATCCGAAAATTGCATTTTATTCTAAAATTAGTGACTAACGCTTTCTGAGGCGAATAAAGTATTCTATAATGTCAATGGAATTTAAAAAATCGCATTTTATGGACAGTAAAATGCTTAGCTAATCAATAAAATCCAATAAAGTCCCAGTATTCAACTTTAGACCGAGAATCTCAAACTCTGTGGACATCTAGTGGCGAAAGGTATGAACTAATGAAACTACAGTTTCAAATACGTGTAGTTCACCCTGTTCGCCGGAGAGATGGCGCCATCTGTTCCATTCTTTTTTAAATCCAATTAATATTGATTTTATTGATTAATATGCCATATATTTATTAATATTGATGTTATGCTGTTTGCAATGTATTCCGAATGTTCCAAGATGCGAATTATGTGGTCAGAACAGTTTGCACACTAAACTGTATCTCGTCGATAATATAGGGAATGACATAAGAATGACACAAAATTTTCTTTCATCTTCAAAATTTCTTTCAATTTTCTTCTGCAAAAAAGAGCTTACTTGCAAAATTTGGTCGAAATTTAATCATGACGACTGTCGGAAGTTTCCCCGAAAAATTAATATAAAAATTGTATTCAAAGTTTAGTTCCAGATGGTAATAGATGAATGACATTATAATTTTAATTCTTGTCGCTAAGAATGCAGTGATATAATTCCAGTCTCAGTTGATACGACAAAATATGATATGTAAATGGTAAATAAATTTAAAAAAGTTTTGTGCGTCAGCTACAGAAGAAACAATAATGTAATTCATGCTTATTTAGTATAGGATATTTTATTGCTTTCAAACTAAGTACATAGTGCAAAATTGCTTATGAATAGTTTGTAATGAATTCATGTAATCGCCTAATAATTTTTGTGATTTTGATAGCTACGGGACTGCCGGTGTTTCTTGGAAGAATTGCGAACTGTCACACTGCAACGCGGTAAGTATGATTCATGCGATAAGAATTATTAAAAATATCAATATAAATAATATTGATAATAAATATTATATTATACTATCTGTTTCTACAAGTAGAGTTCTATGATATCAAAATTGAAATCATTAAGAATTGTGACATTTTTATTTGATGTGTAAATATATTGATATTGCTACAAATTGCGCAATTACTGTTAATTGCACAGTTGAAAATTGCACAGTGTTGTGTGAAGACATTATTGAAGAAGTTGAATATTGAGAAGGGTTCTGTGCAGTTGATAGAAATTGTGAACTCATTGATTGAAATAATTGATTTGTTTGTGTTAGATTGCCTGGATTTTCAGAATTGTGAAAAATTGTGATAAATTAGTTTAGAAGTGAACCGGTTAATTTCTGATTGATATAGGTGAAAAAGAAATTGGAGAAGATGAATGTATCAAGCAATACCACTACAGATGATGCAACGCTAGATACAGCTAGTGGAAATAAATTGCTAGGAACTGTACCAGGAGCATCAGGTATAATTCAAATTATTGGAGCATCCAAGAAAACAGCTCATGCAATTGTGACAAATTATATGTTGTTCAATTCTTTTCATTGTGTACATTACTAATTGGTATTTCATTATTTCTGAAAACTTGTTTTTTCATTCAAACATTGTAAGGATATAATATTCCAATTTGACATCAATGTTATTAACAATGTTCAAGTAAATGTTACAGCTTCTATGCACTTACAAGAGCATTCAAAGCTATCCAATGAAGAGAAGAACAAAGTACCATCGAAGCAGGATATAATAGATTATTATTCTAAAGGTAAAAAGAAGCTAAATAGACGAAAAGGAGGATGTGCTAAGTGTGGCAAAGTAGGCCAAAGCTGTAGAAAACTTCAAAATCCACAAGTAAGATATGTCAATGATCCTTTATATTGGAATATAAATAAATATAAGAAATTACTAAAGTCAGAAAAATGTATTCTTCATATAATTAACATTGCATTTAGTGATAATAGGAAATGTAAAGTTGTAAATAATTTAGTTATAGCAGGAACTGTGATAACACATATTCTATTTGAAATGAATAAGCAAACCAATATCTGTTACCTTTTGAACACTTTAATTTTCCCACACATTGTTAGATGTCGATGGCGGCACAGTTTTGTAGAGCTCTTCTTGCACTTTACAGAACTCTTCTCTATCGACGTGTAAAATTAATTACACTCCGCACTTGAATTTAAAGTGGAACGTTTTCAAATTAATTATTTAGAATGTCTCTTACTATTACGCGAGTTTAATTACTGATACAAAAACGTGGACGCGCACTTATTTAAATTGCACATAAACTTTCAATACTTCTTCCCTTACAAATTTGCGCGACTATCTTCTAGAACGTTCCACGAGAGAATGGAACTCTCCTACGCGCGGAAATGCACTTTCCCGCGTAACGCTAGACCGGATGTAGGTGTCGCCACAGGTTTTAAGCGCGCTCTAATATGAAATTCGAAAGTATTTAAAAGTAAGGCACGCCTAATATTAAATCAATTTACAATGATGTAATACGCGTTCTTCTTTTTGTATAAATTAAATGTTTTTAGACAATGGCGACTATGTAATTGATACTACTGTTTAGAAATAAACTATTTGTTAATTTAATTGTTGTAATAAGCACTTAGTAACAAATAATTATTATTGTTATATTTCGTGCGTTGAATTAATGTTTAATACCAATCATAAATAATTTAGTAATGTTTGTAATAATCGATCTTTCCTCGTTATAATATAATGATTGACATAAAACCGGTCTTCCCTATAGGATTGCTGCGATTCACATCCACAAGTAAAAAACCGATAAAGATAACGATAACTCGTACAATCAAATTCCTAATTTTCTCTGCATTCTTTTACCGTGTGTTACGGGAAATCTGCGCAAGCGTAAATCTTGGGCACGCATGTGTGCTCCACGTTACATAGAGAAGTTCCGTCCTGCGAGCGGTTCGAAGCGGACGCGCCATAAACCGACTGGACAAAAATAAAAAAAATTCAATTGTAACACAAACTCGTCCGGGTACGAAAAACTCGCTCGCATTAAATCGAGAAATTTGATGAAAATTCGTTCGCAGACCATAAACTTAAGAAAGCTCGAGGGTTAATTTTAGAAAATTGGCAGACTCTCGAATGAAAGTGCGAGTCGCATCGCGTTCGAGCATTTTCTTTCACGACATTTCCTTTGCACTCTGTCGCAACCAATCACGCCAGTGTCAAAGCACTTTGGAGCAGGCGATATGTCGCTGTTCGCCTGTTGCATGCGGCGGGTGAGTTTTGCCATTATAGTAAGCAGACTATCGCTTGATGTGATCCGTTTACATTACACGATACCGCACTTACCGATAATCGGATTGCGTCAAACTCCTACGCGATTCCTTTGTCAACACTGTTCTCCGGAACTGGAGGTACGCGAATGAGGCGCGCTGTTCGAGTCCTACGTCTCATTCTGAGTATCTTTAGATCCACAAATTTTCAAGTTCGGGAGTCACAAAATTATCAAATCACTATACATATATTTCCAAATCCCTAAATTCCCGAATCCCTATATGTCCCACATGTCCTATATGTCCTATATGTCTTATATGTTGTATATGTCCTATATGTCCTACATCTCCCACATGTCCCACATGTCCTATATGTCCCTATATGTTCCATATGTCCAAATTCCTCAGTTCCTCTGGAATTCTCAAATTCCCAAATTTCCAAGTCCTTAAGTTCCCAAATTCCAGTACTCTCCAGTACCTAAATTCTCAAATGCTTAAATTCTTAAGTCCCTATACCCCCAAATTCCTAAACACCGAAATTTCCATATTCTTCCAAAATTCCTAAATTCTTCAAAAAATCCCTAGATGTATCGTAGTCTCCAATAAGGCACAAATTGAAATTCTCAATCAAGTCGTATCTTCCTCCTTTTTCACGATATTAGAAACCTAATTATAGTCACAAAATATTAAAATCGAAAAATAAAGACGAGATGTTACTAAAAAAGTTGTGAATTCTTGCACCCCCAAGGTCCTACGTGTTATTATCTAATTCGTCTTCGATTGATCTTATTTATAGCGTAGTAAAAAGGGAAAGTAATAAAAAATATGTGGAAGTTATAAAAAAAAGTGGCAATGAAAAACGGGGTGGATTTTAGTTTTTTAAAATTCGATGGAGAAAGCTAGTCAATTGGAAGTAATTCGCGCTTAAAAATAACACGAACGTTGAAAATAATGTCAGGGATAAAAGGTGCTCGCTATATTATCGTCTGTTTAAAAAAGAGAGGATTAGTATGTTCAAAGAGGAACGTTAAATCAAAAAACAAGCAGCGTAAACGATCTTCAGATACAAAATTCCACTCCGACATTATCGATTCGATATTTAAAGATGAATTGAATATCCTTAAAGAGAACTGCGACAATATTTTCTTAACTTACATCGTAGAAGGGTATTTTTAGACTCCAGATTATTTTCACTTCGAAATATCGCTTTCAAGGATCTTTTTGTACGTCAGACTTTAGGTTAAAATATACGTGCACTTTTTACAAAAGTTTTTTTATTAAATTGTTACTGTTTTTATTTCACTTGTGATCATTTTTCTCATTCAATATAATTATTACAAATTATCTTCTTGTATGTTGTAACGTAGGTATTACAAAATATCTTTATTTTTTTACATTTACAATAATTCGCAATTTTATATTTTTTACTCACCCTGGCAAAACTTACATATTTTTTCTATTATTGAGAACATTTTGTTTAAGACAGTGCTTTCTTGTGGTACTAAAAGATATCTGAATATCAACTCGAAAATAGTTCGGAAAAACCACCCCTGTAAAAATAAAAATTTAACGAAGCGCACTGCAACCGAAGACAGATATTTGTCAAAAAATGTAAAACGAAAAAAAAAAAGAAGAAATCGGTCGATTTTTTCCGTGGCTAGCCTTAATTCTTGCTCACCCCTGTCGTTCAGGTGGCAGAATCGGTAAACAGAAAAATGAAGTTAACTTCGCGTTACGGGGTTGACGGGGGATAAGGGAACGTGTCCGACGTAACTCGCTAGGGTGAACGGATACATTTTCCGCTACTTAACGGATTTCATGCTCAAGTGTCAAAGAGATCGCGTCCTTGCTCTAATCAGCGTCGTTTATTAATAGAGAAGGACTTTGGTTTTGAAAATTTTCTTAGAATCGTCGCGCGTTTGCGGACTCGAAAAAAATCCCGCTTTAAATGGCGGACGGGATGAACCTATTTAATTTCAAAAGCTTCGAGTAACAACGTTTTTACAACCCTTTCTCATTTTTACATTGATAACATTACATTTACATTTTAATTCTAAGAACGTTACGATTTTTATATTTTTCATTTTTAATGACATGTAGATAGGGTAAAAAATAAGCGATGTAGGTTTTTCATTGGATACATTTGTAGAATTTGTATATTGTTGATTAACATGGATATTTGAGAGCATAGGAAGTTGAGAATCTAGAAATTTAGAAGACAGGAATTTTGGGGATGTAAAAATTTTGAAATGTTCAGATTTAGGGATCGAGTGATTCTACGTTCTAAACTATCTCATATATTTATGAATCATGAATCAGTCGATATGAAATGCAATTCATTTCTATAGTACATCTGTTTTGTATAATAGAATCATCGAGGAATGGAGGAGGCACGACAGCAGGCACTACTGAAGGAAGCACCGGAAATATCGTGGGAAAACACATTAGGTGCACCGGACGGAGTACCCTTTGATGACGACACCACAGAACTGCTAAGAAAATGCATCGATGTCTCCACACCGACACCCACGAACCTCGCACAGATCATCAAACGCAGCGAGGCTTTCCCTATCAATTTTCCAGTGAAAACGGTCAGATGTTCCAGTTTGAGAGATAGAGGAATTAGCACGGACATCCTTGAGGTACGTTCTCGGAATCTCTGGCGGAGATCTGTATAATCTCTACTCAGAATATATAATATTCTTGTATATAGCCTGTTCTCACGGTCAGTGTACAGGGTGAGCACATCTAAAATAACTCGTTATATCAAGATACGTTTGAAATTTTAGCTATAGAGCTTAAATAGCTGAGGAACTTAGGTCTCCACAGATGTCCAACTATTTAATTTATGTTATTACATTGACTTACCTGCGTATTATAAAAATGTCATTGCAATTTGTAGATGAACGCGAATTCGGTTTACCCCTTGATACACGAGGCGATGTTACCACTACTTGCTAGATGGCTGAAGCACAAACGAACGCACGGCAGTGCCATCGAAAGAGCGATGTACCAAGACATGGGACTTGTACAGTTCATTCACAGATTGTTAGAGAAACGAGCCGTGCACTTTTTTGGAGCCAATGATAAGTGGAAGCTGATCGACGGTAAAACGGGCGTACAGGGATGGGAAAATGTCGGCACGGACCACGAAAAAGAACCCCTTGTTAGTATTACTATAGAAATTATATAAAATAAATAATACGTGTTATAATTTTGCTGTAATTTGATGAAAGTAGTATCACGTGTAACCACCCTAGTGTCTATAATTCTGTTACTGCAGGTTCTAACGAAATGTTTGTCGTACGACGAAATTAAATTGTCCGCAATGGTGGCGATGTCTTCCCACACCGAATTCATCAACGACGGCTCGCGAGAGAATAGAGGCGTTGTGAGTCCCGATCCAGACTCCGTACAACCCAGAGGAGTGGTTATAGGTGTCGTGGGAACAAGGTTTTTTGTGCTTATTTATCGTTAACAAATGTATCGAGACACAGTTTTACTTTTAACGAAGTTCATTGTATCTTTTATCTTTATTGTCCACAGATTCTCACGACCCCGCGTGATGGAGTACCAAGATATACTTATTACTCCTCTGCAGAACACCGTGGAGAATGGGTAATTTATTCTTTCTTTACGTATTGCAAGTATACAGGAATTTCTGTGATTTCGATGTTGGTTTTCAAGTTTACAAATCCTCAAGATCTAAGTACGCAAATTTTGCAAGTTTCTAAAACCCAAACTTCTGGAAATGTTAGAACTCAAGATATCTTAACATTTTTTAATCTTTTGATAGATACGGACCAACGGCAACACCAAACTCGGAAGACGTGCATGATTTGAGGGTTGTATGGTCAAAATTTTACGGCGAGGATTATCATCCTTCGCACGAGGAAGCGGTGAAGCGGGTCAAATCGAAAGACAATAAACGATACCTTTCTTTGTGTAATGAAACCATCTTCGACATCGAGAACTACATGAAAAGGACGTTGCTCACTGTGGAGATCATACTCCTAGAAGCGAATACTCGAGCTGAGAAACAAAATACAACTGCTTTCATACATGTTGTGGGCTTTGGTCTAGGTTAGCACCTAAACGAATTTATTAAATTAAGTTCATTTCGTAATATATTTTAACAACGAATGAAACTTTCAGGTGTATGGAGAATAATCCAAGATCAGGAAATCTACTTTTTGAAGACGTTCGAGATCGCCATAAAGAAGATGAACAAGAAGCTTAGATACGTGTCGGACATAATGTTCGCTTACTTCAATCAACAGAAATGCGGCGACGCAGGAAATGGCGACTATCTTGGAGGTTTGCTAGCAATATCGTCGCATTCTTGCAACGAGAACACGTACGGCAAGCAATTTATCCTCTACCTTTCCAGATATAAGGATCCACTTCGCTCTCAGAGAACCTCATAGCAAACTGTTCAGACCTACGGACGCTAACAAGCTTCTCGTGGTGACGTACGCTTGGGATGGAAACGCGTTACCAGGTTAATTGCAAAAGTTTTTTTGAAAAGATTCTTGAATCAAATGTTTTACCTGTGATACAAATAGCTTTCAAGTTATTTTGAATATGATCAACATTATTAGTTTTTAATATAGTACTGATAAAACAATGTAAGTCTTATTCCGAGTTGAATAATGTGAAATGTTAGCTAATCAGAAATATATCGAGTACTTGAAATTATGAATAATGTATTAACTTCTTTTTTGTTCTTTTTGCAGGAAATGAATTCTGGTGCGGATATTTGTCATCGAGCGGCGATCCTGCGGCAGCTTGCAGCACTCAAGTCGCAGAATTGCACACAGCCAGAATAAATCCTCGAGCTTGCGGCGCAAGTTTGCACGTTGCGTCGGCAGCACATGGTATTCTGCACATATCTGACTACGCGAAGCTACATCTTGCTTAGGTGAGCCATAGTCGTTTGCTGTTTACAATACACCCATGTGTATACCAAAATGTCCCGAACACTAAGAAAAGATTTTCATGCTTCTATACATATCCAATTCAAAATGCGATAGTAATGTGCTGTCTTATTTTTCGAAATTAGACTTTGAGATTTTGAAATTTCAGAACTTCGGAACTTTGGATCTTTGGAATTTTGAAACTTTGGGACCTTCAAGTCTTGGAACTTTGGGTCTTCGGAGCTTTGGAAATTTTGGATTTGTACAACTTCGACTTTTGGGATTTTGGCACAAAGGAATGTGGCGGTTTCACTCCTACTCCTATTTTCACTCTGTGGCGTAGGAGTGAAACCGCCAATTTCTATACTTTATGATTTCGAGACTTCTCAATTTTAGGACCTCGATAGTTCAGAATTTTGAACATTCGGGACTTCGAAACTTAGGGATTTTAACTTTAATAGTTCTTTGGGAATTTTCGTATTGTGAAACTTAAGCTTTGAAAAATATAGTCTAAATGCAACGAGGGAAAGTGCATATTTTGTTTAACACTGGATGTAATCCTACTAACAAGTTCCTTTCCTAACGAAAACGGTTTTGCACGAAACAACTAGTTTAGTATTCCTTCCACTGCGAGTTGATTCATTTAGTAATTAATAAATTGAGTGACCATAGACACTTCAGTCTTTTGGGACTGTAGGCAAATCTTAGATGAATTAAGAGTAGTCCTAAGATCCTCATCCTATGTAAAGCACGCATACAAGCCAGTGATGTGATATTTACCCTGAACCTTTCATCTAGCAAAAGCCTAGCAATAAGTTACATGCCCGCGATAACCTTGCACCCGTTTGCTTCCGGAAGCAGGAGAAGGCCTGCCCAGTGGGCACTGGTCAGCGAAGACCATCTCGATCTCCTCGCAGTCAAAGGAGTCGTAGCGCGGACGTAGACTGCCTGAAGAAATACACGGAGAGACGAGTGGAGGAGAGAAGACACACCGAGATCCCGGACACCAGCAAGCTGGATCCTTCGAGGTGGATCCCGTTACCGAAAACGATCGGCCGAGTGCAGAAATCCCCGCAGTCGTCGAAGGACGAAGAGAAACGTCGTTCGATCACCAGCGAGCCCGACGAGAACGCGATCGACAAAGCGATCGCGAAGAAATTATCTCCTACGAGGGAGGAAGAAACGGCGACTGCTGCAACGGCGGCGAGAGGAGCTGACGAGAAAAACGACGGCACGAGCGGAAGTCACAGATCGACGGCCGGAAGGAGCCATAGCACCGACGTTGGCCGCGTTAAGAACGAAAAGCTGATCGAGGAACGAAGGCATACGGAATGCAGCGACCCACGAACGATCGCGACGAGGTTGACAGAGCACATTTTCCTAGTCAAAAAGAAACCAATGCCGTGAACGAATCCGATAATGTGACGCTCTCGTAAGACCGTGATTAAAAAGTACCGAGACGTTCCGCTAAACTGTAATCTAGAGGTACACGTTAACTATGTTTGTCGATGCAAATTGTATATGTACATAGCAATAAAGTAATTCGATGTCCGGTCGTTGTATGGATAGAGATGTATAAATGGCACGAAAAAAAAGATAGATAGAAAATACATATATATGTATATGTACAGGTCTCGTTTGTTCGGTTATAAAAGAAGCGTTGATTAACTGACCGTTTCTGGCGTTAGAAAAAAAATGTATCCGTGTCTCGACAAGTTGGGTTTCTGATACCAAATAACTTTAGGTGGCTACCGCAAATTAACACCTCAAGGTTCCGCTACGACGCGTCACCGTTCGCGAGGATCAGCAACAGCTGCGAAATCACGAAAAACGCCGCGACCAGGTGGATGACGTTCGTCAAGAACCCGTCACCGTGTCCGATACCGCGAATGAACCCGGAAAGAAAATCTTCCGCGACCGACGCGTGTTGCGCGAACAACGGATCGCCCAAAACGGCGAAAAACGAATCGCCCAAGTGGGAACCGATCAGAAAGTTCGCGCCTCCGCCGGCGAAGACGGACACGGAACCTGTGCAGAAACAAGGTGAGGGCAGGTTTTTCATTATTCGTGGGTTTATTCTTCGCTTCGATGTTGGACGGTACTACTCTCGATTCTCCAGATCACACATTCTTAAAACTCCTAAATCATCAAATTCCGAAATAAATAAAGACCCAACTCTCTATTTCTATCTCCTTATCCAGACGAATACATCTTGAAACTCCCAATGTCTCAGTGGCTCGGATCTCCAGATCTCCAAACTATCAAAATCTAGTAAAATATCCAAATCTCTCAATCCTCAAATCCTTAAATTTCCAAAATCTTCAGATTCAGAATCTCCAAATCCCCAACTCCTTAATTTCTAAGAGCCTGTGATCCTTAGAATCTCCAAATCCCAAAATGACCAAAATCTTCAGATCCTCAAAATTCCTAAGACCCCAAATTCCCTAAATTCCCAAACTTCCCTCGATGAAAAATCTGTGACAACCGTGTACTGACTATGTAATTATAATTGCACGTTCATCAATGGCAAATTGACGAGTGAATAATTGTAGATGAGACGGGATCGAATCGAGATTCACCAACGATGAAGCAGTCGCCTGACGCCAACGAGCAATCGCAAAGACTCACCCAACGTATGAGAGATTTGTACGATTTCAAAACGGAAAATGAATGGCCAAAAAGGGCGACAAACGCTCGACGTGGTAACTCGTGGATTAGCAAAAGTAGCAGCGAGGAAGAGAAAAATAATCAATCGATGCGTAGGAACAGTCAAGACTTGGAGTTTAACAACCGATTTAATGTTATTAAGGTGAGGGTTAATTACTCAGGTAATCAGATAATTATACGTAAAAGCGTCTCGTCTCTGAAAGTAATGTATTATAATTGCTGTACCTTAAGTTATACTGGATACTCTTCAGTAAGAATATCGATTAACATGACCTAATTTAATTTAATCTAATTTTAACATAATCATAATTCTAAGTTAATCACTACTGATATGAATGGATCAAACATGAGTTTAACTTAACCTACCCTAGTGTTAATGCGAGTATAATATAATCTCACATAATTGAATGCAATCCTCTTATAATCTTTTATCTTGTATCTGTAATCTAACCTAACCTAATATAACCTTAATTCTAACCTAACCTAAACCTTAATTTACCTAATCTCATATGAGTAAACTTAACCTACCTGAACCTAGTCCTAATTCCAACCAAAATACAAGTAAAATCATATACTTGTGAGACCTTTTTATGTATAATTACTATTACTAAACACCACGTTCTTAATCCCTAAACAAATCTATAGGTAAACTACTGACTTTAACACGCCACTATTACAGACATAACCGAGTAATTAATTTCCCCAAAAACATTTCACCAAACTAATCCCCACAGCTGAAGGACACAAAGGTGCAGTCGGACCACCAGGATCCTAAACGAGCGGTGAAAAAGGACCCCGATGTTCTAAACAGCGAATACGAAGAGCGTCTGCGTAAATTCAACGAAAGACTAAGATTCAGCGAGGACCTGGGCGTAGTGAAACCAAAATTGAAAGAAAGACGAACGTTCTCCGACGATTACGAGGAGAAGACTCGTCGAGCATCGACGCGATCCGCCCGCAGCGAGGCGTCCTCGCGTCTCAAGCAAAAGTCCGAGGATTCGGAAAGTCGTTATCCGATCGAGAAGAAGAGGAGTTCGGACGCCAGCAGCAAATCCCGAGGGAGCTACGCCGAGGTGAATCCCGTGAAAAGAGATTCCAGGATCAGCGACGTGAGTTACGCGAGCATCAGCAACAGCAACGCGAAACGAGCGAGCGTGGATTGCAAGGGCAGCAACAAAATGGTGGAACTTCCGCCAAGAAGAGCCTTCAGCCAAACGGAAGAGAGACCTTCGGCTCCTGTTCCTCCTGTCGAATGGAACGACGATCGTTACGCGACTGCTCGTCTGAAGGAGATCTCCGAACGCCAGAAGAGGGACAGTACCAGATACAAAGTGTACCTTACCTAAGGAAAGAGCAATGTCCCAACTTATTACCAGGGTACAAAATGAACGACAATCGGATTTGTAAATTCGTGTTTCATCTTTTTTATTTTGTCGAGACAGACTGTTAGGAATTGTTGTAATAGTTGGCTTCTTTTTGACATGTTCGGTGTACAAATTTGTCGATATGTGTATCGTTCGTGATGGCAGTTTTGTATGTGCGATTTTGTAGACTATACACGTTGATGTCTTTTGTGAAGTTCGACGAAGATTGTACTTTGGAATCGTGTAAGATTGAGGTTGTATGCGTGGAGCAGATAACGATGTACAAACGATGTAATACGATTTAACTAATAAAATATTCTTTGAGAAAGATGACACGCGGTTCTCTTTGCCGAGGTACATCTTTCTGCGATATATTGCACTTGTACGAGCTTCGGAAAGTATGGGTAGAATCGAAGAACTTTTCAGCAAATTTTAAGTTATATTAGTGATAGATTGCAATCTCTTTTGGTCGTGTTCGATTCTTAATATTTTTATGTCGACCGTGTTTGGCAATACATGTACTGTGGACTCTTGTTACATGACCACCATATTGTTGGTTGAGCTCTTTGCTGAGACTTTCATGTGCAGTTATGGTACTTTTGCACTGTTGTAGAGTACTAAGAGATTTAGAAATTTAAAAATTACAAATTTTATAATTCTGTTTTCAAATTCCCTTTTCATTTCTCTTTAAATTGTCAAATCCCTAAATTCCCAAATCCCTAAGTTCCCAAATTCCTAAATTCCCAAACCCCCAATTCCCCAAATTTAAATTTCCAAATCTCAAAGTTCTCTTTTCCAATATTCTCACTCAACGCTACGTCCTACTTTCAAACAATTCTATTACTTTCACAAAACTCATTTGAATAAAAAATCCTTAACAATCCACGCATTTTCCTTATTTACGCTCTACGTTTCTAAAATCGTTACGAAAACCCGAGTTCGAGTCTTTAACGAACGCCATTTTCACTCTTTTCCTCATAGGTACATTGTGCGAGGGTAAAACCTTGCAGTCCCTGCTTTGCGCAGAGTCGTCGTCCTCTTTTTCGATCTTCAGCCTCTTCTGAGCACAATTTGCCACGTTTCCATTGACAGTGGACGCGTTACTTGTCGTGGTACCACTCGACGAGCAATTCGTCAAAATACTTGAACTGGTTATAACTTGACCATTAACTTGAGGCGATTTTGGGAAATTCGAAGGTCGGGAACCATTTGAAGAACGTGACAAACTTCCGTTACTCAAAGCAACTGGTGCTAATGGGTTCTGGATTGATGATGGCGTCACGCTTCTCTTGTTGGGTATACCATGACCATTTGGAGCAATCATCAACAAATTATTTCCGTTTTTGTCACAAACCACCTGTGGACAGTTACCTTATTTTAGTTATCTTATTCAAATAATAACAGTTCAAAATTAATCTTTAAAATTAGTCATCGTTAATTAATCATTAAGCAAGCACTCAATAAAAATTCTTAATCTCTCAGATTACTTTGAATTAAAAATTCATCCTCAATTTTCAGTTAGAAAATTCCATCAACGATAATATAAAAATAAAAAAAAACTTACAAATAAATGAGTACAAATATTATTAATTAGTGTTTAATTGAAAACTTCATTAAGTAATAACATTACCTTACCTGTGAAACAGGATGCTGCAACTGTGTCTGTCCAGAGAAATTCGTTCTGTACGCATGATTTTCGTTTACTTTCTCCTGCTTCAGCAACGAAGACTTTGCGTGATATATGGCCGAGTTTTGATTGAACGTAGGCTCACACTTAATTCGAACTTCGTGATGCGTGATTTCGTTTCGATCTTGTGCCTTTTGCCATTCGAGGACGTTGCTTAACAGCCTAATATACCTGAAGAATAATTTGTACTGTCATAATGGGTTTCTAGAATCGATGTTTAAATAGGTTACCTGATCGCCATACGCAGGATCTCGTTTTTGGATAATTTTTTGTCAGGAGGATGTGTGGGCACCAATTTTCGAAGTTCAGCGAAGGCACCACTGACGTTTTGCTGTCTCCATCGTTCGCGACTGTTTGTGAACAGTTTTCGAACTCCTAAAGTGCCTACCCGAGGCGTGGGTGAACCCAGGTGACCACCACCGGAAGAGGAAATACCATCTAGCTATGAAATTATTGCGAATGCTCTTAAAAATTATCGTTCGAATCAAAAGAGGAAGTTATGTGTTCTTGTTAGAACGAGACTTCATTTCCAAGTTAATTTAATTAATTTCCAAATCCTCAAATATCGACTATCGAAAATTTCCAAATACCCAAACATCCCCTACCCAAAATTTCCAAATTCCCAAACTTTTAATTCTCCGAATAAAACCGCAAAATTCCAAACAAAAATTTTGAAATTGCCATTTCAATATTATCTAACTGAATCGTCGAACTCGCAGAATGAAGAGATCAAATAACCAAATTATCATGGTAGACCAAATAAAATCGATGAAATTTGTATTTATACAAAAATGTTGCTCACGGAATTAATGCGATCTCTTCGTTTCTTGCCTTGATCCTCATCCTCGTCCGTATCGTGCGAATAAAACTCATCCGAAAGTGTAGCCTCCTCTTCGGTGTCTCTCGGTGTACCTGGTGAATCTCCAGCTTCCTCCGGAAGTTCTCCTTCGGCCGACAAAAGCGAATCTGCCGGAGAACCATTTTCGTTGTCTACCGTTCCGGTACAACCATTGTACGTCAGCATCGACTGTAATTTACGAATAACACTGGATCTCCTGCTACTAAAGCAAATCATTCGTTTGTTACTCGTTTAATTACATCTAGTCGAGAGATCGCGAATTAATTAACACTGAATATTCGTAGGCTCCCCGGTCGCGTGACACGATTAGATGGTCGATGACAAAAGACGCGGGAAATCTGCAGTTATCAGAAATAAAATGAACTGACATAGCGCCAACAGGATGCTGCTATCGCACCCTCTACCATTGTCCCTGACATTCAACAGATATGCACGTCACTCGTTTCAGAAATTTACAGTCTTTTTGTCCGATGATCTTGTCAATATTATTATATTCGATGAAACTTAATCTGTCAACTTGCACATTTTTTCTACAGTTATCAGTTGCAATTAATTCAATTTAAGTATCAATCGATTGTACAAAATATATTGAAAATGATAATGAAATGCGATAACATTTTAATCGTAGTAATACGTTTGATTGAACCGATAAATGCAATTATAGATGTGCTTAATTAAACCGATAAAAATAATTACACGTATCTAATTAAACAGATAAAAATAATTACGTACTTGTTTAAACCGACAGAAATAATATAATAGAACCAATCACAGTAATTATACTTGAACAAATGATAGTAATTAAAAATATATTCACTTGAACCAACAACAATAATTGCATTCGATTAAATCACCAATATTTAATTCAAATATGAATAGTCGTAAAATAAAAAAGGTCGCAGCACAGAGTTGATCGATTTCCACAACAAAAGACCCTTACCATAATAAAAGTCAAGTTTTCGAGCACTTTCACGCGACACCGTCTTAACGAAACAATAACGATTTAAGTTTATTCAGAGGGACGGCGGACACTTTTCCCGGACAGATTTGACCCGGGTTACGATAGTGGCTTGTTAAACCGACTGACGAGAGCAGACGGGACGATTTGACTAATAGTAAGCACGATACAACCCCCGGGAAAATGAATTTTGCGAAGGCGGAGCGCAAGCCTCATGGGTGGAGCTCCTCTCTGGACCGTCCCATACTGTTCCATGCGTAGCATCCCTTCAGACACCCTTAGGTCGCTGTTAAACCCCGGTGTGTGACCAAAAAAAATATCGATTGCACAATTTGAAAAACATCAAATGTATTTTAATTTTTGTTAGGGGTTGTAAACGTTTATGGAAGTCAGTTATACCGAAACAGTTTTGTGTATTGTTGATCAGCAATTTTAGAAGTCATCGATATTTCATCGATGCTAAATATCATAATAATTCAAAATGAACGCAGGTTAAAAATTCAAGCAAGAACATAGATGTACTTGGGAACGTCTGTTAAGTGTTCATAAAAAGAAAATATAATTTCGTATCATTGAAAATTTTGACAGACATTATGGTTATAAATCGTTATAATACGTGGTCGTACGATTGTGATAGGTGAAATTAAATTGGCTCCCACGCAGATTCGTCGTTAATAGCGCTCGAATGAACACGATCGCAGATTTAATCATTTAATCGGGATCGTACGATGACACTCTCTCCCTTGATTCATCCCCTTGGAAAATCTATACCACCCTCCGGAGGTGTCACAATAAAACAGCTCGTGGATGGTGGCCACTTGACAACGGCCACGGATATTCTCACCCCTAATGTATATTAAACAAGGCTCCCTTTTTTCGTACACCCCTCTCGACCCCCGTTGACTTTGCGGACTGACGCTAATAAGAATCTAATTGTTTGGGAACGTTGAAGATCAAAGATGTTGAAAATAAAGAAACGGGGAATTTTAGTGCAAAGACTGTTTTATTATTTTAATATACTATTGATGTATTTTTCATTTTTGTGAATTTTCTAAATTTCTATTTCCATAGATTTGTACTTCTCTGAATCCCTATTTGTATAGATCCCCATTTCCCTAGATCCCTATTTTCCTGGATCTAAATTTCCCTAGATCCCCAGTTCCCTGGATCTCTATTCCCCCATATCTCTATTGCCCTAGACCTCTATTCCCCTAGATCTCTATTCCCCCATATCTCTATTGCCCTAGACCTCTATTCCCCCATATCTCTATTCCCCTAGACCTCTATTCCCCTAGATCTCTATTCCCCCATATCTCCCTGCAGATTTATAGATTTTTTGTACACCTATATCCCCAGATCGAATAATGAAACGTAATACTAAATGTTTGAAAAATGATAGAACACTGTGCAAAGATATTTAATAATGACGTAATTGATTGCAGCGATATAATCATATACCATATACCAAGAATTATCATAGATTATCGATGCAGCTACTCTAGATTACAGTTTTCCTTTAACGATTATTAGATTTATTTGTCACAGACATATTTGAAGAGTAATCGTGCTGTTATTTATATAAAACGATTGACTCAAGCAGGAATGTTTCAGCAAACATCTGTTGTCCAAGATGAAAGAACACTATTCCAGTTAGTATGGTTTTTGATAAGGGTGCTGATTAGATAAGACACGCGTCGATATTCTTTGCCGTTTAATTGTACGGGAAGCATTTTCGAAGCTAATGTTAATGAGATGAAACAGGAAGAAGGTGGAGACAGAGACTTAGTCACGAGTTTACTCGTATAGAGTTTGCAGATAACGGAGAAACTTTAGCGATATATTTTTTGTTCGCGGTTAAAAATTAACAATTACATGAATGGAGGAATCAAAGCTTATCGAGGAAAATTATACTTTAATTAAGTATTATAATTTATTTATAATACCTGTACAATTTGATTATAATATTGTACTATTTGTAACCTCTTGTGAACAATGATTTAAAAAATGTGTAAAATAATTGTTTTTATATAAGTTTGATCTTTTCTCAGTTGCAGGGGTGTCAAGGATATTTTAAGACCAGCAATTTTTTTTAATACCACTATTAAAGTTTCGCTTTTTAAGTTTATCGACACCTTAATCTGGAAATAAAAGGCGTATAAGCGACACGTGTGTCAGCCTTGAATGAAGTCACGTGCCTTCATACGTAATGTACCATTCGAGGGGTGACTTTTTTCCGATCTTCGCTAATCCGTTATTGCGACCACATATGTGCAGAAGGATGTGGTAAAATTTTGGTAAACATTAAGTATTTCATTTTAACTTGTAATTATCAATATATTCATGGTTGTTTGATAGTTGTGTCAAGTACCATGTGTCGTACTTAATATGATATGTATATGAGAATATACATACAATAAATAATGGGGTGTTAGACTTAGTAATATTTCAGTAGACATAATTGATTTTTTGAAAATAATTTGCTATAGAAATATTATTATGCATATATCATATATGTACACATATGTTTCGAAAAGGGAAAAACATTCGATGATTGTAATAATAATTTGTAAATTAATTGTAAGCAATCTCGTTACACATATAAATTTTACTCCATGAGTTTAAAATTCACCTGTGTAATTGCAAATATTGACACGTACACGATTATTTGTATTAAAAATTGATTTTAAAAAATGCGTCATTAGAGTAGAAAAAGTGAAAATGACGCAAATGCAGCGAATATGAGATTTCGATAAATTCCCATCGGACCAACAAAAGCACCCTAAAAAGTGGTTAGGGGTTGGTTTTGTAGCGGTTTCCCACAGGTTTGGCAATATACAGCTCAATTTGCGCGTGCCAACGAATACGAATTAGGTATTAGCATTATCTCCGTGAAATATACTTTCGTTATCATTAATAATTGATAACATATTCTATTCATCACTGTCAACGTTACTACCTTGTACTATACGCAATACAAATTCTGTAAAGCAATTTTCTTTCTCAAATATTTGATAACTTTATAACGTTGAAAGTTTAAAAAAATGTCCGTTTTCGGAATAAACATAATATCGATACTCACCTAATACTCTTATGGTACTTTCTTACTATTAGTGGATGATGTTCCGGAACTTGAACAATTGCAAGTCCGATAAGAATCGCACGTGGAAAACAAACACTAATAATTGGATTAATATGGGGCGGCTGGTTGACGGCGATAACGAAAATTGATTTCACCCGCGTGCCCCTCCGCCCTCCCTGCACCCCATGCTCGTTGTGCTCCTCAGCCTAAACCTGGTATGGGGATTCTATTTGAACGCGTTGACGTTTCATGGGACACTGCGCAAACCCGACGACACGCCTCTTTTCTATTGGCACAGCTTGCACACAATAATTCTTATACGCGATCGACCATATTCCATTCACGTTACGTTTTTCATGCTACTGATCTACCATCATTATTTCATACACCGGTACCTTTCATGGTGTTTGCAATTTACAAACTTTTTTACGCGAGGGTGGAAAGAAAGATTAAAAATTTGGAGGGTGGAAATTTGAGAAATTGGAAATTTGAGAGATTAAATATTTAGAGGGTGAAAATTTGAGAAATTGGAAATTTGAGAGATTACGAATTTAGAGGGTGGAAATTTAGAGGGTTTGGAAATTTGAGAGATTGAGAACTTAGAAGATTTGAAATTTGAGAGATTAAAAATTTAGAGGGTGGAAATTTGAGAATTTGGAAATTTGAGAGATTGAGAACTTGGGAGATTAGAAATTTAGAGATTAAAAATTTGGAGGGTGAAAATTTGAGAGATTGAGAATTTAGAGGGTGGAAATTTGAGAGATTGAGAATTTGGGAGATTAAAAATTTAGAGGGGGAAAATTTGAAAATTTGGAAATTTGAGAGATTAAAAAGTCGAGAGATTAAAAATTTGCATATCCAAAAATTTGCCAATTAATGAACTCGAAAATCTACAAATTGAAACATTTTCGAACTAGAAAATTTACAAACTTAAACTTGCAAATTCTCTTTATAAATCAAAAGTTTCCAAAACACCCTTCTTCGTACATTCCTTTTCGAAAGAAACTGTACCAGAGTATAGAGGGTAACATTTGGTCTGAAAAATTCAGTGAAACTACGGAGACTGCGCGTAACCAGGAGTGTTCGGTGCTGATAAGGGTTGCTCCGCCCTGAAAAGCCCCAGGAGCCATCCTGTCGCACCCCCTCGACCATAGAATCGCAGGGTCAAGTTGTCGGGAGGCTCTTGCACTGACATGAAGTATTAATCTCACGGATTAGGAGGACAGATAGGACGGAGATCAATTTTTAAGATGTTCGAAGGCGGTAAAGGATTAGCCCAGCTTCTTAATTAGCATCGTTTTTGTCACGCTACTTTTTCGCTCGAAACAATCTCTCTACAAACTTTTTTATTGCTTTTCATTGTATCTTGCTGATTTTTAGAGCTTATTTCTTGTTTGCAAATGACATTTATTTGTGGCGATAGTTGTTTTTAAATTGTTATTATTTTATATTTATTTATATGTAGTAATAAGAATTGTAGTAGTTGTAGTCTTTACATTATTATAATTTTTGTACTATTGTAGTCTTCATACTATTATTTTCTTTATCTTCATACTATTATAGTTTTTATATTATTATAATCTTTATGCTCTTAAACTCTTTATACCACAATTTTCTTCATATTATTACAGTCTCAACTATTATAGTCTTCATATTACTATAATTTGTTTGTATCGAGTTCATTCTAAATTGTATCCTAAATAATTACAACAGTAACATGCATCCATATTGTGCTTCACAGCAACGAACGCATTAATAAATTATTTTCTCTACAAGGTATTAAAACAAATAAATAACAAGTTTGACGTAGTTGATTCTTTTTTATTGAAAATATAAATGCCCATCATCTATAAAATTAATTTGATAATCACAATTGGTGGAAAATATTTCCGGTACTTACAGCGAGATAATGTAATGATACAATAAATTAAAACGTCTGAAATTGTATAGCAAATGAAACATTTTGCGATAACAAGATAATTATGAACCTATAAGAATATTCTGTGATGTACGATTTCGATCAACAGCGTTTAATACTTTCGCGTGTAAATGGAATTTTTGTCAACGTAGAAAATTAATTGATCTGTTATTATATTGATTAAATTTGACCGAGAGACAGAGGAATTAATTGGATGATATAAAAGTCAACAAGAACGGATAGAGACACTCTATATCGATAACGAAAGAAAAAAATCTTGTTACTCGTTGACGTAAAAGAGTATCGAATGGTCTTAATCTATGTTAGTGTATCGTAAACAACTTGTACGACCAATCTACAGTATTTTAGACAAGCTACTTGTATTTTTACATCCAACTGTATCACATGATTCACTTAAACCTAGACTGTCATTATTTAATATTTTTCTCATTTTTTTGGAGAGTTAATCCATTAATACACAAAGATGCGTGTAAACTAGTTATTTTACTTTTCATTTTTTTTTTTATTTAGTTATGTATTTTGAATTGTGTCTGCAATGGTTCATTCTTCGTTTGGGAATTCGTAAATTTCTTATTTCGAGTATTTGAAATTGAGAATTTTTAGGCTTGGGAGTTTGGGGATTTGGGAATTTTGGAATTTAGAAATTTGCGAATTTGGGATTTGGGGATTTGGAAATTTAGGAATTTGGGAATTTGGGAATTTAGAAATTTGAGGATTTAGGAATTTGGAAATTTGAGGATTGGGGGATTTTGGAATTTGGGATTTTGGGAATTTAGAAATTTTGGAATTTGGGATTTGGGGATTTGAAAATTTAGGAATTTGGGAACTTAGGAATTTGAAAATTTAGAAATTGGAAAATTTCAAAGTTTAGAAATTGAAAGAAGTCGAAATTGGAAAATTCGTATAAAATAGTGCCATATACCGAGACTGCAATCTTTGTCATCTACAACGATAGACCTCTAAGAATTAACGGATTAAAATTTCCTCGTTAACAATCACAGTTACCAGGATAAACCTCAGAATCGATTTTTTCAGCTGCCAATTCAAATACTGTTCAGCCATCGTCATCGTGACAGTGCTTTGTCCTCGCGCTTTGTACGCCTTAAAACCTAAATAATATTTACATTCGATGATCGTCGCTATCATGAGATCTGAATACTGTTCGTTCTACGCTGATCCAGCTCAGATATCAGTGAAACGCAAATACAAGGATGAGCAAAGGAACCGATATGATGCAGAGCAAGTAAACAGATGTTCTAGGCTCGCACGTTGATATAACCACGTATTCTTCGTTCCATTGTGAATCATTGCCGCTTAATGGTAATTCGAAAACGGTTCTCTGGTTGCTGAAAATTTTGAACGGCAACGAACACTCGGTCGTGCTGTTTTTACAGGCGTGCACCGGGTTCGAGATGTTGTACATCGTTTTCAGCAGATCGAAACGTACGCGTAGAAAATTGGGCTGAATCTCGTTCTCGGAGTTGAACACGAAGAAGTAGTATCCGTTCGTTGGTACTCTATAAAATGAATGTTTCTTGTTAAATAATTTTATTAGCTAATGACACTTGAATCGACCAGAAAAAGAAAACATTCGTACGTCAATAAAAATAATCGCCAATAAATCGAAACACTCGAGTTACTACAACCTTGTGATATAGAAAAATAGGTCCCACCGTCTCGTAAAAAAACTTCGTATCGGAAATCGCCTATCTATGTTTACCTAGTTAGAATTAAAAGCTTATCTCTCCTTATCTGGTTCAAGGGTTCATCAATATTTATAAACCTGTCTGCGTACCTGTAAGTAACCGTGTTGGCGAACGAGGCGGTCGAATGTTCCTTTTCGTGTTTCGGCGTGCAATGTCGATGCGGCGTCAAAGGCAGATTCAGGATCAGACCTTTGCAATCCAGAAGCCGTTCCTCGGAGCTGCTGAAAGAACTCCAGAACTCGGAGTTGCTTCTGTCGTTCAGCGTCGTCTCGTTCACCGTGCCTCTGTCCTCGGCTATTCCATCTGGGTTCAACATATCCTAATGTACCAACGGAAACAACAAAGTGAAGCAACAATTATAGCATCTGCATCGTAGGACTTTGGAACGACTGCGGT
Organism: Megachile ligniseca; assembly: GCA_945859555.1. Lineage (NCBI taxonomy): Eukaryota > Metazoa > Arthropoda > Insecta > Hymenoptera > Megachilidae > Megachile > Megachile ligniseca. Next base: position 8,358,758 of record OX243784.1, read on the forward strand.
CTGGAATATTTTAGGGTTCGTTCGGTGCTTGGAGCAAGACATTTGATGGATAACAAAATGTATTCTTGGAAATGTGTTAGCTTGTATAATTAAGTTTGGTGATTTAGGGATTTTGGGGTTTTTGGGGATTTTTAGGGTTTCGAAGATTTTGGTTTGGAGATTTAAGGTTTTAGGAATTTAGGGATTTAGGGGCTTAGAGATTTAGAAATTTGGAGATTTAGGGACTTGCGGATTTGGGATTTTGAGGATTTGAAAATTTGAAGATTTAAATATTTGAGGATTTGACAATTTAGGGATATAGGAATCTGGCGATCTAGTGATCTATGTATCTAGGAATTTAAAAATGTACGGATCTAGGGAATTATGGAGCTAATCCAGGGATCTACGGATCTTACAATCTAGAAATCTAGTTATCTAAGAATGTATTCATCTAGAGAAATGTAGTGATCTAGCTAGTTAGAAATTTTTAGATATTTGAGAAAAAATAAAATTTTGAAAATTTACTCTTTAAAAATGATAAAATTATAAAACCTGTATACTTGTGTTCAATAATTTTGTACACGTAAAAACAATGTCCCAAAAAAATAAAATCCATCTTCGAATTTCTAAGTAAAATCGTGTTAAGTAAATATCAAGATCTCCTCGGAAATACCTTCGATAAGAATTGCCGATGGGAATCAACGCGATTAAACGTTGGACAATTAAAGTGACTTACTAGACTTTAACGAAGACAATGCAGGCTTCCGAGATATCTAACCGTACGATAAATCGGCGATTACGATCTACTAAATACGATCTCTTATCGCCGATTCGTTTGACGTCAAGGTATTTACAGAATCACGCTGTGCGGTTTAATTCTTGCACCTCGTTTGCAACCAAACTAATTTCATCCGACGATGATTCAACGATTATACAGCGATCCCATGACGCCGAGTTTCATCCTTCGTTTGATCTTAGCTTTCGGGCCTTATCGCGATTTAACAGCTGTTTTTCTTATCAACGAATCGGTGAAAATTTGCCGTTGCCAGCTCAGGCAAACGGAAAAGTTCCGGGATGTACTTTCAAATTTTATCCTCATAATCGCAGACAACGATCTTATTTTTAAATTAACCTTCCCGTTTCCAAAAATTAACCTTCCCGTATCTAACTTTTGTCTAAACTTCAAAGACTTCATTTTTGCCCAAAACTAAAAACCTTAATAAAACTTCAATATATTGAAACACAACTGACATAGAAAGAGCTCGAATCTACAGATATTCTACATAACCATGTCCCAAATTCATGAATTTATAAAAAGTAATAAATTACGTTACCTCTTCGATAGCAGCATCGTCGTCTTCGTCGTCCTCGGTCAACTCCTTATTAAGAGTCGAAGACAATATCAGATCTCTTCGTCTCCTCGCCTTTTCAGCATCCGAGAGTTTCTGATCGTTCATGGTCTCGTTCACAACTCGCCTTAACGCCTCACCTTCCGGTCCTTTCTCCTCGATCTCGTCCATCAACCTCTTCAGTATCTTCTTACCACGGAAACCCATCGAATTGATTTTGTTCAAGACATCCTGAAACACTTCTGCAGACGTTGACTCCGTTTCGTTCACGATCTGCGTTCTCTTCTCGACGCTTCCGTGTTCGAGTTTCCCGTGTTTCGTCAACATTTGTCGCTCGTTCTTCGCGGCACTCGAGTTTTCCTGTTGCTTTTTTAAAACGTCGTCGAAATTCTTCAGCAACGTCCGCTGTTCGTTCGTTTCTGGATGAGCAACGTTCGAGTATTGAGCAGGAGGTTTGTCGATGTTGTCGACCTCCACGAACGTGCCTTCGTAGTGATGATGAGGATTCTCCTTCTGCTTCTTCTTCGTGTCGAGAGTTTTCGCGAACAACTCGGTCAGAATCGTCCTCATCGCTTTGGCGTCCAGCTCGTGGCTGCTGTAATGGTGCACCATGGAGTTCGTCATGTGTTTAGAACTGTTGTGAGCGTGCTCCTTGTGGAACTGCACATCTTGGTGGACCCTCTTCATCTTCTCTGGCTCGTTGCTGGGACTCTCTCGCTACATAAACATAACATATTTTTCATCAAATATAAAACGTGTATGAAACCCTTAACTCTACTTCCAGTCCAACCCACTTGAATATTTCGAAAAGATCAATCAACATCATGAGAAAAATCAGAAAAGCATCAACTTTTGCAGAAAATATATGAAAATTCGTCCATACCTCAAGAGTTCCATTAGCCGTAATAAGTCCGGTCTCTTTAGCAACCTCCAAAAGTTCCTCCAACTCTTCGCTGCTATCGTCGCCGATGAAAGCGCACTCATGAAGATGCTTGTGTCCACGAATCATCGTCAAAGACGCTCCTGGCCATCTACCATAGATATATTTCTCAAAATTTTCAAATTTTTACGTCATACTTTGGTGGGTTATCTTGTTACCTTACGCAAGTAGAGACGGTGACCGTGCTACCACGGAGAAGATAAAATCCCCAATACTCCTTCATGTCGTCTTCCAAAATCAAATGTCTTGTCATAGAGACAGGAAGCACCTGGTTTTCCACTGTCGGCTCGTCGTTCATCAAGTAAGCGTTAAATGTCGCGTTTACTTTGATCAATTGACTCTGAGGATAATTATTTCTCGATCATTTTTTTATATGACGCTTAATCCTCGACTATTATCAACTACTGTTAAAGTTACGGACTATAATTTTGCAGAATGTTATACTATTCTGGACTACTATTTGGCAGAATTAAAAGTGAACTGTGTTTCTGTTCCATGTGTAATTGAATGAAAATGTATCCAAAAATATCCAAAATATTTTTCAGTAGTTACTCTAGGAATTTACTAGTGGTGTATCATTTATAGTAGTGTAGGGTTAAATTATGTGTGGTACCTACCTGGCACCAAGTGGTGGACACTTTTGCGTCGATAAGTCTCTGATCAGAGACAGTTACAGGATACAGTTGTTCGGAATAAACGCGATATCGCAAATACATCGGCAATGCAACCAATATCGCAGGAAGCAGCATTCCCAACAAACATAATCGTAATAGTCTCAATGGCACCTTGTACTGCAACCTACGAGGCTCCCAGTCTCTTGGACGACTATCTTCTATGAATTGTAAAACTCTTATGAAAGCCTTTCGTTCGATTGTATATTTAATATTCAATATTTACAGACAATGAGTAATCAAACTTTTATGTAACTAAACTCATTCTGAGAAATAGTCTTCAGAGTTTAATTTAAAAATTTTAGAAGTTTTGAAATATTAACTTAAATATTATTTAGAATTTAAGAAATATTTGGATAGTTAACAATTTGAGAAGTATTTGGATAGATAACAATTTAGAAATTTTCAGATCTAGAAAAGAAGTAAGGTAGAATGCATCAAAGTTTGATGACCCATTTCCGAAAGTAAATCAATCTGGCATGATAATTTAATGTTAATTAATTCCGTAATCAACACTGTGCAAAGGTGAGATACGACAAAGTTCAGACCTTATATATTTTTCCAACATACTCGTTTCAAGCATACGTTCTTTTCCAGCATTCAACATCGTTAAAATTATATTACAGTATTAATATATAAAGCTATGTATCCAAGTTTGATCGACTTTTGCACTTGATTTTCGAAAGGTTAAAATACTTAATTCTTTTTATCCAATTTATGCGTGTGCTACGAATATTACCTAAAGGTAAATGAAGGATTAGCAAAATGTTTCTTTGCTTGTTTATTTCTTATGTTACATGTAATAAATCACAAGTGAATCGGGCAATCAAAATATCTCGCTTCTCCGGTAAATTGTGGGATTACACCGTCATCCGATAAGTACGTTGCTAATACTAGTTTCGTAACACTGTATGTACTCTGCTATATTTCCATCCATGTTTATTCATTAAGAAATTCAAAACATTCTAATCATTTAACTTTCAACGACGCAGATTAAAAGAATCGTGAGGTAATACAAAATCGCATTCAAACTTCAAATGTCAAGTCATATCTTCGATCTTCTTGAATACGCAGTCATTAACCTTTCGTTGCATTATTATTCAATTTTGTGAACAAGAAAAACTTTCACAAATAATTTCGATAAGAAAACAACGAAATATTTTATAAATAAAAAATTTATTTAAAGAAGTATAATGTTGCGAGACATTAGAAGGCAGAATAAAAATAATGAACAAATATTTTCTAGTGAAAAGTTTATTTAAAAGAACATGGTATTGCGATATTAATAAGGAAAGTTTTTAATCATTTTACTTTTCTATCCATTTATGTTTTACTACATTTTCGTACTATATTTTACAGAAAAATTTCATCAAATATTTTCCAACAAAATGCAATGAACATCGACTTTCTCTAACATAACCGATAACCCAATGTATTATGCATATGTTTTTAAATACGAATCGTCATAGATATTAATGGAATAAATATCGCCAATTGCGAATCGAATATCGCTCCATGTAATCTTCTTTATCTCACGATATGGAGTGTTTTGAAAAAAACGGAATTCGATCTAACACTTCGACGGTACTTGTTTTACTGACCGATAAGACGTAATACAATTTGAATATAACATTTGTTCTGTTTTAATTACTTCGCAATACATGCTATAAACGATCGAGTGTGTACGATTTTTGTTTTGGTTTTTAAGGAATATTTCAAAAAGAATTTATTTATGTGATTTCATAGTAATTTTTGATTTCAGACCACTTCTCGAGCTTTTTTCCAAATAAAATATAATGCCATAAAAATTAATCGTCTATAACAATCTAATCAATAACTATAAATTATATTCGCAGAACATCTTATTACATAAATTCTGTTTGACACATTTGTTAAAGAACAAATAATTCAATAAATGATGGCAGGGATAGAATTGGTCACTGTGTAGGTGTATACCAAGATAATAACTTAAGCATAAAAACCTGTTCTATCTTCTGAAGGGAGATTAATATATTGCTGCTATTACGACTAAATGAGCTACATCAAAGACCATACGATTAAAGAATGGATGTATCATACTCAATTTTAAAGCGCAATACTGTGCTGCCTACAGTCGGTTTAAATAAATAATGACATTACGTAATCATTTATTTCATTTATCTTAATTTTGATGGATCCTTTTCAACCTATTAATATTTTTAACTTTTACGCAGTATTTTGTTGTACCTTATGGAGTCGCAAATTTTTCTTTTCGTTCTTTGTACTAGCCATTTAGTGTTTTGTAAATACTTAAACCCGTAACATCGATCTTTGTAAACCGCAGTATTTCTAATTCTTAAATTTGCGAATTAAACATTTCTAATCTCGTATATTTGTAAATGAAAAATTTCTGTTACATCCTTTGTGTTTAGCACTCACGCGATATCGCGTGAGCGGCCTTTTAGTGTTGACACGAACGCACCATATCACGTGATCGGATGTTTAGTGTTAACGCCCGAGCACGCGATATCGCGTGATGGAACATTTAGCATTGACAATCAAGTACGTAATATCGAGTGACCAGCAACAAATGTATACTGTGTTAAATATCCGTTTGCATATACTTTTGTTTATGTCTTGGAATTAATTACTGTAATCTCCACTATCCGATTATACGTATATACATATAATATATATGTGTTTAATTGTATACGACTACATTGCACGCATCTCATTTCACCATTTGACAAAGGAAAACAGGTGAAAAGTCATAATGTTACAGCAGTTACGACAGATTTAATTACCACAGATACTCCGTTTCATTTTTATCAGTTGTTAAAAATAAACATCTGCGGATACTGTTTGTGTACAAACTGCAGTAGCAGATTTTTAAACGATACGATAAGTAATATCGAATTGTTTGTTTTTAATAAACAAAAGTAAAAGAACAAAGCATACCAGGTATATCTATTTTTAATGGCGTCGTTGACATTCTCCCTGTGAAAGCAAGGCATAGACACTCTGTGGATCACTGATGGTAACACGCACTAACACAAATTAAATTCGCTGATAACTCGTCAATCAAACTTCAAAAGATACAAACTATACTTAAGCAATATTTAATTCTCACGCTTTCTGAGAAACGGTGTTATCTTAAACTGTTATTCTTCTTGATGTTATTTAGAATATTATACAAATCATCCTGTATAATCGTAGAAATTTGTTAAGTTCGTGTTTCTTTAGTTCGTATAAGGAAACAGTTAATTACGGTTATTTAATCGGAAAATTGCATGAATACACGATGTATAGCGTTCGTTGTCAGCAGATCGACTGAATCGGTCGAGGAACATGCCATGCTTTGTATCAGTGTCTTATCAATTTTTACTGTAGCCGGAATAAGCTACGATCTATACATTCTATTTGCACAAAATCATGGTACTCTTGCTATCTGTCTTCGCCATCAAAATATTAGTTATTTTTTAGTATACAATAAATACAATTACCCCATATCAAAAAAGCATATTTATATATCATTTCTATCAAAATACTCTATACAATGTTTCCTTGTTTTACATTAATGTATCACTTAGGTAATAAAAATCAACAAAGTTTAAACTTCAAAACATACCGTAATTTCATTTTTATTTAAAAAAAAAAAAAAGAGATGTATTTAATGTAATATACATTTTATACACAATTCTGTACTGTAACACAGATAAATTTGTACTATACATATTATTTACGACGGGAATCAGTTCGTCTACTTCTGTCGTCGTTTATCTTGGCTGACTTTTCTCCTCTTCGTCGTTTATTAAGTGGATTTCGGGGATCGTAAATTTCAAACCAATCGTCGTCTTTCGTACTGGCATCCTTAGCCAAAACAGGTACTTTTTCTTCGCACTGTAATGTATGTACCATCCATGATTCATCAGCTGGATCAAAATCGTCTTCCTTATCATTTTCCGTTTTCGGTAGATCCGGCGATGTTTCGCCTTTAGTTTCTTTAGCATTTTGAAGTTTAGATTTAAATTTCATCAATAATTCCATAGTAAACTCTTCGCGGCTTTTACCCTTTTTAGGTAATTTTGACTTTGCTTCCTTATATTTCTCTTGGGTTTCAATATACTGTTTCATAATTTCAGTTTTCTGTTCCTTCTTTTCTTCTTGTGCTTGTTGTATTATTTTATCCGCTTCTTTTGCTTTCTTCTCGTTTTTAACATCGCGTTTTAAATCCCGGATTTCTTTTCTAATTTCTTCCCTGTATAACATATCATTATTAATATTCAAAAATTACCCTACAAAAGATTATGATCAAAAATATAATACGCACGCTTTTCTTTTACGTTCCATATCCCTATCTTTTCCAAGATAGTACTCTTCCTCTATATCCTTATCGCCTTCAGTATCATCTACTTTATAAGTTTCTACTTTCTTAGGTTCTTTTTTTGTATCTCTTAGTTTACTCTTTATTCTTTCCTTCATTGCCCTAAAGGTACCATACCGTAAATATAATTATTTATGTTAGAATAGAACAAAAGAAATTAAATATAATACCCACTCTTTCTCCTTTTTTATCGTTTCCAATTCTTCTGTGGTTTTTATTTCATCATCACTTTCCCAATCACTACTACGATCTTCTTTTCGTTTTTTACTTGGAGGACCAGCTGGCTCAATAGACGTTTGAGCACTTAACTTTGGATCTATTAAATTATCATGAGCTGACTTACTTTTACCACTCAATTGTTTATTCAATGTAACATATTCTTCCTCATCTTCTTCTGCTTCTTCTCCAAAAGATAAAAGATTAAAATTTCTGCAACAAAAAGTGTTATCAAAAATTTAATAATCTATTTGAATATTCTAAACATTTATTTATCTTACTTCACTCCTGCTTTTTTAGATTTTGTACTGTCCTTTGCTTCTTCATTTCTTTTTGGTGTTGTTCTTGGTACAATATCAGAGAATGGATTATTAAGTATTTCTGTCTTTATAACTTTTGGAGGATAAAGTGGCCTATCATTCTAAAAACACAAAAATATTATAATATATTTTTGCCAATTTTCCTTTACATAATTATAAGATTTTACATTAAAATGATAAAATTACTTCATCCACAAGTGCTTCTTCAAGTTTCAACATATTATATATAGTTTCTCCTGTAACTTTGCCAAAGATGGTATGCTTATTCTGCAATTCTGGTGTAGGACCAAATGTAAAAAAGAACTGAGAACCATTATCATCTTTGCCAGCACCAGCCATAGCAAGTAAACCTCGTCGACAAAATCGCAATCTTGTATGAAACTCATCCTAATACATGTACATTCCATAATCATTATGCAATAAAAAAGCATAGTAATTTCATATTTAATAATAACATACTTTAAATGTTTGTCCATATATGCTTTCACCTCCTTCTCCTGTGCCTGTTGGATCTCCACCTTGAGCTATAAATCCTTTAATAATTCTATGAAATATAGTATCATCATAATATCCCTCCATACATAGCTGTATAAAATTTCGACATGCTTTGGGAGCTTCTTTTGTCCATAACTCTAAATCAATATCACCCACTGTCGTTTTCATCATCACCTATTTAATTACCATGAGATAAAATAAAATATCATTATATCTATTCATTGTTAAAATACAATATAATTTGAAATTTAGACTAATGTATTACAATGTAAATAATTCAATATTCTAATACAAAAGTTTCAACATAAACACTAACTGTTATAGGTTATATATATTTAATACTTTTTAATTAATACTCACTTTACCCGTTGTGGGTGGTTCTTGTATATAAATATTACTCATGTTTATAGATTCTTCTTGACAATAGAGAAAAATTCCTTATTAACATAAACAGTTCATTTCATGATTCCATTGCACATTTATCAGGGACGCAGGATTAGTGATAGTGATGAGATATTGGCCGGGTTTTTTCGCACATGCGCGGCGATTTTAGTCTCAGTAAAGTACAAGTTTCAATAAAATGGGGTACCTTAATCACCCTCCTTTATACATAAAGTGAAATATGAATGTATTAGGTTGGGTAAAATAAGATTATATACATATACTGTTGTCTCGTTTCGTAACGGCTGCTTTCCCGCCATCAACACTACGCCATCTAATCATCTAGTGGCGCCACTAAATAGATACGCTCCTGGATTTCTCGCGCATGCGCGAAAAAACCCGGCCAATGTCTCATCACTGCGCAGGATTGACGTATTGTTGGTTTAGATGTTGACACAAGCTGATGTTATTTACCTGTCACGAAGGAAAACTTATGATACAATTAATATTATAAAAGAACATTATATGTATAAATAAATACCAAATCACGTCTTATCTAAAAACTATGTTGAAATCAAATTGATTTATTATGATACTGCCTATTTTATGAGTTCTAGTATGTATGTATTAAACATTTTATATTTTGAGGTTATCTATGAAAACATAAATATTGTAAATACATAGCATATATTTTAATATTACATGCAGTTTTGAAGACGACTACTTTTAATATATGTTACATATATACATATATAGAATTATTACAACTTTTAAAAATAATTGTATATGCATCAAATAAACTGATGTATATTGTGATATGTACAAACTCAAGTATTGATAAAACATTCTCTACCCATGGTTTAAACTTATACTATATTTAGTGTGCTACATGTTATAACTATATTTAAAATTATTATAAAACACTGTATTATGGTCATTTGATAATAATAATACATAAGATTTTACACTGTTGTAATTAGAAGATTTGTGTATTGCACTGCATCCTTAATTCTTATAAACTCTACAGAATAAGGTAATTTATCCAAAATAATATAAAATCAATCATTTCTTTTAAAGAGTTTCCTGAATTTATAACAAAAATTTTTATAGTTTTCATAACAATAAGAATATGAATATGATCAATACATCCAAATTTAATATTTCACAGATGAACATACCTGAATCTTATAATTTAATATATAATAAAGAAATATGTTTAGGAGACATTGATTTCACAAGGTTTCCAACCAATTGGGAAGAATACATTTTAAATTTATTACCAAAAAGGTATAAGAAGAAATATTCATCATTAATACAATCAATATTAAAGGAAATAAAAGATATTTATGCTAAAGACATACAAAATTTTTTAATGGAAGCTATATTACTCATGCCAAGGAAGAATATAGATCGTTTTTCTACAAGTTGCCCAAATTATAAAATTTTGAATGAGAAAAATGTTTTTAATTATAAGATGTTTATAAATCGCCGTAAATTGTTAAGAAAAAAATATTTTCTTTCTTTGGAACCAATTAAGATCATTATAAATGTGGCACAGTGTAAACTTCCAACAGTTATCTGTAATTTTGACCATTATTATTCTTGTGGACTTATATCATTGACTGATTTTCAAAGTATGGTTGCTAGTGATATTAAAAGATGTTGGATTACAATAAATCGGTTTCATATTGAAGTATCTAAAGCTGTAGCTAAAACAACAATTGTAAGGTATGCTGATAAAAAAAAGTTAACAAATATTATGCATTGTATGACACATGTTTTTGTACAACAAATTATAAATACTATGATAAGATCTATTAATCATTTGCTGAATATTTTAAGTGGTGAACACCATTGCCCACAAATTAAATTTCAACTTATTCTATGGAATAATCAACTTCTTATTAATCCTAGCATTGAAGAAATATCTTCAGTATATCATAGCATAATTGACAATATTAGTACTATTGCTCAAGATTTAGTACCATTAGAAGAATGGCTAAATATAAAATCTCATTCCAAATATATTAAAATACAATTACCTGATTACTATGTCACAGAATCTCATAACAAATTACATGTTATATTGGAGCATTTATTTCAACCTATGAACGAACATGTTAGACATATTAGCAAAGAATTTGATCCCATATGTGAACCTACAATAAAAGAACAAATATTATCATTAACATCAGGGAAAGTGGATTTTGATTTATATCTTGAAAACATAGAAAAGTATAAAACATATTTAGGAAAAGGGAATGAAATTGTAGAGAATACATATCATACAGTAGGAAAATTAGAACAACATAATGCTAAAGAAGCTTTGAAAAATGAGTCATATAATATTGTTGATGCGTTTTTAAATAAATTGATTAAGTATCATCAAGAATTTAATTTATCCATTTGTTCAGAATTCGAAGATATAAAAGCAAAAGCACTGAATATACCAAAAAATGTGCAACACTTGATTGAATTAAGTGAATATATTTTACATGCATCCAAAATATTAGTGAAAGAGTTAGAATGTAGAATTCAGAAATCGATTCACATGTTGAGTGTGTTATTAGAAGTTACACTTTTATCAGAGGATCACATTGAATTAAATAGAAGAACTATCAATTGGTTGCATGATATTGAACCAATATTTAAACAGCATAATATATTATGTGAAGCAATGAAAAGTGAATTAGAAGATGACATGCAGAGAAGAATGAATGACTTAAATTCTAAAGTAGAAAATATTGTTCCAGAACTTAGTGCTTTGGATAATATGGATGACATAAAGAGAATCGGAGAATATGTTGAATATTATAAAGGTTTTCTTAAGAAAGTGAAACAAATAATGTCTGAACTGCAAAAAATCAATGAAGAAGAAAGATTATTCAAATTTCCAGAGACTGAATATCCTAAAGTAATAGAATTACATGAAATAATTATGCCATTCTATGATCTTATATATATTATTTATCTGTGGCAAAAAGACAATGCTGTATGGTTAGATGGCCCCTTTGAATGGTTGGATGCTGTTATTATAGAAAACAAAACGCTAAACTATTTTAAAGAAATTACTGAAATGAGCAAAATTTTTAGAACAAGAATTAAAATGGATGTAACTGTAAACAAATGCTTCAAATTTTCTGGAATCGCAGATGATCCAGATCCAATGCAGCAACCTGCTCCATTAAAGTTGTGCTGGCAAGCACTTAATGATATAAATAGTTTTAAGAAATTTTTACCATTAGTGACATGTGTATGTAATCCTGCTCTTCAAAAACGACATTGGGTTGAAATGTCTAAAATATGCAACCTTGATCTGACACCTAATGCTGGAACAACTTTAAGAAAAATTATTTTACTTGATTTAATGCCTGATATTGAAAAATATGAAGCTATTAGCATAGGTGCAAATAAAGAATTAGAACTGCAACAAAATTTACTGAAAATGATCAAAGAATGGGATGACATTTCTTTTGAAATAAGATTTAATGAAAAATCAACAATTGATGAATTTTCCAATTTAAATAACACAGAATTATTACTTGAAAATCATCTTGTAATAATTGCAGACATGAAAACTTCAAATTTTGTTAAACCAATAATTTCAATGGTGACAGATTTTTATACATCCCTTATCAGAATTCAAAAAATTATCAACAAATGGAACTATATTCAAATATTAATACTTTCTTTAGATACTACTTTTCATCATCCTAATATAAAAGTACAGTTAATTGAAGAATCAAGTTTATACCAAGGAATTAAAGAAGTTTTGAAAGATATTAAAAATAAGCTTACAAAGAATCCTACTTTTACAGAAATTAATAATTCCCTGCTTTTAAGTTCTTTATGTAATATTACGGAAAAACTTGAACAAGTCCGTGTAGGAGTAAAAAATTATATAGAAATTAAAAGATTATGTTTTCCAAGATTCTTCTTTCTTTCTGATGAAGAAGTTCAAGAAATATTATTTAATTCATTTCATTCAGAAAAGATGCACGTATCAATACAAAAATGTTTTCAGGGCATACAAAAAATAAAAATGAATAAAAATAATTGTATTTGTACTATTATTGGTGATTATGGAGAGGAAGTACATTTAGAACATTTGATTTCACTTCATGCTGAGTATGATAGTGAAGAAAAATGGTTAGTACATTTAGAAAATGAGATAGATACTGTAATAAAAAAAAATACTTCTCAATGTTATGAGAAATTTAGTAATATATTTACATACAGTAATATTGCGAATTTTCCAAGTATGGTAATTGTTTGTATTTTCCAACTTTATTGGACTTCTGAAATTCGAAATTGTTTTACACCATTTAATTCTGAAATACTGAACTTGTTATACCTAAAATATGTTGATCATCTCAATGATTTAATCAATGAATTGAAAAGCTGTTCAACAAAAAGATGTAGAGATGTATTAATGTCTTTAATTACGATAATAATAAATCAGAAAGATATCATTAAATTGCTAATAAACAAAAATATTACTAATTCTGCAGACTTTGAATGGATTACACAATTACATTACTATTTAGAGGAAAATTGTGTAAAAGTATTAATGTTTAATAGTACTATAAAATATGGATATGAATATAGTTACTACAAACAATGTATGATTAACACTGCATTAACAGACAGATGTTTTCATACTCTTATCCAAGCATATAAATATCATTTATATGGAGCTATTGCAGGACCATCAGCTACAGGGAAAACAGAAACTATGAGAAGTTTAGCAAAAGCTATTGCAGTAAATTTCCATATTTTCAGTTGTGTTAATACACTGTCTTACAATTTTCTCTCTCAAACATTTAAAGGGCTCATTTCTTGTGGGGCATGGCTTTGTTTTGAAAATTTTAATGAATTAAAACTTGAATTTTTATCTAGAATTAGTCAAAATTTAATTTCTATTTTTCATGCTATAGCATCAAATTTGAAAACAATAACATATGAGGGCTCATCATTGAATCTGAATCCAACTGGATATGTTTGTATTATCACACAATTAGGCTTATTTAACTATCATGGTTTACCTGATAATTTAAAAATGTTATTCAGAACAGTATCTATGGTTGCACCAGATATTAATAGAATTGTAGAGGTTGAGCTAACTGCTGCTGGTATATCCAATTCAAAATCTTTAACTATGAAATTAATTACATTTTACAAAGTATTATCTAAGCAATTACGATGTAAATCATGTAATACTTTTAATTTATATTCTACAAAAGCAGTTACTAAAACTATAGTTTATTTAAAAAGATGTTTTCCAGATGAGAATGAATCTCTTTTACTTCTACGTTCGTTGATCGATATTAATCTTCCTCAACTATGTAGTGTAGATGTACTTGTTTTTAAAGATATAGTTCACACTGTATTTCCGGATATTACTTTGCTACCTCCAAATTACTCGATATTTTTAAAAACACTTGAAGTAATATGTAAATCTAAATCTTTGAGCATTCATGATGTTTTTAAACTTAAAATAATACAATTATTTGAATTAATGTACATATATAAAGGCTTAATCCTTGTTGGTGATCCATTTGTAGGGAAAACTGAAATTTTATCTGTACTTCAGGATGTTTTAGCATCTTTATATAAACAAGAAATTGAGTTTGGTGTTAATATAAAGCTAGAAACTATAATTCCAAGTGTACTTGATGTTAAACGTATTTTTGGTTATTTTGATAAAAGTTCTAAGCTTTGGAAAGATGGAATATGTTCCAAAATGTTTCGCTCTTTTTCAAATACTGATTCTTTTGATAAGACATGGATAATATTTGATGGACCCTTAAATAATGTTTGGATCGAGAATTTATATTCAACTCTTGATACAAATAAGGTATTATGTTTAGAATCTGGTGAAAAAATTAATGTAGCAGATTCTGTATCAATTATCTTTGAAACAATAAATATGACAGAGGCTTCTCCTGCTATTTTATCAAGATGTGGTATAATTTATATTGAATCAAATTCTATCAATTGGAGATCAAATATTAAAACACAGATTTCTCGACACAATATCTATAATGGATATGAAGAAACATTGTATCAATTGTTTGACTGGATTATGGATCCTGCTTTACAATTTATATACAAACATTGTACACTATCTTTAATTGTTGAGAAATTACATTTTGTAATGACCACACTGAATTTGTTGGAAATGTATTTCACAGATGCTCAAACAGAATGTACTGAAGAAAAAGACAAAACGAATTATTTTACAACATGGATGCAAGCTGCATTTATATTATCTATTATTTGGGGATTGGGTGGAAATTTTAGTATAAATTCTCATGCTAAGTTTAATACTTTTTTTGTGGAAATTTGGAGTGGCATGAACAAAGAGTATCCAAAACCAGAAGCAATAAAAAGTTATGATGTAGCACTACCTAATGAAGGCTTAATACAAGATAATTTTTATATTTTCAAAGGTGCTGGGCATTGGAAACATTGGGGAAGCATTGATCTGTTAAAAAATGAAGAAATATTAGAAATGCCTTATTGTAATGAAATTGTTATACCAACAGCTGATACAATCAAGTATAATTATATATTTTTAAAACATATTAAATATAAAATACCTTTCATTCTTTGTGGAGATGTATCTATTGGGAAAACTTTCCTTATGAAAAATTTATTGCAAAATAAACTATCACAAGGAATAGATTTTAATTCTTTCAGTTTTATTTCTTTGAACTCGGTTATTAAAACACAACAGCTGTTGCTTTCAAAATTAAATAAAATAAATAAAACACATTATGGTCCTCCAAATGATCAATTCTGTGTTAACTTTATAGACGATCTTAATGTAGAAATAGATCAGCAATCAAGCATAAGTAATATTTTAGAACTTTTTAGACAATATCATAGTTATAGATATATCTATGATATAAATGAATCTGAAAAAATTTTTATCCAGAATATTATGTTTTCTTTTGCAATTACACAAAATAGCCCTACTAATATATGTCCCAGATTTTTAAAACATTTCAATTTATATACTATACAAGCACCTTCTACTAATACCATATTCCGAATATTTTCAAACATTCTTTTCATTAATTTAAAGAAGAATTCTTTTACTCCAGATGTCTTAACTTCTGTAAACAGTATAACTAATGCTACAATTAACATTTACAACACAATAATTAATACATTGCTACCAGTACCTGCCAAGTTTCAGTATCAATTTAGTATTAGAGATATAAGCAAAGTAATTAATGGATGTATTCTTCTTCAAAAAGAATCAGTAGAAACTAAAGTTACTTTTGTTCGCTTGTGGGCTCATGAAATATGGAGAGTTTTTGGTGATCGAATATTAGATGATGGTGATAAAGAATGGTTGTTCTCAAAAATAAGAGAAACTGCAATGTGTAATTTTAAAGATTCATTTGAAACAGTTTTTGATTATTTACCAAAATCAGAAAATAATGAAATTACTAGGAACAGTTTCAATTATTTAATGTTTAACAATTTTATAGATAAAAATAAAAAATATGAAGAAGTAACTTCTATTGAAAAATTAAAAAGTGAAATTCTTTTACATTTAAACGAACATAATAGTAATGTAACAAATAAAACTGATATTGTTATATCACAATACGTGTTGGAATGTTTGATTAAAATTGCAAGAATTTTAACTATCCCAGGGGGTAATTTATTGATGATTTCTACTGTAGGAACTGGTAGAAAATCTCTTATGAATCTTGCTGCTTACATTCAACAACAAGAATTATTTAAACCCTCTATTCATTGTTATTATGATCTCAATATATGGAGAACTGAATTAAGAACAATTCTTCAAAAATGTGGTGGATTAAGAAAACCTTCTGTACTTTTTATAAAAGTTAAACAAGTAACAAATAATATTTTTTGTGATATTAGTAGCTTCTTAGCAACAGGTGAAGTACCTGATTTATTTTCCATTAAAGAAAAGTATGATATTATTGAAATGGTACGTCTGCATGTTCAAGGTGGTAACAAAAATGCAGAAGTAAGTAATCATTCTGTAATGAAGTATTTTCTAGAACAGTGTAAAAACAATTTACATATCGTCATTTGTTTTAATTCACTGGATAAAGCAACTAAATCATATTTATATAAATATCCAGAACTATTAAAATATTGCTCAATAAGTTGGTATGAAGCATGGCCAACAGAGACACTTACACAAATAGCTACAAAATACATTCAAAATATTAATATGGAAGCAAATTTAAAAGCAAACCTAACAACAACTTGCATAAAATTATATATCAGTATGCAAGAAATGAGTGACAAATATTATGAAGAAAGTGGTAAAAGAATTCACATAATATCATCTTCATTTTTACATATGTTGAAACTATACATCCACCTTGTGTCAAAAAAACAAAAACAGATTGTAACAATGAGAAACAGATATTTAGTAGGATTAGAAAAATTAGAATTAGCAGCTCAACAAGTTGAAAAGATGAAAGCTACATTAACAATATTAAAACCTCAATTAGAATTGTCTGCTTTAAAAACTATAAATACTATGAAGGAAGTAGAAAATGAAAATATTAGTGTAGAAAAAGCGACTCGTCTTGTACAACAGGAAGAAAAAATTGCAAATAAAAAAGCAGAAATCGCTGGAAGATTAAAAATGGAATGTGAAGCTGATCTTGCTATAGCAATTCCAATTTTAGAAGATGCTATTGCTGCATTAAACACATTGAAACCTACAGATATTACACTTGTTAAAGCTATGAAAAATCCTCCTGATGCTATTAAGTTAGTAATGGCTGCAGTTTGTGTTATGCTGGGTATTCCCCCAGAAAAAGCCATAGATTCAGTTACCGGTAAAAAGTATATAGATTACTGGGGTCCGAGTAAGCGCATTTTAAGTGACATGAATTTTTTACAGATTTTGAAAGATTATGATAAAGATAACATTTCACCAAATATCATGCAAATTATAAAGAAAACATACATGCCAGAAAACAATTTTAAACCACATATTGTTGCTAAAGCATCAAGTGCTGCTGAAGGATTATGTAAATGGGTACGTGCAATGGTGTCCTATGATGAAGTTGCAAAAGCTGTTGCGCCGAAAAAAGAAAAATTGTTTACTGCACAAAAGGAATGTAATGAAGTCGAAACATTTTTAAATGAAAAACGTGCAATGCTTTCTGCATTAAATACAAAACTTACAGCACTGCACAGCAGTCTCCAAGAAACCTTACAACAGAAAATAAAACTGGAAGAAGAAGTAGAAAATTGTACCAATAAGCTTCATAAAGCAGAAAATTTAATAGCAAGTTTAGGAGGTGAAAAAGATCGTTGGTTGCAATTAGCAAATAATCTTAAAGAAAATTATAATAATCTCATAGGAGATATGATACTAACATGTGGCATAATAAGTTATTCAGCATCATATAATATTGTGTTTCGTAATACAATTTTAGAATACTGGAAAGAATTTCTAGAAGGTTTAAACATATCATATACTAGAAACTACAATTTAATAAATGTACTTGGAGAAGAAAATGAAATAAATCAGTGGTGTTTATGTGGTTTGCCTAAAGACAGATTTTCACTTGAAAATGCAATTATTATGGACAATTCTGAATTATGGTGTCTATTTATTGATTCACAAAATCAAGCAAACCAGTGGATTAAAACAATTGAAAAGAAAAATGATCTTAAAATCATTAAACTAAGTGATTCTGATTATGTATCAAATATTCAATACAATATTGAAAACGGTATTCCTACGTTAATTGAAAACGTTGGAGAAGAATTAGATATATCATTGTACCCTTTTCTTTCAAAAGAAACTTACAGCAAAGGAGAATTCTTATATTTGAATACTGATTATGATACTATAAAATATTCTACTGACTTCCGATTATACATTACAACAAGACTACTTAATCCTCAGTTCTCATGTGAAATATTTAGCAAACTTACGGTGATCGATTTTTCTATTTCAAACGAAGGTCTTCAGGATAGACTTCTTGACTT
This sequence comes from Megachile ligniseca, assembly GCA_945859555.1. Lineage (NCBI taxonomy): Eukaryota > Metazoa > Arthropoda > Insecta > Hymenoptera > Megachilidae > Megachile > Megachile ligniseca. Next base: position 8,377,480 of record OX243784.1, read on the forward strand.
TATTATGTCTAAAGAAAAACCAGAACTTCAAAATAAATTTGAAATTTTACTTATGGAAGAACACAATAATAAAAAAATATTGAAACAACAAGAAGATCATATTTTAATTACATTGTCTTCAACAACCAAAAATATTCTTGACGACGAAAATGCTATAAAGAGTTTAGATTGTTCAAAGAATCTTTCCTTAAATATAATTAAAAAGCAAGAAGTAACTAACACAACGTCTCTGGAAATAAAAAAATCTCGAAGTACTTATGTAGAATTTGTTAAGTACTGTGTGAATCTGTTTCATATGCTTAGTGACTTATCAAACTTAAATCATATGTACCGTTTTTCATTCTTATGGTTCATGCAGTTATACAAAAGATCAATTGAGACGTCAAATAGAAGTACCATTATCGAAAAACGATTAAAATTCTTAAAAAGTTCATTTACTAAAAATCTTCATTCAAGTGTTTGTAAAGCTTTATTAGAAAAACATAAAATATTATACTCCTTCTTATTATGCTGTAAGATCTTATTAGAAGATCAGCAAACAACAAAAGAAGAAATTAAATACTTTATATCATCAAACTTGTATCATATAACTTCTGATTATGTAATTGATTGGTTACCACCTGATATTTGGATAAATATTTGTAATCTTAGTAAAACATTGTCTGCTTTTAATGGTCTCGCAGATAATATCTATGACAATGATAAGGCTTGGAAGCAGTACTACACATCTGAACCATTACAAAACCACTTATTACCAGAACCTTGGATCAAAAAATTATCTTTGTTCCAAAAACTTATACTCATAAAAATTTTACGACCTGATAAGATTATAATACAAATTATGCAAATAACAAAAGATATTTTAGGAAATACAAATAGTTACTCTCTGCAAATTAAAATATCTCAATCATATGCAGAATCCAGTTGTTTGTCTCCACTTTTATTTATTTTACCAACTTGTTCAGAACCATTACCACTCATTTCTGCATATGCAAAGAAAAGAGGCTACTTTTCAAAATTTACATCTTTATCAATGAGCAAGGGACAAGAAGAAAAAGCTGAACTTTCTATACAAAAAGCTCAAAAGGAAGGAGGTTGGGTGTTCTTAGAAAATTGCCATTTAGTGCCTAACTGGATGATTTGTCTTGAAAAAATTTGTGAAAATTGTAGTATTTCCACTGTATCTTTAGATTTTCGATTGTGGTTATCTAGTCGTCCTACTAAAGAATTTCCAGTTAGTATTTTACAAGATAGTATAAAAATAACATATGACTATCCTTTAACTGTTAAAGAAACATTACTGAACATCTACCATTCTGAACCTATAGTAAATAAAGAATTTTTTGAAAGTTGCCCAAGCAAAGATATAGTATTTTCAAAACTTCTTTTTAGTTTATGCCTTTTCCATATTATTATAAAAGAAAGAAAGAACTTTGAGATTCTAGGTTGGAACATACCATATAACTTTGATAACACAGATCTACAAATATCTATTATGCAACTTCAAAATTTAATAAATAGTAATGATTATGTACCTTTCAGTATTCTTTTGTACTTCATCGGGGAATGCAATTATGGGGGAAAAATTGAAAATGATTTTGATAGCAGATGCATAAAACATCTTTTAACTAATTACTGCAATTCAGGCATAATTCAAAGTCATCAGTATACCTGTACAAATGAGATAGAAAGATTAGTACCACAAAGATGTGAATATAATCACATAATTAAACATATTGAAAAAATGCCATTAGATTTATCACCTGAAATTTTCAGCTCAAGCAGGAATAGCCTTATTATTCAGCAAACTACGATGGCTAAAGAATTTTTCTCATCTATTTCTTCTATGAATCCTCTTCTTTCTTCATTAAATGAACAATCATCTGAAGATCAGATATTGATTTTAATTGATGATCTCATCAATAAGCTCCCTAACTTAGTTGAAATCAATGAAATACAAGAGAAATATACCTTTCTGCTAGATGAGCCCTTAGAAAGAGTCCTCTTCTGTGAAGTAGAATTATTAAAATACATTTTAGAAACTATAACTAATACATTGAGCAACTTGAAATTAGCATTGACTGGCTATGTTCCATTTTCTGATTCTTTAAAAAAATTAGCAGAAGAACTGTATCAAAATAAAATTCCACATATTTGGATAAGTATACAAAACAATATTATTATTGGAAATTTGGCATACTATATCGATAATCTATTAAACCATGTAATGTTTATTAAAAAATGGGTAAATGAAGGATGTCCAAAACATATTTGGTTCAACGCATTATTTCATTGCAAAATGTTTCTTTCTGCTGTGCTGTTAACTTTTTCCAAAACATATAATATACCTATCCAAGAAATTGCATGCGACTTTCAAGTTCAAACAGAAGAAACTGACAAAGAAGACATTAATACATATTTCTTAGATGGATTACATTTATGTGGTGCTCGATGGAATTCTGATACAAATAAGTTAGCTGAAAGTTTTGCAAATCAATTTTGGCAAGATATGCCACCTATAAGACTCAAATGTTTGCAAAATAAAAAAAATATAAAGGAAATGTACGAATGCCCTGTATATACAGCTGTCATTCAAGATATTGATAAAAACATTGAATTGGCATTAAAAAATTTTATTGTTAGTATACCTTTGGAAACTACTGTATCTCACAGTTGTTGGATAGAACATGGTACAGCTTTGTTTTGTCATATTCCGTAATTTAGATTGATGCGTAGACTCTTGTTATATTGCCATGAATGAAGCCACAGAAGTGACAAGGATTAACAAACAATTTTTTTGTTTGCCGTAGTCTATACATAGATACCTATTTGCGGTAGAATGCGTGGATATTACAACGTATGGCCATATAACACGTGACGACTTATCCTTTAGAATTCAACGGAAAATTTACAACTATATTGGTTGATTAGAAAAAAGCGCGCGATAGATCCTGGATTCCCCATAACGGTAGGGGAGTGCCCCTATCATATGTGAAAGTTCATGTAAAACAATAATGGTTCAATAATAACAACAGGAACCATAATAAGTTCATGTAAAACAAGAAAACTTTATCATACACTAGTATATGTAAATTTTACAAATATATATAATTTCATAAATATCTATAAATATAAATCGTAGAGATGAACTTTCAAAGAACATCCTGAAGTCACCTCGCGACGACTCTGTCCATAATATTATAAATCTCGAAGAAAATTATTATATAAAATGATGTACAATATATATTAATACAAAACAATTTTAATATATTATATTTATACGTTGTTTTCTATAATAGTTTTACATAATTTGTAAAATTAAAGAAAATGTAATAGAACATTTAAGATGTTTGCATTCAAACATTTCCCGCATTCCTTCGTTCTATGTGCTTATATATCCGGTTCAGTTCCATGGAAGTGGAAGGAATGACAGGTAAATTGAAGAAATTGACGTAAAGTTGAATAACTGAACAAAGAAAATTATTGCAAGAGGAATCGTTGAAGCTACAAGTAGCAGGTACAAGCTATAATACATTTTGAGTGACTTAATACTTGCTTTCAATGGCGAGCCACGAAGAGTTGGTTTCGCAATTTACAGATGTAACTGGTGTCGAACCCGAACGAGCACGATTTTACCTCGACTCATCTGCTTGGCAGCTCGAGGTGAGACAGCATATTTGTTATACCGTTTATAAACTTTATTTTGATATCAAATTTATTAGACAATCTTTGCTTATTTATCTAACTTCAACGTTAGTTTTATAACCTCAAACGTAATCAATTTTAATACTTTGATAATACTTGATCGCGTAACTTTAAAATATTTTTAAACAACGTATGAGTTTTCTTAGAGCACTGAATCATTATTTGATTAATTAATGTTTTGTGACAATCTCTTACACCGTCATAATATTGTATTGTTGTTATTATAATTATTAGATGTTTTATTTTAGGAAGATTGTCAATGTCAGTATACCTAAAAATAAGATTGGTTACCTTACATTCTTTCTACAGTGATTCATTATTAGATTTTTCTATTAATTACTTATATCTAAGGATTATATTAAACTATTGTAGGTTGCTCTTGCTAGTTTTTATGAAAATGATGAACCACCACTAATTACTGAAGCGACCGAAAGTACATCAGAAGAGGATTATACAGATATATCAGCAAAAGCTGCTGGAGTGAAGTCTTCTGAAATGGAAGGAAAATCATCAGCAGATAAATTAAAACCAAAGGTTAAATTTGCAATGTTTAACAATCTTAAAGACAGGGAAAGTAGTCCAGAAGATGAAGAAGGACAAGCTTTTTATGCTGGTGGGTCTGAACGAAGTGGACAACAAATTTTAGGACCAGGGAAGAAAAAGGACATTGTTAGTGATATGTTTAAATCGTGTCAAAGACAATCTATTGCTTCAGAACCAAAACCAAGTGGACAGCAAAGACCAAATACTTTTAGTGGTACTGGATACAAATTAGGTCAAACTAGTTCTGACACTGAAAGTATGTTATAAATATTATTAGATCTTTGTAATGTAGTAAGATTCATGATATAGGTAGTTTATTATTTTTTCAGTTGTTACTGCTACATCTTCCAGTCATCAGCAAACAAATTCTGGGCTCATTACTTTAAAACTATGGAAAGATGGCTTTACTATAAATGATTCTGATCTTCGATTATACACTGATCCAGAAAGTAGAGAATTTCTTGAAACTGTTAAACGCGGTGAAATACCAGCAGAAATACGTCAACAGATTCAAGGTACTGAAGCACGACTGGATATGGAAGATCACCATCATGAGACATATGTCCCTCCGAAAGCCAAAGTAAAAGTTTTCACTGGAAAAGGACACATGTTAGGAAGGTATAGATCTATATTTCACATATAAATATTATTTAAAGTATATTTTACATATATTTTATCAATATTTTGATAGCCCCTCTCCAGCAACAGTTGGTATGACAATACCAGCAGATCTTGCAGATCAAACAGCAAATGAGTCACAGGCTAAAAAACAGTTAAATGTAGATGAATCAAAGCCTGTTACAACATTGCAAATTCGTCTTGCTGATGGAACCAGTGTAAAAGTTCAATTGAATTTAACTCATACTATCAATGACTTGAGACAGTATATAACAACGTATCCTTTTTTAAATAGTATTCATATGAGTATATGAATTTCAGTTCCTTCAAATATGTATATTTATATTATTCCTTAGTTAATTGTATTTTAGTATGAGACCTCAATATGCTATGAGAGAGTTCAGTTTATTAACAGCATATCCTACTAAAGAACTTATAGAAGATAAAACTATCGAAGAAGCTGGCTTACAAAACACAACAATAATTCAACGACTGAAATAAATATTTGTTCTGATTTATTAGTTATGGGAGTTTAAGTGATGTATGAATTAGACGATTCTTAAATATACATTGAAATATTTAAAAGTAACGTTTCAATATATTTTTAATAATTAAATGGCACTTACTTTATTGTTTCTAATTTCTATTTTGAATATTTAATGTTTCCATTATACAGTAATAATTTTTCTACCATAATATGAAATTTTAGTTAAAATTACAGGATCTTTGTATAATTTGTAATAAAATCATAATTTCAATATTTTGTTTATATATATTTACTGTATTACAAGTTTCGTGTACATGCAATTAACAGTTATATTAATGTTTGATGTGAAAATTTCTTTATTTTTAAGAACTGTGCCAAACAAACTACAGTTGTTTCTCATTTTTTTTGTTAAGAATAAAATGTTTGAAATATGAAAAATATGTAATCTAAAAGATATTAGAAAATAAGAGAGACTTGTATTTATACATAAATTATAAATTCATAAATATTAAAATGGTAAGTATTTAATTGTAACAAATTTTTATACATATTACATTGTACCATTACATTCTTACACTAAAGTCTTATAATACATATAAATGGATCAGACTTTTGAATTAAAATTATTTTATAATTGTATTGAATCTGTTAGCGTCGCTATTATTAATAATTTGGCCACAGGTTGGGTAGGGCGAGTATACTGAATGAGAGAGAATGAATGAAGTTCGGCACATTTGCCGTCAATCAAGAGGAAGAGAAATGAATGATGCCGGTGGTGTGCTGTTGTCTTCGAGAGGGATCGAGTCGTTTTTGGAGAAACGGAAAGGATTGGCCATTAAGGGTTATAAAATTATTAATCGCTGGTATCGTCAGCAGATCGGCAAATATTGATATTCCTAACAAATCTATATGCTAATTTTTTGATAGAAATAATCGCAAAATATAATTACTTCTTTTTATTTCGTAAAAGTCTATTTTCTAATACAAATTTTCTGAATATTGATGAATTTTGGATGCCTTCTGCAAATCTTAAAATTGAAGTATCTTCACTGTCTGTTTCTTGATTTAATCGTCCAAAACAATATGTATAACGATTTAATGTGACTAAATCTTTTCCAATTTCCCGTGTATAAATATTGTTTTTTTTTATTGCTTCGTATGCATTATATACATATACTGATTGATTATCTATGACACTTGGATTAAAATGTGTCTTCTTAAATATCAGTAACATTGAATTTTTACCAACTGCACTATCTGTTTGTTGTGTGCAGAAAGTTAAAGTTTTTAATTTGTAACGATCTGCTTTCAATCTAGTTCGTTTAAAGTCTGCCATTAAATCTACAAGGGAATAATGATATCTTAAAACTATGTATTCTTCCCAAGATAATGTAATAACATACGTAACTTTATTATATGTACGATATAGACAATCTGCTTGTATAATATCTTTTATTACACTAGAATCAATCTCAGAGAAAGGAAAATTCCATGGTACTATTGTGTATGTAAACTTCCAGTATGAATGTTGAGATTGAGATAATTCTTTTAAGTTACTATTGAATTCATTGGAAATGCCAAAATCATATACAATAAAATTATCTATTCCAATTATATCATGAAAATTTATGAAACTAATCATTTCTAATAGCTGCATTGGTTTCATTAATGGTGGTGATATACATACTCCAATATTAGTGTAATTCAAATTATGTGATTTATTTTTAATCGGTAATATAGGTGTGTTATAAAGATTTGTATTTGATTTTGTAAGAAATGTTATTCCTACTGGTATTTTATTCTGAGTATACGTGCAATAGAAATGATACCCATTATAACTTGTATTTAAATTATTAATTGGAAGATATTTAAAACTTCCTAAAACAGGATCAATTTCATTCTCAAAGAATATAATACATTGCATGTCTTTAATACTACCTAATGAACCAAAACCTATTACTTGAACTTCTTTCTTATGGATATTATATGCAGAATAAACATATAAATCATTATCTATCCTTTGCCAAGAAGGAAGTGGTTCATCAAATTTCATATTAGATTTAGTAAATGTAGGTACATCGTTTGTACAATTTATTTCAATGGTTTTTTGGTTTGGTTTACCAAAATAATTAAAAACTTCCAAGACATATCTGAGCTTATTATATTCGTGTCTGTAAAATAGTAATGACACTAGACTCACTACAGCAGTTATTGCGAGTGCAGCTTGGTAGTATTTTCTCATTCTTTAAAATTTGATGTAGTAAATATAATTAATCATTGATTTTATGTTTTAAATGTCAATTCATGCCTTATAAATCGATATAAAACATATTAATATATTTCTGAAATAAAAACATTATTCGATACATTAAACATTATTTTTACATAAGTTATAACGTTAAACTAGTTACGTATATGTAAAATGTTATGAATTTATTATTATTCATTGCATTAAATATTGTATCGTTCATTGTCACCACCTTACCTTGCTCACTATTTCACGCAATTTTCGATGATAAGCCATTGATTAAATTTACTATTCGATAATTGTATTATTCAATATTTTCTGTTAATGTTAAAAATATTATTTTGATAATAATTAGTACAATAATATATGTTTTCAGCTGAGAATTAGCTGACGTGTTTGATAACTAAAATAAAAAATGTTAGGTTAATGTATTTTCCCGCCACTTTTTAAAATTATCAATGCGTAACATCTATAAATTATCATTTATTCATACATTATTGTACAGTACTAATCTGTGCGCAGATATTAATTACCTCCATATGCATCAAATTACATGGAAGGTCATTAATCATTTCTTGTCATCTAATTTTAGTACATTATGGTATATAATTAATGGAAAAATTATACAAGATTTTATTTAAAATTTACAGTTATTGGTACAAAACGAATTTTTTATACAATTGCATATTGTTCATACAATAATTCGCGTACTTTATAATAATCTTCAGAAATGCATCCTTCCAATATTACTTTCCCAGCTTCGTGCTAAAAAATTGTATAAAATTACCGTGATATATCTATCTTTATTTCATTTAATTAGAAGAACTTTATACAAACCCTTCTAACTGCGATAGTATTGTTGCAACACCATAAAACTCCCCCACTAAATTCAGAGGGTATATTACTTTTATTTAGTATCTGTTTAAAATCTGATAGTTTTAGTTCATTTATAAACGTCGTCTGATGTCCAGGAACCTATTAAATATAATAACATATGTATTTACGTTCTTAATAGTATTTTCGTTTTGTGAAATACCTCATTTAGCAGTAATGGTTCTAAAGTAAGTATTTTGTCGCTTTGATCTATTATACTATCTGGTTCAGTGTCAGCAACAGCATCTCGGCACACTTGATCGCGGGCTGTTATCATTGCATCAATCCATGCTACTTCGGAATCACCTTTTCCTTTTGAAAAGTTCAAACCACTGACTAGAGCATCGGTTAAGCGAACCTAAAAATGAATACTATTTATAGATACGTAATAAAATTTTAATTCGTATATGTAATTTGATTAAATATATTACTTGATATATGTGCGTTTCTGTCGTAGCATCCAATGTTTCTCCTCTACCTGGAATAAATACTCGTGCACCTGCGCTTTGTGCTTGCTGAGCTAAAATTTCTGTATCTTTTGGTGATCCTCTAACTAACACAACTCTGCGAGGCCGTAACTGCGCCAATATTTTTTGTAGCGATTCTCCATCAGATCTACCTTCAAAATCTATGTAGGTAACAGATGCATTAACCGTCATTGTACGTGTAACCTGAATGCATTTTGTTGGAATGTCAGTAGCTACTTCTGGATGATGAGCAGCATCTTCTTGTTTTGTTTCCATATTTTCTTTGTTATCATCTATTTCTGGCATGGTCTCTGCTATTTTATAATCTTCTGGTCTGAAATAAGTGAAATGAGATATGATATACTAATACCATATCCCATAAAATTAGTGTACTTAGTATTAAAAATAATACCTTATAATTTCTCCATATTCGTCTATCTTAATTTTTTCTTCTACAAATGGAAACATAGGATGCTGCTTTTTACTTTGTTTAAAGAAACCTGGTTTACTTTCTTGTTTCACCAACAAATCGTGTTTTCCCCTTCCACCACCAACTTCTATTTCATCCTCAGATTCAGAACTCACATCAGCAGTTTCCCTGATAATATTAATGTTATTGAAGATATGAACAAATTTTTTTATAACATTATATAATAACATACATCTGTTCTTGTTTCAACTGCTCTTGTTTCAATTTCTCTTTCCTCTGATATTCTTCTAACTCAAGGCCTTCTAATTTAATTCTTCTTTTTACTTCTAATGTAATATTTCTATTGCCTCCTTTTTCTACTAAATCTCTTGCAAGTGTTCCTGGTGATGTTCTACTAGTTAATATAATACTGTTTTGAGAATTGCCACACCATTGCAAAAATAATTCTCTTGAAAAACCACATTCCATGTCAGGAGTGCTTGCAAGTACAACCTTAAAAATTCATATGTATAAATTTACTCTGAATTATAGAGTTAAGAAACTAATCATTTTGTTGGTTTTAACCTTTGGACTAGGAACTTGATTTAGTTCAGCCATACTATGACACAGCTGTAAATGTTTGAACTGAAATGGATTGTTTCTAGCTCCTTCAAAACTTCTCATTAATTTATCGCTCATCCATTCTATTTGTGATTTAGCAAACTCTACAACGTTATAACTGACGTTATTTAAAAGAGCTAACGAATACGCAAGTAAACCAGACTCTTTATTACGCCAGAGCTGATCCAACATATGTGCTAATTCTAATACACGACCAGCAGTATCGACACTGACCAAAACATTGCCACCGCCGCGTAGCGTTTGTAAGATATTGGCTGTAAAATATTATTAAATATAAAGTATTATTAAGTATTATTCACAGGATTATAAACTAGATTAATTTAATATTTATATTTATTTACATACTCATCAACTTTTCATCTCTAGTTCTGCGTCGTGCTTGTTGATATGTAGCATTGAAAGCATCAGTTATCAACAAAGATGGTCTTTGCAGCCGCTCTAATTCACAACCATTTAAATGTCGTTCCTTTTTATGATTAAAGTCAACAGCATATATTATATCTTCTTCTCCAACTTTCACAATTTTCCAAATAGTTCCACCAATCATATGTCCAGCTGGTAAAGGTGTCAAAGTAACTCCATATCCTTTTCCTTTCATTGATATGCTTTGATTATATTTTAATTGAACAATTTTGTCAAATGCTGCATCAACATCATCAAGGGTGAAAAGATCAAAATCTTCCATATTATGGCGAGACTATAATAATTCATATTGTTAATTTTATGTATAACTTTTAAATTTTCCTACTTTCATATTAAACACAGAAATGACTACATTTATTGAAGTTACAGAACTTTCTTGCATAAAAAATACCTGATACATATCATACATAAACATTTGTCCCATTTTATATACAGGAATGGTTGCATATATTGGGCAATTCAAACCACATTTTCCAACTAAATATGGTAAAGCACCTAGATGTAATGGATCTGGGTATGACAATAATACTGCATCTATTTGATGTACATGTCTGAAAAGTTACATAAAGATATTACACGGTTGCACTGTTTATTTAAAATACAATACATATTTCCAAAAATATTTTAAAAATCTGCAGTCATAAATTACATGGAACTATAAAGTAGAAATTATCTACATACCGTTTTAATTCCTTTATGAATTCATGATCAAAGTTTTCATCCCATCCACAATCCAATAATATTCTTAATTCATCAACTTGTAATATGTAACAAGGAGGGGACTCATCCATAGCCCCCGAAACAGCATGAAGTTTTATAATTGAAGTCATTATTTCCCAATATTGTTTTCAGTTATTAAAATTCGTATAAACAATAATTAACAATTAAATCAATTTACGTAAAATATTCCTTTTTAATTGCTATAGAATACTTATCAATGTTTAAGTATGGCATAACCTATGAGAATAAATAAGTACATAATTAACTTTTGATGTAGTTTAAAAAAATTATTATCATACCGTTTATTTTAATAGATTCAGTTTGAAATTACTTCCAAATATTTGAAACATCTGATAATAAAGCATTTTTAAATATTGCTCTAATGTTCAATGTATACAATCAGTAACATGCATTATATTTTGAAACAGTATTTATGTGTGTGTAAATATATAACTATAGTAATAAAACTACTGGCCATTGCTATACATTTTGCTTTCCATTGATCATATACAGGGTGGATAAAATGTATCAATACCGAAAATGATACAGAAGTCGTTAACATAGGAATTATGTAAAATAAAAATATCACTGGGTATATAGGTTTGGTGTCAGAATCATTGCACATGACAGTGCGTGCGAAAATATAACTTTTGAAATGCATGAAGAATGTATTTTACAAATACATACATAAAAACAACTTGCTTTTAAAAGCAAGTATATATTTGCCAAAACTTTATTATTTATTGATCCCAATGCGTGGATATAATTGCGAATAGTAAGGATTTCTTTCCCTTGGCTGCCATTTTTCCTAGGGAAGTGAGATGTACATATGTGTGTTATTCTTGATTATGAAACATGCCCAACCAATGAAAGTTAACATGCGCAGATAAACAAAAACTCGTCATCTGATTAGTACGATCTTCCGTGAAACGAACGGTATATTATGATAGTAAGAAATAAAAATCATTTAAAATTATTTCAAGGATGAAACAATATTTAGATCGATATCTGTACGTTTTATTATCTTGTTTATAAATATTTCTTGTTTTATAAATATTTTTTCAGACTTTCAAATACATGCGTGTATTTGCTTTTATCACGTACACAACGGGATTTTTACCAAAATGATTGCCATCACGGGGAAACTACGAAATTCACAAGTTGAGATTTAAGTTTGTTTTTTCCATAATTCAACGATTACTTGTCAAATTATATGGAAATTTCATGGAAAATTATATAGTGTGTCTGTGCGAGTAATATAATTAAATATGAAAATAAAAATTCGCAATAAAAATAATTGTATCGTGCATGGAGTGGCGGGAGATTACAAGTAAATATCAGATCAGCTGATGAGTGACAACAGACGGACGAAAGCTTATTGTTCTTGTTCTTGGTTATGGCGACAAGCAGTTCCGAAGGATCTTGTACAGCACCTGCAGATTTTCAGCTTTCGTCTGAGCTGGAAGATGTTTCAAGTCGTTTAAGTGTAAATCTATTAAAGTGTCCACTGTGCCATAATAGTCGTCGAATTTTTTATTGTCGTCAGTGCATTCAAAATGGTGATTTTATCCATTCAACTTCTGTTTATTCCGAACGGTAAATATATGTTTACCATTTACGTGATTGTTGTTCATTTATTTTTATATAATAAAATCGTATTCTACTTATGTTTAAATGTGACTCGAATTCTTAATTTATCTACAATCTAATTGAGTTTCTGTCTATTATTAATGATTTAAAACATGTTTTATTGTGAAGAATACTTATACTTTTAATTTTTTAAACAAGATAATAATTAATATAAAATTTATGTTAATGTAAATTTTGTTTTTGGATAGATTTGCAGATAAACAATTGCGACTTCTACGGTTGAAAGCTGCAAGGGCCCAATTGGAAGAAAAATGCATGAAAGCTCTTGAAAAACATAAACAACGGGATAAACTGGTATTTTATAACAATAAAATATTAAAAATTATTAATTAATATTAAAAAAAAAAACATACTTAAGATTCTTATATAATGTTGTATTTGTAATCTTTGATATTTGTAGATATGTGATATAAATACTTGTAAAGAAAGAGTTAGGTTGCTCCAGTCATTAGTGAATGAAACCAGGCAAAGTATAAATAGAGGTATATTTCAATTTAAATGTAATTGCATAATATTTATTAAACATTATACTATAAGAATTTTAATGATATACAGGTAATCAACGTTTAAATGTTCTCAAAGATGTAAATTCTCAGTTAGCACTTAGATTACCCAGACATGAAGAACGAGTAGAAGAGTTACATCGTTATGTTAATGGTTTGAGAGCGAAACAAGAAAAACAAAAACAGGCTGTAGATAGAAAAAGACAACAACTAAAAAAAGTTATTAGAACTGCTACAAAACAATTGATTCAATATATTTTTCCATTATCTAAAGTACAACCTAATAGAAGGTAATAATCTATGTAATGTATACCCAAGAAATATGTTTGTTGAAAGAGTAATTTTTTAATTAGCAAATAGAAATAACAAAATTATTAATTGGTTTTAGTTTATGTAGTAGCGAGGAAGATGCTAGTTCAGATGTTGTAACATGTGCATTAGCAGATGCATCTGGAACATCATATGTTAGAGGCAGATGGGTTAATGATACAGACAATGCTTTGGAAGTTCAACATCGTATAGTAGCTCCAACTTTACCAGGAACTGGTGATTACAGTGCTTATTCTTTATGGGGTATATATTACTTCAAATTTACTTTATTTTATTTTAGTAAACCATTTGGTAAATATTCGTTCATTCGTTTAGTGGCAGCAAATAAGGATGGAGTGCCAGGTGCAAATAAAGAAACTGCAATGCATAATCCAGCATATAATATCAGTGCTGCTTTAACTTATGCTACACAATTAGTTAATATTATTGCTTATTACGTTAATGTAAGGCTGCCATATAAACTTGCTTATGGGTAAATATGGAGATTTTTAATTTTTTATTTGTGAACTAAGTTACTGTAAATTTGGAAATAAAGAAATTGTAATTAAAAAATTAATTTCAGAGAATTTTGTGGAAACGAAATGTCAGATCAAAAATTTGCAAGAAAAGTAGCAAGACTTAATAGTAATGTTTTACATTTATGTTTTACACAAAATACTAATATCACAGTTTTACATCCAATGCATACTTTGCAAAACTTGATGCATCTGCTCAATACGGAAATTAGTGATCTTGGAAGGTAAACATTATGTTACATTTTTAAATAAATATTGGTAACAGTTTATATAATTATTTACTTGTTAAAACAGAATTGGTCCAATGGAAGTTGATCCAAATATTGTAGCACAATTGCACAGTCACTTAATTCCAGATTTAGAAAATAGTGACGATTCTGCTTCAGATGAAGAGGAAGATGCTTTTAATTGGGAATGGGAGGCTGTAAGCATTCTTTCAGTAACTTTTATTGTCAGTAAATGTCGAAATATATTCTACGTGAATGTTTTGTTTGATAGGTACCAAATGTTGCTTGTCCTGAAATGGCAGTTCCCATTCCTGGTGCAATGGTTAGTCAACAATCTTCCAGTATGCAAGTGAATCAAAGTGTTGCTGGTGGTTTAGTTACAAGTGCTGCAGCAAGTATAGCCTCCATTTGGCGTGGATGGACAACAAACAAATAGACTGTTTTATTCAATTAACGAACTTCTTTTTATACAAGATATAAATACGTATGTAAACGTATATGTATTAAAAGACACAAATACTGACAATGTTTTAAAAAATATGAACCATTGTGTTGAGGAGTTGTCTGTTTAAAAGTATAATACATTGTAAATACATACATGAATTTATTAATTCATGTATGAAATGTGAAATAGTTTAATTCCGCCATGAAAGATTTTGTAAGATCTGAAGATTAGTTTATTTTTACTTATTTATGCAGTATAGTAATTTGTGTTGTTACTTGTAATATAATTCCAAACTTTTTTTAGTACGCTCATGATAGACTTACAAAATCATATTTTTCTTTTGGTACAAATTTTCTGAATGTACAAACAAACCTGACATTTGGACGTTCTATATAATACGTTTTCAATAATTGTTTACTTGTCAATATTCTTATTAAGATCTACGTGAGTTTAAAATGACTGCCCTTTTTATGCTCACTGCACTTCATGTGATTATGTATTTGTTAATATATACATAAAATGCTTTTTTACATTAAAAATGCCATTACTACCATTATAGTATCTACGTATTTCTAAGTTATTAGCAATTTTAATATAATATTGTAAGTCTTATGATATTTTGTTTTTCTATAAAGCACACTAATTGGATAAATTTAAGCAAAAAATTTGTTACTTAAACGTGTTTAATGAATTTCAAAAATGTTGTAATATTTTTAATGGAAAATGACATTTTAAAAATTGCACTATCTTTACACAGATAAATTATACCATGTTATGCATATATTTTTGACCATATATTACAAAAATATGAGCTGTTAAACACTTTATACTTCGCACCATCCAACGTGATCACTTTTTGACACATTAAATTAAAATTAAGAGTTATACGTACAATATCAAATTGAATTTTGTATTTGAAACATTGTTAAAGGTATATCATGTAGGTTCTATAAAGAAAAAGAGGCAGCATCTATATTATTAGAGTATGAATTTAATAAAATAATATAGGTGCACTATAAAAAATGTATAATTCTTGTAAGTCAAGTTTTTCGTTTCATTTTAAATAATACAAAATATTTGGCATACATTTATTATATGTAAAAAACGAAGTGTTATTTACTTTGTACAAACGTTTTGCTTGTAGTTCAAGTATAAAAATCTTGATGTTTAATTTTTCATAAAAACATACTAAAAACAGGAATGCTGTAATTCGTTGATTGTTAAGTATATCATTATAGTGACTATGTGCTAGTATGTATGATATATTTTCTGTGTAACATTCATTTTCCTATACGTGAAATATTACAAAAACCTTATCAAATTATGAAGTTTGAAATAGGATAAGGTGTAAAAGTATTTCTTGTGTGAATAAGTAGATATGTATAGATATATTTCATTAAATAATTTTACATATATATCCAATTTTATAAAAAATTGTTTTGTAAATTATAGACGGAATGATCTTATGAAAATAATACGTGATGTTAAATATAAATTACGATTTCCAATAACGAACCTGCACAAATTTGTAAATAGTATTTAACGGGTATACATGGCAGTAACAAAATTCAATAGCATATTATGGTTAATGTGCTCAACTTAAAATAAACACTGCAAATTTAGCTCTTGAGATGCAATACATAATTTAACATCTACAAAAGTGCATATATATAATATAGTAATAATAATATCAATGTAAATACAAATTATCGATGTAGAGTTTATATATTAATGTAAAATAAATGTTTTATCTAAACAAAGTTATTGTAATATATTGAATAAATTAGAATCTGTTTTTTTAAAAACTAATTCCTTTACATTTTACAACGTAATACAGAATTTATATTTCAGGGTAATGAATTTATCACACATCCTTAAAATTTGCATTTATACGCTTTAAATTTATATAAATAATGAAGAACAAATAAAATGTACTTGATAAATATTTATTGAGTAAAAAGATAATAATATACAACATTAACTATATGTTCAAAATAAAAACCTATGATATATGGCTATAGAGAACTTGATCAGATTTGTTTACCCTTTTTTTTAAAATAAAATGCTTTGTACAATAAATTTTGTAACTAAATTTAACATTACAATGCGATAAGACTTTCAGAATTGTTTAATCAGAAATGTAATATGCCTGTAAGATTATTTCAATTACCATTCCACACAGTCTTTCTTCATGTTGTACTCCTCTGTAGTTCTTGTTGTTTGGTATCTCACTTTCATGACTTTTGGATTGGCCAGTTTATTGTATACCACATGTATCAAATTGTATACATATTGTGTACACTAACTGGTTTGAGAATTCTGTAAACATATCATTATATAGTATTTTAATTTTTGTGTAAATGTATCTTTTCACATAAATACTTATTATTAAAACAGTGTTCTTTTTAGTATTTCCCTATAAAGATAAAAATATTTCATTATATTATTGTTTTAAAAATTATAGGAACACCATTAATTCTTAAACTAGTTCTTAAAATATTCATTAAACTTTAATTCAAATAACAACTTTTAACATTAATGTAGCAAATATATCATATACCATCAACTGAAAATATAAAATGCATTAAATACTTACACTAACAATATTATTAAGTATCAATAATGTCGATTATCTTGAAGTAATTACAATACATTAAATGTATAATATAATTGAAATAAAGCATATTAAAGAATATGTTATATTATTTACTTAATTTAACATATGGTTTGGAACTATTAGGATTAGTTTATGTGCACAATCATAAAACACACTTTTATAAATTTGTTTAGTAAATTACAAATTCATATTTGAGTTAAATAATAGTATAATAACTTTCCAAAATAGGCAGAAGGCTTACAACATAGAATATTTTTCAAATTCTATAAAAAAATTAATCAAAATAATTTGAAGAATTTTCAAACAATATTTCTTTTTGCATTAAAAAAAGTAATTTAAATATTCAAAAATAACATTATAAACTATTTATACTATTAATCAATACTAAAACAAGGCACAGAAAAAAGCTCTAAAATGTAAAGAATGGAAGAATATAATACTTCTTTAAAAACTTGCAAAATATTTTGCAAGATAAATTAAAATTCGCAAACCACAGATATCTACTTATCAAAAAAACGGTTATACTTATAAAATATGTTTTTAATTATGTATATTATATACAATAACATAGATAAATAATATCAGTTAATCCATATATGATAGTTGTATACATAAACTTATCTTTTTTGCTTATACTGGAATTTGAAGTATTAATATCTTCGGTACAAAACATGTACTCATTACAAGATCTTAATAACTCTTTGCAATTATTTACAAGTACACATTATTTACAATTATGTAAATGTACACTTTAAACAAATATTAACATAACGTTTTTGTAATATTACTAGTGTTAAATTAATAAGCTGAAGTATTACAGTTAAGATTTAGATACATTTGTAATCAAAATAGATGATAACTTTGCATAATATCAGGTATGTCACATCTCAAAGCTATTTCAATAGTTCAGTATGCACTACACCGTAAAAATTAATATTAATAAGAAATAGAAAGGGAGGATTGCCTTTATTTACATACACATATATATATGCATATATATATATATAAACATTAATTGTCTCTTAAGAAATGAAAAAGAAAAACTATACACGATTTAGAAATCTTCAATTGCGCTACTGATTTACGCAAACATTACAGACGCATGGCAAAGTTAAAAATGAAAAGCAATTATATACATTAAAGTTCCTCTGAATGTAATATTAAAATAGCAGATCAAATGTACTTCACTTTTATATTTCGTATTTTGCAAAAAAAGTTTAATGTTACATGTATACAAACATACTGGAATACTAACAGTTATTATTTAAATCAGGGATTGAAGAATTCATCTTGGACTGCAGGAAAGGACTTGAATATTGTTGAAATCTGATCTAAACAATAAAAATGGGATATGAAAGGATAGTATTACGATAATAAAAAAATCAGTTTGATAAAACTTTTAAAAAACGATGTATATATATATGTATATTAAAAGTTGTACGTTTCATGTAATTTAGAATAATATTATGTAAATCAAGAAGAAAGATGTAAATGATTAAATATTTAAGTTTTGTTTATCATTCTCGCATAGTAAAAACAATTTACAGTTATTCGAAAATTAACACAATTCAGGTACACACATTACAAAAATTTGTCCATTTTGTACGCGATTCATATGAGATTCATGAAATGTTGATTTCTCAAAGGAAGTATTTTTATCATTGTGATGTTATTACACAAGCATATTCACTGAAATTTTTAAAAAATTAAATTAAATTTAAGAAACACACACAAAAAAATACAATAAATATATACAAACAAACAAGAAGAACAAAGAACTGCTACTTTTTTCAACTTTGAATATTGTGTATGCTTTATACTACGTTTATTAACTGATTAACTGATAGTCCTATTCTGCATAATATTATTACCAAATTCACTTTAAGTACGAATTTAAAAAAAAGATAGAATGTTAACTATAGTCACAATCATCTAAATCTTGTGAATTTGTAGGCCTAGTGAAAAATAAGTAATACTCAAAATCAAGAATAGCAGAAGAGGACCATAAACAAATAATAATAAAAAGCATTAGAAACTCATTAAAAATGCACTTTGAATTTATTTTCATGACCACAGCAATTACTACTATTAATATCAGTATGATTATTGTTACTTTTGCTACAATTAAGTTCCAAATATATATGCAAATGAGAGATTAGTAGCAAACTCTTAATCACACATATAAAGATAAAACTGTCCGCTTTTTAATTAAAGTACACAGGTATTTGATTAGTATGCAGTAAAGTATGTAGGATATGAATTTGAAGTTTTAGTACATACATTTTAGTGATACGAGTATGTAATAGACAAGGCATGATGAATTAAATATCATTGAACTACTTTGTAACTTTTACTTTTAATTAATTGTATATGAAATAAAAATTGTATATTTTCTATATTTTGTTATGACTTATAAAGCCATATATTGTAACATTTATGAAAACTAATATTTTGAAATATGTGCACAGGGAGGATTGACATCCGATCAAAACCTATGAAGTAAATTATTTAGCATACCAGTAAAATATATAACTACTTTTATATATTCCATACACCATTATTAGTAAAAATAGAGAAGATAACTCTATATATGGGATCTGTTATTTATTATATTACTTTAAAACGAAAATAGATTGTTAACTTTAGTTAATTTCAGGACTTGTTTAACCAGGAACGGTAATATATACTTTGGTATACATATGCTAGATTTTTATATTTGAGGATGGCCTTGACACATAGTTTCTATGTTACGTAAATGGGGAATATTTGGAAGTACAAAATTAATCACGTGAAAAAGGTAAAGAAAATAAATGTATGATTACCTGATATAAATAGTTTCATTGACCTTTTAAATATCTATTTACAAGTATATTTAATATTTTCGGAAATTAACAATATACTAGTTTGATAATATATCTTAAGTACAATACTTACTTGTTCTGCATTATATTTATGTGATGAGTAAAATCTGAAACTTGCATTTCGGTGATTTTTATCTGCATCTTTTTTGTTTTTCATTTTTTCTTTTTACTTATAAATTATATAACTTTTCATATCAATTACTTTTAAATTGTACTGTTTTTTAACAATTACAAATTTCCAGACTCTTTATGAAATTTATTAATTAAATAATTGTACCTCAAATTCGGTTACCTTAATAAATCAAATACAAATAATGTAATTGTAACATACAATATTACCTTAAGAAACTAAAATCAAGGCCTCCTTACTACAGTCCTACTGCTTGACTTTAAAACTGATTTGTATAAAATATTAATACACAGTTTCCTGGACACAATTTTTATGTACATACATAATATTGATATTTCTAAAACTAAACAATCAGTTTTTCTACTCTTCTGAAACAAAGAATGAACAGTTATATAAATATACTTAAAACTTCTTAAGGAAGAGTATGAAAAACTGACCTCAGAAGTAATTATTCTGAGCGCAAGTTTTCTAGAGACTACAAAAATATATAATTGTTTATAGTAATATTATGCACTTTTTTATCAACATAGCAAGAGGATATGATATAAATACTCTACCAAGTGTTTATTCTAATGAAAATCTAGATCTGTGAAGTAACATGAATTTCCAAAAAGGTAATATTATTCTGTGAGAAAATTATTCCTTAGAAATGCTAGAAAATATATTTTTCTTTACTTTATAACCTGCATATAATTCAAAAGAGGATCACAGAATTGAATTTACTCAAGTCTTATTAAAATAAATATATATGTATTTCATTGTAATGAATAAATGTAATTTAAAGATAGTTTCTCACGTTATCTAGTTTTTCATATATTATATTTGCACGCATTCTCAGTAGAATACTTTTAAATCCTCTGCTTATAACTGTAATATAAACATTTTTTTACTCCTTGGATGAAGAATTTATAAAATCCAACAATAGGTGGTGATAATTGTGAAACCCATCCCAATACCAATACCAAATAGAATCAGCTGTAAAACGTAGTGAGTTCATTTCGTTTTTTTTTTTTTTTTTTTCCTTCAAATTATGCAGTAAAACATAATAAGAAATATCTTTTAGTTTCTAAATATTATATAATATTTATACTTCTTTTTAACTTGGTTACTTGAAAATATTTTTATAGATGAAAAGAATATATAATAAACATACCCTTATTTTACATACCCTTATTATTAATTATTTTTATGTTACTTGCACTGCAAACTAAACATATATGATAACGAAACAAGTTTTTATAATAATATCAAATATCCAAACCTAATGATTATAAAATTTTGTACACAACTTTATCGAACCCCTTACCAAACAACATTACACTATAAACTTTATTTCTGACAAAATAATTCCACAAGCAAACTCAATATTTGTTATTTTTGTATGATACATGAAATAATTTATAATTTAGAA
The DNA here is from genome assembly GCA_945859555.1 of Megachile ligniseca. Taxonomy (NCBI): domain Eukaryota; kingdom Metazoa; phylum Arthropoda; class Insecta; order Hymenoptera; family Megachilidae; genus Megachile; species Megachile ligniseca. The sequence goes on from OX243784.1 coordinate 8,399,304, forward strand.
AATTAATTATTAATCTCTTTGAATAGATGAATATGTATAATAGTTCATAACTTTTAAGTGTATTTTTTAAACTCTAATTTATTTTTACCAACAACAACGCATTGCAGGAATTTAAGGCTGCGCATATTTAATGGCAGACTTTAGTTTAGATAAGATTTACTTTATAATATACCAGTGTACTTCTGTTGAAAGTTTAAAATGAATCTTTTTTTACATCAGGAGAGATCAGTAAAATAAAGATATTTCTGATAGTATCTGCATCGTTATGATTATGGAACATGTCTAATGATTATAGTTGTACATTTGATGCAGTAAAAAGTCAAAGGTTAGTTATATCAAAGGGAAATCGTATCCAAGACTTACACTATCCGCTTGGTTGGGGCATACTTCCCGAAACACTTGTTCAATGAAAGGTTGTCTGGAAAGAAACAAATTAATAGATTACAATATGCAAACACAGATTTGTAATTTATGCATAAAAAAATATTAAAAGTTGAAGTTATTCGTCTGTAGTAATGTCTTATAATAATTTCAAAATATTTTCACATACACATTTAATAAAAATGAAATGGCATTATCATTATATAAATTGCATATTTCAGGAAGATTCAATTTTTGGAGTTAAGCCAAAAATGATATATACTACTTTTAGTCTAAGAAATGCTAACCTTAATATAATTTTTAAACGAAACTAAATTTTAAACTAAATTAAAATTTTTTTTTATTAAAATTAAAAAATTCATAGTTATACATACTTAGCTGAAAGACCGCCACCAGGAGGTAAATTAGGAAACTCTTGGTCCATAAGAAGTTGCAGCAATTTCAAAAAATCAAATTCGTTTTCATTCTTTTGTTCGGCAACAATTTCTACAAATATAAAAGAATATATTATTATTAAGAAATTACTTAACGTCGCTAATAAATTTAGAAGTTCTCTACTGCTATTAAATGTATTGTGCTTATGATATCATATTTGTGCATCATATAAATAATGGTAATACATATTATTTATATATTTATACAGTGTCTTATTAAAATGGATAATAAACAATTACAGCTACATGCATCTACTTAGGACTGGAATACTTAGTGTTCTAGTACATTTCTTATGGAAGTCCTGGAAACATTAATCCGGTCATAAGTAGATACATCATTATCCACATTTATTACAAATATTTGTATAGTTCTGTTTTTACACCTATCCACCATTGGAATTGATAATATTATGGAATAGATATACTTTTCAACTTATATGTTTGTTGCAATGTTCCTCCATAAGAAATGTATTATTGAAAGGGAGAAAATAAAAACACAATAAGATAGTTTGAAACTTTCACAAGCAACTATTCACCTACCTGTAAATAGTATTTCAATATGTTTGGAAAGAGGAACAAACAACTTTTGAATACAAATTTTACTTACAAAAATGTTTGAAAAAATACCAACTCCAAGGGTGGAATGCATTTTTAAGAAAAATAATTTTTAGTGTTAAAAGAGTTTAATAAAAAGAAAAACAATTAATACAATTGGATAGAAGGGAAAATTTGACATATAATACTGTAATAAACTACATATTGTTAATGCATTGTCGACAAATTATTCAAGAACTGTATACTTATTTGCTTTAACAATAATATAGTAGTTATTAAAACAGGGATCATGAAATACTTGATAGATTTACAGATATTTTAAAAACATCCATTCAGCTATTCTATATAAATCTTTTAAAATATATTTTAATAGTTGCTTCTTAATTTTATACTTTGTATACATAGTGCTATATATATATAATATTATTTTGAAACTAACAACAATACAATGAAATACAATCCCAAAATTGAAGATTATGAGAAATAAAATTCATATTAGATAAAAAATATATATATATGTAACCTTCAGTAATATTCACACATCAATATTATGAATGATAAAAATGAGCAAAGATTAAATCAATTTTAGATATTGCTTGAAAAAGATACTATAGAAGTACATTTTAATTTTTTTCTTTGATACTATAGATATCATACAAATACAATTTAGTTTTTTCTTTGACATTTTTATGTTTAATTTTATAATGAACTTTTATATTGCACAAATATGATTATTAGAATATTCAGAATTTGGCCAACATTTTAATAGTATTATACTGTTTTATATTTCATTTGTTATTTATAATTAGTAATTACATTTACAATTAGTAATTATAAATAACTAATTGACACAGAATATAATTATTTAAATAGATGAGTCATGTAGTATGAAAATACATCCACTGGACAAGAATAAGTTTTCACAGTTTCATAACAGAAACATATATGTATATGTATGTACACACAACCCTCTTCAGAAAATTAGAGAGAGATATGTAAGATACGAGCACATGGCATTTACTTAGAACATATTTTGACTATATAAGTGCTTATCCTTCCCAAATTCACTAAAATTTACTCAAGTTTGCATAATAAGAAGGTAACTAAGTTGTTATGCATTCTATTATAGAAAAGAAAGTGTTAAGAGCTGATTTTAATAGTGTATGTTTATAATTAAACTAGAACACATAGAAACATTTAGTTATGAGCTATAAACTATACTTGTCTTTAAATTTCATATATTATATATGAAATAAAATGTTTTTGTACTTGTTAGTATTATATCACTTTAAAGATGTCATAAATTGTACCAGAATATCAAATATTAAAAATAACAAACTGATCCTCTTTCTTTAAGAGTTGTCAGAATGTCAAGTATGTGTGTGATACTGTGATTTCATATTAATGCAACAGCAGAGAGAATATAATTGATGTGAATATGGAAATGTTAATGAACCTTTGATTCTCCTTTCAATGGCCATTTCCAACTCAGCTTCTTTTTTCTGAGCTTCTGGGCTTGGCTTTGGAGCAGCAGGGAACGTTACCAAAACTATACTCATGTTATCTCTGCTACCCTACAATAAAAAAAAAAACTATCTATAATAAATTATGAATAATTCTTTTAATGAATACTTTCTACTTTTCAGTAAATATTTAAATCTTAGAATTCAATTAATGATTGTTGTAAATAGTTTATATTACATTCTTGAAAGATATTATATCTCCTTAAACAAACTAAAAAATAAAATGTTATTTACACTAAAGAACTTAATGTCATATACCATCAATTGGATAATAATGGTTAATAGTTGTAATATGATATATATATATTTAAATCTATTATACTAAATAAACTGATTTAGTTTTTGTCTAGTTATAATAGGGTGAATTAAATTAATATTTCATAATACTTAAATAATAATTATGAATTAAATTTTTGAATACAAGGGTACATAAAATTTCTGCATATTGTTTATATTTGATAAAATTTCAATACAGAGAGTTTTTAACATTTCTAGCACCCTAACATTAATAGATAAAAATAATAGTAAAAAGCTTTTAACAAAATACACATAAAAAGCTTTAGACATCATTACCTTATAAAGACAGGTGTCTATAACCTGGTTTGTAACTGCTTCTAAGTCATCTGTAAGCAGCAACCTTGAATGTATAAAATTACATAGATCTTCGTTGTTCATTACATCCCAAATACCATCACATGCTAAAACTAGAAATTCATCGTGTTCATCATCTCTATCTCGAACAAATATTTCTGGTTCTGGAGACACTAACTGTTCACAGGGGCCTCGATCTTTCAAATTTTTGTACTCATAATCTCCCAATGCACGAGAAACAGCTAAAGCTCCATTAACTCTTTGAATCATTACACTACCACCAGCATTTTGAATTCTTTCTCTTTCAGCTGGTAAGACAGGTTTGTGGTCTCGTGTTGAGAAAACTGGATCTCCTGCTCGACATAGTACAGCTCGAGAATCGCCACAATTGGCAATATATATATTTCTGGGAGATATAAATGCACAAACAGCCGTAGAACCAGATTTTTCTGTACCAGAACTCATTTCTGGTAACTCTCTCATTTCATCATCAAGTCGAAGAAATCCTGAATGAATTCCCTTGGCAACATCTTCTGCTTTGAATTCTTCTGTTTGCATTATACATTCTAACAAATGTTCCGCACTATGAGCTGATACCGATGCACCGGCATGCCCATCGAACACCGCAAAATAACTCCAATCCGAGAGGCCACCTTTTAAACCAGTTATTGCTCTATGAGCATCTTCCATCTCCATCCTCCAACCTTGCATGCTGGCAACTCCATAACGTAGTCCATTGCCAGCACCATGTTCATTGTATTTATCTGTTTTTGGAGTATCCAAAAGTGAACCCATAGTATTTATTTGATATCTGCTGCCTCAGCTTAATTAATTTACTTTTTTCAGATATTATTTGACCAGCATTTTTTAACTGATCATTCGGTTAACACTTTTTTTTAGGTTTTACCTAAAATGATAATAACATATAAAGATAGAAAAAGTTTAATTTTTACAAGCTACTAAAATAGGAAATGATGTAATATGTGTTAAAAATATTGTTTCTTTTTGATAATATAAAATAAAACTGAATGCAAGATAATGGTATTGCGTATAATATGTGCATATTACAATAATAAAATTTCGTTTGCTATTCCGTTGCGTAAAATGATTTAAAAATCATTTATTCTATAGTTATGATTGTAATTTAAGTACGGAAAATGGATAATTAAAACAACACTGCTCGTACACTGAACGTAACGTACAAAATAATTTCGAGATACGAAATAATTTAAAATGAAACAAGGGAACGTTTATGTAAATAGAAAGATTAGAAATACACGCAATTACATTCGATATATAATTATAACAGTAATCCCGTGAGTGTCGTGGAATTAATCGAATACAGGAATTGAAAATCTCGCGAGCGTAAGCTATATCAGATTTTAATGAGAAACTATTTGGCAGTGCCAACTTTCACGACTAAAATAGTTTATACCTCAGTCTACATATTTACGAAACTTACGTAGGAAGGTCGTGACCAAATATCATCGTTACTTTGCGAAAGTATATATGTGTAGAGCGTGGTATTGCTAATAGACTTGTTTCATATCACTATCACCATGTTCCTTTGCTAGGCTCAACACACAGAACTAACGAAATCGACTTGCATGAATGGCGGATATACACTGGGTAAATTTCTGCGCATGCGTTAGTTATTAATAGCATGTTTTATGGCGTCATAATCCACCAATCAAAAGCCCACGATTTCCGCTCAAGCCTGGGCAATCATACAGGATCCCAAAGTAAAATTAACTTGCGCGCGATACTGGAATTAACTCTTGCGAAGAAACATATAAACAAAAACATCGTTTTTATTCGATGATAAATTGTACTGTCACTGATTACTCCGTTTATCAGTATTGTTATAGTTAGTAAACGGAGTTTGAATTTCGATATTTCATAAACACGTATTCATGTTCCTAAATGTTTTGTAATGAATTTTTATTGATTTCGTCATATTATTCAATTTTTATTACAATAGATTATTAACATTCTGTAATGATGATGATTGTTCTATTGTTTTATATGTAACGTTATTTGTTGTAAATAAAATAAAAAAATTACTTTGAAATATAATGAAGTCTTACTATATGATCCTGGACGGAATTGTAGGAGCGGAGAAAATTATGGAAAGGCCATATAAACAATATGTACTGGCTGATTGCCAAAGCTTTACCGCCGAAAATTTAAATTTGATAATTTGTAGATATTCTTTTTTCAAATATCATATACATTATCAATATATAAAAATTAAATGTATATTCTTAAAATAAGATATATTTTAAGGACAACACATATAAATCCAGAGCATATATTTTAGAAAAAGCAATTTAATGCACCATCACAATTTAAAAAATAAATTTTCTAAATGAACAATTATTAATACGTTTCAAGAATAAATAAAATTAAATAAATCGATGAAAATAAAGTTTTCGAATTTTATATACAAAAAAGATAATTTTTATGTAACTACTTTGTTACAAAACCAAGATCTCTAGGAACCATATACTGTTTAACTGTTTCATCTGTTAATTTACTTCTAGTTTCTTGATGTGCAGCAACTAAAGGTTGTAGAACATTAATCAATTCCTTTTTAAGCTCTCCTGTTAAAATTTCTCCACTTGTATAGCCCTGAAAAAAGTTAAGATTTATTGTATTTACATATATTTACTACACATATATATGTATTACATAAATGTGTAACATATTTTAACATGTTTGTATTAAAGAAAACATTTTAATTTTTATTGCATCTTACTTTTCTAAGTTGTTCTAGTCTTTCATCATCTTCAAGGAAAAATCTTAACCACTGGTATGCTATATCTACTTCACAATTACCGCCTAATTGTCTATGTTCTTCGACAGTAGCTTGTCCTCCTGAGAATGCATGTTTGTTAACTTTGCTTTTTATTTGTTTAGCAGTGTCTGTCAAAAATATTGCACTATTAGTATCACTAGCAGACATTTTTGTTTTTGAGCCTTGTAAGGCTGGAAAGAATACAGAATGTAACAGAGCTGGTTTGGGGTAACCAATTTTTGGTGTAACATCTCTTGTCATTCTAAAATAAGGGTCTTGATCTATAGCACATGGAATTAAACAATGAACTTTCGCAGTTTTAAATATAAAAGGAAAGGTTCCAGAAATTGCTGGAGCAGCTTGGGTAGGTGGAAATGCAATTTTTCCAATAGGATCACTATCTCCAAATCCAAAAATACCCTTTACTTGGTTAAATGTAACACTTCTTTGTATCCTAATCATATTTTGATAAAATGCAGGGTTATTTCCAATATGTTCCAAATTGGAAAAAATGAATGTGTTTTCTGGTTTAAATCCAAGGGCAATAATATCCTTTGCATTATTATAGGCCAACTTAATTGCATCCTCTACTTTTATGTTTTTCCATATTGCTTTTTCGTCATCAGTTAACTGAATAACCAATGGAACATGAAATACATCTTGTAACCATTTACAAAACATGAATGGTATAAGATGTCCTAAATGCATAGAATCTGAACTAGGACCTCTTCCAGTATAAAGGTAAAACGATTTTCCTTGTTCATAAAGATTTAATATAGTATGCATATCTCTATGAGAAAAAAATATTCCTCTTCTAAGAAAATGATGTGGCTTTTCTCCTGTGATTTTCTCAAACCTGGTTAATAATTCCTCGTCGATTTTTGAACTTCCAAATTTTTCTATAACATAATGAAATTTTCTTAAATTTTCTTAATTTGAAACTGTTCGTGACAGATGGTACTTGTGTAACTCACTAATTAGTTTGTCATAGTCAATTCCGGTATCATTTTTACTTGCAACATCCCAAGGTGTTACAATATCTTCCTCATCCGTTTTTCCATTTAACGTTAATGTATCAATTTCTACATTCTCCGCTGTCATATTTTTTTAGTTCTTATTTACTTCTGATTCGTTAAGTACGATTGAACGTAGACTTATACCAAAAATATGTTAGTATGAGTCATGTGCTAGGCAGGTTCAGTTACAAAGTTTTCGAGGTTATGTCGCTCTGTAATCTCGATGCAGTAACTTTTCTGCGCACGCATTTGTACGGTCAAGGTTTTTTCACAAAGGTGTTATGATACTTGTAATTATATTTACTTTTCTTCAGTGTAACAAATATTGTACTTATATCTTCATTAAAAGTGTTTTTGTAATATGCGAATAACCTGTCAAAATAATATTTTCTTTTTAATATGTTTGTGACAGATTTCTATGAAAATATTTACTATTTCATGAAAACTATCTAGATATTATTCGCTTGATGAACAAAATACATGCGCATTTGTAACTTTCATGACGCCAAACACATATACCCAGCGACGTTTTATCTTGTACACTTTTTATAATGGCCTACATCATCACCTCTTTTGCCTATTGCATGTCTTGACCACCATGTATATAGCTAATCCAATAGAGCAGCAATAATTAATGCGGAACTGATTGAAGTTAGCCAAAATGTGTGAGCTAAGTATGACCTGCCATAATACTAATAATAAATTAATTGATTTGTTAGAACTCTTGTTGTTCAAGTAGTAGGACTACTACATGCAAACTAACCATGATGCTTTAGCAAATCTGCTCTCCGGAATATCATATATGGCACGTACTAATGCATTCAATAATATAAGTTCTGTGATGTCAATAGACTTCTGATCACATTGATTTCTCCTAATTAATTCACAGGTTTCTATGATCAAAGGATAAGGTAGCTTTTCCTACTATATATAGATATTTATGATAAATTATTACTGGCAATTTAGCATCTTAAAAAGATATCATTTTTTTATTGAATCTTCAGTGCTGGATCCATTATGTTCTGCTATATATGTTCTCATAACAATGCACTTTGTCATATGACAAGGACAAGGAACTTCATGTTCAACTTCAGATGCATCCAAAAGCACCAATTCTATGTTGTACTGTCTAGGTTTAATACTATTTCTGGTCAGCTCTAACTTAAATGCAATGGGTTCATCTTTTGTTACTTCTATATCTGTGGGTAATACAATGGCAGTTTGTTTCCAGTGGGTAACTTTATGGAAAGGACTTGTAGATAATTCTGACCCATCTGGAAATTCTACATCAAACCAAATACAAACTCCTTGGTATCTTCCATCTTTATTACAGACAGAAATATATTCTTCTCCCCCAAGTTGATTTAATTCTTCAATGCTGATGCATTGTAAATCCAGCCAGGCTAACAATTTACCTTCAGTTAAAAGATCTTTCTCATCTACAAGTAATATCTCAGGTTTCATTGATTTTGTTTTCCTATATTCTTTTCCAACACATCTGTAATATCAGAAATGTAAAAATATTAAACATTGTACAAACACAAAATTTTTAATTTTGTTCATCGAAATGTTGATTATTACTTCATATTGACACCATCAACATCATCCCAAAATTCATACATTGATGGTATTTGACACGGTGATGCATATAATTTAGCAACACATGGAAACAACATGCCATTTTCTTTTAGGAAATTGTCCCTAGCAAAAAGGACAGAATTCAACATTCCTTCATGTACAAGATAAAATCCCATCCATTCTGAAATTATGATGTCTACTTTTTCTAAGTCATTTGGATCAATATCTTCTATTCTACTATGGATTAGTGTAATGTTATTATCTAATTTATTTTGTTTTACCACTTGTTCAGTAAGTTTTATTAAGTTACTTGCTTCTATTGCATAAATCTTCTTTGCACCTGCTTGTGCACAAAATATTGATAATATTCCTAAAAATAATGTTAACATAATCCAATAACATTCACATAACTTTCATAGATTAAGTGAATTTGAGTTAATTACAAGACAATCACCTGTTCCAGCACCAACATCCATAACAATTTTATCATTAAACATATGTTTACAATTCATTATTGCATTTTTATAAGCAAGGTTTCTAATTTTATCACTCAACATTAACTGATGTACCTATAAATTCCAATTAAAAAAAATGATACACTTTCATTACATCTATTACAATCAAGCATGTAACCATACATGTGTACTTACATCAAGTTCTTCATAACTTTTAAAATATTGATTGATGTTTTCCATTTCTTTACAGTATTATAACGGCTATGATATTTTTGGAAAATAAGTATGATTATAACTGAAATCAAATATTTATTTTCAAAACCTATATTAATTGTTAGTTTTTCATCTACTAAACTTCGTTTTGGAGAGTTTATAACCTTAATTTTTAAGCCAAAAGCAAATGAAAACAGTGTTAAATTTCTATAAAAATAATTGTGTACCCTCTTTATCAAAATACATCATTATAAGTACAGTGATATATATACATATATTATAAGGTTATTTTTTGTACATTTTACAACATATTTTATATATGTAAAATTTATATTGTCGATTTCACGAGAAAATAAGATTGTTGAACGAATGACTTTCGTTCATTGTGTACATGCTGGCTCTGATTGGTACATCGTACTTTGTAACTAAGTTAATGCGCAAGCGCTCTTACGACGATTCTGACGTGCATACTTGGTGATCTTTTATTTTCTTGAAATCTCGGGAGTTTAATCGAGCTATCTGAAAAGACTGGTCATTCATGAAATCGACAATATGTACTGCATCACCTTATTTTAATGATTAATATTTGGGATTAGGTTTCTTATTTTCACTTAATTTTTGTTGTTCTTTTTCCCTCATAAGTCTTTTGTACTCAGCTTGTTTCTCCATCTGTTTTCGTTTTCGTTCTAACCGTTGTAATTCCTCTTCACTTAATACTGAAATCATTTATTTATTGTAAATAAATGGAAATATCACTTACAATTTAGTATTTTTTATATACATTTGTAATATTGTAATTATAATTGCTTATAAATAATTGTTTTGAAAGTCATTTATCTTTTACCTTTTTTTGGATCTTGTGCTTGATATTCTTGTTCTTTTTGGAAATTCGTGTCATTAGACTGTAATTGACCTTTTACACCATTTTCAACTTTTACTGGTATAGATGAATGTTGTATTATTGTTTGTCCTTTTTGTTCAACAGGACTTTTTGGTCTTGTCAATGGCTGCTTTTCTTCATTAACTGAACTGATAGGTTTACAGGTATTTTCTGAAAAGTATATATTGAGTATATTATTTCATTAAAATTTCATTGGTAACAAATTTCAGAAATACTTGATTCATGACTTTGTTACCATTTTTATTACTTATAAGTGGAGTTGATTGCGCACATGGTTGAGGTAAATCGGCTGGTATGCTTTGTATAGAGAGATGCAAGTCTTCTGTTTGGACATTATACATATGAGAGTTAGTTAACTTTTTTGACAGCTTTTGTATTTGATTTGCCAGTTCAGTACCAAAGCATGACAATGCTTTTTTAAAGGCATCCACGAGAGAACCCTAAATGTGATATTTGAGAAACTAATTTTTATAATATACAAAAATATAACCTATTGAAATGTTAAACATACAATCCGTGCAGAATGTATTGATAAACCTTTAATGGCTCCTTCTGCATAACAATATCCTATGTCTTCATGAAATGTTCCATCTTGTAACTGAATTTTAATGAATGTAACACATCCACAAATATATTTACCCATAAAAGATTCTACAAAATCTGAAACATAGTTAAAACTCCAAAGTAATGAAAAATGAATATTTCAAATAACTAAATTGAAGACAGAATTAGTAAAAAGAATACATACCAATTGTCTGATTAGTAACACTATGATTCCATTTTCTTTCTCCAAACGCTTGATTTGCTAATAATATTAATTCATCGTTGAACTTTATTGCTTCTTTAATATCAAATTTCTGAGAAAACATTGTAACAGTCGCACTTTGTTTTAAACTTGTAGAAGGCTGCAAAATTTAACCTTTTTTTGTAATCTATATTATTGGCGTTCAGTTTCAAGCTTAATCATAAAATTTATTCGTTTATTAAATACTTACAATTTTATACAAGAAGGGTAATTAATTACATTGTTCATGATACTTTTATTACATATGTACAATATAACAATACAGACAAAGTACATCTGTCGTTTCCAACGGATTTTGAATTTTGTTTTGTGTGCACATGCTATATATCGTTTTCTATCGATCGATACTTTTGATAAGTCGAATTTTATAGCGGGCAATTTAAATATATTATATCATCGATTGAGATCGAACACAAATTTGTAAATTTTATAATCAAGTATGGATTGTACAGTTAATTTAACAACCAGCCTATGAGGATAGAGTTTCATTTTTATGATTCTTTGCACAATTTTTTCTACAGCTCTATTCAGGGCCATATAATGAAACCAATTTCTGCAAATGATTTATAACTCAGGAAAACAGTTATGTATTGTTCTATATTTCCAAATCACATTTTTACAAATCATATATTTTACACTTCTTGTAGGTACAATAATAATGACGGTAGTGTGATTTATTTTATATATTTATTTATACAATAATCATTATAATAAATTATATATATAATATATATATATATATATATATATTTATATTATGCATGTGTAGTGATAATATATATTGCATAGAAATAATGTTTGACACGATTTTGGCGAACAAATAGGCTAAGTTATGCCTTGTGACTCACACAATTAATTGCAACTGATATTCACCACACTCTTGCTATATCTTTTGATTAAAATCACCACCGAGCCTCTATATTTTAATTTTGGACTTCGCTTTCTTTCACTCATAGGTAATGTGTGTTTTATTAAAAAGTAGCAAACTTTTATCTACAAGTCGCGATAAAAAATTTGATCCAATAAACTATCAATATAAAATATTCAGATAACATATATATACAATGTACTATAAAATATTTTCAAAAACAAACTGTGCATATAATAAGTTTTCGTTAACAATACGAACATAAATTGTTATTATAACCAACAGTAATTCATTCATTTTTTAAACAGATTTCTAAATGAAAAGTAATCTCTATACAAACTATTTATTTTTATTACCTTAGAAACCGAAGTTATCTAAATTAAAATCTGTAAGTATATATTTTGCTACTTATTAATATACACGGCATCTAGCTTGTCCTAATATTATCATTTCTTAATAATCTTACCTAGAAGAATGTCTGTCTCACATTTAATTATTTAATTTCATTAATCATAAAGTATATATAATAAGTAAAACTCTTAAACTCGAGGCAATATTTCTATACATATACACTGATCATTTTCTTAATAGGTTGAAATACCTAAACAACAGTTTTACTTTAACAGACACACAGTCACTCTTAGTGTCATTGAGCTGATCTTATTACATCTAGTCGGTTTTGAATCTATTACATTACAATTATAACGTTAACAGAATGTCTATGGGACAAGTGATTTTGCTATGATATGGGCCACCTATGTAACCGTATATAGCTATTAAAATATTCTGTGAACAATGCAAGAAAATAATGCTTGTATGTATCATATAAATGACATAAAAGGAGAAATTTACTTTCATGTACAAAAAAGAGTTAAACATTTACATGCTTCAACGTCACTGGGTTTTGAGCTATTACTGGGATTAAATACCAATATTGCTATTCATAAGTCTATAAGATTATTAAAAAAAAAAATTCATAATCATTTAGGAACAAGTTCCCATTGCTACGACTATTCATAAATTTGAAAATCTCTGAAACATTTTGGCACTCTAAAATATTTTATGATGTACGATTTAAAACAGTTATTATAAATAATTTAACAAATCCTCGAAAAGATCGTATAACGTTCGTAAATAATTCAATATCATTACTAATTCATTGTAAAATTATTTCTATGATATATTTTGAATTTGTGTATTATATACATGTGATTTTGATGATGCAATTAATATCTAACTGAAGATTATAATCGAAGAAATTATATTTCTTACGGAATAAATAGCGAAACGATAACAAGTTAAAGACCTTATGTGTAGATAAAAATATTCTCTCTTTATAATATATATATATACATATATGTATGTATGTATGTATATATATGAATTAAACATAGATTGTGTCGTGACCCCACGTAGAACGATAAATACTACTATATATATTTATATATATATATATTACATGCTACGTACGTAAACAAAAAAAAAGAACATTATAAAATAGGAATTGTATCTTATAAACTACTCGAAAACCGACGCTTTAACGCTTATTTGGCAACGATATTATAGTTCACCTAGATATTTCTCCCTTTATGCCTTGGAGCAAATCTAAATGTTGCACATACGTATAATATAGTTGTATGACGAGATGCATGAATTTGTAAACAAAAAGACACGGTACAAAAAAAAGTAAACATAATCACAGCTGAGTTGGCAGGCAGGCGGGCAAATGCAGGCATATTATTGGACAGGTTTATGTACGACGTGTATGGGCTTCATCTCTTTTTATACATCATTTCGTTACTTGGTCGACATTATTTCAATAGCCTGCTTCATTGCCCGTTTCATTGACAGATTGAGTCTTAAACATAATCGTTAGTTCCAGGACTCGTTAAAGGTTCCTGAGCCTGTTAAAATAAAAATATTATTATATATGTTGATACCTGAAACATCATAAATAAAATGATATATTACCTCTTCTCCAACTGTAGCAGTGGGGAGTGGAAACCTATTTTTTTCAAGACTAAATTGATCTTCCGTGGTTTTCCTGTACACAGGATTATCGAAATTCATGCTCGTAACATTACGATGAAGATAATGCCTATAGCATAATATTGCTACTAATGCGAGGAGTAACAGTCCCAAGGATGCCACGCCTATCACTATACCAGCAACCAAACCAGGACCTGTTGATTTGCTTGCAAGACCGTCCTTTCCATCTCCATCTGCTGAATGTGCTGGATCTAAAAGAAAATTGTTAATTAAGATAAGAGTAAAAAAATTAACAAGTTGTTTGTTCATTATAGAAAGTTCAATTGAAAAGATATTAGCAGATGTAAAACACTCCTGTCTGCATTATAGTTCCCGTGTTATCATTAATACTATTGTATATGAAGCCAATATTAATTAGACTGCAGATGTTAATACATTTATGATATATTGAAGTCTTGAAAATATAAAGATCTATCCACAGTCTGTTTACGATCCACTGATCATACAAAATATAACTGTAAAATGAAAATCATGCAAGCATACTTACGAATAGTTGTCGTAGTAACGTTGAGTGGTTCTAGTCTCTTGAATGGTTTACTAATTTCTTGTGTTGTAGGTGCTACAGTTGTACTAACTGGATATCCCATATTCATGCAACACCGATGCAAAATAATATAATTAAATAATAAACGTAAGACATGAAGGCAATAATTGTACAGTTGAAAATAAAAAAAGAAATAAGATTTAACATAAATCATGTATCAAAACGATCAATATGAATTGAAAATGAGGTTTTAAACATGTCCCATTTATATAATAATATTTTACTCGCAAGTCCTATCTGTATCATAAGCATTCATTTTTTATTCGAACCACATGCATAAATATTTTTGATTTTACTTCATTCTTTTGACTGCAGTCGTTACGTGCATATGATGCATATGATTTATCAAGGAGAATAAGCACCCATAATACGTAAAAGTATTTTACCTTTTTCTACACACATTAAACCATCAGGCAATAATCTTAGACCGTCTGGACAAGCACAACTAAGAAGAGGTGATTTCGAATTAATCCTTGGTGCTGGTAAACATAAATGACTGCAGTGACCATTTACTGCTTGACATTGATTCATTCCATCTGGTTGCCTGTACGGATGATACACGTGAACGACCATCGGATGCTGCAGAGTTCGAAGTGACGTGACGGAATCGACGTTTTTGCCAGTGAATTTATTTGCTTTAAATATCGTTTCCTTGTCCCAATCTGTCCAGTACACGTAATCCTCGAACGTTGTAATACTGAATGGATGCCTTAATACTACTGGGGAATAAAGAACCGTTCGTCTACCAGAACCATCGTAATTACAGGATCCAATTATATTCAGTTTCGCGTCTACCCAATACACCTTCCTGCCTATTAAATCCAGAGTCAATCCATTTGGCCATTTCACATCATTATCAACTATAACCTGTAAACAATTCGATTGAAATCTTGTTCTGATCTTAATCAGCAGTATGCAGCTAGTAATCAACCCTTAACTACAGTGGTCTATTGTTAAGCTGTTCTTAGATTATACAATTTGCAAATTTAGAAATTTGAAATAAAAATTCAAAGTCCTTTCTGGAACATGTGGTCCGTAGGTAAGGGTTAGTATATAATTCTGTCTTTTTAGCACTACCATTCGATGAGAACCGTCCATGCCAGCTTTCTCGATACGTGCTTCGTCGCTCCAA
Source organism: Megachile ligniseca (assembly GCA_945859555.1). Classification (NCBI taxonomy): domain Eukaryota; kingdom Metazoa; phylum Arthropoda; class Insecta; order Hymenoptera; family Megachilidae; genus Megachile; species Megachile ligniseca. The sequence continues at coordinate 8,415,146 of OX243784.1, forward strand.
TCGGTCCAAAACATCCAACCTTCTAACGGATTCAAAGCTATAGCTCTAGGTTCCTGTATGCGATCCCGTATAAGAGTCTTCCTCATATTTCCCTCAAAATTAGCCAGTTCTATGGTACTTTTTCTAGAATCGGTCCAGTAAATGTGACTGTATATCCAATCAACTGCGAGTCCATCTGATGTAGTTAAACCATCATCAATAACGACCGTGCGTTCATTGCCTTCATCTATTGGAGCTCTAAAACGATCACACGGAACGATTAAAGATACGATGTCAAGAATCTAAGTACAACGAAATTATTTAAACAAATATTTACTTATAGATCTTCTTCTCGCTAATGTCGCTCCAAAAGATCATACCGGTGCGAAAAACAAAATCCAGAGCAGTAGCCATTTTCGTGTTCCTCACTATGTCGGTCATCTCCAGACGATCCAAAGCTACTTTTCTGATGTCGTGTCTTCTGGTGAAGAGCAAACTGGCGTGACCTTCGGCTGCTTTGCAACGAGTATGATCTCTGGGGTCTTTCAAGTAACCCGTGGCACAGCTACACTTGAATCCACCCTTTTCATTCAAACAAAATTGGGAACAGCTACCCGGTACTAGACATTCGTCTATGTCTGAAATAAGAAATATAACATCATTTTTATATTTGTAACATTAGCAATCATTACTCGCGACATTCATGACACAATCTTCCTCCTTTAAGCATACGTTTTTTAATGATATAAGTATACGTTACCATCGCAGGTTCGGTTATCTATTAGTCTGTATCCCGCGCTGCAGTTACATCGGAAACCAATGGGTAGATCGACGCAAATTTGCGAACATCCGCCGTTGTTTTTCAAGCACTCGTTTACACCACAAAGCTCTGGATTTTCGTCCTCCCAACCGATGCAATCCCGATTTTTGTTGCACACGTTATCAATCGGGATACACGAACCTTCGCTGCACTCGAATTGAGTCAACGGATCGCAGCAAGTCACCGTTTTGCTCGTGCAATTTTTCTCGTCGCTGCCGTCCGCGCATTCTGCTTTCCCGTTGCAGTACAAATGTCCTGCAATATTTTACAAAATATAACCATCTCTTCATTTTCTTTTCAATTCTAAAACTCCCATAAAACGTATACAAACTTTTTTTATTCATATTACAAAATTATGGAAATGTTCCGTGAATAAATGGTAACATATATTAAATTTAATAAACAACGAATGAAATGAAATAATAAATATCAAATTTAATTAATTATGTACATAAAACAGCGTTATAAATAATCAACAACCGATACGAAATATTAATTATGCACGTTTAAACGTAGGCAAAAATATATGATTTTATTTGCGACAATAATACTTCCGAAAATAATGAAGTTACCTAACAGAGATCTTAATTCCAAATTTCTGCAATCAAACAGTTGTCCACCTGGACATCCGAATTAATAAATGAATAATTAGCTAACGATAATGAATTCATGGGACAAATCCATCTGATTTTAAGTATAACTTTACATTAATCAGTTACCTGATATGCAATTATGATGATCCTCGCATTGGAACTGATCAGGTCTGCACGTCACATTGTGGCACCGCTGTGGCGATTCATCTGCTCCATTTGGACAGTCCTTGTCACCATCGCAAACCCAATTTTGGTGAAGACAAGTGACATCGTCGTCGCAGTCGAACTCTGTTTTGCTGCAGTGACTGAGACGTTCTCCGTTCGCGTATTCCTAAAAGTTTTAAAAAATTTAGAAATTTGGAATTTGGGGATTGGGGATTAGGGAATGTAGGGAATTTGGGGAATTTGGAGATTTGGGGATGTAGAGATTTTGGGATGTAGAAATTTGGGGATGCAGAGATTTGGGGACGTTGAGAATTAGGGACGTGGGAATTTGGGGATTTTGGCATTGGGGAGCGTTGAGATTTGGGGACGTTAGAATTTGGGAACGTTGGGATTTGGGGACGTTAAGATTTAGGGATGTAGGGATTTTGGGATGTACGGATTATGGGATGTAGAGATTTGGGGATGTAGGGGTTTAGGAATTTAGGAATTTGAAAACTTGCGAATTAGGGAATTTGAAAACTTGGGGATAAGGAAATTTGGAGATCTAGAGATTTGTGCAAATAAAAGAACTTGGAAAATTGAAAACTTAAATCTCTAACAACCTCTACAATGCGAATTTTTGAATGTAGAAATTTAATTTAGGTAATCGTCTAATAAAGGAAGTGTGTCGTGTGTTTTCATACCTTGCATCCGATTTCGTCGGAATGATCAGGACAATCAAAATCACCGTCGCACCTCCAACGGTACGTAATGCAATAATTTTGCAAACAGGCGAATTCGGTTCCAGGACGACATGTGACTGGTTTGCAGTCCTTCTCGTCGCTGCCATCCCCGCAGTCGTCGTCGTTATCGCACACCCATGATTGCTGAATGCAATGCTTGTTTGCGCACGTGAATTCGTCGGATCGACAGGTGTCGTCTAAAGGAAACGCGTTGCTTTTTTAACAAGTCAAAATTAAGCAGCTGTCGAAAACTATCTACCAGGCAACGATCACGTTTTCTCTACCACAAAAACATTAATCCATAAAAGAAACGCGCTGTGGAATGTGACGTGCCATGTGCGTCATTGGCAAAATAATTCAGTACCGTTTTTTTTGTCTTTCCAGCTAAATAAAACTTAACTGAAATTCGAGACAGGACATTGTTCGATTAATTTTTCAATCGAATATGCAATTCTACGGTGCCGTATTTTTGCAAAGATTTAATAGTTTGTTTTAAAATTGATTATTATTAAAATTGCATTAATGTCGTATGAAATAACTAATATCTCTCGTGAGAATTTATTGCGTGTAGAATTTAATTATCATTATTGGAAACGAACGTGATTTGGAAAGTTAAAATTTGAATATATCCTATATGAATGAATTTTTTGGTCAATATTACGTTGACTAAATTCAATATCAATTATCTACGCTATTTTAAATAATATGACGTTCATTTGCCAATTTCGAACCCGGTGAATCCGTATCTCCATCGACATTGATTTTTCATTAAAATTCAGAATTTGCATTCATTTTCTTTTTTTTTTTAAATTTCGAACGGTACGCGTGAGCAGAATATCGTCGAAACGGCACCGCACCAAAGTGGTAGAAAAAAAATAGAGTTGTCTCACTTAAGGCAAATCACATTACACGCGAGCCTCTTTCTTTTATTCAGCTTTGCGTCCAACGTGACCTTTTTAACACAGAGAAAGAAGGAGAGAAAATGCTACTGGAAACATTACAACACAACGCGTAACATTTAAATGACAAAAAAACCATAGAGCTAAGTAATGCATGTAAATGTATGCAACCATCTGTCTGAACTTCGCAGCAGATAGATCGAAGCAAAAACCAAGCGTCATTGGCGTAACTATATAAAGACAGGGGTGAAACGACCCTTTCTGCTCCTTGAAGAAGAAACTTCAACTACTTTGCGTTACTTTGTAACCAGGTAACGAGATTTAGAAATTTTCGAAGTCCAATTCTCGGAATTTCTCAATTTACAAGTTCCGACTTATGCAATTTCTTTAGTTTTCAAATTTCTAATTTTCCTAAATTAGAATTTTACTAAATTAGATATTCAAATTTCTAAATTACTAAATTCCCAAATTCCCTATATCCACAAATTCCTAATATGCCCAAATTCTCCAAATTCCCCAAATCCCCAAATTCAACAAATTCCTTAAATCCCTAAATCTCCAAATTCCCCAAATCCCTAATTTTAAAAATTCCTATATCCCTAAATCTCTAAATCCCCAAATTCCCCAAATTCTCCAAATTCCTTAAATCCCTAAATCTCCAAATCCCCCAAATTCCCCAATCCCCAAATTTTTAAATTACCAAATTCCTAAATTCCCCAATCCCCAAATCCCCAAGTCCCCAAATTTAAAAATTCCTATATCCCTAAATCCCTAAATCCCCATATTCCCTAAATCCCTAAATCCCTAAATTGCCAATACCCCAAGTCCCTAATCCCCAAACTGAAATCTGTAAAAGCCGCTCAGTTCTGTTTAATATGGTTCAGAAATTGAAACTATTAGTCACGCTAAGTGACGTGTTTCACCCCAAAAGGATTGTAGTTACGCCAACGGCAAGAATCACGCGAAGATGTGTAAAATCGATTTTTCGTTCTTGTACACTGTTTAAAAGGCCTCAGAAATCGCCACGTTAATTACGGAAATTAAATCTAAGCCTTCGAAGTTTACAAGTTGGCTATTCCGTTTGAAACTACCCTCGCGACCCCGATGTCTACGTTTAAATTATGCAGCGAACTATTTGCACTTTCAAGAGGATGTAGCGGAAGAAATAAGTTTCTTGGCATTACTCCTGTAATTAAGCGATGTAATTAACCGGTTCTTGATCAACGGCAACCGGGTATACAAGTAGATATACCGTGTACACAACACAACGGTTTAACGTTAAGTATAACAGGTTGTCGCGGGTAAAATGGCTGATTTACTTAAAATCGCTCTTAACGTCTCAGATTTAAAATACGCGTTCTTTTATCTTGAATAAAAGAAACGAAGTTCGTTTAAAATTTTTAAATAAACGTTAGGTCGTTGCACGTTAAATGACCGATTACGTAACATGTAAAGCCATTGCAGAATAACACTTATGATATATCAATTTACATCTCGAGGTTTCAACAAAATAACTGTATTTACCTTTCCATAATATTTTCAATCCGAAGTGGCTGGAAACCAATTACAGTAACGACCGATTTCAAAACATTAAAGGTCGAGCGTGATTCCATGACTGAAAACTATTTCAAAATTACATTTATAATACATCAATTTGAAGCTTGAAGTTTCATGAAACTGTGTAAACGCTTTGTCAAGACTTTTACTGTAAAATGGCTGATGATTGATTATAGCGAACAATCACTAGCACGTCGAGTCTGAGAAAGTTTCAGGACATAAAAGTATTGAAAAATAATACTTGTGATATGTTATTTTGAAACTTAAAGTTTAGTGAAAATAAGTATGTAAATATTTCAACGATTACTACAAAATGATACTGTTTCTTTATACCTTGTTACAATATAATTTACAATATCAAGTTGGCAACAATATCGTTATCGCGTATTAAGATTACCGATATTTTTATACAGCCATTTTCACTGGACTAAGCTTCAAAATAACGTAGAATAAGTGCAATTTTCAAATACCTTTATATCATAAAATTTTCCCAGACTTCGAAATCCGTGTTTATCGACCGTCATTTTGTAATAAATCCTCACGAAGCATTAATGCAGCGATAAAACGTCAAATTTGAAATGAATACAACTATTATATGGTGACATTTTTATGTCATCGAATCCTGTCAAACGACAGGTGTTTCGAAAACTGACAATCAATCACTCCGTAACAGGAATACTCACGAAATCTGTACATAACAATTTTCAGCAAACTTTAAGCTTCGAATCGATATTGCTACTTCGTAACGCTTTTATGTCATCAAATCGTTATAGGCTTTTGATGTTCCGGAATCGTCCATTTAATGTGCAATGACCTAGTACACGTAACATGTAAAAAGTCAGCCTTCTGTTCAATTACGGGTTAAATTCGACTGAATTGTTCGAAAGGCAAGCACGCAAAACAGCCAGCTTCTCTCGATGGAACAGTACAAACGAAAAATCGATTACTTTGCGACAATACTCACGACACGATCGTTCGCGCTGGAAAATAATAAAATCACGTGGACGTATTTTAACAGTTCGACTGCCACTGTGAAAATACATGCTTGAAAAATTATAAAATTTATATTATCGAGCTGAATAATGTGTAAGGATTTTTCAATGCAAACAACCAAATCATACAAATAAAAATAGAGAATTCAAAGTTTATTTTATCGCAACCCTTTGCCATTCGAAAAGTTACATTTTGTCGAATAATTTTTATCTCCATATAATTTCATATACAAATTTTGCAGATAATTACTTTGGTAAAAATATGCATTCGGTTTGAACGAATCGAATAGCAAAGGCCGACAAGGAAAGAAGGAGAACAGAATAGAAACACTACGGAAACATCGACAACACGTGAACTGCAGCATCGTAACAAATTATAAAATCGATTGTACATAACGTTGACATCGTAGCTTGTGCAACCTGTCCATAACAGTCGGTCGTCTAAAGCTTTCCAAATAACCAAGCACTTAAAAATAGAACTCACAATTTTGTTCGGGTATGTTGCGAAGTTAATTTAGATGGAAGGATATTAATCCCTGGATGGAGGATGTCGATCATTTCGGGCGCACAAGGGTCTTTTCAAGTTACAAAGGGTTATAGCAAAATTTACAAATATCAATTTTCACATTTAAGAAATATAAGTGACATGAAAAATTTAATAATATTTACATGTATTATCAAGCAGAATACCGAGACGATGAAAAGATTTGAAAGAGAAATCTGTACGAATATCTTTTTTCAATATTTCATAAAACCACTCTTAAAGTTATCTATCATTCATCGGTCTCCGGGGTGATTTAAAAACTCTCTCGAACATAAATGAACGGAAAAAGAGAGAAATGGGTAAAAAAAACATGGGAAAGAAAGTTGAGGTTGTAAAAAGAAAGGTAATGCGAGGTGGAAATCATGCGATTACATAAGTGCGACCAATTAGGAGAGAATGGAAATGACCTCGTAGGCGCAATAATTATATTTGGAGCATAATAAAAAGGACAAGCAAGGCCCCGGTACGATGGTGGAATTTGCGTACGTGCAACAATTATTAATTAGAGGGAATCGTGCAGCATGCAACGATTACGAAACACACGGTGTTCCGCATTAATTCGTTAAATAACGAAACGAGCTTTCGGTTATGTTTCGCTCGTGTTTCACCGCGACCTGCGGACGCTAACTTTTCATATTTATCCTTTAATAAGTACGTTTCTGAGTATCGTTCAATCAAATATTTACCCTTTGCACTCTGACAATTTCTGAACATTTGATCGTTCGCATTTCTGATTTCATTTCGAATCTCGATACAGCTCCTTACATTACCGACGCTTTCACAGAAATTAGAGGATTCGAAAGTTTCGACTTTTGGAAATTGCAGCGTTCTGAAAATTGTTGTGCTCGAGAAATGAAGGTAAAAATTTGTAAAAATCTAACAATTTAATTTTTGAATTCAAAAGAAACTTGCATACTTTAAATATCTGATAAAGTGGGAATATCAACAAAATGATTTGATTTATAGAATATGTGATAATTCTAGCATTATGCAAAAACTATGCAGAGTGCAAAAGGTTAATAGTCTGTTGATATATCACTGATTTTATTCATATTTATCAAAAGTTTCAAAGGAAACATTAAATATAAATGAACGTTTAAGCCATCAAATATTTGCATAATCGTGAATACCAAATAAAATATGATTGTTATTCAAATCCAACACGTCGTTAAATATTCATTACCATTTTTTGTTCGTCAGGTTTCACCTAAGTTTCACGCATGATTTTTTAAAAATCGTAGATAAATACGCAGACTTTTTGTTCGACGACAGGTGATATATCGTTATCTAAGAAGACTATATCATGTGCAACACAGAAACCACGTTTACGAAGTATCGATGATTTCAACGTCGAACTCTAAAACAATACTAACCGAATTGAGAATCAAGCGAGGCTAATCATGCTTACCAAGCACCCCTTTGTAAATTTCATTCCCAATTCATAAGGTGAAGTACTTCTTATACAACTGATTATAAAGTTGATAAAATACGTGCTCCGAATCAACTTTTGCTTTAACTTTTCATGGAACTTTAGATCAGAAAATTAACGTTAACTTTCGAACCATGGAGCCGGGTCAATCGTGACCTGGACCTACGAAAAGTACAATGGTGCTTCGATATAAATTAAGCACTCGATTTTTCAAACGAAGGACCTTGGCTTATTGGAAGAGAAGCAATTAATTACACGAAATTAAACGAGAACCGGTCAGAATATGACGGTTGAAAATTTGGGTAATAAAAATGAGATTGATCTACAGTTTAAATTGTAAAGTTAAAGTTAAATTATGTAATATCAGTTATTTTATAATTATTTAATGATTTGTTTTAACTGCACCATATAAATTGAGAATTAAGAACACGTTGATCGCGAGTGTTTATCATTACATTAAATTACATATTTTGTTCAAAGTAAACGAAACGTAATTTATTCACGAATTAAGGAATATTGTATTTTTTAAATTAATTATTTGTACAAAGAGTGCAGCGTACTCTGGGTTCTGTCCCTAGATCCCAATATTATTAACCACAAAATCGCTAGATTCCAATATTCCTAAATAAAAATAACTAGTATTTTTATATACGAATAAATCTATATCCCTAGATTTTGATATTCGTGAATTTTGTGTTACGCACAAAATCTCTAATTTCACGAGGAGTGGTACAATGTTTGAACGCTGAACTATTTATATAAAAAGTTTTACGTCTAAATTTGTTGTACATACTCGTACGCTGATGAAACGGAACATTTGCATGTTTGCAAAATTCGCGTTGTTTACGAGCTGAAAGAACCAATCAAAACGTTTTACTCGTACGAAATCGGGATCAGTGAATTTTAAAAGAGCGTTCATTATTTGACGAAGCAAACACGATACTGGGCCACAGAGAATGCATGCAGACGAGACTTCATCGAACGTTAAAATACAATTACGGTCCATAACTGTATAAAATCATTGGTAAACCTTTGTACAGAGTTCCGTGTATACGTCAAATTTTCAAACCTAATTTCCCCGGAAAGAAAGCTTCTCCGTCCAAAAAAAACGAGAATATATAAACGGAATTATGTATTTTGCTGCACTCTGTGTGTATTTTCACGAACAATTTTACGTACTCAAATGAAAATAGAGACGAATCGTGATAATGTTTGTTGGGCGACGATCAACGTGTTAAAAAAGAAAAATAGTTAAGCTTTAGAGAAAGAACAGGACACAAATATAGCCATAAATACAGACACCGACAGAAGCATGTTTTAAATAACAATAACAAACTCTCAGAATTGTATGCGCTATTCCATTTGTAGTAGAATAATGGAATATTAATCGAGGTATTTCGAATTAATCTTTTAAGTCAATTAAGCACATTTTGCTATCTCGCAAACGTTTAATACATTAAACGTTTAGGAAACAATAGATAGGAAATGTAGGCTTCTTAACTTTTTAATTTTTCAAATTTTGCAAATTGTAATACAATCCTGAGAAACAGATTTGCATTGTTTAAAGATTCATATTAAGTCATTCCATAAGTAATATTTTTTACTTCGTTTAAATGGTATATCTATATTTTGTTCACATTTCAACCATAACTGATTTAACACATGCCCTACATAAATGAAAAGCAGATCATATTTTCAAATTTCCAAATTCAGAAATGTACGAAGTTGGAAACTTGAAAGTTACCCATGGAACAACTTAATACTGTAATATTTCATCAAACGTACAACGGGATACCCAAAAGTTTATAGAACTGTCCCCCGTTTTACGCGGTGCTCTTTATTACGGATTTCCGTTTCCCATTTAACTTGGCTCACCATATTTACAAAAGCAAGTAAACCCAGTTGTTAATCCACCTTTGAAGTTATGGGTTAATCCACCTTTGAGGCCGCAAACAATTTTGTTCTTTATTTCAAATATTTTACAGGACCAAAAGCACGTTACATACAATTTTCTGTGAAATTTTAAGACTAATATCTTTTCCAAACCTCTTAACAAAAATCAATATTTAAAATCCAAGTTCAAATATCCGTATGTACTTATGTAGTAAATATGGATAATGAAAAATGTCTTTTTGTTCCGCACTAAAACTAAAAGTGGTTTTAAAAAAGCGCTAAATGGTTTCAGTGTCACCATCTTCCATATAATTGAACAATTTTTAGCATCCATAGAATGAAGCCTATAAAAGTATTCATTTATCTATTCGAAAAGAGACGAAAGTTATTTTAGGCCTGAAAGGTGTAACCCTCATAAATACTGAATAGTTAATCTGAACATAAGTGAACACAGATTTGAAGAAAAGTATCAAATGTAATTTAAAGTAACTCGTGGAGTAACCACGTGACCGCTTTGATAGTTTTAGCCCGGGGACTATGCGTTTTCGTCGCAGCAATTACGTCATCCGATATGTGACATAGGTTCAAACGAGAATCAAAGAAAACAGGGACACCGTATTGAAATATCGCGATTCTATAAAATGGGTATTCCGTGATACGCGGTGAAGCATAAGCAATAAAATGAGCCCCCGTGCAGAAGCTTACTGCACTCAGCCTCGTCTGAACCGTCCGAGCAGTCTCTATTGTCGTCGCACATCCATGTAAGTGCGACGCACTCGCCGTTCCCCGAGTGACACGTGAACTGTTCCGCCGTGCAGTTCTTCGTCTCTACAAGATGACAATCGATTGGACCTGATTTTTCTAGCGAAGAGTGACGAGGTGCCAACTACAGAGGCCCCATTCTCGGCCGTACAATGCCGACGACATCGTCGTGCTCTATTTTCGTCGACGGACCAAAAGCTGTCTCGAGATCAGCGAATTGCATCCCCAGGGTCAGCCGCATTTGCGAACATTCTTCCGCCGATCAGAACGTTATCGATTATCCGATACCGAACGATTTAGCTTGTAAGATTAAAGAAATCGATACGGTGACTATGTTAGGGCGATTGTTTGACTTGGGTAATACGGAGAGTGTTTACTCGGTTGGTAGAGCGATCTATTTTGAATGCGAGGTCGTCTTATTTTAACGGATGTTCAGGTGAGAAAACGTTGCTATGAGATATCAAAGGTATTCGGTTTTTTCCTGAAAAGGTTCAACTTGGTCGCTGATAATCTGTGAATACGTGACTCGGCACGGCCGTAACTTCTTATCCCCTTATCGGGAATTAGTCTCACGTTGTGTAGCGATTGAAAGTGAATTTTAAGCGCTTTTCCGATGATTTAGGTAGTGCTGTAATTCGGAGTTCGCCAGTTTCGGATTCACGGGAATCTGTGGTCTGTTAATTGGAAATTAATGAATCATATGTATATAACCTATCATTTTATAATTAGAGACGTACTTGTGAGTTCCTAGATCTCTATATTTCCACGTCTACCTAAAGTACATCTCTCTAAGCCCCGAAATCTCGGCATCTCTAAATTCCTACATCAAATATCCCAATATCCCTAGATCATCATATCCCAGTCTAAAAGATAAGTTTTCAATTGGTCGATTGAATATTTATAGATAAATAACCGATTCAAATTAGGTGCCTTGTCCATAATTTATACGAAATCTCAACCGAAAGCTTGCAAAGAAATTTACGGTTGTAACTTCGTAAATAATTTATTTCACGCAAGGTATTAATTTGTTTGCCGACAAAATGCGTGACGCCTCAGTCATCATTAGGACTTTCCCGGCATGACATAATAAATTAACGTAAATCTGAAACCGCGCATATCGCTTCCTTAATATTCATTCAAACGGAACTGATTCGTGCAACGATTAAAACCATAATTTCCCGTTGACAACGGGAAGGCATTCGATTGCTTAATAAATCACGAGGAAGTAACTAATTGACGCGATAAATCAAGAACCTGTCGCGTTGATGTAGTTCAGTGGCAGATGGACTTAATCTGATGCGATTTCTCCCAACCGAACACGCGCGACGGTAAATAACTTCGTTTTGTTTTTCCGCCTTATCATCCACTCTGCATGCATGGCCGTAAGTTTGTAATGAAATTCATAAATTCCGAACGCACGGAGGGCGCATATACCGCGAGAGTATTACAGCGCGTGTTCCCCAGCCATACTCATTACACCGAGTGGCTGTAAATGTACAGTCGCTTTGAATTATCACCGAAAGAATACTGCGGAACGGTAAAGTTTATTAACGGATGATCTAAGACACCCGCCTTGGGAAGATAGTTTTACACTTCCCCCAATTTATTGGGATGAGTTTAGTTTAGTTTATTCAACTTCCAACGTGCCACTGTATTCGTCCGTTTAGTTTCAAGAGAACGCGCGTTTCTTGACGAAACAATGTTACAAGATGTGCTTGCAACACCGCGAATTCCCCAAATAAAGCACTTCGTTTATGCTGGCACTGTATGCCAACAAAAATCCTTACAATCTTACAGCTGTATATATCCCTAGACTTAAAAATCTCTTCCCTAAATAAATTTTTCTACGTGAAAATATTCCTAGACCTCTACAACTCCATAGCCCCAGTTATCTTTATATCTCAACCTCGTTCTTTGCTCAGTGAAATTTCACGTCTTGTTACAGCATAGCTGTCCACAGATTCCATGTCGGGAAATTCGGAGAAAAAAAAGAAAAAGAAAAGGAAAAAAGAGAAATGAATCTGGCAGAACTCCGAGACGCGGTAGGAAAATTCGAAACCCGATATTTACTTTGGCCGGTAATTTATTACCTTCCGGTGGCCGAGTCGCGATTCCGCTTTGATAGGAAACGAGTTCAACGGTTCAGGGATGCAATTTGCGATTTCAAGACCCCCTTGGACTCCTCTCCCTTGAATAATCTCGTCTGTCGACCGTGTTCCGTAGCTTTCAGCCTGCTCGTTTCCCTCGTGGATCCTTGTCAGCTTGTCCTTCGATGTACCTACGACTTATCGATAACTTACTCTGACAATTTTTCTCGTCCAGATCGTTCATACAATCGGGCTGATGGTCGCATAGCCAAGTTTTCGGTATGCACTCCCCCGGACTGCACTCGAACTCCGTTTCGCTGCACGGTTTCGACCCTTTTGATCGCAATCATTTAATCATTTTTCATCTGCCACATTCCCCGGGCGTTAAGCGCATTGTACGAGCGTGAACACGTGAATCACCGACGATTTATCAGAATCGCGATTTATGAACGGTCGTGGCACGATATTAATCGGGACAGGCGAACGATGATTTTCCCCGTGTTATGAGTTTCGGGAATCTGTCTTCCTACTTCGTAGCTCGCGTTTTCTTCTCGCTATTTCGTAGACGCGTCTTCCAGTTAATAACGTTTATATTTAGAAATCGATTACGTTTCAGAGATATGGTTACAAAGAAACTCCAACTCTTGAAGGTGTAATTAAATAACCGTTACCGCATCGATGCTCCTCTTTCTCTTACTGCACACATCGGATGATGATTAAAATGGCAGAAAAAACACATTATCCGAACATTCTGAATAGACCGGCTGCGCACGATAAAAACGTAAATGCAATTTTCCTTATTAACGTTACTTTACTTATTAACATTTACATTACTTTCCTAAAATTACTTCGAGCTTAGCAAGCGTATTCAGCTGAAACTTAATCGTTATTGCAAAATTATTCATGTGATATAACCTCGTTCTTTTTTTGCGCGATTTATTCCACTAGTCCGACAACAACGTGCAACTTAATAATCACGTTGTATTACTCGAAATTAAAAACTGTTTCCAGAACGAGGAATTATTTTATTCTCCTCGTACAAAGTTTCGTATAATTTCTCAGTCGAGAAAGTTGCACTTGGCCATCCAATGATCAGCCATTTCGCACGATATTTCGTACTCGAACGTGTCAAACTCCGTCCGAAATTATTAACCTTTGACTCGCCGCATTATCGATATACCATTGTTCTCGAATTCATGTAATTTCTGAACGACAGAATGTCGCTTCCGTGTTTCAAAGTGTATCGTACAGGCACACAGTCTGTTACCGAAGGTTGTTCACAAATTGTTACGCAAACGATAAACGCCAATTTTGATGTTGCTTTAATACCGCGGTATGCTCTAAGTTCATAATCCCTTTAATCCGATGCAAAATTTCGTTACGCATAAATCGTCTTAACTTTCCGGCTAATTACAACTGAGGGTCCTTATTGCAATTGGGAGACCTTATTGCACCCGGTCCCCCAATTATAAGTTATGGTTCCTCCGATTACAATCGAGGCAGTTACTTATTACATCCGCATACGCGAGTTTCATACGAAAACTTTCCGAACAATTTGATATATAGTACTCTTATTATATCGCTACCATTTCCATTAACTAAGCGAACTTTTACATGAGTTTTCATGTATACTTGTCAATAACATGATTGACTAATGACATCATTTGTTGTTACATATAAGCAGATATTTCTCAATTACAAAATTCTTCCATTATGGCCATATAATAAGAGACTGTTCCTCAGTGAATAAAATGATTTTTGCTATAAACATTCATCATATTTTCTATATTGCAAATTACGAAAATCTTGCACTACCTCAATATGGCAATATAACGAGACCGAACTATCTCTTTCTAACTATAAAGCGTTAGAAAAGAACCTTGATGAGGTCTTATAAAAATACACTTTTCTAAATGGAGTCATGCATAATATTGCATAATATTTCTGGTAAATAATATTCAGTTAATCGATAAAAGTTTAATACGTGCGAGTATATTAATTATATAAGCAAAGTGGAAAATAGTGTTGTATAAGCAATCACGGACGTATTGACAAGAAAAACGTTTGTTCCATTTTATCGAAGCAATAAATTACGCATTGGAACTATTTATGTCAACTAAATTTGCTTAACTGCGAAGAATACCGTAATGCGATTTTCTCGACAAGGTGCAAGAAAAAAAATTTTTTAACTTAATTATACATAAACACTTATTTATACTAAACTTTTCAGAAAAACTGAGCACTTTTTACCGTACATTTTTTACTATATACTCTTTGCATATTTTTCATATAAAAACACTTTTTATTTTATTTATACGTAAAATCATCTTGTGATTCGAGTAGGTGTTATTACGTTATGAAAGGCAGCCTATAGATCGCAGCAAACAGTTTCCACACGCGGATGATTCTGAATATTCTCAATTAACCACCGCATGCGCGAATAATTGGAGCGACTGGTGACCCCTCTGCTACTTTTATTTCTATTTTTTTTTTCATTTTTACCGACTTCCCATACGTATCGTACGTTCCTCTCTCTGATTTTCGTCTTTTATCGGTCTCCGCGTTTAATTGCCTCTGCAATATTGAAACTGTCGACCGATTGGAACGGACCGTTGAAAAAGGATATCGCGTCATGGAAGCCGAGCAATTAATATTAAAACTGCACCCGGCTCTGTGTAATAATGGGTATCGGGCCGGCCATCGTCGATCGGTAGCACGCGAATTAAGATCGATAACTTGGCTCGTTAAAAGATTCAACAACGGTAGGAAACTTAAAACGATCCTCTCAAGACATTCCACGACGAGGAGTTATGTAAATTAAACGCGATCCGATGTCGCTAAAGGTGAATTCAATCGTATCGATGCTACTGTTTGCAAATACGATCGGCGAAAGAGGTCGGCTAACAAGCTATGAAACAAAATTTCAAACCGCCCTCTCCGACAATACCGATACTTTTGCTAATGAAAACGGCTCCCTTCATCGAACATCTCGTTGAAAGATGAAAACACGAGATTGCGATTGGTAATTTAAAATTCGTTCGGATTACCCCTGTACCGTTTCAATACCTGACGTTAATTTATTCTTGAATGGACGGTGTTTAAAAATTGCATGTTAATTACACGCGAATTCGTTGCTCAAAGGAATCAAATCTGATTAAAAGCCACGAAAATGATTCGTCCCTTTCGCGCAAAATTACGCGCAAATAAATTTTCGAGATAACAGTCGACATTTTTGCACAAGTTCAAACCCTCGTGGGAGATCAATATTCATAATTCGCCGCTATTGATAACACAGGATCGAGGTCAAGATTTTGTAAAATTAATAAATCTGAAATTATCTAACACGTAACATGATTGACCTTAGAAGAAACCGTTTTCCAAAGAAACTAGCGAGTTATGTTCTCTTATCGTATCGGCCGATTATTAAAGATATAGGCTCGACCAGTTATCGATCAAAGTGTAGAAATCACGTACATGTAATTTCACACGGTGTATCTAGAATCTGAAAGGCGCATGAATTTTCCATAAACTTCAAGTGTCATCGTGGATCGAGAGCCTTTTTAAAGGAAAACAGTTTTTCGAAAAGGTCGACGGAACCCTTCGGGCGATCGAACGAGAGGAGATCGACCGGAAATGCTATAAAGCGTCTTGAAACTAACGGTAGCCTTTCGTTCATACATCAATCCGCTTCACCTGCATGAAACCGGTCCGAAAAGTTGCACTTTCACATACCTGCAACTGCAGGCAAGGGAATCGCGTTACACGGTTCGATCAGGGACCACGATTGTCTCGTTTTCTGCTTTCCCAAAACTCGTAGCGAGAAAATTTATTCGTTCGCCTGTTTGCTCCCGCGGACAGCTAATAAATTTGATAATCGGTTCCTGTACACGAGCCATTGATTAATTGACATATTCGATCGATATAGAATATTATTCTGTGCTCTAAACGGCATAATATTAAATACTCTTTAACCTGCTTATTCACTGTTCAATTTATTCGGTGCACCTGGTCGTTCCATATTCATTGAAGACAAATGATGACATATCTGATGCATCTATTTAAAATGACGCACATGGTGCGTCGCATAAATATCTGTTCAAAATACGGTATGACGCACAGGGTGTGTCGTACTAATATCTATTAAACATACATGAACTACGGTTGTCTAATTATACGACGCACATGGTGCGTCATTAAAGATTCACTAAAAGCAACTTGTGACACATTCAGAGCGTCACAGAATGTCCTAAATGTGTCGTGACATACATGTCTGATCAGTATCTGTTCGAAATACATGACGCACCGGATGCGTCGTATGTCTATTTAAAATACATAATGACGCACCGGATGTGTCGTGTGTCTATTCGAAATACATAATGACGCACCAAGTATGTCGTGTAATAAAATAAAACTACGACGCACCCGGTGCGTCATCGTCAACTCAAGACGCACCGTGTGCGTCATCTATTCGCGAGCGATAGACCATTGCCATATTGAAATCGCAATTCTAACGAATCGCGATATTCTACGTTATAAAGAGTATAGCATTTTGTATGGAAGAAATTTTCACTCGAGTATTGAAAGGAAATATGACGTAACGTTCTATTCGATTAATTTAAAACAATACCGCAAGAGGATTTTCAATGTTCCGTTCGCTAATGCGAGTAATATGAAGTTGATAATTAACAAAAAGAAAGTAGAGAGACGTAATTGAACGGATATTTGTAAATAATCGTTGCCAATCTGACGATCGTACGGACAATAACCAAAACGGGAAAGTAATCAGCGGTGGCACACTGTCCCCACATTTACATACGAGCCCATTATAATTGAATATTAATTACGAAACGTATACACACACCGAGCCGTACGAAATACACGGGCATGAATATTAATCGGTACTCCGCGTGGAAATCAGAACGAGCACCGTTCCTGTTATTATTAATAACGTGATATCACGTCACAATCAACCTTTGGAAAACAACAATGTATCGCAGATATGAATTATATCAACCGTGCTAATCGTAGCGAAGCGAGGGAAGGGTTCATCCACGCCCAATTAAGAAAACCTTTTCCATTGATGAATTTTGCATCTTTCTTTCCGGAAGATAAATAAAAATATCAACTATGTGTATCAAACCGTGCACCTTTGAAAAATACAAAACAATTTTTTAAATTGCTTTCCTGATATATCTGCGAGCGAAAATAGCGTGTTCGAAAAAAGGTACACCGGAAGTTTGGTGGCCGGTAAAAAAAAAAAAACAAAAAAATTTTAATCAGTAAAGTAGCTCTATCGCACACACCATAATTACTCGCGCGAATCGGAACTGCACAGAATTTTACTCACCCAATGTTTAAATATTGACTCGATGTTTTGAAAAGTTTTATAGCAAAAAACGGTATGATGTTTTCAATATAAAACTGTAAATCTGATATCCGCGAGAACCAGCGGCACACACGCAGTATATGTATGTAGAATAACGTGATCAAATTTCCGAGCCATCGAATGGTTAGTTGCTTTTATTTTATTATGTTTTCACCAATTAAAAGGGAAAAACGTTTCGGGGAAAATACACGTACGCGGAACGTTGCAAAATGCGAAACATTTTCAAATTGGTTACAATGTATTCTCGAGGTTTCGTATCCGTAAAAAATGATTTTTCCTTTGCAGTCTAATTACCAGAATGACCCCTGTTTCGTCGACGCACGACAATAGAACTGACCAATATTCAAATAAAATACATGCTCGCACAATCCGCGCACAAAACGAGATAATTCTGTTTGCCAGTACGTTCTACCTTTCGCAAATAATTTACCCGTTAAATGTAACAAACGAACCATTTACTAGCTTGTCGTTCTTTTCGTGCCACACCACGTTTCCAGTTGTATTTTTTAGCTTCGTCACGAACAAATGAGCTTACGATTGCCCTCTGTGTACTGCGAACAGATTTCGTTCGCAGCTATTGTATTATCAAATGTTCACGCTCGTACGTTTGCAATTCAATTCGTTAGTTGCCCTGAATAGAAATATAAAATGAGTAATTTGAACACCTAAGGTCTTTTACTGCACATTTTAACGCATTTAACTCGAAATGATCTTCGTTTACTGTTTAAAATATTTAGGAATCACATCGTGAATATATCGGGACACATCATACGAAGTTACGTTAAAAGTTCATGACACATCAGGTGCGTTCCTCAAAGTATGACGCATCTAGTGCGTCGTGCCGAAGAACTTATAACCCCATACTTTAAATATAACGAATAACAAAAAGTTCAGTTGCTAGTTAAAAATGGGCCAATATCGGAATCAATATTTTCCGTGGGCATTTCGAAGATTAAAACTACTAGTTCCAATTAACAATTAAGTTCGTAGTGGAAAGGTAACTGTTTGCCAACGTTCTGGTTGACCTGATCAGAAATCTAAGGGCGTTTCCTGCTCATCTTCTGTATCAGCACATCTTCGAACTCTTTAACGAAGTTACAGGGTGCAAAAACTTTCTGAAGTATTCTCACGCCCATTTTCTACTCTCGGTAGAATTACAATTACATCGGGGCAATCAGATTCAACGGCCAGAACTTGTATCGAGTAAACCAACTACGAAACTTAATTAAAAAAATAACGTATTTAACACGTTCCATGGTCTCCAATAGGAGTCGTTTTAACGAGCACACAAGAATCGAGATTAAAGAAGATTTTAAGTACCAAGTAATAAAACTTGACGATAAATCGAAGAGATCAATGTAATAATACAGAAGCAAGTTTCACGAACATTATTATTCTGTGGGGTATCATTTTGGCTGAAAAACATCGGTCATCGATTCGTATGTACTGCACTTCATAGCCTTAATTGTAGCAACTTTTTTTACAGGCTTTCGTATTTGGCTATATGGGTCGATTACGCCCTGTACTTTCATATTTGGTGATGCGAGGTAAACGTATCTTTTACTTCAGTATAAAAGAAAGTTCTACTTCAATTTCCGAAGAGAGACTCGATAAAGTAAGGAATTATTTCATTTGGAAAAACGTGTGTGAGATAAGGTACCTCATTCACATTATATTAGAAAACATAGAAATTTTCAAGATTATAATTTTTGTAATTCTTAATACGGAACGTTGACATTAGTAAAGATAAGGGATTTGGTCTACACTAGATAAAAATTCTAGTTGCTCCATCAGATTGATGTTTTCTATTAAATACATGAACATGTACATATGGACCTAAAGAATTACGTGTACATGCCACTTTGTGCCACCCTTTACTTCTTACTTTCTCTAATTTATTTTCCGTATAAAAGTAGCTAACTGCCGGTTATTCTTGTGGTATCGGGACCTCCAGGCCCAATAAAAGGAGTCGTGAAAGTAGACTTATCGTCTGACGTTAACGAAGTGACTGAACTACCCTGAGAACCCGAGTGTCCACACTTTTTTCACGATTTCTTCTTCTAAAATTCAGTGAAATAATTCCGTGATGCTAACATAAATATCGTTGCAAGTGAAGACCATCTCGAGTTAAATGATTAAAAATTAGCAGTAATGAAACGCATAAAATCTGTATACGAAAGAATTAAAAGTTATGAGCCAAGTAATAAAAGATAGGGGATGTGTACTTACTGCAAAAGGCTGGATCTTCATCGGACCCGTCATGGCAGTCTTCGTCGCCATCGCAGTGCCAGGTTCCCGGTATGCACCTGCCGTTCGTGCACTTGAACTCCGAATCGGTGCACTTCTGTAAACCTGCAAAGCCAACGTTGTCTTGTTGAGGATGAACGACGTTTACGAGGAACGCGATGCACGCCAATTGCAGCAACGTGCACCGGGACGCGGTGAATAGATGCATCGATGTTCCGGTGAACTGCATACTAGTCAACGGTGAAAAAGTCTTTAAACTTGTGCCCCCTATTTTTTTTTTATCAGCCACACGAAGCGTACACTCGCGACATTCGCGTAATCCTGTGTGTTCACGTAGTCGTCGCTGCCACCTTTCCGTAGGCGCTACTTTAATCGCTGATCCAATATAAAAGCTTTCAACGTGCACGCTTTACGAGCTTGCCTTCCTCCGCCTCCTCTTTCTTCTTCACGTTAATATCGCAACGGCAGAAAATCGTCCGTCGATCGTTTTATTGCTGTTCACGGAGTTTCGAGTGTTACGTTGAAGCACAGTCGATAAAACTGGCTCGAAACTGTACCAACGCGAAGATACCACGAAACACCGACAGAACATCTATTCAGAACATCTTTCGAGGTTCATTGGGCTCGTATCTGTTCGAATAAAATCCCCGCTCCGAAAACCAAGCCACGAGTCTATCACAATACTCTTATCCCTTTTTCTGGCCGACGATTTACCAGGACCACCTTTTCAGCCCACCAAACAATTGTCCGTGAAACGATTTTCCAATAAATCGAGCCTTCTTACAGTCGTTCGCGCAGGCCAGGATTTCTCTTTTCACGTTCGCGAATGCTGTCCTTTATAAAATCACTGGGCGCAGGAAAGGAATAGGGATAGAGCGAGTAGAAATCACTTTTCCAAAAGCGTTCGCAAAAGACACTTTTGGGATAGAAAGCGACACAGAATGGACAAGAAAAAGAAAAACGGATAGAACGATCCCTCGAGAGAACGACGATGCACTCGCGATGGCGGCTGCGGATGCTGTAAGCCAGCGGTCGAGTAAACGGGCCCCTATATATGGGTCTGAGGAGAGACACGATATGCTTGTGTGCAGAGTACACGCATACTGACCACCATGGAACGAGAACGAATCAAACGCGATTGTTGTACGTCTTTTTTCCCCTACGTTTGACGGAGAATCGCGATATCGGTGAATTAAGAAGCGCAAAGTGACTCGACGGGCAAGGACTGTGATAATGGCGATTATGCGGAGGACGATAATGCGGCAATGAAATGGTTTTCGTGCCCACGCAATACTGACTGAACAGAGCATCATCATTAGAGCAATGTGAAAGGACGAACATGTATATAGCTATTACACAGTTCCACTTATACAGCCAGCGCAGGAAAAGTGTCCATACAGCAATCAATTTCAAACAGCGTTTCGCAAAATTGCCGATTATTAACCCTTTCGAAAGCGTCGTATGGTCACAGTAATATCACCGCGCATTACATCGCCGCGCGTTATATTATCACACGTTACAACGTGCCACGTTACCACCTCTTATATCGTTACGTGTTCAATTCCCTCGCGTTATATAACTACCACCTTAATTCGCGTTATATTGCCGCGAGCTATATCACCACGTGTTATATCACTACGCAATTCTACTACGTTATATCACCACGAGCTATATTGTCACGTGTTAATCACGAGTTATATCGCCACGCATTATATTACCACGCACTATATCTTCACGCGTTATATTGCCCCACCGTATATCGCCGCGCATTCAATCGTGCATTAAATCTTCTCGCGTTTAATCGCCACACGTTATATTACTACACGTTTAATCTGTTATACCACCGCGCATTACAGGCGCCTTGTGTTATAATACCACGCGTTATATCGCCATATATTATAATCACCAGTGTCATTTTACAGCGCGTTCAATCGTCTCATCTCCATGCGCCGTATAAAGCATTATATCACTGAACGTTATATTGCTATGCATTGTATAACGGTGCTTTACATATTCAAACGTTATATCGCCACAGTAATAACCCCTTTACCCGAATGCTTACCCTTTCTATCGGTATAGCTGTTTCTCACACTGCAGAGGCATAATAGACATCGAGCGGGTTAAGAGCAACGAATCATAATACATGCCACCTTTGGCATTGATTAGCGGAGCGTTGATAAGAGCAGTTCACTTTTTTCATCCTCGCGGCCGAATGTTTAGTCGTGTTCTTTATTAGGAAACAGAGATATCGTTGCACAATCAATTCGCGGAGCAGATCGATCCAGAATTAAGGAAGTCGAACTCTGGCGCAAAAGTAACTACGTAATTGATTGCGCGTTAAATTGCATCGCACTAGGGCACACGTGATCCGTTCATCGTCGGTTTATCAACGATACCAAAAAGAAGAGGGAAAAAATTGCCGGCGAAAAGTTCAGTTAATCGATTGCTCAATCCTACGCGGCGAAGAATCGAAATATATACGTACGAAAAGTCGGACGCAACGGGATAACCAATCGCGAATTAGATTGCTGCTTTTAATTGAATACCCAATACGAGTTCACCCTATTAACAGTGTGATTGTCCTGGACACTTGAATTCTGTATCGTCGTATAATTAATCGATAAAAGAGTAAACTTTGAAGAGTGTAACAATATTATACTATTACTGTTATTATATTGTTCCTACACCAGCGAACCAAAATACAAAGAGAACAAAATGTACAGTGTTGAAAAATGAAGAATTAAAGAACGTTCGGGGAAAAACGGTGAACGGATGTTCCGTATGTAAACGAGTAAAGCTAAAAAAACGAAGGAAAATAAACGCATGAACGACAGTTTATTACACACATAGCACGATGACTCGAAAGTGAAATCGTTCATAGCGTCAAACAAGAAATTCCTCGCGTATATCCACTAAATTGAAGAAAAAGCAGCGCACGAGGAAACAGGAAGTCGAACGGTAGACAAACGATGAAGTAGAGGCAATAAGGTAACACGGTTCTCGATCGACTTCGATCAAAGACGCAATACAGAACGAGATTCCTGTGAGCAGAAACTTGCGTCTCTCCTTCAACGGCTCGTCCTACTACGTACTTATGTACTTTATGTGTGCCGAGCAAACTAATTGTAAGAAAATACTGTTACGTATCGCAAACGGTGAAGTAAACGGGGCAAAGTGGCCTTTTATATTTGCTTTAGTTTCTGTTTTAAAATTCGCTCCCAATTTGTCGACTCAGAAATTTAATATTTATATTTCTCAATTTTTTCAATTTCGAGAACATTTCTGAATATTTTAACATGGAAATTTAAAAATTTCGAGATCCGAAATTTATGTCTCTGAATTAAAACATTTTTAATTCGCGAGCGCTTAAATATTTGAAACCATGAGCTCTTTGGCGCGCTTTCGATCCATCACTGATTCACGAGGACAATTTTATCAGCTATCAGACGCTCGAAAACTCGCACATGTTCGAAATAATTAGCGTGTTCGTTATTCTTCGGGAAGTTGGAAAAATTGTCGAGATAATTTAAAACTGAACGTTGCACCCGGTAAATGGATCATCGCGATCGTGTTTCCGCCTTGAAACACAAACTTCGTTGAAGTATTGGAAGTGCCAGTTTGATAACCGTGGAGCATTTGGAACAACGTTATTTTCGCGTAATCACGGATTTAGCAGCGGCAATTAGTTTGGCCGAAATTGGAACCGTGTGATAGCCAGCTTATTCGATTGACGGAAAATAAATAATGTCGGGAGTGAACTGGTTAAAAAAGAAATGATACCACCAAACACTGCTGACCCCATTAATAACGGAACTCGTTATCCGAGCTTTTCATTCACGAGAAATCAGCCAATCGATTGTTCGCTGGCAACAAATAGACGGTGTACTTGAGCTAAACGATAATTTGAAAAACTTTTCATTTTGTTTCAGTTGATTTTGTTCATTGTATCGTTACTTCGTGAAATGGTTACGGCACGGTTGGACATTATTCGAACGGAAACGAAGTTTATCACGAATAACGAGTGACTTTTTATTCGATTAACCTTTGAATAGTAATTATTCGTTACTATGGAATAACTCTGTTCGTTCGCGGTTTTTATTTGAATTTTAATCGAAAAATTTTTATCCGAATGAAAGACTATTCGTTATTCATTCTCGAGTGTGAGTTGCTATACATTCTAGACAAAGAAAAGTAGATCAAAATTTCTAACAACTTCGATCTTTCCATTTATTCGTATCGTATTCGAAGAAATTGCATTTTTAGTTACGTGTTATTCGTTCACGGTTATTTACGTAAGATATATTTACTGATAGGGAAACCGCGTGTAGACACTTTTTTAGATAAGTATTAATAGAGAGACTCGATGAAACTAGTTAAAACATACCGATCATCTTCGAGTCCTGTTTGTTACCAACATGCATAGTGTTGATGATTAACGGGTATGATCGGCAATTTTTTTCCACGACTGGATAATATAGAGAATTTAAAATCATGCAATTGTAGTTTCTGATTACACGATACGATTGCTCGCATACTTTGTCGAACGACTTGAAAGGCAAAAATAGATGTAGTAATAACCGTCGGCGCTACGTAAATTACCTGTCTCCATTGAAAATCACATGTCCATGCCTTTACTTTCGATCACACGTAATTCTTGGTTCGTGCTTCTCTGAAGAAAAATTAATTGACATTTTTTCGCTCGTACAAGAAAGACGTCAATTCTAAGTTAATCGCGTTGTCCTTGTCATTTAATCGTAATATGCTTAGCTTTCACTTTGTTTCTCCTGAGACTTGTTACTTTGAAAAATCCTTCGATTTTATTTTCAATTATTAGCCACGTGATTATGTATTAAAACGTCACGTGTTATTTCATCATTCTGAATCTTATTATCCATAGACTCAAAAAGTATTGGATGCAAATATTACTAGAGCTGAGGATTCCTAGATCCAATTATCCCTAGATCCAAATATCTCTAGATTGCAATATCCCTAGATTGCAATACCCCTAGAATATCCTTAGAGTGTGATATTTCTAGATTCCAATGTGACTAGATGCGAGTATCCTTAGATTCAAATATTCCCAGATCTGTAAATCCCTAGATCTCTGTCTTACACTCGTGTGAGAAAATGAACGAGATTCTTCGTACTAACGAGGTATTAGTGTTCTTAAATTATAACGAATTTATACATCGGCTGGATTTTATTGGTTATGAATATGATATAGAAATTAACGACAAACGATCACGAAATAGTATCAAGTTATTTGTGGTTGCTGTTAAACCAAACAAAGTTTCCCCGGCCGTTTTGCGCGATGATCGCGTGTTATTCCGTTTTATCTGAACGTTCGTATAACTTTTTCGCCCGGAATCGAATAAAGCGGGACAGCCGAAACAGGTATCAGATTTAATGCCAGATTTAATATTATCCGATGAACGAAAGGGATAAAACGATTCGTCGTTGTGCAGCGAGATTTTTTGATTTTTATTCTGACGGTAAACGTATCGGTGACGAGCAAACGGGATATCAGTACATCGATCGACGATAAATAACAACGTGGAAATGCTGATGAAAAAAATAAGCAAAATAAAAAGTGTATTAACCGATGAAATATTAAGGTGGTTCTTTAATCGGGAAATGTTGGTCCACAGAGATGGGATTATCTGTAATTAACGGAGCAACAGAAAATTATGATCTGGAATGATATTAAAGTCGGAACATCGATAATTAATTGATTCGAACATCGAAGTTCGAAGTCGTATAAAGGAAATTAATCGATTAATTATTAACATGAACGTTTATCGGGGCGGGCTGAATTATTAGGACCGATAAATGCCGTCATTAAATTTGATTAAAACTGAAAATTTTATGAATATCAATGACCGTCGTGCGTATGACCAATAAATTTTCATTTTAAAACTACATTCGCAAACTTTGTCTCTTAGAAATCGCCGAATCGAAAACCTGTTTGTCAACGAAATTATACGAATTCTTGCGTATTGCGTTTTCTACGCGTAAAAGTATACATTCATTTTACGAAATCTGCGAATTCCAACATTCGACAATTGGAGAATGTATCATTGCAGAATTCCTAAACTTCCAAATTTCTCATTTCAGAATATTCTTAAGATTGAAAATCTGAAAATTTCTTATTTCACGCCAGGAGGGTTCTACGCGAGGGATGAACACTCCACGTGCCATATTATAAAAGGAAGTCGTATAGCTAGGCTGTCCTGTATACCTTTATTGCAGGTGTGAAAGAGGCTCTCGTCTTTAAGCCCCGAAACCCTTAGAGGGGTCAATTCGCCCGGATCTCGAACTACTTTCTCATAGCATGTATTCGTGGCACTTGTAAAGCGCACGGTATAAAACGACGTCCGTAATATCCCGTCTTCTCTGCGTTGTTACAATCCCGCTTGAAATTTAGACGTGGCTCCGTAACACGGCCGATCCTCAGTCAAGATATGGAGAATCGTGCCGAGGGAGTTACATCCGACTCATTAACTCTCCGCACGACTTTATGGCAGGAAATTATTTTTTTTTAAGCAACCGGGTGTTCCGCTTTGCGAAAACGATTCGACCGTGGTTGTACCTCAATTTTTGTCGATTTATCAAACTTGTTAATTTAATTAACTTAACGTAATCCAATGCAAATCTTATCAAATCTAATCTCGATCTAACTTTATCCTTCGGTTGAACCTAACCTTAATCAAATTCTAATCTGAACCTAACCTTAACGTAATCCTAGTTCGACCCTTATCTAATCTTAATCTCAAGTAATCTAACTTAATCTAATACGTAACTCTAAGTTCAGCTTTTCTGTTTCGCATTAGTAAGCGGCTAATTTTAATCATTGTAAGCGTAAAATGTCAGCAGATTTTTGGAGAACGTTTAGCAAAATATTCGAAACAGGAAAGTAGTTCCAAACAGCTTTCTGGGATAACAAAACTTTCGTGCTTTTACGTTCGAATTCTGTTCCCTGCTTTGACTCTAAACGATTTTCTTTTACCCATAAATGAACGGTAGAACGTTTTATAAGAGAAAAACGAAGATCAAAGAAACGGGATAGGGTCGAAATGAAAGTCGTCCCGATTGAAATGGACCCGATCAGGGGAACGAGGTCGATAGAAAGAGATTCTTAATCTGTTGATAACTAGGATAACACGATTCGATCGACTGGATACAAAATCGAATAACGTTTCGGGCGCTAAGGGGATGCGAAACGGTGTCGGAAAGTTAAGGAATTTCAAAGTTAACAATCAAATTCGAGTTTAACGGGAAACGATGGTTATAATTCGTGCTCACATCGAACTACTTACTGCAATCAGCCACCAGCGACGGGAGTTTAGCGAAGCAGTTATTCAGACTCAACGCTATTAATTTACTTGAAATCAAAGAGAGTTATTCTTATCAAAATTGCAGCCTGTTCGCGAGTTTGCTTGAAACATTAACGTAATCAGCGAGGAGAGAAAGTTCAATCTGAAATTCTGATTGAAACATTAATTCTTATGAAGTCCCGTGTAATTTTAATAACAGGCTACGGAAATTTTCCGCGTTACAGTTTCTAATTTTCCAAGTTTTCAATTTATCGAATTTGCAAGTTTTCGTATTTGCAAAATTTACATTTTCAAATCTCCAAAAAAAAATTCGGCACTATCTCCGATTTGCGATCGAGCGATTCGCAAAGAATTTGCATGGCACGTCGTGGGAAAATCCGACAAACAGCAGCCTAGTCCTTGTTCTTTTGTGTCGGACGCAGACCAATCAGACTTTGTTAACGGTTCCTAACTCAATTGGGATCAATCGAAGGCCGAAGCGTACTGGAAAAGCGTCGATATATATCGGCCAAAAGTAGCTGACGAAGGGAGAAACACCCTCGAGAAGCGAAGACGAAAGAGCAATCGATGAGACCGCCAATGAGTCGACCACTTGACTCGACTCTGTGAGCTGCCCCTGCTGCACACACCATGAAAGCCGCCGCGACTGGCTTTCACCATAATTATATGGTACCGGGATGCGTGTATGTAGTGTTGGGATTGATACCGTAACGATACTGCGAATTTCGAGGTGTATCAAACTTTTAGGCTGCGAAAAACAATCGACATCGATTGGACACTTCACGGAAACATTGATAAAATCAACTCTTTTAAATGCTGTTGTAAATACGTGTTTTAAGTTCCTACGAATATGCGGTGTCGCAATTTTATTATTTTTAACATGCTTGTTGATTCTAGGAATTAACGAATCTCGTTCGTTATGTTCTGAATACGAATTCTGCTTTAATTAACAACTTTATCTTTTTTATTTTAAATTAAATTATTTTCGTCACTGATTGTTTATATTATAAACACGTATTCGTTAGTATATTCAGAACTTAGAATCAGGTTAGGGTGTGGTTAGAGTAAAGTTAAGTCCAAGTTAGGTATGTCGGTGTTATATTGTGATGTAAGTTTGGATTAGATCATAGTGAGGTTAGGTCGAGTTAGATCGTGGTTAGGTTAGGTTAGGATTGCATCAGATCAGGGTTAGGTCACGTTAGAACAGGTTAGGTCGTCATGTTAGATTAGGTTAGATAAAATGAAATCACGTTAGGTTAGATTAGGTTAATCAGATGGGTTGTCAGGTCGTAAAGTTAAGCTACGTCTGTTAGATCATGTTAGGTCACGTTGTGTCAGCTCATGTTAAGTCACGTAAGTTAGGTTAGGTTTGGTGACATCGATTAGGTTAGATTGCATCAGATCATCAAATCTTAATATTGATTTTAAAAAAATTGTATTAACAATCGAATTGTTTGAGTATTATCAATATGTGCAGTATCAATCCCATCACTATATATGCACGTTCTTATGGCCAACCAAATCGGTTCTCCGCAGAATGAAGACTCTGATGCAACCGGTGCAGGCCTTGCGCTACAAATTACGAATAGCCCTAGGCAAGGCAAAAGGAACACCGGAGAAACGATGACGGAGACGCAGATGAAAAAGACGAAGAAAAGCAAGAAAAAGTTGCAGACAGAAGGGGAGAGAACGGACCAAGTTTGGCACGGAAAAAGAACGCCGTAACGAATACTTGTACTCTAAATCTGGTAGAACGCTGAGGCCAACCCTTTCGTATATATCTGCAACGACTGTAAATCATAATCTTGTCACGATGCGAACGTTACTTTTAGAACACGAAAATTAACTTACAGTTGCCAACATATTAATGACACTTTATACAAATCTGTGATTCTTTATCGTTATATATGAAAATTACAAGAATTTGGAAATTTAGGAATATAGGAGTAAAGAAATATGAGAATGTAGGAATTTGGAAATTTGGAAATTGTGGAGTCTGAAAATTTGGGAATTGAAGGACCTTTGAATTCCAACGTCTAAAGATTTTGATCGAATGATTTTGAAGTATCGATGAACACCGCATGATGCAAGCCGATGTTAAGTTTGCGATGGCAGAATCGAGATGCAAGCGAAACGAAAAGAACAAAGGACGAGATAGGGTATAGGGATCCCGAACGAAAGAACAAAGCATCCCACTACAAAACGAAGACCTATAGCGGAGTTTGGTCGACCAGCTTATAAAGTAAGATTGGCTAATTTGGAGTCAAACATCGGATCGTGTTTTATTTGGGCCGGTAAATCAGAGACTGTAAACGAGACGAACATCCCTGAATACATTGCCAGCCTGAAAATTACTCCGATAACCGATAAGCTGTAACTACACCACATTCATTCCTCCACTAAAACGTTAAATACTCTGATAGCGGATATCAGATTGGTTGTATATCGCCGATTTTAATGCATATAGTCTGACGCTCCATAAAACCACTAATAATACTTATGTCACATTCAAGCTGTCTCGTGAAAGTCACTGAATATTTCGTCAATATTCATTCGAAAAATTGCACAAAGCATCATTTGTACTCTATCAATTCAAAGCTTAATGTGTAATACATTAATGTGTAATACAATTTCAGTTTGAGAAAAATATATAAATGCAAGAGCAAATTCGTGTATTTCTTCACCAATTTTAACGAGGAAAGTTCGACGAATACCACCGGTTAAACATTTACGAGAGTACAGTTACCGAGCGCACAATATAACAAATTTCGATCAGGGAATAAACCCCCCCAAAGTATATCGATACCGCAAGTTGTGATTAACGAATATTATTTTTAATGATATCGCATCTGAAAGTTTCGTGAATGGATGAATGAACCATTGAATCTGTAATGACCCAACATTCTCCTGTATCGCGATGGCCAAAAAAATATCGAATTAAAAACACCGTAGGGAGATGGAATAAAAGATCAGTTTTAACCAGAGAAATAATCTGGCCACAGAAACTCACGAAAAGAGTTCGCGTGCAAACGGTCAGCGTGTTCCAAGAAACAGAACGGGGCGAACTCTTCGTTTCTATATTTTATGCTGTTCTTTTTCTTAGATAGTCCTCGCCAGCAACTTCCACTACAAGCATCTTTCTCCGACATCTTAATGTTGGAATTCATCTCTTGATAAATTGTCGAGCGTTTGTTCCCTTTCTGCATTCGCGATACATTTGTCGACCTTAGGTCCACTGTTGTCGACGTTTCAATTGAACAAATCCCTTAAAATCCTGATTTTACCTTTTTGCTTTCTTATATTTAAATAATTATTTGAGAGTCGTTGTGTATCGAATCTAGTTTGTATATTGTACCCGTTGTTAATGAACGATACTGATTGTCAGCTATTAATTAATGGGTTCATTATTTGGTCCAATAGGGAAACAATCATTTTCTGCAGCAGATATTAATGATATGTTTACGTCGTCGTTATCGTCAAATTTCAAGTTTTAAACTGATATAACAGGTGTTATTTTACGATGCTTTCACGTCATGAAATCCTGCTAGATTTTACGTGTTTCGAAATCAGTCATTGTACGTAGCTGGCAATTAACCATGCGATATTAAAAACATTAATGGACGGTTTGCGTTTTCATCAAACTCCAAACTTTAAATTGATATGCCGTAAGTGCCGTTTCGCGATAATTTTATGTCGCGAAATTATGTCAAAACTTTCTACATTTCGAAATCGACCACTTGATATATAACCTAATACTCGTTTTTCTGTAATTACAGTTCTAAATGCAACATGTAACACTTAAAAATTATTGAACAGGTAGTTCGTTTATCAAGGATTCTTTTTAATGGTTCTATTTAGTGCAATATCATTCTGACCGGAGAAATAGATAAATATGAAACAAAGCGGTAAACGCTGCAAATACTCTTACAGGTTTGTTAATATTTTTATGGTAATTTTGAACATTTTAGAATTTAAGAATTTTTAAATTTGAGAAGTTGGGAATTTGGAAATTTTCAAAATTTTCAAATTCTCAAAATTCCAAAATTCTCAAATTCTCAAAATTCCAAGATTGGCAATCCTCAAAATTTTCAAATTCTCAAATTCCAAAATTTTCAAAATTCCAAAATTTTCAAAATTCCAAAATTCTCAAATTCCAAAATTCTTAAAGTCCTAACATCTCAAAGTTACTAATGTTCAAATCGACAAGCCTGCGCGTTCCCAAATTGCCAAACAAGCTGCCCAAATATGGAATACTGCAGCGTTAGCGACAATATAGCGGGAGTGAACAGTAATGGTTAGCTAAAAAGAATTTTCCTCGTTTCCAATACGGTCATCGAAGAGAAATCTCCGCGAGGCGTTCCAAACAAAGGTGTTTATAGCCGTCTATCCAAAGCACAGAACGATTCTCCCCAGGACTCGCATGCCTCTAGGCAGTTTCATGGAAAAGAGTACATTAGAAACGCTTAACCTGTCTGATGCAAGATCGTCGAGAACCTACGTGTTACCGATTCCCGTGTACTACAAGAAAACCATAGGGCTCTAACAAGGACGCCTGCTTTTTCTATCCACCTATCCTTGCATGAATTCCACCGCAGACCTATAATCACATTTTCATAAAATTATTACAATTATCATCTTACCGATATTTTTTTCTTATTCTTTGCTGCAACTGTTCCTGCTTCGGCTTGCATAAAATTAACTTTAAACACGTTCCACGGTGCCTGCACGATTTCCTGATCTTTCGAAACCGGCAATTACATACTCTATGCTTTTATGGAGTCGATGAATGGTGGTGATACGCTCATACGCTGGTAAAATTAATGAACTGCCTTCGATCGGTTTGAACGAATCGAAGGCTTCAATAATGGGTCAATCAAGATACGAGCCGATGCATATATCTTTTTTTCCCCGTTTCTTTATTCGCGATGATAGGCATGGCACCATGGGTTCGTTACGGGGTCACTACGCACATCGTTTCTTTATCTATGAAAACACAGATCAGCCGCGTTGCGTGCAATCTTATTGCGATTGTAATAACAAATTGATTTGAACGCAACGCTGGCTGATTGAATAAAGCAGAAAGATTGGCTGACCATTCACGATCGCTGCATCAACGAGCTTCTAAACAATGTCTTCAATAAGTTTCATTAAAAGTATCGTTAAATGGCGACAGTACAGGTGTGGATGTTATACGAAGCATCCTAAGATGAGCAGAAAGTTGGTCCGACTGAACATAAAGCCTAATTCAACTAAACCTTAACTTCTCTAAGTAACTTAACCATGAGCTTAACCTAAATCTACATAAAACAACCTAACCTGCAATCTAAGCTAAACTAACATTTACGTAATTTAACATTAACATAAGCTTAACCTAACCCTTAAGCTTGATATAATATAATCTAACCTTAAAACCTCTAACCCAACCTAAGCCAAACTAAACATATACATAAGTACACGTATAAGAAAAATTATGTTAAGAAAATAAATCAGCAGGTCGTAGAGAGCCATGTACAAAGAAAATACGTCGGAAATCGAAAATTTTAAAGTTCATAGATACGCCCTCTTAAGCTTAAAACGAAGCGTTTCCGCCAACAGTTTCCATACCCACTTTGTTAGATTCTTCAGAACTTTGAAACGATCGCTCGATCGATTGGGTCATCTAGCGTTTAAGATCTTCTATACTCGTAAAACTTCCGAGACCTTTGATACAAGTTACATCGGTTGTTAATCTTCCAGAAATTGCCTATTCGGGTTTTAGCAAACTTCTGGTTAAGTGTTTTGACGTTGCTCGTTTGTGAACGAGGAAATTAGAAACTTCGACAAAAATGATAACCGTTTTAGAGTTCAAATTAAAATAACTTGAATATTTTAGTTAAAATAAAATCTAGATGATAAGATAAAATGTTTGATCGCAACACAATCTACCTGCAACTGTCGTCTAAAATTTTCAGTTTCGCAGGTGGTCGGGGACGCTGGTATTTTTAAACTTGGCTCGGCTGTAATTAGGCTCGGAAAAGTTACCAATAATTCAGACGTTCAATTCGAAAATAAGTCTACGATATTTTTGTCAACGAATTTGTTTTGAAGAGCTTAAAATATTAGTTATTATTGATTACGTAGCGAGATACGTTACAATCAACATGTGTGTATACATTTAATAGCGACTTTGTAGCACGAGATGACTAACAGTGTGCGCATTTTGTTTATCGACAAAACGCTTCGTTTAATATACATGCGCTTATAGAACACTTTTAGAACGCCACGAGGAAGCGCGTCCATTGAAGCTAAAATTGCGAAATATGTTTTCATAGTCGGCTACATTGCAGGAAACTTAATATCGAAAACATTTCATACCGCGAATTCCCGATCAAAAGGATTGACAATGTAAGGGAACAATTCAATTTTAGATCAATTTTGCGCTCCACGCTTAGCAGAAACCAGTATTCTATTGATTGATGAAAATGAAGGACAAGCTTAAAAGAAAATTGCTACGTTTAATGGGATTTCAGAAAAATTTCATCCTTGATATTATTTCCGAAGGTGTATTTTTAAAACGAAGAAACATTTATTAAAAAATGTTAGCAACGTTGGGAAAATATACCATATTCTTTCAGGTTCTCTAAGTAGGTATAGCTATACTTGGGTATAAGACGTAAATAAGGAGATTCGCTAACGGCTTACCCGATAACAGTACGCTCCTTAATGGCCCGCTACTTAACAGATACGTAAGTGCCATGCATTCGTGGGCGTCGACTTTTTAGTTCGAATTTCAAATTTGATATTTGTATTCTAAATGTTTAAATTGTCACATTTACAAATTCTGAAATGACGACAGTATTTTTCGTCCTCAAACTTCCGTGTCGTTGATATATCGATTGGTAGAAGATCGATTTGGAAAAAGTCGGCAAACTGCATATTTGCCATCGGTTCGCACAAAATTGCGCGATATATTTGAATATCCGCCCCATCGCTCACCTTTACATTCCTTGGTGGTTTCATCGGAATTGTCTCGACAGTCGTCCGTTAAGTCGCAGACCCACGAATACGGTATACATACTCCGTTCGCACATCGAAATTGCCTTAAAGAACAAGGCATGCCTGAAATGAAATAAAGTAAACAAAATGAAATTGCCGCTGCGTCAGCAAGATGAATCGCCAACAGAAAATTATGCGAAACAAAAAGAGGCAGAAATAAAATAAAGAGGTTAGAAAAACACGACGCAACGACGTGTTCGTATGCTTATTACTGCGCGGACAACATTGACGTGACATTGTTTTTTGTCTTATAATAATTTAAAATTTACAACTTACGTTTGTTTTTCCTACATATCCGCTTATTTCGTTCGACACGATCAACACAAGTACTAATAATATCATGATTAAACGCGAGACGGATTTCGGTTCGTGCTCATTTTGAAAGAATTAACGCGTGCACTGATCTCTGTAGACAATTCACGATGTTCCAGTGAACTCGTTTGAAAAAACCATGGTGGACTTCATCCAATAATTCAGCAGCACTTTCAATTCACTTCCATTACCACGGCGGGACGAGCGGGAAATTCGTATTATTTAAATTCGATTATGTCACGAACGATAACGTGAAAGCACATCGAACTTGTATATCTCGTTTAACATTTTCAGCAGTGCCAACGATTTAATTATACTTTTAATACGGTTTCAACTTCGGGAGAACGTCAACCTCAAAATTTATCGAACCGTATATTCTTTTTACAATCATAGTACGATTAATGTAATTTATATTCAGAGTGACTAGTGCACATTTAAATGGTAGAACGTTAAAAGCGAGAGATCGAATACTCGATGTTCGATAGTGCTATCGAAGGTACGTGCTCTTCTTACTGATATTATTGCTACATTCTCTTTATAACGTTTCAAATTATTGGCATTTATAAAGTAATTTAATAACAGTGACGAGAATCGTTTCCCTAATTTAATGTTTTTAAAATACAATATTTCTTGACAATAGGAATTGAACGATTCTTTTCAAACGCCGATAACGCCATCTGGATAAAAAATTCGATACGCGCATTAACCATGCGAAGTTAGTCGCGATTTGTCAGCCGCGTCGAATTTTTGAATTTTAAAAAAGCATTCTACGCGGATAACGAAATGTAATTACTGTTCTTGAATCATAAAGATATACTGACAAAGATGAAACGTGGTGGTATTTCATTGAATGAAAGAATTTATAGTCATAAATCATTCGATCGCTTATTGGTTACGAAATAGATCTTACAAACTAACCAAAATAACTAAACATTTTTTTAACGTTATATCGAAAGAAATAAGACAATTGCACACATCAATTACACAGATATATAAAAATTGTGAAAACAGATGTTACTAGTGACATGACCAAATTAGCATTGCGGTACAATTTATCGGCTGTATTAATGTAACCATTAACTGTAATAACGTCTAAAATAGTTGAATCATCAATTACATTGATACATGTAATAAACGTCGAACAACGTTTAACTTACAGTAACCGTATACTGGAATGCGTAGTATTTGGAAATTTTACACTGCACTAGGATCGCCTATGGCAAAGTCTAATAGAGAAATTATGTGACATCTCGAATACATGAATGAAACGATTATCGATTAATCGCGAAATACTCGATTGATTCGTGTAACCGTTCTATTAATCGACGCTACATGTATCAGTTTATAACACGGAAGTTTACTTCTAATTCCGATATGAATATTGACAAAAATAATCAAATAGCTTTATAATTTCATGTTTAACACGAATATATTTATTCGTGTTAAAATATTTAAAATAAGAACGTAATGAAATACGTCATAAAAGTCGCGTCTGAAATGTTATGACGTGCTTCCATTTGCTTCCACAATTTAAAAACGATGGTATATATTTAAACATTTTTCGGGCCTGTAATACTTTCTACTATATGTAAATTGTCCGTTTAAATTATTAAACGATATTAAAAGGTCGTTGAAAACACCGAGGTTAGATTATAAAATGAAGCACGTGTAATCGATAATTCTATTCACCTTTTATAACATTATTCCGTACGCAATATGCCATTACTTCTAATATAAAATTTTATCCTCCATAATTTATTGGTTGATTTTCATAATCAACCAATTTTCATAACATCAGTCTCGTTATTTTGATTTTTGGCAACTACTGAATTTACACGCTTCGTATACTGAATACGCTTTGTAGCTAAATCCAACGAATAATTGTTAGACATAAATGTAAGCATACATTATTTCATATAAAGATACAATATGTATCTTTAATTCTGATATTAATAAATATATAATTACTTTATTTTGAAAAATATTTAACTTTTACGTAAATATACACAACAAATTTCTATAAAACTGTTATTAACAGGTAGCAGGAGAAAATGAATGTCATAAATTCAATTGCTTATCATCATTAAAAAAATAATAAAAGTAAGAATAAAAAATTAATTTCGTATGATAATTAAAAAAGGGCAACGTGTACTTCTGCGTCGTTTACATGTACTGTATGCTCAAAACTGTAGACAAAGAGGAAACTATATTTCGATTATATGCAATAAACATTAAAAATAAAAAAAAAATGTCCTGAACATCAAATGAAAGGCATAATGTATCAAGATCTTCACGTGCTTCCATCTATCGCAGTATTCCCCCATTTTCAGACTAACTCACTTTTCACTCTACCAGCATCCCCCTCATAGAGATCGTAGGTATTGAGCTTATACGTCAGATATATTTTTTTATATATCGGCGACTGTCCTCCTTTCCCACGTCCTACGTCGACCGATTTGTAAGAACTCATTGAAAATGTACACGAAAGATGTCGATTATGTAAGCAGCATTGGCGCATGGCACATCCCATACATATTTTGTCAATCAACAATACCATACTCTCGAGTCAATTTTCAATGACAACATTAATCGTTCGCATTCATTCTTTCTCCACTTAACCGATATCGAAAAAACATATATGACTTACTGTCAATAGAGGAAGCATTAGCCGCTACGAAAAAGCCGCATATAGTCAGCAAGTACAGCGGCAAAAGTACCAGAAGACAGCTTCGCCCCATGACAACCCTCTTTGGTCGCACACCTGTCTTTTTCCTTTCTTCCACCACTTCCTTTCAACACTACCACTGACACCAAGGAATTTCAAAATTATCCCTCGATTGTTTCTCTCACGATTTTTCTTTCTCCCGACTGACTTTGACAGCCGGCAAACCGGGAGATCGATCAACAACAACAACAATCCTCACTCACGGTGTACTGAAATGATTACCAGCAAAGAATTGGCAAGACCACGCGGTCCAACGATCTTTAATCTGCATCGGGCGAGTCACAAATTCTCAATCGTGTACACGCAAATAGCCAACAATTAAGAGTAGCTGCGTGCTCGAGGACAGAACAAAAAGTACACTCCACGAAGTGGTTG
Organism: Megachile ligniseca; assembly: GCA_945859555.1. Classification (NCBI taxonomy): domain Eukaryota; kingdom Metazoa; phylum Arthropoda; class Insecta; order Hymenoptera; family Megachilidae; genus Megachile; species Megachile ligniseca. Next base: position 8,453,002 of record OX243784.1, read on the forward strand.
AGACTGACAGGCCCGCCCCGTGTGCAAGCACTTTCGTGTGTGTCTCCCTGTATATCCCCTTTGCTCCCTCTTTTCTTCTTCTATCTTTTTCATTCGCTGATATGAATTTGTTGTACCTTTCTTACTCTCTCGCGCAGCTGTTCTATTTCTCTTCACACTGCACAGAATCGTTCTACCTTTCTCTCTTTTTCCTTTCCCTCTCCCGGGCGAAACACCGATGACCACTGATTCTGACGCACCGGTATCGCGCCACCTGCGCGCGCAACTACTCCCTCTGGTTCGTCGCCTTTTCTACTATTCTTCTCCCCTTCTTTTCTATCGTTGATAAAGTTACGTTATATGCGTACTCGTAACCTGCTTCTTTAACTGTATATCGTGACCCAGCTTAATATATTGTCTTTAATAAACACAGGTGAAAAATATCTCATCCAATGAAATTCTTTTTTTTGCTTTCCCTGAAGAATGGCACCTTAAAGAGTAACATCTCAATGCTTTTTATATTCCTGTTTACCCCACAAATACCATAAAGCGTTTTTCCTTATGTTATTGACCTTTAGTTAATTAAAGTATTAACCATAAATTATTTATTTTTTTTGTTTATAGCAGATGATATTCATATTTTTAGGTAAACTAAATCCCATCCACAAAATTTTTTGTTACCTATAAAAAGTTTATTTAATACATTAGTCTTACGTATCATAACTTAATACCCACACTTTTACACTTATTGAACATGTACACAAACAGTCTTACAATCTTACTGCAATGTTAATTGTTAGTACATTACACTTAAAATATTATATACAAAATACACAGTTATAAATTTTGTTATGAAAATATTATTCTTGCACTGAAGATATAGTACTCCACATTAATATGTTGGGTCCATTAGTAGCTAGAAAACAGTTTGTTTGTGGATGTACACTCAGTGACACTACTGGATGTTTGGTTGGTTTAAATCCTGAAAGCTTTGTAACTACTTTCTGTGATACTAGATCCCATATCCATAATTTTCCATCTGCTGATCCAGAAAGAATACGAGTATCTTGAGTGTCTACACTTGATTCCAAGCATAAATTATTCGCTATATGACCTGTAAATTCTCCAAGCAATTCTCCTGAATCTTTATCTATTAATCTAATTACAGCATCTGCACAACTGACTACTATACACTGTCCATCCCTTGTGAAACTGGAACATGTTACTGCATCTGTAATATTTGTAGTAGATCTAATTATTTCATGTATTTCCCAAATAAAATGTATTATTTCTTAGTAGACTGTGAATTTATATATATGAATAATACATCACAGCCTGCAAAGTATATAAATCATGTAATCTATATACAAGCTACAGATTTCAATACTTTGCAGATTCGTATATACAATACATGTATAAATATTTATTAGGAAGGATGTCTTATTAACTAACCTCCCATATAATCTGCATACATTTCACCCACACGAATGTCATATCTACGAATTTTACCATCAAATGAAGACGATAGAATTTCATGATCTGAAATTCTGATGCTGGAAATAGAATCTTTGGCTTCATTTAAACATTGTACAGGATCTAGTACTTTAGAACGTACATCCCATAACATAACTGAATTATCCCTTGATCCAGAAACCACCATAGAAGATTCCTCATTAAATCTATCAATAAAAAATGTGTTTGTATATCATTATAATTCATTTATAGACATATATATATAATACTCTTTACATGTATACCTTACTGCATTAACTGGACCTGCATGACCCCTTAAACGACGAACTGGTGTTCCTGTTGATACATCCCAAAGAATAACTGATTTATCTAAACCACAAGAAACAATCTGACTACTATCACAAGATGAACAAGCGTCCATTACTTCATCACCATGTCCACCATATGTTTTTAAAGCAACACCTCTGTGTGGATTCCATAATTTTAATTTTCTGTCTGATCCACAGGTTAAACAATAAGCACCATCAACTATAAAAAGTTATTAAATTCATACTAATAACATTTTGTAAATAAAAGATTAATATTAAATATGAAAGAACAAACAGTATAAATACATACCAGTAAATCGTACAGCTCGTACAGCTCCTTGTTTACAATCTATTTCTCTTATAAATTTATATTCAATTAACATTTTAAACACAACCTACACTACGTTATTAAGTGTTTTGAGAATAACAACAAACTTATTATTTGATAATCATTTAATCTTTCTATAACAAGTTTATAAATTTTCCAAACTTTGTTTACTTTAAAATGTATACGTTCACGTTTAACCTTACATATGACAAATATTGAAATACACACTAATATATTTGTTCAGCCCGTTCTTAGTTCATTCTGCACATGTTGACTCTGATTAGTCCTAACTTTTACGATGTTTTTGACATCGAACGTATATACCCAGTGATCTTTTATTTTGTATACTTCCTACATCATTCGTTCATCCCTTTCTTTCAAATATGTTTAACCACTATGTATATGACTAACCGAGTTGAAAGTGCATCATAGTGAAATAACTCCAGTGGCAAGCAACCTACTGAAATTAGCTGAGTTGCGCGAAACAAGTATGTTCTCTCGTTGAAAGAGCCATAGTGAGATGAGTACAAAAATAGAAAGTTTATGTTATTTTTCTTTATATCTGAACGTTTTTTTTTTGCGGAGTACATTGAAGCGCAAATCTGGTTTCTTTAGTGAAAGTAGCAACTAAATAATAGCTATTCATTTCGAAAATGTCTATATCCCTAAGACGCCATTTTCCCTAAAGAAACTAGATTACTCACAAGTGTACACATATCACCATTGTCTATTGGTATTTATGAATGCAAAAATATGTAAACTTCCTTCGAGATACCTGACAACCTGTAGTTATGAATGAACGTAAATGCAGGACACGCATATTATATCAGTGTCTGTAGATAGCAATTTTTGTTGATATCCGACGAAAATATCATTGTATTGTGACTGTGAAGTGATTTATTTATTACCAGTGAAGTTTGTACCGTATTTGTTGTTTAACGCAGTTCTAAATATATATCATTTTAAGTAAATACGTGACTTTGTTTGCAAAATTAAAGATATTTAAGGTTAATACCTGTTAAACTGCAGTAAATTTTTCAAATTTTGTACGTTGGTGAACAGAACAAATGATTGATTACTACAATTTTTAATACAATACATTATAAAAATTATGTAAATAAAATGGTTGCAAACACAGCAGATGATATGCCTGGATCCATATATCATGAAAAACAAGTAATGTATTCAGTATTACATATCTGCTATATGTAGTTGTTGAATGTGTTAAAATATGTTCCTATTCATATTTTTTATGTTTATAGATAAAAGAACTTTGTGCATTACATGCATTAAATAATTTGTTCCAAGAGAGGGGTTTTAACAAACAAAAATTAGATCAAATTTGTTACAGTTTAAGTCCAGATGTATGGATTAATCCACATAAATCATTATTAGGATTTGGCAATTATGATATTAATGTTATTATGGCAGCATTACAACAAAAAGGACGTGAAGCAGTATGGTTTGACAAACGCAGGTTTGTAATTTATAGTAGAATCAGAGTCGTTAATTGGGAAATATTTTATTTATGTATTCAAAAATTTTTTTCAGAGACCCCAAATGTCTGTGTTTAGATAATATTGAAGGCTTCATATTAAATGTACCAACAAAATATAAATTAGGATTCGTATTACTTCCTTTAAAAAGACGTCACTGGATTGCCCTGAAGAAAATTCATGGGGCCTTTTATAATTTGGATTCGAAACTTGATACCCCAGAACTTATAGGACAGGTTAGTTGATAATTTTTCTTTTTTTGTGTAAATATTAAAGTGTCTTTTCATTATAATATAAATAAAGAATTAAATTAAATAACATGTTCTCAGGATAATGACTTACTTACATACCTAAAGGATCAGATAGATAGTAAAGAGAAAGAATTATTTCTGGTTGTGTCAAGAGAAATAGACAACAGTCAAGGATGGTTAATAAATACATGTGCAAATAAAGAAAAGGATAATGCAGAAAAAGATAACACAGAGAAGGATAATATAATCACATATATTGAAGATAGTTGTAAAGATATGGATTTAAAAAAAATAGAGCCAAAAGAATTGAATGAAAACGAAAATTCTCTAGATAACAAAAATGCTAGATAATTAAAGGCTTTTAATTTAAATAAACAACTCAATATTTCAGGCCAAAATAAATTTAAAATTGAGATGACAATAGTCCAATAATAAACAACTTTAGAAAATTGAAATAAAAAAAAATTAATAATGTAACCATGATAAGAAATACGTAAGGAATAATCTGTCAAGGAAAGAATTTATTCAAGGATTAGATAAATTGACAAGGAACATGGGTTTTATAGGTTTTACAAAATTACTATAAATCGTTTTTTATAGAAAATATACAATTTTCGGCTAGATGACTTTGTAATTTGTTCGTTTAATCAGGCGTTCAAGAGATACTGTGTTTTCTCTTGTTTGATTGGCATACAGGAATTATCGCCGAATTTTCCTTACAAAGTCCCCAAGCCGCATCTGAGAGCGATCGATGATCTTACCTCGTCCATCCTCTCGGAACAGCTAATTAAATTAATTCATACCACAATTTTCTATTTAATACGGTTTCGTTACTGTCCCCGGTCACCGGAATCAACAGTATGGTTGTCAAGCTCGCTTCTAACAGTTTTGCGAGGTGTATCTTTCCCCTCTTTCTGCGGAACAGTTTAAAATCTTGATGGGTAAACATTATCAATACGTTTTCGATCTCTTGCGAATTTTCTCGACGCTCGCCTTGACTAGAATATTGCGTATAAATTTCTTTGAATAAAAAAGAAGTAATGATTATTTTTGTTCTATTCATGTATATGTATTATGTACATATAGCACATGGCAATTTTATCACATTCAAAAATGAATAATAGTTTGTTAATTGCACATTACTAATTATTAATTTTAATATTTATAATTTTTAATAAAATCAGGTGAAATTTGTAATATATTCTGCAATTAAACTAGAAGCCTTATTTATTTAAGAAAGTAATATATATATTTTAAATGTACTATTTATTTTATATATTTGTAAGTTGAAACGCTTTTTTATTTTAATTGTATTATTTTAACAAAACTTACATTCACAATATTTTTTCTGTGGTCCACATTCTTTGACATTGCTTTGTCAGCATTATTCAATGTACATCAAATCAGTAATTTGTGTTATAAAATGTATTTATTTAATAAATGTATATTATACTGTAGTTCTTTGGATGTGTAATAACACTATGTACAGAACATTATTGCACTATTACAAGAAAAGATACAAAGTAACATGTTTTTGAAGAATTATAGTTCTTTCTTAGTATCTGTTCTAGTCACATTAGATTATTTAATTAAATGATATTAACAACGGTAAAAGACAATCTTTTATACTTTCAGCACAATGTATTGCTATGTAATTGTGATAAAATGTAATTGGTATATAATATATGTAATTTTTTTACATTTATTGTACATTTTAACATTATACTTCATACATTTAATTATAAGGTCATTATTTTATAACATATACGTTATATTTGTTAAATCACATGTTTCAATTTTGTGAAAGAGTTGTTTCTTATTGTTTAAATAAATGTTCATGATGTTTAATAATTAATAATCTATTTTTTTAATTACCATTTTATAGCAAGAGCAATATCCGCCTTTTTTATTTCATGATACTGAGTATGAAAATGCGCTAAAGCCTTATCTGTATATTCTCCTCCTAACCAATTTCTGTACAGATTTTGGACTGCTTTATTCTTTTCAGGATTACTCTCAGGAAGTTCATGATACATAGATTCCAATTTTAATGATAACTCGCGTGGTTGAATATTGTCCAAAGGTCTAATTTGTGCTCCTCCATTAAGACATCCTAAATAATTAAATTGGAATATACAGAATATATATTTCTATTGTAATATTATTCAAATGAAACTTACCACAAGGACATGCCATGACTTCAACATAATCATATGGGCATTTCCCTCTTTTTAGTTTTTGTACAAGATTTTGTATATTCCTAAATCCATTGACAATAGCAAATTTTAATAATGGCTGCTCATTTTTGTGAAAAACTGCTTCTTGAAAATCAGGATTTCTAAGATTCTTAAATTCAACTACAACATCAGTTTCATCAAATAGATATTTTGCAGCATAACGGAAGATAAAATCAGCATAACCTCCAGAACCTGAACCACTATGACTGCATAAATTAGTTTCTAAATTTTCTATTTGTACTCCAAAAGGTTTTTGAACTTCTTTTTCGTCTACTTCATTCAATGTTACATTATATTCATTCAACATTTGTTCTAGTTCAACTGTAAGTAAAGATGAATATATATCATAAATATATAAGTGTATAATACTTGAAATACATACTTGGTGTTATAACACAATCTACATCTCTAGAATTTCTTTCTGAATTGTAAAAATCTTCTCTGGATGCTTCTAATTTTTTATCATAACAAGGCATAAGAGTTACATGATATACTTGTTCTGGTAAAAGACCCTTAGTTTCAGCTAAATGATACTTGACTAATGATCCCATAATTTGTTGAGGAGACTTTGTAACACTAATGTATGGAAGTATAAAATTGCCATGAGTTTTTTCAGCATAACATACCCATCCTATATAACAAAACGAATAATTTTTAAATAATAATATTGTATAAAATAAATGTAAGAAATGATACTTCTTCATTCTACCTGGACAAGAAGAAGATAACATTGGTAACTGATTTGTTGCACCTCCTTTAGCTGCTTTGTAACGTTCTACAAATTCTTTTGCAGATTCCAATAATGCAAAATCATCAGCTACAGTCATATCTACAACTATATCTGCTCCTAACTGATAAAAGTATCCAGCAAGTTTATTTAATGCTTGTTCCGGATTAAGATCATAACGTTTTGCTATAGACAATACTGCTTGTACAGAGAGACTAACTACTATAAATTTAGAACATGTACCATCTTCATTCTAGAAAGTAAAAGTACAATAGTAATGATTAGTTACTTCTGAAGGTGAAATAAAAATAACACATTATTTTAATAATTACTACCTGGCACTCAGATATTTTTTCTTTGAACACCCGCATCAATTCTTCCTGACTTTGTTGTGTTACTAACACACTCTCTGCAGATGTAATACAACCGCTACAAGCTAAACAATCAGCAAGCGTGATTTCAACTTTCTGTAGTTTTTCAAATTGCCCAACCTAAGAGAAGTAAACAATTGTAAAACAATATATAAAAATATATGTACAAATATCAATAATTAAATATCGTACTTCATTTAATATTGAAGGTGCTCCATCTTCTTCAATTTTTATTTTTGCACCAGTTTTACTTTTTGATGCCTGAATTTCTATAGGTTTTATACATTCCTACAAAAATAAATGACATGTAATGAATTAACACTAATAATAAAACTCAATGAGTTATTATTAAAAAATTAGAAGAATAATGAAAATACCTGCGAAGGAGTAATAAAATCATCCAAACTTGTAAGCTGTAATGCTCCACTAAATCGAGATGTCATTTTCTCTTTAAATAAAATTAATAAATATAATTCAAAATACTTTATATTGTTAAATAATTTAACAATAAAATTGTGGATATAATAATGGTATAAGAAAAATTAATTACAAATGCTACGAACATGTATGACACTTCTTCAAATTCAAAACTTAACCTTACTTTTCATTTTTAAATAAGGAAGTCATCAAACTTTTATATTTACATGTTTATTATTTGAATTTAAATTAAGAAACTACTTGAACCTCTCTTTCTCATTCTATATATATGTAAATATATAAAAGTTAAAATATTAATTTATCAATTATTAAATCAATGTTTCGATATTTTAATAATATTAAATTACTATCTATGATTCTTTGATCTAAATAATGTATACAATTAGTTCGTGACAAAGTATACATATAGAAAAAAAAATATTTAAAAGATCTGACAAGATCTATTTTATTGATATTGATGATGCAAAGTAAATTTTAAACAACAATAATTCTATATTTTCTGTAAATGTGAACATATATTAGCAAATTTTTATTTAATCGCTACAGGTGGCAATACACATATTCAGATATTTTGTATGTGTCATAAACACTACATATACAGATTACATATTTCATCCCTTATATTATATAAGCAATTGAGAACCTCTGATTTAAGGGTTCAGGGGTAAGCGTGCGCCTGCAAGATGGCAATTCTTCCTCCTGCCAAACACGAACAGTGGTATTTGATACGATTTTTATGAAATATTAGTTTTAAGAATGACGGAAGTCAAAAAAGATGATGTTGTTAAAATTTTACACACTTATCCTCTATGCAGAGTAAGTAAGATTTACTTTACATTAATTCTATTATAAAGTGTATTATCAAGAAATGCGATTAGTTCTTTTTATCTAATCAATAGAAGTCTCAATACAAAATAAATACCCGCCTGTATACTATTTATCTTTTTTAAATTTACTGTCATGTAATAATTTCATGATTTCAAGTGCATATATATATTACTATTTATTTTTAAATTACATAAATTATTATTTTATTTAACAATTTATATGAATGTTTTAATGATATTTTTATTTCTGATATAGAAATGCGATATGTCTGACGAAATGAAACAAGAAGCAATGGAACTGTGTGTTACTGCTGCAGAAAAATATGCCGATAATTATGAAAGTGTTTCTCGAATGATTAAAGAAACCATGGATAAAAGATTCGGCGCATCTTGGCATACAGTCGTCGGCGAGGGATACGGATTTGAAATAACTTATCAACTAAAACATCTTCTATATATGTACTGTGCTGGAAATCTAGCGATATGTATATGGAAATCGGCTTAGTAAAATTGACAAAAATTAAAAAAAGACAAAAACGCAAACAGATGTACAAATCACATTATTGTAATTTTCATAGTAACTAATTTCAAGAAAACATTTTACGTTTTGAATGACAGATTGAATGAGAAATGCTATTAAATCGTACAAATAAACTATTAAAATAAAACGACTAATCATAAATTAGTATATTTACAAATGTTTAACATTTTACGACCAAAGATGTCGTTGACATGTCAATGAATAATATTATTGAAAAAAATGTTCAAATTTATATAACAATAAATTTACGTATTTATCGATAATTAAAATTGTCAATGGTAAGACATAACGAAATAAAAGAATGAACATAATTATATTTTTTATATGTATAAAAGAATATTATTTATAAGTAATTGTAATCGTTTAAATATCAATTTTAATTTTATAGAAGTTTTTTTTTTTCATAAACTTTTATTTTTATTAATTGATGTTATCATTTAGTTCGTGCCATTTAAATTCATACACATTAACTTGTGATATTCGTCATATAATTTGTATTTTTATATACCTTTATTCATTTATATAAAAATGTTTAATGTAATTGTTATATAATGTTATATGTATAAAATATATATTACTATGTACAGGTAACATTATCAAATACGTGTTATTATTAAATATATGTATGTATCTTCTGAAATATAGTAACTTTATATTTTAATAGTAATTATTACATTGAAATATTTGCCATTTAAAATTTCACAAAAGGTTCTAAAAGTACTGGTTCACAATATTTCCTGTTAGTCCTTTTTTATGGACTTATAATTACTACTTACACAATTCGTTACAGATTTCTAGCATGAATGTCTCTGTTATATTAACTTCTATTACTAGCACACAAAAATATACATACATTATACAATTTTATGGTATAATAATTTTGTAGTATAATTGTTTGTCTAAACATTTATTTTTGTATTTAATTACACTATCATTTTACCATTACTGTTTACAGCACTCTTTTACTACAAGTTCATTAACCTTTCTATTTTGATTTGAAAAATATAAAAACGTATCTTTCAGTTCAAAATATATGACAAATTCTTTAACATAATTTCATGATTTACCTAAGAGATCATAATTAGGATATTTTTATGTAAGAGCTTTAACAGATGAAGTTATAATAACATAATCTACAAAAAATTTGTTAAAGACTACTATTCCATCTGAAATAGTTATTTATAGAGGATGCTGTAACAAATGATTAATATATTTAGAAACATATATAATTTGCTTACGTTGTAATGTATCTAAAATAATTAAATAATGTGATGGATATTAAATAATACATATACTTTTATCAAGATGTGATAGTAATAGATCGATAAATATTAAATATTTACATAGCACTAAGGAATGATTTTAAATTACATAAATGAGATTTGTTACATTATTTAATAGCAATAATAACAATTTAATACCTTTATACTTTTTAATTATTTACTATCACCGTTAACAATACATATACTTTCCATTTTCCATTTCTGTAAGACAAACTCTTTAGTATTTACAACTCTTACAGAGACTTCTACACGTGCTGCTAAGTCATATGTACCAGGGGATGGAAGTACTGCTTGCAATTTTATAGTACTATTAGCAAGTGGTTCTATATGTGAACAAATCGCCGAATGACAAGCATATCTGTAGTGTGCACAAGCTTGTGGTAAAAAAAGTTGCGACTTTATACTCGGAAGATGGCTTTCGCTGAAACAAAAATAAAGCAATTTATAATCAACAAATAGTCAAATATGGTAGAATCATGGAAAAGAGCCACATAAACTGTATACAACTATATACAAAAATTTGTAATTAATGTTATTACCTGCTGGTTCCTATTGTATTGACTTTAATATCAATTTGTGACTCCAAATGATTTTGTATGTACATTATTACTGGAACAAAGCACAATTGACTCTGATTAAAATTATGTGTGATTTGTCTAGCATGGCTTAAAGAAAATGAAATTATATTTTTCAAAAATTCTGTTTCTAATGCTTGATCTTTAATAGTCACAGCCATGGAGTCGAGTATATTTTTATCTGGTCCAAAGATTTTCAAACGTCCACCATATTCATTTGTTTCAACTTGAATTTCCTTGGGATGTTTGTAAGTTTTGTTCAAATACTCAATAGCAAGATGATGTTGACCAATTGCTTGTCTAGTAACAATTCCGCCTTCAATTATTTTTGCTCTCCATTTAATGATTAAAGTAGAATTTAATGTCATAGTAACAGATAAAGATGATTGTTGTACATTTTGTGATAATCGTTGGGATTGCTGTTGTAGTTCGGTTAAATTTTCATTTACATCTAATGATGGAATATTTCTTCTTTGTATGAAACTATTATACGGATATTTCTCATTTGGTTCTGTATAATCACTTTCCTGAATCAAAGCTACAGTAGAAAGTACTAACTCACCATCATTTCTTTTTTTTAATTTAAGCATTAAATGAAACATTTCCTGAGGTTGTATCTTAATATCTGTTGGTAAAACAGATGAACTAAATATGGACCATATATCGCTTTGGAACAATACTTTAGTCAATAAAATTTCATTCATAACAGGATCATGAATTTGATTTGCATTTTTAATGCATACTATTAAATTTAATGTGGGTAAAACATCTTTAAATAATATACTTCTTGAGGCAATTGCAGTAATGTGTATAGAATCTAAAGCTGTAAAATGCCAGCTATGTCTACAAAGTCTATGTTTTATCATGGTTTTTGAATCAACATTTTCATAGTAAAAAAGTAAGTCTAAACGATGATTTCCTTTTTCATCAGGTGCTCTAATCCAAATTGGTATTGTATGAGTTTCTCCAACATTTAATGTATCAGATGGTAATGGAATCTTAATTATAAGTCTATTACTTTTTTTTGCTACATGATCTGAAAAAATAATTAAATTATTGATATAATATTGCTTTAATTAATTATCTTTTAATTAATTTAATATGCATTTGAAAATATATACCTTCTTGGATATTAGAATACTCGTCTCCTAATGAAATAAGTTTAGCATCTGTAGATGCTAAATAAACATTGGATAATGATGCATTACCCACGTTTTTTAACGTAATTTCTAATTTTTGAATTTCGCCACATAACATCTCCGAATTTAATTTATTAAAGAAAATCTGCAACAAAATTTGTACTCATTACGATGTAAAATATAAGATATTTCACACGTAATTATATTCAAACATTAAATACCTGCATAAAAGGTGCTTTTTCAATAACATTTATTTCTAATCTATAATCTACTCCATACATGTTTGTACCAGGTTTTTCTTTGACGTTCTTCAATTTAGGCCCCCTAATTTCAAATAATCTTTTTCCAGTAATAGCTATTGTTGGATTAACAACTGGTGGATCTATTACATGTGTTGGATTAGATAAATTATAACTTAAGCCTAACACTTTTAATTCTCCCACTTTCTTTGGTACAAGACTTAGTGTAATATTTTGTTTACAAGCTGGTTGTAAAATAATTTTTTCGATTACTTGTGTTTCCACTGGTTTTAAGTCTTCTGGAGATTTCATTTCATTTGTAGTTTGATTATTGCCACAATTAAATAACCATAATAAGGTCACATCAGATAATGGCAGCGGTATATGCAATGGATTATATAATTCAATAAAAAAATGCACAGGCTCACCCACAACAGAATTTGGTTTTACACTGTTATTACTTGTTTTAGAGTATAATGCAACTGTTGGTTTAAATATCATAGGAGGAGATCCCTGAGCTTCTGTTATTAGCATCTCTTCCATTTTTGACCACCTCACATCATCACATTCTTCAGTATTAAATGAAACATGACTTGCTGGAATATTATTCTTATATGATTCAGCTAAAGGTCCATATAATACTTTAATATTATTACTATCTATTAACGGTAAAGGCAAGATAGGAAGCTCTTCATGATTCGATAAATTTTCTTGCGACAGTATCTGTAATTCATAAATATATTAACAAAATATTATATGCAATTAATGATATGCATACTTACATTATGGATATGTAAAAATTCACGTAAAAATGCAGCTTGTTGTGTAGCTGGTTGTTTACTATAGGCATTTAATAATTTTTCGAATGCTTTAACTGCTTCGTTAACTTGTTTTAATGATGCAGCTTGTCTACCAATGGTAAAATGTATATGATCTTCAGCTAATGACCAACCTCTTCCATTATATACCTATTAATTGATATTTTACTAGTAGTGAGTAATATTTCAAGGACAATTAATTAAGAATACCTGGTATGCTTGTTGATAACATCGTAACGAATGCTTTCTTTGACCTGCCTTTGAAAATCTATGACCAGCAAGAACAGCATGAAATGCGTATTTGCGCATCATTTTTGGCCCAATAAAACAATAAGCAGCTTGTTCTAATAGGAGTGCTGAACGTAAATCTGAATCTTCGCTGGTCATACGAATTAATTGTTTTGCCGCTTCTCCGTACAAATTTCTACCCTTCAGGCATTCGGCACTGAGAAGCGTTGCTCTTGTTGCAAACTGAGGCATTTTGCAACTATTTGAATAAGTTAATATCGCATCATCCATATATTCAATAGTTTTTCTATTAGTTTCACCTTGCATAAATGCACTTAAAGCAGCCATTTCAAGAGCACCTGCATAATAAAGCCAAGCTTGATCTGCTGCAAAATCTCTCTTTGCGCTGTGATATGCTTGGTAAGCAAGTGAATAGTGACCAAACATAAAACATAAGTCACCTAAACGGCGCAACTGTAATTCTGGAGATTCTGCTGTATAACTGAAATCCAAAGAAGCTGGAACTTTATATATTTATATATGCTATGTACAACTTTTTTTACATCTAATATATAAGTTGCTATTATACAGTAGAAAGTTATGTAAATATTGTTACACATACATTACAGCATTTGATGGAGTAGGTCCTGGTATTCCAGGTTTATTTGTTCCAAACCACCGTCTTGTAGCACTAAAAAGAGATCTACTGACACCTTTTTTATTCGAAATTACATCACTTAATAAACCAATCTGCTTTTCCACATAAGGTAATAAACTTTTTAAACAAAATTCTGTTATCAATGCTCTCAGTCTTTCAAGATCTTGTGTAGATAATCTAACACCATGCTGTGTTATTAAGTAATTAGGAGAGTCTGCCCAAACATTTACATTTATCGGTGTATCACTAACTGTTTGTCCTTTCATATACTCAATAGAACTTTGTGACTTATCAACTATTGGACTTAAAGGATGCATTGTAACTGATACAGCTTCCTGCCCAACTTCCAAGTGAGTAATTGTTGATTCAGATACGTCAGAAGAAAAACTGATAGTATCATTCAAGTCTGGAGAAACCAATACAGAATTTTGGGGAGCTACTGGAGTACCAGCCTGGCTCGTTCTAAAATGTACCATATACATTTGAATATGTTTTGTAAAATTTTAAGAAATATAGCTAAAACGTACTTGTCAGTATCTGTTGTAACTTCATTTGGCATAGAAGAAACACCGCTAGTATCTGCAGGTGTGCGAGGAGAACTATTTTGTTCGCTACTCCCAGATACTTCAGAGTGTTTTATTAAAAATTGACTCCAAGGATCTGGTAACTGAGTATTGTCATCAAATTGACCAGGTGGTCTTGAATTCATTTGAAGTAAGAAACAATTATTAGCACCATAGATATTTTTCATATCTGTATAAACTACTTCAGCTCTATAAAAGATGCAAATAATTAACTCAAATAAGTAGAATTAATTATGTAAAAAGGGAAGAAAATAAAAGCAAATACCTGTTCCTATCATCCTGTAAAGTGTCATGTACTAATATATAATATCTAAGTGTATTGTTATTAAACCATTTTGGCAATTTCCCAGGTATACTTTGATGTAATTGTGCACCCATGGTTTGTATTTTTTCCAAAGGATTGTCTTCTGCTGTAGAAATAACTATCATACAAGCAAGAAAGTGTTTTGTAAATTCATGATCCGATGGGAATTGAACACTCAAAAACATTTCTCTCCATGCTTCAAACCAAGGAACTGAGACAGGAATATCAAGTTCTGTTGTTCCAACTCGAACACAAGTTGTATGTTCACAGGTGGCTGAACTAACTGCTTCATTTAACATTTTTCTAGCAATACTTGGTTCTGGAGGATGTGCATTAACATCTTGTACAAAAAGACGTAGATTTCTAACACTTATACTGTTTCCTTGTGGATCTTTAAAATGACCTATGAAAATGAAAATATACATCTATATAAAATATCACTAATAAAAGTAGTTAGAAATAAAAATTAATCATTATATTTATGTTGTATACGTATATTTATTGTTTTTTATATATTACATTATTATACATTCTATATGCACGTGTATGTGTTATATTCTTGTACCAAAATTCTTACCTTCAGTATTTAATTTGCAAAACGGTTGCAAAAGTTCAACGAATGATAAATTATTTTTCTGACATACTGCATCAGCTGCAGGTGAACATACCGCAGCAATCTGAGGTGAAAAAGCGTTACTTATAAACTCGCGAGGGGTTAATTTACATTGAGCCATGGTAATTACTATAATTCTACAGGTAACCAAGCTTACGCATATATTAATGCGTTTATATGTATATGTATATATATATATACGTATATATTACACGACTATTATCATTTTGAACACTACATTACTACTCATTTATTATCTTAATAGTTGACAGAAACCAAACGATTAATACATTCCGAGGAAGAAGTGGTAAACATCTCTATCGAACAGCTGTTTTGTGACTATTTACCCATAAAGGGTGCAAATATGGAGATGACATATATGTATCATGGAATCAGCCGGAAGTAATCATAAATGAAAACTGGGAAATTTTTTCGTAGTCTTTCCTACAGATGGCAGATATTTGGACAAATTGTGCTTTCCATACTTTCCGTCATGAAAAATGATGAGTTTTCGATCATTTTGCGCAAATTCTGATGGGTTCTAACACGCTGCATAACCAATTATAACACTAGGCATATATACTCAATGATCTTTTATTTAGTATACTCTTCTAGATCATTACTTCTTTCCACTATTTATATATTTTTGTTCACCTTGTATATGATCATGAAGCTAGAAACAGACGATAGATTGATATTATACTGATGGTGCACAACTTCCTGAACCCAACCAAGATGCGTGAAAGAAGTACAGGAGAATTTTATCCAACAAATTATCTTATTGCAATTTATTTTCATGTTTTATTACGAGAGAAATGACTCGCATTAGTTGAGTATATTGCACGATTTCAAAAATTTTGTAATAAATGCAGAAATTAAAAAATTGAACAGTCCATAGAATCGATTTTATATCGAAAATGAAAGGTGGTTTACAATCTATTTAATACATACACATATGCTGCTTTGGATCATCATCTGGATGAAATGAGATCGTGCAATCATTGACAGATATGTCGTAAGGAAATTATTGCTTTTAGCTGTTTAAAGTATATTGTGTGATTATGTGGAAGAACAATGCATAATGTGAACATATTATAATAGGTAAAAGAATATTATTACTCTTATGTAAATGAACTATCAGCTTTCATATTGTTAGTTTACTTTCACATTCAAAATGTATATATAATGACTAATTGTAGAACATTAGTAACATATTTTTTGAAAGTTAGATGTATAATAGATCTGAATACTTTTTGTAATTTGAAAAAAAAGGACTTTCTTATGTTAAAAAGATTGCGAATTTATTTTCAAATGTAATTTAAATTCTATAAGCAAATTCAAGCATTTATTTGTGAAATGTTTCATTTTTATGAATATTCTATGTATATGTATTATGAATTTTAGAAACAGATTAAAATGGTTGATACTTCTGTTTACAGGTTAATTAAATATCTATTAATATTTCTGAGTTAAAAATACTTTAATGCAAGAACATTTTTTTCATGTTATTTCAGGCTTATAGCGAAGGAAATGTTTGAAATGTTTATATAACATACACATCTGATAATTGAGTTTTGATAATTTAATATGTGTTGATATCATATCATATGACATTTAGTATGTACATGTTAATATCACAAATCTATAGAAGAAGATTTGGATTTAAATATTGGAAGATGTTTATTGTATCGATGTGTATATAAATGATTTAAATTTTGTTAACTCATTATATAATATCTATGGATAGCATTTTGTAAAGTTTTGAAATATATACCATAAAGTATGGCAGGAAGTGGATCTGTCATAATACCATCTATAAAACAATTACAGGAAAAAGATCCTGTATCTAATTCCAATATAGATTACTCTACTATTAGGGGAAAGGTATGTTTATTGAAATTAATATTTTGTATTGGAATAATATCAATTATTAATTATAATTAATTTTAGAGTGTCTTGGTTAGTCCATCTGAAGATCAATATGAATTATTACTTAGACGTTTAAAAGAAAGAATTCAAGGTGGTGGAAGCGAAACAATTTTTGATATTGGTATTGGTGAAGGTCTATATTCAATCTTTAAAGTCATATTTGTTATAAATACTTACATATTTTTTTACTTGCAATTTATATATATTATTTTAGATGGTTCAGAAGATGGTTTAAAAGATGATGAATACGAAGCATCTGTTGCTACTTTGCAGTCTCTTGCTGCAACATTAGAAGCTGACTGTGTGCTTCTCCGTCAAAGTAAAGTAGATCAGGGTCTTATAGGACAATACCTAGTGCGAAGGCGTTTAGACAGACAAGATTTCTTAGAAATTAGGTCTCTGCCTTAGATAATATAGAAACTATTGAAATACCTACTTCAATATAATCAATCATTAAATAGATCATGTTTAAAGAAAATTTATTGCAACTTTAATTATAGAGTGGCTGTTGTTGGCAATGTCGATGCTGGAAAATCAACACTTTTAGGTGTATTAACACATGGAGAACTTGATAATGGTCGAGGTTTAGCACGTCAAAAATTATTTCGTCACAAACACGAAGCTGAAACAGGACGCACCAGTTCAGTTGGAAACGATATTCTTGGATTTGATAGTGTTGGTAACGTAGTAAATAAGCCTGAACATGGATCTTTGGATTGGGTTAAAATATGTGAAAAGTCATCAAAAGTTATTACATTTATTGATCTTGCTGGACATGAAAGATACTTGAAAACAACTGTTTTTGGAATGACAGGACATGCTCCTGATTTTGGTAAAAATGTTCAATAATTCTATTAACAAGAATATCCAAAAATATATCTTTTACTACAATATTTTTCTATCATGTATTTAGGTATGTTAATGGTTGGAGCAAATGCTGGCATTGTTGGGATGACAAAAGAACATCTTGGATTAGCTTTAGCTTTATCAGTTCCAGTATTTGTTGTAGTTACAAAAATTGACATGTGTCCACCAAATATATTACAAGAAAATTTAAGGCTATTAATAAGAATCTTAAAATCTCCGGGTTGTAGAAAAGTACCAGTTACAGTGAAAACACCGGATGATGTTGTTGTTAGCGCTACTAATTTTGTATCAGAACGGTGAGCTTTAACTTATTTTACATTATGCTGTTTAAAATATACAAGCATTTTAATTTTCACTGTACTTATACAGGCTATGCCCTATTTTTCAAGTATCAAATGTAACTGGTGAAAATTTAACACTTCTTAAAATGTTTTTAAATTTATTGACTGCAAGAATGACTAGTCATGATGATGAACCAGCAGAGTTTCAAATAGACGATACATATTCAGTACCCGTAAATATTATGTTATATATTAATAAACTTCGTTTGTAAATAAGAAGTTATTACATCTTTTGTTACCATATCTTTTTTTGTAGGGTGTGGGCACCGTAGTTTCTGGAACAACTTTGAAAGGTGTTATAAAATTAAATGACACCTTATTACTGGGACCTGATCCTTTGGGCCGTTTCATTCCAATTGCAGTAAAGAGTATACATAGAAAACGAATGCCTGTTCGTGAAGTAAGGGGTGGTCAAACTGCTAGTTTCGCGTTAAAAAAAATTAAAAGATCACAAATTAGAAAAGGTATGGTGATGGTCGCACCTGCGTTAAATCCACAGGCTTGTTGGGAATTTGAAGGAGAAATTCTTGTATTACATCACCCTACAACGATAAGTTCTTGTTACCAAGCCATGGGTAATTTCTCTTTTTATTTAAAATTTGATTCATATTTCGTTCTATTTAAATACTCAGGAAAAGAATATTTTCAGTACATTGTGGGAGTATAAGACAGACAGCATCCATAATTTCAATGTCACAAGATTGTCTAAGAACTGGAGATAAAGCTTTAGTACGCTTCAGATTTATAAAGCATCCTGAATATATAAAACCAGGACAACGAATGGTATTTAGAGAAGGACGTACTAAAGCAGTAGGCAATGTTGTAAAACTTATTCCCTATTCTAGTACTACGATTACACAAACATATAGGGCAAATAAGCCGAACAAAACATCTCAGAATCGACAAAGTTCTTCATCTACAATTCAAGTACGTAATGACGATAATTACGTTTGATATAAAATTTATTTTAACTTTACCTAATAATTGAATGTAAATTTTTATATTAGTCGCTAGATTCGACAGAAACAAATTCTTCGTTTGAAGGACAGACATCCAAACAAGAAAATTTACTTCAGAAACCTTCTAAAAGTCAGAATAAAAAGAGTAGAGGGCGAAGAGGAGGGCGATCTCATAATACTGCAAACAGTATTATTCAACCTCTGTCGGAACAAAACCCTCCAACAAAATTATAAGTAATATTTATGTACAAAACTTTTATGTGTATATACATATACATACTTAAACAGATATCAGCTGTTTTAGAAATTTCGGAAATTAATGATAATAATTTTATATTTTTAAATAGTCTAATATTTCTTTAAATATTTCAAATTAGAGTAAAAAAAGTTATATATATCTGTGAAAACATTACCTTTAATTAATTTCCGAGATTTCTAAAGCATGGTCTACATAAATATATGTATTATTTTAGTAATTATTTATATTAAAACGTGTATAAAATTATTCCATATAAAATTGGAAGTTTGTCTCATTATGGGGTCATGTACGTATGATTAAGAAATGTGATTTTTATCCTACTATGTAAAAAACCCCTCTGTACTATCTATAACGCACATTGTGCTTCGAACCCTATTAGAGTACAAATTGTCTTTCACACTTTGACTAAATTGCTAAAAATTTTAAAATGTTTTTAAAACGTATAAAGAAACATACGTTATTATTCATAAAGTGTTTTATTTTTATAAGGAGGAGTGTATCTTAATAAAATAATATCGAGTAAATACAATCAATATAAAAACTACATATATTTGTTTCTTTTATAACATTTACAAACTATCTGTATTATAATTATTACTGTTTTATCCTTGTTAACAAAGTTTCGTAGAAAAATGTATATTCAGATCTTCCATATTTATTAAAATAAAATTTAACAAAAAAAATATATATATTATCAACTTGTATTATAAAATGAATCCTGTGGTTCCAATAATATAGTTAATTTGCAAAATAAAGATATTAAATAAAAATGACAATCTGAGAGAATAATCACATTTAAAGAACAGATCACGATACATAAAAATAAGAAATTAATAGTGTGATAAAAAAAAAAATATTACAATAATTAATAGACAGTAAAGATTTTTAATCATAAAATATGTTACAATGTAAAAAAGAGCAATGAGAGCCTTAAAATAAAAATCACTTTATATTGTTTATTATTTCTAATGTAATTATTACAAATATAATTTACTGTAACTAACTTGAATTTATTAACAATTATAATGATAATACACTTCTAAACTTATTTTTTTGGTGCACTTTTTTTAATTTCATCTTCCAATTCTTGCAATTTCTTTTTAAACAAATTTTTAGAATTTTGGAAACGCTTAATATAGTCTTGTTTCGAAAGTAGACCATTTTCCCTAGATTGAAGCAATAAGTATGCTACACGTTGTGCAAATCGTCTAATAGGTCTAGAATCTGCTAATTTCTGGACCAGTCGGTCATTACGCATTAAATATGTTAACAATAAACGAAGAAGGCTCATATTTATATGGCTTTTTTTCAATAAAATTTAATGTTATAAATCTTTATACTTTTGGAACTTCAAAAGTGCACATATTACGATATTTTAATAGAAGTTCACGTTTAAGTCTAAGCTGTTTACGAAGAGTTTCAAGCTTTTGCAATTGTTCTTCTTTACTATATTCTATTCCTGGTAATCTTTTAATCTACAAAATATAGTAATTATATATTAATACAAATTTAACTATTATTTATTTTACAAATTTAGTGCATTACAAACTTTTACCTGAGATCTTGCAGAATCTAATTTTTTTTGAAGTTCTAATATTTTATGACTTGTATCTTGAGACTCTTTAGCCTTCTGAGTAGTGTCATGAGGATCTTTTTCAACGCTAAAAATAAATGGAGTCTACATATAATAATGGCATTGCACAATAAAGTTAATTTAAAATAGATTTTATTTTAATATTATGATATATATATTTTTATTTTGTATATTTAGTACAATATTAACTAATGAATTTATATAGAAAAAGGAACAACAAATATAGTTTCTAATAGTTATGTAAGTTATAATTCACGTAAACATTTTACAAAAAAGTTACCAAAAATTAAAATAATATATATGTACAATTTATACACTAGAAATACTACAAAATCATCAAAACGTATGAAAAACTAAGCAAAGGTTAGATATTATTATATTTCCATATTGAGACAATATGTGTTTACATTTTAATAATATAAATACTCTAATTATCGATCTATTAAGACGAACCTTCGAATTATTTCATATATAAGTGGTAATATTTCAATATCCAAATCATCAACTGTAAATTGTGAACGTAATGGAACCTCTTCTGATAATTCTGATTCCATTATAATGCCATTGACTATAACATTTTAAAAAATAGCATTGACCATATGTTCCCGTTGCAATTATTCAGGCCATATTCATTAAACGATGAATTTTCATTCATCTACTGATATCAGCTCTGATTGGTTGGAGCACATCTCGTAAACTAAGAGCAACTTAAATTTGTGTATATTTTGTGATATCAAATTACGTTACCGTGTATTTGCGTTTTGTGTTATTATGGCATGAAATAGTCCACGGATACTGTTATCATGAAAATATCGATATATCATTATGGAGCAAGATTTAAAAACTAGACTATCCTAGTAATTTTTAACTATTTATAACTTCACTCTATACCGTACTGCAACCACTCGTAACTAGCTTCAGTTGGCTGATTTCTTTCCATGTTTGACGTCGTTGAAGTAACGAGGTAATGTTTTCAATCATTGCGTATCCAAAAATATTTCATGCATCTTTTCATTTTAAATCATTATTAAGTATTAAATAAATTTCTGCGAATATTATTTTAATATTTATTTAATATTTTGTTTGTTATTGATAGCTAAAATGGGACGACGACCAGCTAGATGGTATGTAATAAAACGTTTATTTCTTATACTTTATCAAAATGTGAACAAATTTAAGTAGATAGAGTAATAAATTGTTTCTTATTTAATATATTTTTACGTTAATTTTAACACTGGAATATCTATTAACAATATTAAGGGGTCTCTTGCATACTCCTTATGTTTATTTATCATATCACCTTATACTTATCATTTGTTATCATTTTTAACAAATAAAAATGATTTATATTTTTCTTATAGCTATCGATATTGCAAGAACAAACCTTATCCCAAATCAAGATTTTGTAGAGGTGTGCCTGATCCAAAAATACGTATTTTTGATCTTGGAAAGAAAAAAGCCTCTGTAGAAGATTTTCCACTATGTGTGCATTTAGTATCAGATGAATATGAGCAGCTTAGTTCTGAAGCCCTAGAAGCTGGACGAATCTGTGCTAACAAATATATGGTGAAGAATGCTGGAAAAGATCAATTTCATATTCGTATGAGATTACATCCGTTCCATGTTATTCGTATCAACAAAATGTTATCGTGTGCTGGAGCTGATAGGTAAATAATTTTAGTTTCATTAAACTAATGTTATTATTGCATCTGAATTCTTATACTTTAATTACCATTAATTCTTTCTGTATAAGTATTAATCATATGCAGTAATAACTGAACATTAACAAATGCCAGAGTATATTTAATCAACTAATATGAAAAATTTGTTATAGTCAATATTTTCTAATTATATTTCAAACAAACATGCACTTCTTTACTATGTATTTTGTTATTATTATAAAATATGATCTTTCATACCATGTTGCACCATGGAAGTATAAGGAACAATTGAATCTTACAATTCTAACTTTTCAGAACTAAAAAGTACTTTGCACTTAATCCCTATCATATTACTTAAAGCTTTATTTGTTGTACATATTTTGTAAATGTAGTTCAATGAATTCTTTTGTTTTTAAAGATTGCAAACAGGAATGAGAGGAGCTTTTGGTAAACCACAAGGCACTGTAGCTAGAGTCCACATTGGACAACCTATTATGAGCGTTCGGTCTTCAGACCGTCATAAGGCTGCTGTAGTTGAAGCATTGCGTCGTGCTAAGTTCAAGTTCCCGGGTCGTCAGAAAATTTATGTTTCAAAGAAATGGGGATTTACGAAATACGACCGTGCTGAATACGAAGAACTGAAAGCGGCTGGCCGCCTTGCTCCAGATGGTTGCAATGTTAAATATTTACCTGAGCATGGACCTCTTGATGAATGGAAGAAATTCAGAAAACTTCTTGCTGTTGCTTAAGCAAAGAATAATGTTTTGAAATTTAATTTCATTAAATCAATTAAAAAAATGAATACACGTGTTACTTAATTTATTTCGTATTTTTCCCTTTTAATACAGTTTGTTTATTTTGTTTTTTATTTAATAGCAAGAAAGAAAACAAAATCAACTTGTTAACAAAAATATCTCAAATACTGGGTATATTATATATAAAAAAATAAAATGCTTATAATCTTAAGATATAATTAAATAAATCTTAATTCTAAAATGGTCTGAATTTTAGAATAAAATATGTTTTTTAACTTACACTATTTACAATTTAAAAACATTAATTTCGGAGAAAACAAGAACTTTACATTACAAAAAATAAATGAATTAAATATACATTTTATGACCAACATCGTAAATAAGTATTTTTACATTTTTAATGAGGATGACATGTATTATCGTTTTCATTTTCGTTATTTTGGATTTCATCTTCAATATCTATATCACACATTCCGTGACTGTGATTATCAAGTGCTTCTGTACTGGTTGCTACATCCAGTAAAGGAGACAATTTCTCTGCCTCACTATCTTCATCTTGTCCTTGTCCCTGTAAATTATAATTTATTCAAACGATCTGACATAAATTTGTACATGTACTTTATTTAAAAAACTATGAAATCCGGAAGCAACTTGGATATTTGATATCAACAAATTACCTCGTACATAGAAACAGGTTGTTTTTCATTAACAAGTCTCAGGGTGTCCCGAGATCTTAACGCAGTTTTTTCTCGTAAATGTCCTGAAGTTTTCATTCTCATTGCTGGAGACCGACTGTGAAGATCTTTTTCCGATCCTGAGTGTTCATACTTAGCTAAAAATACTGACATCCGAAATTCTGGTGTAGGACATGCAGTACCACTTGTTCTCGCAGATATATCTGTTTCTTTTGTAGATACATGTTTTGATACGGGAGTACGTTCTACAGATCTTTTGAATTACATATAAATTACTGTTCAAATAAATTATGTTGGTATAAATGAAATCACTAGAAATTTTATTAATATAATATCTTGCCTATTTAACGCTTCAGCTGCTTGAATTGCACTGGCTGTATCTGTATCAGGTGTGTCTGGAGACTCTGGTGCAAGAGCAGCAGTTCTTGGAATGTATGGTCCATTTAAAGCTTCTATTAATGACACAGCTTCATATCCTGCTGGAATGTTTTCACAGCTTCCCTACATATTAAACAATTTACTAATTTATTGTTCATAAGTTTACTATTTGGAACTGAATTTAAAAAAAGTTAAATATACATAGAAAACAAACATGAAAAATGCACATGCACTCATAGATGTATATATATGGAGATGTATATCAATAACTATTCGCATAAATAGATATTGACCTCTGGTACTGGTGGATTTGATATAATAGACCCAGTCGCTTTTTGAAGTGCTTTAATTTGAAGAAGAGCTCTAAAAGGAGCACGACATATTGGACAATTGTTAGCTTGATATCGAAGAGAATTTGCACAATTATTGCAGAGACATAAATGTCTACATGGTAATATTAAAGTATCTCGTACATCACACATACAAATAACACATTCTGATCCATTATCATCTGTATCTTCATCACTACCTTGTTGCTAAAAAACAAATTACCATTAAACATATATGAAAGTTTATAAATTCAATTATATGGTAATACTTCATACTTTCGCATTTTCTGCATTTTTATTTTCAATTCCATATATTTCTTGAAGTAAATAACAAAGACCATCAACATAGAGCTTTTGCTTAAGAGCCTTTAATACATATGTCCCATCTGAATGTTTTTCAACAACTGCAATTGTTGTATGAGACTGCTTTGGTTCATCCGAGCCTTCCTCTGCTACACAATGGATTGCTATTGGTATTATCTAAAAATAATTATAGTAAATCATAAAATCTAATTTAAAAGGTGTAACAACTTAATATAGAAATATAAAAAACATACATACTTCTCTGTCAGCATTATATGTTAAATCTTCTTCATTATATACTGTGGGATCAAATATGTGTGATGTCTGACAAAATAATTGATTTGCCCCTTTTTTATAATAATATGTTTCAGAGTTCACAGAAGAATCTCTTGGTATATACCTATAAATAAATTTACTTTTATCATCTAATGTTGCATGTAATATATTGGATTCTCACAACATATTTTACATACGTAACTCCTTTAGTTGTAACTTCCTCGGTACAAAAATAATATATTGTAATTGCACATCTTACATCACAATCAAATGTAAATTCAATATTATAACGATTTGGTTTTTTATCAATATCACCATCTCCATAATGTTTCACACTATGACACTGAGGTGAAGTGGCAGTTTGATCAACATTACGAACTAATCTCAATGATTCCCTTCTTATATTTACTAAACTTTTTAATGTTTTGGTAGGGTCATTTGCTTGTGGTGGTGGATATGGAAACTAAATCAAAATGATATATTTTAATATATTACACACATTTATATGTGTATAATATAACATTATATCTTACAGGTGTTGGTCTGCTTCCTAAGAAATTTAAATCAGCATTTTCTCCAAACAAATATGCTTCAGGTTGAGGTGCGTCAAATCTTTCACCACCCATTATGAAATGACTGCCAAAATAACTTCCTAATAAATAAATTCTATTAATTAAGATGTCAAAACAAATATTATAACAATATATACTTCAGTGAATAATAAATTTTAAATATATATCAATTATGTATTTAAATATTCTACAAATCCTTAAAAAGATAGTATTTAACATTATAAAATTATTTGTAAATTAACAAAAACAAACCAGAACGAGGAGGATATTTATATGCATGATTTGAAACAATATCAACTTCTTCCACACCAGCATTCTGTCGACTTGTTAGCGATCCCATCGTTTAATTGTATTAAAAACAATTAATCTTAAATTATGGTTTCAAAATAAACCTCAATAGTTTATAAAATTAATTGCACAAGATTTTCTTTCATAAGTTAAAAAAATTACGAATAATCAACGTAAACTGCAACCATTAGTAAACAAAATTCTTCTGATAATTATAATCTTGACACACAATGTGTCTACTTGACACTTACAATTCTTTGTATGTATGTATAACCTATTACCCATATGTACATATTTATATGCATAGTACTTCTCAGTTTGTGCAACCTTATAAATGTATATATTATGTATTTTATAAATTTGTATTATACATTTATTAGAAACAATATTAAGCATATTTTAATTACTAAAAAACAGATCTTTTTACTTATATATTTTTAAAAAATCGTTCAGTGTTATAATATATTATTTCAATATGTAATAAATTTGTATGCGTGTTTCTCAGACTGCTAAAAGGAAACGCGCTATTTCAAAACTAGTGTGTATTGTAACTCTATTTACAGTTGACGTTTAGTAATGTAATACGTAAGTTTATGTTGTTACTTATTAGGTTTCGTTGATGATTGCATATAATTTATAATTATGATCAAATAAAACTATTAAAATCTATATTAGGTAATAAGAAAATAGTGGAGTGTAAAATGAGTACTGTATTAAAAATTGACAGTTAATTTCAGGGAATGATAACAAAATGTGGTTAAAGTAATCAGTGATATGAGGTGCATATATATTTTGACTATACAATAATATTTATACAATCTAGGAATGTGTATAGCATAAACGAATTTTTTAAATCATGAAATTCAATGAAAAAGAACTTGCAGAAGCAAGTAGTGGTCCTGCTGATCTTGAAGGTCGTTTAAATCATAAACGAGCTCATAAGTCAGGTTAGTTTCTGAATTTATTTAATTTAATATTATATATATTTAATAATGTGATAATTGTATAATGTCTTTATTTATGTCTTATACATAACAAAAATAGTGTATTCAATAGATCATATCATTACATTTAGTAATAATTGTAAGTTAAGTTTATTAAATTATTGTTCCCTAATGTTTATATAATTCTACTTTTCAGGATTTAAAGAAAAGTGGTTTAAGTTAAGATGCAATTTATTGTTTTATTTTAATATTAACGAATTAGGACATATTGATACAAGACAACCAGCAGGTGTAATTATTTTAGAAAATTATAGCATCAATACTGATGTTGCATCTGAAGGAGTATTTGCATTTAGTATAGCATTTCGAGATGAACATGATAAGAGACATGTTTTAAGTGGCCGTTCAGAATCTCAAGTAGAACAGTGGGTTAATGCACTTAAGCAAGCAAGTTATGAACATTGGAGATCTCGTTTAATAATGCTTCAAGAAAAATTATGTAAGAAAACAGGGAAAGATCCTTTACTTATGTATCCCAGAAATCAGGGGATAATTAGAGATGAAGCATGGGATTCTACGCCAACTTTCCGATCTCATGTACGTTCTTTTACTACATCGGTTGTAACATCAACTGCATTAAATACAGTAACAAAAGAAATGAATTTGATTGAATTTTAAATTAAGTAATATAATTTCAATATCTTTATACTATATTTTTAAATTTAAATAGTATTCAAATATATAAGAGTTGCATACAAATAAAATGAAAAAATGTAGGTTTGCAGAATAAAACACAAGTTACTGCGAAAAAAGATGGTAAGTGCAATTTGTTGCAGCTAATATATAACTTATACTAGTTTTATTATATGTACAACTGAAAAGTAACTCTATAACACTTAATTGTATAATTTTCATTAGTATTATCAAGATTGGGTTTAAAATATTAAATATTACTTGTATTATTTATAAAGAAAATTATATTTTATATATATATATATATGTATATTTATGTGAAATTGTTTTCATAAAATTTTTAATTTAATTAGGATATAACAATATTACAATGAATATAATTTTTAAATAATTTGTATCTCAAGAAAGAACATGAATAAGTATTAGACTTTTGTTCATATTCTCTACCTCATATACAAATTTATTAGCATTTATATACCACATACTCTATTGTCAATAGTGCTCATTTATATTGCAAATTTTTAATAACTACAAATATATTTGTAAGATTGGAATAAACAAAACATATTTTTGCAAGCAATATGTATAAAATAACTACCATTATATATTTTTTATAATTTTCCATTTTTACATCATAACATGTTTGGAGAATATTTTATTACAACCATTTCCAATTAATCATTTTTTTCATGTTAACCATATCCGTGCAATTATTGCTTTACATGTATAAATAAATACTGTATTAATATTATATAGATCTTTTGTACAAAAAATGCAAAGTGAATAATAATAATACATTTATAAATTAATTTTATATATGTATTATTGTACAATAGATTTTTTTTGTTAATAATAAAACAACAATTCAACTAAACATTATACATATGTATGTATTGTTATGTTAATAAAATATGGTTTTCCGTATTTATAGTATTGGTGTTGTTGTATGGAATATATGTATAAATACAATTGTTATTAGTTAATGTGCATTACAGTAATTTAACTTTTTATTTTGAAATAATCAAACGAATATAAATGGAGGAAATGAACGGATTGGTACTATTGTTTCCAACCATTTCCAACTGTACATACCACGTGTAACCAAATATGTACACGCGTCAAAACAGAGGCCGCCACAGTTACATTATAGCAGCAATCAGTTAACCTAACATGATTTAAGTTTTGAGTAGTTGTAACGAGTTTAGAGACACTAAATTACTAATATAAAATTAATTCAAATAATCTATAAAATATATTATCAATTAAAGTTAATATAAAATAAAACGATGAGTCGATTTGTAGTATTTTGTATTCTCATAATCAGTGGAATTTCTGGAGTTTTTAGTGAAACTTGTCAAAAACCTGAGGTTGTTGCATCTGCATATGTTACAGAAGATGCTACGATTTTGACAAATGTTGCATTTACAACACAATTTATGCTCAAATGTAGTAATGGTGTAAAAGGTATTACATTATATGCTGAAGTTGATGGCAAATCATTGCCTGCTGCCAGATTAAGTTCTGATAACAAGTACCAGGTATTAAATACGATTTCATATAATAAAGTTTATACAAAAATTTAGTTCACATTAAATAAAATTCTTTGTACAAAAGCAATTTAGTATTAACTGTAATCAATAATTTATAGGTATCTTGGACAGAAGATATAAAGAAAGCACGTTCTGGAGATTATAATATAAAATTATATGACGAGGAAAGATATGCAGCTATACGCAAGGCATATAGAAATGGAGAGGATCCAAGCAGTGTGAAGCCTTTAGCTGTAGTAGTACTTAATAACCCAGGCATCTATCTAGGACCTTGGGTTAATTCTGAACTTCTTGCTGCCCTTTTAGCAGCTTTAGTATCTTATTCTGCTTTTTCTTCTAAATTCAAACTTCTTGCTTGAATAGTTATTTCATAAATAATAAATATTTTATAATTATTAACAATAATATTAATAATGTTATTATATTTCACTGTCATTCAAGACTTATCTAAAATATAGTTTTTTTAATTTAATAATTTAATGGTGTTTAATATTGAATATCAACTAAGAGTTTGTAAATAAAATATATTTGAAACCTAATACAGTTCTGAAGAAGGTGGATTACCAAAAAAGTATTCCCATGATGGTGGATATTTCATATCATTATTTTCATTATCATTTAATAAATTTAGCCATTGATTTAAACCTTTAAATAACAATAGTGCATCAGAAACATTATTTCCTTCGGAACAATAACAAAAAACCACTGTGCAAGCAATTTCCACCAACTTTAAATGTTCATAAAGGTTACTTGCAAAACCTCCACCAGAAATATAACTACGTTGTGTAGATTCTATTGAAATTTGTTTTGCATGCTTCTTCCAAGCAAGATTTTCAAGAAGCTTTTCATTGTTTAATAAAGAAACATCTGAAGTTAGGTACCTCAGGGTAGAATCTATTCCATTAGAACATTCATAGCCATAACTGCTGGTTAAAATTATTACCTGTAACATACAATATCCTTTATTAATTTCAATAAGTTTTTTTATGAGTAAAATGTAACCCATATCTTTAGTTTATCATATTATACCTTGGTGATTTTCCTGTTCTGAACAAATTGTGCTAATTCTTCAGAAAAGCTGGTTGAATTATCAATGTGAGGTGAACGCAATTGTAAACAAATTATTTTAGGAGATGTTGCAAAGTAAAAATCAGCAGCAGTGCAAAGAGAACTAGAATTTTTATTATACGGATCAAGACCAGAAATGGGAAGAAACATAGAATTCCATAAACTTCCAATCTTATTCAAATTTAAATTGAATATTAACAAATCAACACATAATTGTCCCACATTTCCAATGGCTACTGATGGAAGTATTAGAATATAATTTTCAAGGTTAATTTCCTCTGGTATATTTATCATCTTTTGTTTTGATAAATACTAAGTGCCTGTTATATTAACAAAATCAATTAAATGAATCCTTTGATCTATAAGAAATATATAATATATATATGTTTACATATGTACATACATGAGATTTAAATCAATCAACTCTTCCTTGCAATATTTTTTGTCTTTCCAATAAACTTAAAATTTGCAAATCATCATACCAAAGTGGTTATTAAATATTCCAGATTTTCACTTAACTAATTCAAGTTTTATATACCTGTAAAAAAATGTGTATTAAATAAAAATACAAATATATATTTTATGAACTCAAACTTACAAATGTTATAAATGTTAGTACAATTATTATCAAATTTTTGAAATTTTCCTAGTATATTAAGAAGTAAAGTTGGTATTTCTGTTTCGGTAATTTTCAATTTAAATAATATATTTATATGTTAATAATATACGTATGTAAGTTTAATAACACGCATATATAACTATTTAGTACATTTCAAACAGAATGTATTATTTGTTCAATGAAAGATCGTACACAATTTGTGCAACGGCGCTAGTTCAGTAGTCTTCCCACCAATTAATACTATCTCACTATTCTATGTTTTTTACTTTATCAAACATATACTGGGTAGACAAAAATATATAAATAGAGGAACGAAGTGGTGACATAGAGAATATACAAAATAAAAGATCACTGGGTGCACATAATTCGGTATATGAATATAGCAAATGCGCATGTATGTTATTCATGGTTATAAAGCGTGTTCGAACCAATCAGACTTGACATGCGCAAAATGAATCCAAACACTTCGGATGATGAGTATGATCTCCCATTGAACAATAACTAAACATGTATGAAATTTATAATAAAAGTTGGAATACAATTTATATAGATAATTTTATTAATTCTATTTAGAACTAAACTTTACAAATTAATAAAAAAATAATCTGAAATGAATAGTTAGAAAACGGAAAATAAAATTGAAATTTAGTATTCAATTTTTATTGCTTATAAATTCGGTAATATCACTTTACATTTTTATTTTTTCTATTTTATTAAATAATAAAATGAAATGTGTTCTTGTGGAGGAATAAAAATTTAGATAAGCAACCCCTTAAATATACTTTCATGTATTTTAATTGGCGAAGAACAATCGGTATTAAAACATAATTTGTTACCGACCGTGCACAGCGGCATGTGACGTCACACATCACCGTCCCGTGATGCCTTTCGGGAAATAGCGCCGCCATCTTGAGTGGCATGGCCCAGCTAGACAGTGCGCCCTGAGCGGAGACATGCAATTTATCGTGAAAACATTGAACGCCTCAAGAATCACGGATTCGTGTGAAACATAGCAGATTTTTGGTGCTTCGCACCTTTGTTAGGATGGAGGCGGTTAAGGCATTTAACGCGGAGGTAAGCTGATTTACCTTCGATTCTCTCTCTAGCCCGCCGACTCTCCCTCTTTTTTTCTCGTTTCTCTTTTCCTCGTTTTCTTCCCTTTCTTCCTTTTCAAGCCTAAAGTGACACAAACGAAATGCATACTCCTAAAAAAAATATTCCTTTCGATGTCCCTAATGTTCAGTGTCTAAAGGAATCAAGTGATTTTTGTGTTGGAAGAATCCTTTGATTTCTAGTTTGTGTAAGAGAGAGGGAAAGTCTCACTATATATAAGAAAGAGGGAGAGCAGTGAAGGAACCTTTATTGTGATTTAAGGTGTTTATGATGTAAACGTAATGATTACTATTATTGTTTAAATTTTTTGTAATCTCTGTGTTGGAAATGAATGATAAATATCTATATTTATTTATTTTTATAGTATTATTAAATGAAGCGAAGGAAGAGAGAAGCATCAGATTCCTTAAATTAAATTTATACAGTACTAAGTTTGTTACATTATTGAAAACTTGTTAAATTTGTTTTATCGATTAATTGGTATTTGTATACATTGCTATATTTCGCTGATGAGTTTTGTACATTATCATGTTTTGTTGGTTATGAATCGAAACATCAGCAAAGTTATATCTTGCTTCAAATTCTAATCAAATAGCTGATTAATGTAATTTTATATTATACGTATGATTAATGAAAAATTTTAATCATATTTATTGTTTTCAGCTGTCTGCTCTGTATGATGTCAAACCACCAATTTCTAAGGCTAAAATGAATTCTTTAACCAGGGGTGCAATTAAGGCAATCAAATTCTATAAACATGTTGTGCAAAGTGTTGAAAAATTCATTCAAAAGGTAATTTACTATTTAATATTGAATAATATTACTTTATGAAGGAAATATATAATAAAATTAATTTTGTTATGTGTCTGTTGCAGTGTAAACCAGAGTACAAAGTGCCTGGATTGTACGTTATAGATTCAATTGTACGTCAATCCAGACATCAGTTTGGAGTAGAAAAAGATGTTTTTGCTCCACGCTTTGCTAAGAACATGCAAACCACCTTCTTAAACCTTCTGAAATGTCCTCAGGAGGATAAGAGTAAAGTGATAAGGGTTTTAAATCTTTGGCAAAAAAATGCAGTTTTTCCTTCTGAGGTTATACAACCTCTGTTTGATCTTGCGGACCCAAATCACCCAATACATAAGGAACAGGCAGTTAATTCTAATGGTAAAAATATATTTTAGTTTATTAATTTTATTTATGAATAGAATATTACGTTATCCATGGAAATTTAATATATAGGTACACTAAATGTTCCTTCAACAAATAATGCCAGTAATGCAGCAACTGCTGTGAAAACTCCTCCTTTAAATGTAAAAAATGCAGTGAAAGATCAAAAACTATTTTCTTCAGCAAAGCCAATTGACCCTGCCTGGCTAGCACAAACAAAAATGGAAACTGCAAATATAGTTAATGCCAATAAAATTTTAGTAAGTACCAAATTGTGTAGTTATTGAATTTTTCATTTTATGTAACTATATGTATCTATAATTTACTATTTTCATGCATGTAATTTCAAGCATTTCTTTTTTAGGGGCAATCAAATTCAACTCAAGTGGATGCTTCTCTCCTGGATCAATTACAACATTTACAACAATTATTATTGAAGAAACAGGAATCAGCAAGTGAACAGAAAAGTTCTGTAAAATTTGATAAGAAACTTTTAGATTTTGATTATGGTGAGGAAGAGGACGACGATGTTCTTGTTGCCAATTCACCAACAGCAACAACAACATCTAATACTGTTCAACATAATACAGTTTCTGCTGGGAATAGTTTGGAAAGTCTTGGACTTCTTTTAACAAATCCAGAGGTATAAATGTCTCTATAATTTATTCTAATATAAAAGTCATCTTCGTTATTAATGTTGTAAAATATTATTTCAATATCAAAAAAATTAATTATTTAATTAATAACAGGTTTTAAGGCAACTTCAAACATTGCAACAAACAATGCAAGGAGGTGCTTCTTCATCACAGCATGAGATGGATGAAAAAATGCGAAAATTGCAACAAATGAAGCAGCAAGAAGAGGAGTTTGATAAACACCTAGCTCAAACTGTTCCTGTAAGTTGTTAGCATAAAAACAAATTGCAGTAATATATCTTGTCTATTAGTAAACGTAATTCCTGATTTTTTTTTTAGAATTTACCATTTGCATCAGAATGCGAATTAAAACCTTCAGACATTTTAAAACCAAATCAACAAAACGCATATATAACAAATGTAAGTAGCGGAGTTATTCAAGACATGAGTCAACCGCCTCCTGGTTATCCACCGGCTCTACCGTATGTCTCTCAACCTTTGTCAAATATTAGGCAGATCAATCAGCAAATGCATCAAAATCAAAAAAGTCCACTTCTGGATGAACGAGCAGATGCACAAGATTATTCTGGGTTAATATAATTTTTTTTTTTTTTATACATTTATAAATAATTGCTTGTATTATGCTATTTCTTTTTTTAATATGATTCCATTGAGTATTAAAACTAATTTGGAATAAATTACTTTGTACAGAAATGGTACAAGACGGGACAGTAGCAGCGTAGAAATTGTAAATTGCGAAAATACAAGGTCACAAAGTAGATCGCCTGATCGGTACAGGCATCATAGTCGGTCTAGGTCACCTCGACATAGAGACAGGGACAGAGATAGGGATCGAGATCGAGATCGGGACAGGGACAGAAAATCTCGATCAAGGAGTAGATCCAGAAGAAGAAGGTAATTTTATGCATGTTACTTATATATTAATATTAAATTACATAAAAGTGTTGTAAAAGTTCATTACATGAATGTGTCGGTTATATATTTTACATAAATATCAAGCAGAACAATTTTATAATTATTTTATTGTGTCTATAGATCTCGTTCACGGGATAGAGGACGTGATAGAAAACGTGAAGATAGTCGAGAAAAAATGACTGAAGAGGAACGCGAAAAAGAAAGGGAAAGACGTAAAAGGGGATTACCTCCAATCATGAGAGATAAATTAAGCGGTATTTATTTTTACACTTATTTACAAATGTTTTTGTTATTTTAACATATTGAAAATTAGTTATTAAAAGTAACTGAATTACATTTAAGTAGTTGATCGATTAAACAAAAGAAAACTATGAGCTTTGTTTTTACAGTTTGTAGTACTACACTTTGGGTAGGGCATTTGTCTAAATTGGTGCATCAAGAAGAACTTTCGGATACTTTTGGAGAATTTGGCGATATTGTCAGTATAGATCTGATTTCACCTAGAGGTTGTGCATTCATATGCATGAATAGGAGACAAGATGCATACAGAGCTCTTACCAAGCTTAAAAATCATAAAATGCAAGGAAAAGCAATTACTGTGAGTCATTTAATAATTTTCTATTAAGAAAGAAGTATAGAAAAAGGATTTAAGAAAAGATAAAATTTTTATTATATTTTAGTTAGCCTGGGCACCAGGCAAAGGGGTGAAAGGAAAAGAATGGAAAGATTATTGGGAAGTTGAATTAGGAGTTAGTTATATTCCTTGGAATAAATTACTTAATGTCACTGATCAAGATTTAGAATTACTTGAAGAAGGAGGTATGATTGATGAGGATACTCTACCACCTAGTTTAAAAGGTAAGCAAACTAAAATATTTGTGATGTATCTAATTGATTCTTAATTCTAATATCATATTTCTTGTTTTAAAATACACTTATAATGTACTTTGTGCTAATTTGCAGGTAAATTAAAGCATTCCGGGACAAATGCAGACGTGCTTCAGCAACAGTTGCAGTTACAGCAACAAGCTTTAGTTGCAGCTGCTACAATTCCAAATCTGGCAGATGGTATTGTGAACGTAATGCAACCTTCAACTAGTTCACAACAGCAACAATCTCAACAACAAAATCAACAGCAAGGTCAACAGCAGCAACAAGTTATTGATACAAGTCAACCGCCTCCAATTAGACCACCTACATCGGCTGCACTTTTACCACCACCAAATACACAATTACAGATGATGCCACCTGCTTTTACGATGCCAGGAGTTCCTCGTAAGTCATTATTTAAAACTTTATTTTCTTCCGTCATGATAAAGATTAAATTTTTAATGAGGAATTATATTTAATTTAATTTAATTGTATTATTCAGGTATGCTTGGACCAATGGGATTACCAATGCCACATAGTTTAATGCCCAATGTTCCAATAGGTGTGCCGCCCCCAAATATGCAGAGTTTACTAGGACCACCAGGAATGATGCAAACTATGTTAACACCGCCAGTTAATTCTCCATTTGGTGCTGGTGTTGGTGTTGGGTTATTAACACAAATTCCTTTACCGGCACCGGCCGCGCCTTCCGATAAACCTAATTCTACTGGTACGAAATAATAAGAATTAAATTCGTTTTTGATGGATTTAAAAGTGGAAAAGATTTTAAAAGTTTAAAAATATTTAAGGTATGCCACACAATGTTCCTCCAATAGGAGTTCCACCACCGACGACGGAAACAGGAATGCCAAATTTACCAATGTTACGTCAACCTTATGGTGTAGGACCTTCTGCTTCTTTACAAATGCAACTACCTCAGCAACAACATTCTGCAGATGATATGGATGTAGAAATGGAGGATGCAATGCCCCAAACATCAAGTGGAACTAAAAAGAACAATTTAACCGATCAACAGTTATCACAAAATGAAGAGAGAACAGAGTCTGATCAACTAGAGGTAAATATATTATATATAGTAGAGTATTGCTGTATGGCTTTCAAAAGGGCAGTAAATGGAAAAAATGATAGAAAGGGCCATATCGAGTAATACTATTCAGAAATTTTATAATACTTTACAAAATAATTTTGATTTGATATAATATTACTTGCAGCATCGGGATTATAAAGAAAGAGAAAGAGAACGTGAAAATAGAGAAAGAAGAGATAGAGAAACACATTTATCCCATAGAGATAGAGAAAATGATTCTAGAATGGATCGAGGAAGGGAAAGAGGCAGAGGAAGAGATAGAGGACGTGATCGTAGAAGAGATCTTCGAGACAGAGACAGAGATGATAGAAGAGAAAGAGAAAATAGAGAAAATCGAGAAGGAAATTCACAGCCTCAAAATATTCAAGTAGTAAAAACATCTTACTGTTTTTAGTTGGTTCAATTGCAGCTAATCTTTACTTTTATATTTGTATTTATATTTAGGAAAACGAATCCACTCCAAAAAAAGATGGTAAACCAAGCTTAGCTGACCGTTTGCGTCAACTGGCTGATGGTACTCTTCCTCTTGAGGATCGGGTCGATCGGATGGGTCCTCGTAATCGACAAGATCGGGACAGACCTGATAGAAATTTCGAGGATTCTCGATCGGCACGCGGTGAACCTCTTTCCTCTTTGATGGATTTGCCGAAATTTGGTTTACCTCAGGAAAGGGCTGATTTTTCTGCTCGACCTACAGATTTTCGTAATCCTCAAGATCCAAGAGAATTTCAACAACAGAGAGATCGGCCGAATTTTGGTAGGGGTCACCGAGGATCACAGATTCATGAAGAATATATGGATGTCCCAAGGTTGCAAGGAGGGATATATCAAGAAGAATTTGATAATAGATTACATGGGCAACAGAGAGAAGATTTTGGTAGACTTGGACTACCCAGAGAACAAAGGTAAACATATAAATTTGCATACTGACTTAGAATTCGTAAGAGAAATATGCGAGTAATTAAATGTGATTGACTGGGTTTATTACCCAAATATGATTGGGCTACCAGAGGGTCCGTATGACTCGGGTTCTAAATAAGGTACTTACACTTTAATTTTTGAACACTGATTGACATTGAATATTATAAAATATAATTAGTAAAAGTTCTATATACAGTGGACTTTTCGCTACATAGTTTTAAACGGACCTGTGTAATTAACGTAAAAAAACTTGTACGTCTGAAATTCAAATTGTTGAATCAATGATTATTATTTGCCAAAGGGAGGAATTCGATAGGTCTGAAATACGAGGAAGAAGACCACTCGATGATCGGGATCGTTTCGACTTCGACATCAGACGGGACGGTTTTGATCCACGGTTACAAGAAGGTTTCGATCCAAGAGGACATCTTGATCGGAGTGATTTTGAGCCTAGGAGACGAGAATTCTTTGGAATTGACCCTATGTTTGCAATGCCACCTATAATGGGACCTAGAGGTCCAAGACCTGGACATCCTGATGGATTTGGACCACGTCCAGCTCCTTTAGGGGCTCGTGGTCCAGGTAAGACAAATTTTTTATTTTCTAAGATTATAATAAATCTTATATTCTACTTTTGGTAATACATTATGTCAAACCATTATTTCTAATTTTGTTTTAAATGAAGTGTATCCTTTTAAATGAAACCTGATTTATGTAGCTAAGCGTATGTTTAACAATTATTTAAGATGAAATTATATTAACAAATAAAATTAAAATCAATATTGGTTTTCCAGGTCCATTAATGTTTCATCCACGAGGCTTAGGACCTCGTCCTCTTCGACCTGGCATGAGACCTTTCGGCCCTCGTGGACCGCCTTTTGATCCTCGAGAACCAGACGCCTTTTTCAGACCTCCTTTCGATGACATTCGTCCTCATATCAGACCACCATTTGGCCCTATGGGTCCGCCATCTATTGTTCCTCCAGAATCTGCCGCTCCTTGGAGAAATCAAGAACCACCTTCAACTTGGTCTGCTGATTCTGAGAATCACTCACAAAGAGATAATAGAGATAAAAAAGGTGGTAAACATTTGAATAACCAAAATGCGGAAAGAGAAAATCGAAACCGAGGTCGTAAATCTAGATGGACCAATGTCAGTCCATCTGGAGAAGAAACAGAGGAAACGAAAGAACAAGAATCAACTGCCGCGAACGTTGCAGAAAAAGAAGAACCTGCAAAAGAAGAAGAAATTATGAAGGAAGAGGTTACAAAAGAAGAAGTTATGGAGGAAGAAGTAAAAGATGTTAAAACAGAGGAGATAAATCCTCCTCCTATTGAAAGCCAGCAGCAACAAGATTCGGAAGAAACAGTTGAGGAAAAAAAAGAAAGCGATGAGATAAAGAAGGAAGAAGAGGATCGCAGGGATTCTTAGACCAAAGTAAAGAGCAATTTTTTTCTTGAAAATTTTTTCTTACTCTGTGGAGTGGTGTGAGGGAGAATTCGTTACTTCAAGTTGAGTTGGGTCAATTCAGAAAAAAGCTCTTTTAGAAAATGAAACACTGAATTTTAGAATAATTATGTTCAATCGATAATTATTATTGCTAAAATGGTGCTCAAATGATATGGTTTAAAATAAAATTTCTGTAATATCGTCAAAGTTAATTTAACTTATTAGAAATAGATTTTAAAACATTAAATATAGTTAAAAGATTGTAGCAAATGAGCATTAATAATTAAAGACTATTTTTGAAAAAGTCTTAGTATATAAAAAACAGTTTTTATTAATCGTACAATTAAGTGAATTTTGACATCAAATAAAAATATACCTTTTATATTGTTTAAAAGACAAATACAAATGTAAGAAAACGATTTCTTGAATTCGGTGTTTCAAATTGATAAAAAACAAAACTATTGGTTTTGTAAGCGGCTTTTAATGCGTATAGCGCTGACTTTGTGAATACAAAACCCGTGACCCGTGGACACTCCAAGTGACGACTTATTTATTGAATTGTAAATACTTTTTGTATTTTCGTAGTGAACAGACATACAATATATCTGGTTTAAATATATACATTTGATTACTTTTTAAATTATTGAAGGTACAAGAAAATTATGTAACTTACAATTGAAAGTTTGTATATTTGTAAATTTGAAATTTTTAATTTTCTCTGTACTCTACTAGTGTTCGTGAAAGTTCGTGCGAAGAGAAACTCGCTTAACGGATAATACAAGAAAGAGCCAAGTAGCAAGACTTCACTATAGTCTACTATTTAAACTAAAACATTTGCTATCATGAATAAGAATTTAGCTTCCATATTGTTTTTTTCTTGTATCTTCAACTTCCAGAATAAGAATCAAATGTATATATATATATAAAACCATGATAATGTATAGATAGATGAATCTTAACAGTAGAATCTTGATTAACCATGTATGTAAGAAAGTTTCAAGTATTTTCACGTGGATATTTTCATTGATTGAATTTTTATTCCGCAAAGTTGTGTATATGTTACGCTTAAATACATTGAGGTTGAAGTTTTTATATGAAATAAAAAGCAATTTAATGATCATATTGGTTTATATATATTGTATATGCTTTATTGTATAGATATTCAATTCTCGATAATACATTGATATAACTTATGTTAGCTAATTTTTCTTTATTATAAAAGAAATTATTAACGATGTTGAAAATTGTTATACAAATTTATAAACAAACATCTGATCAATAGAAAATGTCAACTACTAAAATACTTAAACATTACTTCGGATAAGCAAGATTCTATCGCCATAAATATTTAAATAGATAGAGAGAGAGATTATATACATAGATATATGTATATATATGTATGTATGTGTGTATGAGAAAGAGGATGCGTATATGTGTGTGTGCATGTGTAGGTGTGAAAATGAGTGCGTATGAGAAAGCGCGGAAGTAAAATAAAGAGCGAAAATATATATAACGCCGATGTTCGGCGTGGCTCAATCAAACGAACGAAAAATAAATATTTTCTATATAATGTCTTTCGTCGTAAGCAAAATTATAGCCTTTCATTCCGCTTGGCTCCCAGAACTATCTTCGCGTTTGTTTTTTACTTTAAAAAAATTAATCCAAACATCGGAAAAGTTCACAATAATCGATAGAAATAGATATAAATTCATTATTTTAAAAATTGTTTCCAAAAGATTTTGTCTGGGAGTCTCCATAGAAAAATTAAGAATAATAATTGTTAATTCTATTTACTTATCAGCGTTCGTGCGAATGATTTGTATCATACTTTTAATTTTATCTATTTTTTTGTGCCGTAATTATTCAATTAGTTTATGGAAAAATTCCAGAGAAAAGTTGCGTAGTTTAAATGTTGATATAGTCAATAAGTTCTAAAAATTATTTACAAGTAAAAGACAATTGAGATACAACTTTACTGTATTCTGTTCGGTCACTACATATTATGACATTTTTTAGTAGATATTTTACATATTTAGTTTAGAAGTTGAAATTCAGAATAGAAAAACTTTCAATAGGAGCCATTCAAACTAATACTTGTTATTTTTTAATATTAAGTATAATTCTTATAATAATTTTAATTTTCTCTTTGTTTCAATTACAGAGATATATATTGATGCTTTATTAATACTCTAGATTATTTTCAATTTGCTTGAAGCATCTTATTCAGTTTCATTTATTTAACTATGCAATTTTTATCTGAACAATTTTTCCTCCGAATATCGAGTAATAACGTTACAAATGAACCCATTAATACTAAGAGATCAAATATATATTAATTTCAAAATAGCATTTTCTACTTCAAATAACTCATTCGATATCGCGTACTCGATTGTCATTATGAGGTACGTTATGCAGTGGAATCTTGCTATATGACCGTAAACTATAGGAGTGAAAAAAATTTCTAAATTTACGTACTACAATAGTAGAGGAATATCACAGTACATGATGCTCATATAATGGGATTGCACTGCAATACTTATAACAATATAGTTCTCGCCAAAATGTAGTATAGTCGTAACTTTTGCAACTCTATATTTTGGCAGAAATTATAAATAGATAAAAAAAAAGAAAAATTTGTGTCCGCAAAAAGTATAGCAAAATGTTACGTATATAAATTTGGGTATTAATGGATTAAGTTCAAAAGTCAGAAGTTCTTATTAATATAGCTTCATTCGAAGAGCAAAAAGATGATAAGGATGGAAAGAGAATAGAACTTTGAAACGATATTCGGGACGGAATGAAATCTTTTCAGAACAGCTTTGGGTATTTGTTCAGTACTCGTACTCGTGTGTTCACGTGCGTGAGTCTCTCTCTCTCTGTCGCCACACGACGATGGAACACCAGCCACCAGGTCGCTTGCGCTCAAACTGAGTGACAAGTGCAAGGTACTGTTGTGTTTATAACTCATTATATTTATATATACATATATATTTATATATATGTATGTATGTATATATACATGTATGATATCTAGGGATGTACAGGTAATTAAACGTATCGCTATCAGTTCGGAAAAGGACTAGTTGAATACCACAAATGGGCATTATGAAAATTCGCTCGTGTTTTTCTGACTTGATCTGAATATAGTCTCAGTCAAGCTACAAAATTTCAAATTTAGTGATCTACAAGTTTCAAATTTGACCTTTGGCCGATCCAAATTCAAACTGTACCCACACATCCCTAATGATATACAAAATATTGAATGCAATTTTTCTTTCTGGACAAACTTACGAAATCAAACACTTCAATTAAGACAAACTAATGTATTGTGTATGCAATGTTTGTTTTAGTACATTGTTAGATTTTTCTTTTCGATTAAGATCGGGTAAAAATTTTATTCGCTTTGATTTGCTAGTGAATTTTTATTGTTTGTTAATACCTCTATTCGATATTAGTTGTGAATGTCATTCGCAGTTTACTTTCTGAATGACATTAATATTAGTCGTATAATCAATCGTGATGAAATTATTGAATTAAATATAGGAATCTGTAGAATCAGTTTATAACCAATGTGCAATAACAAATCGTAGCATTAATAATTGCACATAAGGAAAGTATTACTTGACCGTCGAA
The DNA here is from genome assembly GCA_945859555.1 of Megachile ligniseca. Classification (NCBI taxonomy): domain Eukaryota; kingdom Metazoa; phylum Arthropoda; class Insecta; order Hymenoptera; family Megachilidae; genus Megachile; species Megachile ligniseca. The sequence continues at coordinate 8,496,335 of OX243784.1, forward strand.
CGATGGAAATCGATCGTCGATAAAAAGTACAATGAAACTTTCGGTCTTATTAATCTATTCATGTTCGATAATAAGGTATTGTATTGTACTATATTTTAGTATATTTCTCTCATTTCTAATGAAATAGTCCAATTTTTATTAAATCTTTGGACAATTTTTTATATCAATTCGATTTAAATAAATCGATAAAGTATTTCAAATATATTACAAATTATATAAGTTTAAGTTCGTCCAGAATGAAATAAGTTTTTTCTACTGAGAATCATCGTACGATAAATTTCATAAAGTAGTAGGTAATTGATGACCGAGGAACGAAATTTATATTAGCATAAAGAACCCGTGCACCACTCCGGAACAGAGTTTAAAGAAAAAACTTTTTTTATTTAAAAAAAAATATAGCTTCGGTGAATAATCATGAAAATGAAAAGAATATATAACTGATTTATTTACATAAACAAGTAGTTAGTTTATGTAAATGATTATGTATTTATATGCATTAATGACGAACACTAACAGGATAAAATATTATAACAATTTATGGACTACTATAAAATCAATTGTTTTTAATTCGAATATCATTTGTAAAATCATTTTAATTAAACATCATATTATTTCTCTGTTACTGATTTTCTGTATATCATACAGTGTTTTAACAATTTCTTTTTTTCTTAATTACATAATACAGTGTATTTCATAACCTGTTATTGACGTTGCTTTGATCAATGAAAATAGTACGATACGCACATGCGCAAAAGATCATGGTCAATATCAGGTTTTAAGGTTCTTGAATAGTCACCTCGAATTTTTCAGGTGTTTACGTATAATTGTAAGCATTGAATATTTACAAGTGGTCCAATGTAGAAAATACTTTGTAAAATTTAGTATATTTGAAAAATGAGAAATTGTATAATACAGATTGAATGGTTATTGTATTTTATAATAACTGGTTGTATTATCATCAAGTGTTGCTAATGGGTTATAAAAGCATATATCTCCCATCAATGAGAATAGGATCGTTCTGCGCAACTCCATTGAGTTCATGAAATCCCCCACCATTTCTTTGCTTTTTGTTTAATCAATCAGATACACTGTGGACAAAATATACGAATAATGGGAAGAGACGATGATGTAAGAAACATACAGTATCGAGTGTAATATAATTTTGCGTCAAAAATAGTGACTTAGTGGAAGAAGGAATGAGGAATTGACGAGTAGTCTTCCGGAAATTAGCGATATAAGAAAAAAACGAATAGTAGAGTATTTTTCCACTATGTCACCATTTTCCCCAGAAGCTTATAACGGTTCTAAGAATACAAAATAAAAACCACAGGGTATATAGCTCGGTAATAGGAATGTTAAGGCGCCTGCACGTTATTCTTAATTATGAACCAATCAGAGTTAATATGTGCAGAACGAACGAAAACAGGCTACTTGATTCTATTCTCTAATAAAATGAACAGTAATTATTTGACTTTGTTAGTAACGATGATTACTGATTTGAATGCTTTCCGTTATTTATAGACACAAATAAAAAAATACATGCGTATTTGCTTGATAACTGAAGCAGATAATGTAAAGAATTATAAAACAATATATTATAAATTAATTCATACATGCATAGCTTTCGTTCTTATATTATTTAACAATTTCCATCTATTCAAATCTTTAACTGTTTTACGTCTATTTCGATTTTAACATTTTCTCTCGTTATTGTGCCTCTTGTAAAACTATTTACATATATAATAATTGTTAATAATTATGAAATTTTACGATCTATTAAAATACATACATATTGATAAATGTTACTGAACAAAAAATATTATTTAACTTTCGAAACAATTCTTCTTCTAATGATCATAAATAAAACAAGAATATTTTAATTTATAAAATCATAATTGAAAAGAATTTTTTACTTTAATTTAATTTTTTACTAAAATAAGTCATATGCAGTACGTACACATTATGACCTAAATATTTTTTAATATCTGTTTCAGGCACGTTACGTCTTGGATTGACAAACGGATCTATTGCGTGATTTTTCTTCAATTCTATGTATTTATTGTAAACATGAGCATTTTAATAAAATTGAGATATAAATGTACATTAACAAAATGAATGTCTTACATTGAGCTTAATTATTTCTTCATATGTAATTTATTGGTACTACTCTTAATTTCTAATAATTATGATTTTTGTATAGTATTTTAATTAGTTACATTTCTGGTTTATGTATAGTCTTTTTTAAATCCTATGTTTTACAAATTCTACATTCGTTAAAATTATAAATCATAAATATTGTCTTTCTTAAATTATTGATATGTTTCTTAGTTTAATATATTACACTAGGTTATTAAAAGTTAGCAGCTTTTTGGAAATCCTAAATCTAAATAAAGATCATATGATTCTAATTCGATAAAACTTTAATAGTATTTATACATACACTCTTTTACATGGAATGTTTATATAATACTTTACAAATATCTTAAAATTTTAATAAATTAATAGAAAATTGACATTATCAAATAGACTGCTATTTATTTTATGAAAATCACATTCATTTATTATTACTTACTATTATTTAAAAATTATTATTTATTACCTTATTTGTAATATTTACTATGTATATTTATATTTGAACCAAATAAAAATATTTCTTATTTCTATTACTCCAATGAATTATGTACAAAATGCTAGTAAATCAAATTATGTAAAAACATTTGACAATATGTAAAGTTGTTAATATATGTAACAATATTGGATTAAAAAAAAAATTTTCTTACAAAATACCATACAGTATATTTTTAATTTATATTTAAATTAAAATATGTATACACTTTTTTATATTTTATTCACAATTGTAGGTAAGACTTATTTATAGTTGTAATAATTTTTTATAGATATAAAATAAAAAATGTTTATTATTAGTGTATTAAACATTAAATGATACTCGCTTTTTATTTTTATCATTCTAAAATAATAATTGTATCTATTTTAGTATAACATAAAAAAAAACTGATACTTTTTTAAAACAAACTTAATTTTTTAAATAATCATTTAAGAATATATTCCAGTTATAATTATTAAGCTTAACTTAATATAGGAAGTTATGTCAAGTACAATATACAATACCATGGTAACAGCACAAGATATAACATACAATTTTAAAATTAATTCCATAATTAATCTTCTTTATCTAGAGCTTCAAGTCTTTCAAGGACTGTAGGATGATTGTGATGAAAACCAGAATATAATTTATCATAAAGAGGATAAGTAAGATTATCTACTTCTAGCTTAATCAATGATCTTTTCAGTGCTGCCCCATATCCTAAGATCATTGCAAATCTATCTGCTTCAAATTCAAATTTTCTTCCAATTACTGTAGTTAAAAAGTTTAATAACTGAAAAAATATTAAAAAGCATTAAAAATTTTAAATATAAACAAACATGACTTATAAATTCTTGATGACTTATAAATAATTTTAGAATATCCTGTTCTTTCAAATTATTGAAATATTCACAAGAAATTGTATACATGTAACAGGGATTAATTACTATATTAATTACTAAAAGCACTATGTAGATTGAACTTACCGTATTTAAAGGTGCCAAAATGAACATGCTGAGAATACTGTACCCTATAAATATAGGTTTAGAATCCATAAACCCAAAAGCATGATACATAGGTGTATAATCAAGAAGTTTTGCAAACAAGAAAATATTTAACATGGTAGCTAACTGTAAAGGATATAATTTTAAGAATTAGGGAATCAAGTTTACAATGTAATAAATAAATATATTAATGAAAAATTTACCTGAGCAATAAAAAACAGTTTCAATGTGTGATTGCATTTCCAATGCCCTAATTCATGTGCTAATATTGCCAATATTTCGTCTGTTTCGCATCCTTTTGCGTCTGTTTCAGATTCTTTTGTTTCTGTTTCACTTTTTTCTAGTTGAGAATAATTTTTTATCAATGTATCAAATAATACAATTCTCTTAAATTTGTAAAATCCATAGAGATAGGCATTATTATGCGTAGTTCTTTTTGATTTATTAACAACAAATATTTTGGTAAGTGGATAATTAATAGATGCTGCTAATGCTTCAATTTTTTTTTTCAGTTCTTCATCAGGAAGTGGCGTGTATTTATCAAACAGTGGTGCAATTGCTACTGGATACAGAATAATCATAAAAATATAAACAACGACCATAAAGATCCAAAGATAAAAGTAGAAGTAATCTCCTCCATTCTTTATGATCCATATGAATGCACAAAGTATTGGTGGAGCGATTATTTCTCGAACAGCAAATGCAAGAAGTGTGTTTTTAATATATAATGCTGGTGTCTGAAATCAATAATATAAGATTAGTAAAACAATAAAATTTGTATAGCGCAATAAAAATAATACTCATATACCTCTTTATTAAAGCCATGTTTTTGTTCCACAACAAACTTAGAATAGATGTTGAGAGGTAAATGCACTATGTCATATATAATATTTATAAAGAACATACATACAACGCTCAAAAGCATTTCATTCTCTTCATCAAAACCAAAATATTTTACTACGTTAATGGACCATGACCACAAATGATAGTACATTAAAGATAATAGACAAACCTAGAAATATTAAAGTACAATTTTAAATAAATATTAATAACATATATATTAAACAGCTACAATTTATTAATATTGAACCCATATTCTATTAGTTGTTTATAATATTAATTTAAAATTATAGATTTTACTATATTATCATATAGCAAAAAATTATAGTATTGTATAAAGGTATATTCTGAATTAAGTGCATAGCATAGATAAATAAATCAAAATTTTATACCGTAGTCACAGCTATTACATAAAATTTAGCCACATTATTGAAATTTAATGTATCCAAATGATAACTACGTGATTTATTGTAAACATCTTCTGTCATTATCCTTTCAACCGCTTCAGGTAATTTGACTAAACGCATTACCAAAGCTTTCTGAAAAATAAATATTAATATTATATCTATTTTATTATACATCATGCTACATTTGGAATAATACTTGTGGAATAAAAGCATGATGTTTCATTTTGTATATTTCTTAAATAATCATAATTCTGTTGTATAAAATAAAAAAGATCAACTATTAGTAGCGTATAATAAATGATAATTTACAAAATAAAAACAGATTACATGGTAAAACGAAAATTAATAAAAATCTTACCTGACGAAAACTTAAATAATATTTCCACAAAAATAGTGACCATATTATTATTAAAATTCCGTAGAGTAAATTTTCTTCGACTAATGTTATAAAATTAGTCATTCTTTTTATTTTTAATAAAGTTACAAATCTCAATACGATAGTTTACCGCATTTACAAAGATTACTCTTTATCTTGGCTAAGTTCAAAAAGCTTTTTACCAACTAAGTGATGTTCTTTTATCCGGTATCGGGTAGTCACAGCGCATGCGCATTAAGCAATCAGTAAGAGTTCTTAGTACTATCATTTGTTGCTCACTTCATACTCATATATATGGTGGACAAAAAATATGTAAATAGTGGAAAAAAATGAAATTCCCCCACATTTAGTGTTATCCCATTGCCATATATATCTCTACTCTTTGGTTCCCACTTCGTTGATCATATACAGGGTAGACAAAATTATATGAAACAGAAAGAAAAGATGATAATGCAAGAATACACAAATAAAAGAACACTAGATATACATGATTGACACCACAAAATTGCAAGCATGCTTGCACGTTGCTTTTAGTTACTAAGAGTATTCGAACCAATTAGAGCATATATACGCAAAATGAATCAAAACTCTTCCGAAAAAAATACCTATATAGTTAGTAACTATCTGAGTAACAAAATATCACTACGGAAAAAATTAATTTGTATATTTGCCTAGACTCTGAAGTTCGACGATGAGCAGCCACACAATTGTCAAAAGTTGTGTGCGGCTGTGTGTTATGTCCATATTAAATACACATGAGTTTTTTACATTTGCAAAAAGGTTATGAACTTTGTACAGCAAATTTTATCGGAAAAACGATAAGTAAATAGTCACTAAGTATGGCGCCTGAAAGAGTAGGTGCTAGTAGTGGAAATCAGTTAAAAAATGTACCAAATATTTTACCCAGGTATCGGTTTGTTTTATTACCGACTCATACACATATAAAAAACATTGATTTTGATAACGAATGTCAAATGATTAAGAAAACTTTCATGTATACAATTTGAAAATCGAAATTAGTAGCATTGAAATGATATTAAAAAAAAGTTATAGTCTCTTGGAATTAAAATATAAATAATTACTAATTTTAATATTTTTTATAATATTATGTTTATTTGAATTTCACTAAAAGTTTGTCTTTATAAATATAATTATAAAGAACTAAAGTAATTTATTTTTATTTATTCATACACACAATTGCATAGAATAAAAATTTTCTTTCAGTTTACCAGGTGCATCAGCACCATTTCCCTCTTCAAATTTTCAGTCAGTAAATCCTCCACCTCCGCCACCACGTCAACCAGTTCAAAATTATTCTGGTTTCAATGATTATCAAAGACCATTTAGATCAAATTATTATGGTGGCTATGGACATGGTTACGAGAATCAATACAGGGGATTTGGAGGATACAATTCATATTCTAATTATAACCATGTAGGAGGTTTTGGTGGACACAGTGGTGACGTTGAAAACAGGTGAGCTTTATAATATTCTCTAAAGTAATTAATTGTTATAATGTAAGAAAACATTGATCAGTCATCTTTCTATATGTATTATTTACTCATTTAGTCTCAAATAAGACTAATTAGTTTAATTAGTCCATTAAAAAACCTTAAACTGACTTTCATAATAATATGTATAGCACACTTTAATGAGTAATAATTTTTCCTTTCCTTCTGTCAATATGTTCTACAGATTTTTTCAATATATAGAAGATAGCACCAGACCAACTTTTCATGTGATTGAAACAATCCTTCATACATTTTCATCAATGACAATGCTCTTAGAATCTACATATTTTGCTTTAACGAATTCATTTAGAGCAGTTTTGAGTGTTGCAGAAAATATTGGAAAATTACATTCTTCTCTAGGACAGTTATTTAGTACCTTTGCATTAATTAGGTTTCTGAAATGGTTGTATAGAAAAATTGTACATGGTACTGGTAAGTATATATGAATTTCATCTCTTTGGTGTTATTTGTTTCTGTTTTCAATGAAGTAATAGTTATAATCTATCCCAATTGCATAACTAATTCTGTATTTTTTAATGATATATTCATATTTAGGATTTCAGGGTCAAGGTACATTTAATGACGAATTGTGGGATAAATCTTTAGCTAAAATTGGAAATGAAAATGTTCATAATTCTTCTTTTTGGTCTGGGTTTCTAATATTTAGTGTATTTTTTATTATACCATATATGATTCATAAAATCTCAAGAAACATTAAAAATATCCAAACCAAAGGTAATAAGATAAAATATATGTGAATGTAATTATTTTTCATAACTACATCAGAATTTAAATATTGAATTTACATGCAAACCATTAACTGAATAACAACATAAATAATTTAGGAAAAGATCCGAAAGAATGGCACCAATATGAAGAACCAGCGTATATTGCAACTGTATTGTACGATTTCATTGCAAGAAATAATGATGAATTGAGTGTTAAAGCTGGCCAGAAACTTTGTCTTGCACCCCAGTCTTTGCAACCAAAAAATTTACCAGGATGGTATCAAGCCACTGATAATGTAAATATTGGTCTTGTTCCTTATAACTATGTCAAAGTTATAGGACAATTGAAAAAAATGAAAAAAAATAATGAAGAAATGGCTCTGAATAAAGATCAACTTACTACAAGTGAAAAACATAAACAGGATAACAAAGAAAATTCTGATGTCACAAAAAGTGATGAAAACAAGCAGTGAAGTATGAATATTTAGAATTTAAAGCAAAGAAATTAAAATATTTTCAATTACACTTTCTAAAATATTAAAATTTAAATGGAGTATATAATGTTTTGAATTTGTATCCATAAAGTCTCGAATTACTGAAGTTTGTATTTGTCATAACTGAATTTCTAAAATAGTGGAATTGTCTTAAAATAAGTTATAAAAAAAGGATTCAAGTCCACTTTTTTTACAGACTTGTTAAAGAGCTTGTATTATGCATTTTAAGGTTGTAAATTCTGTACAAAAAATTTAAAAAACAAAAAAAACGATTATTTAAGTAATACAAATTTGGATCCTGAAATACACATATGTCAGAAACTTAGCTATAATTGAGATGAAACTGTAAATAACTACGACTTTGGTCTTGGATTTTTAAATAAAATGTACTTTTTTTCTTACAATAACATAATATGATACAATAAATGGAACTTATTATATGCGATATTTATATTCATACTATATAACTTAATAATTAATTTTAGTAGCCTGGTGTATTTTATTGTTAAATTTATACGTAGTTTTGTATATTAATTGTTTATAATAAACTGGAGTTAAACAAAGTTCAATTTTTTCAATACAATTGAAGTTGTAATATACAATCTCAATTCGAATTTATTTGAAAATAATTATACTTACCATAATAATTAAAAATCATTAAATTTAAATCTTTAGAATCAAAGAAAGGAAATTGTTTTCTAAGGAAGATTTTTAAAAATAATTAAAAATTTCTTCACATAAAATACTTTATAGACATATGTATATTGAATGTGTGTGTTATGTACGCTTATGCACACGTGTAAGCATGTATATACATACAGGTATATATATATAGATATATATATATATATATATATAGATATATTTTACAATTTCACTTTCTCTCTTTTTTTAACAATGTCAACAACAGATTCTATATTCTACACAACAAATTGTTATTCATTTCAGCATTCTAAAGAAGGGAATGTTTAGTAGGAAGGAAAACAGAATGAAAAGAAGAGAAAATGTAGAGAAATTTTCTTAATCATTGAATTTGCGATTGGGATTAGATCCAAAGAGAGCAGAACGTATCTCTGGAACCAATTGCTGTGCTATTAATTCTAATCTTGTTTCCAAAGCATTGCTGACTTTTATACGTCCTAAAATTCAATTACAAGCATTAACTTATTAATAATTTAAGTAATTTTAAAAAATGTTAAAGGCAAATAAGTCACTTATAAACTTAAAAGTGAAGAATTATTTTTATCAAATACATACCTTTTGCTGCAAATAAGTCAACACCACCACAGCTGTCAGGAGATAGAAAATTATCTTGATCAATTTTAATTGCAACATCCTTCTTTGTTTTTTGTTTATAAGTATCTTGAACCGGTTCAATAATAGATTCGGCTAAAGGGAGATCAACTTGACGTACACGAATAGTTACGTGACTTTCCGTCAACTGCAAATTGAAAATGCGTTAAATCTACAAATTTTTAACAAAACTAGTTACTAAAAAAGTCGCATTTAATATTTAACAAATACATTTAATTAATATGGAATGTAAATATGTGTGTACCTGACATAGACCTTGCATAATCAATAATTTCATAATTTCTCTATACTGTGAAACATCTTGTGATATTTCACTTAATCTTTTCCTGGCATCATCAAGTACATTACGTACATGATCTTCTCTAACTTTCAGAACTTTTAGACGAGCCTGATTCAGCATATTCGATGATTGACTATGGAATAAAATTTGAGTTTGATTTCAGAAGAAATAAATTTAATCATTCTTTTAGTTCAAATAAAATCTGCTTGTTAAAACTATTTTTGATATTACACTACACATACATTTTCTTTTGGAGTTCCACCTGTTTCTCTTTTTTCTCATAGTATTCCATAATTTTGAGTCTTTGTTGCTGAACTAATCGGCCTTTTTCAATATTAAATTCTTCCTCTGCTTTAGCATCAATTTCTTCTGCTTTTTCATTGGCTTCTTGCTCAATGAAAGCCATCATATGTTTGATCTTAAAATATTAAAATTAAAAAAGAAAATATAACAATTAATTTCATCAAAACGGATTGTGCTTTATGAATAAATATTAGAGCAGAATTTTATATAAATAAACTTTGCAAATAAATTGTTATTTATAATCTTATGTCTTATACAAATATAATTTTTAGCAATGTACATTTAAGAGATAATAATTTTTCAGTGATAAATATTTTTAACTAAATTAAAATAGAATAATCAAAACAAATATAACTGAAATAATTCAGTTTTATTAGTTTTAATGTGAAGCTATAATGAAAAAAGATGTTAATCTATTTTTAAGTAATTTGAGTGGTTTGAGTTAAAAGAATATAATCTAGTAATGACTTCTTCTTGCAAGAAAATGAAACTACAGTAACATAAATATGACAGGAAAAGTGTTAAAGACAAGTATTCTATGTAAGTAACAATATATAGAGTAAACTGCAAAAATAGATGAAATCGATGCTAGATATGAAATTTCAGATATTTTGAGTCCAATAATTTATACCTGTTTTTGTACATCTGCATCACTTAATGCCATGTTGAAGTTTGAAGATTAACTGGTTTCTTCCTAATACAAAATCTGGTAAGTACTTTTTCAATAAACTAAGTTAGAAACGAATTTTTCAAAGAGTCAACGCCTACTGACAAAAGTGTCTTCAGTTAATGATGATCATATGACACAAGACTAGCGTATTCGTAAAAACGATTTATCAGGTTTAACGTATGTACAAATGCGTTCTTAAAAGAAATAAAGCTTTACCATCCATTCCTCAAAAGAATACCTTTATAATAGAAATTTGTACTCCTGCGCATGTTAACTCTATTTATATCTAAATACTGTATAATCTATGACAATGCGCATGCGCTTTTATGACTGTCATGTCGTAAAAGTATATACCTAGTGGGCAAAAAGTTTCATGACTTCTAATTCTTTTCGTGATCACAGTATGTTCCGTTTGTTAGACAAAATATTTTCTTTTATATTTGTAAGAGTGCTAATAATCAATATCCCAAACTTGACTGTTTATTTGTTTTATGCATGTTCTGATTTCCAAATGTATATTTAATATTTTTTCCCCACCATGTACATGACCACGATTATACAAGTAGACTGTAGAGAGGTATCACGTTTGTAGTTTGAAATCTGCTGAAGTTGTCGAAATGCGCAGATTAAGATTATTCTCTCGTGGAATGATCTGTATATTTATAAATAAGGAAATATATTTGTCTTTTTATAATTATATTTGTTCAATAAAAATATTAAATTGTCAACTATAAAATTTTTATTGTGTAAAATTATATATTTTATATGATTAATGAGAATATTTACATTGACTATGTTAATCATCTTTTGTTAAATAATGTTATCTAATGAAATGCAATATTTCAAATTTTAAACATATGTTTTATAAAATAATTTGTCAAGTATTAAATATATAAAAAATAGTAGTAAAAAAAGTAACATATATGTTAAAATAATCTCATTTTATTATGACATTTCATTACATTTCCATCAGACGAATTAATCACCTCATATTCAGCGTGCATGTTGGTGGTTGCGTTTCGTACTTTGCTAGGAAAACATTGTTTTTAATTGGAATTTTGCGTACTTTCTCAATTTAATACTATAGCTCATGTAAAAAGGTGACATACACTGTGATAACTGTCAAACAAGTTAATTGTCAAATAAATTTCAAAGAGGTAATGGTTCGTTTATTCTAACCTAATAAGATACACGCTGCCTTTCCCGTTCTACTTTAAAAAAATGTCAACAAACTGTTTTTATAAATATTTTACATTCTTGTATCCGCTTCAATTGTTTTAGATAATTAATATTTTTCTACTGGTACGTTGTACGTTTGATTTCAAAGCATTAACATTTGTTTGTTGTATATTCAATTTTAAGGTTAAGTTATCAATTGATTTCAGATCTAATGATCAATTATTTAATGATTTGAGATCGCAGACAAACATTATATTCGGCTATTTTAATCTTCGATTATTTAGTACAGAATTATGTATATTATGTTTCTCCTAAGTTGAAAAATCATGAAATTGTACATATTATTTTGTTGTATAATATACAGTTGCCTTGCTTACACTACTCTTTTTAATTGGTTTCGATTTATTGTAACGTTAGCTTTTTTTAATTTTAATTTGTAAATAACTTAATAATAAAGCATTGACAATAAATATTCAAAACTATGAATTATTGAATATTTTATATTTGTATGATAAAATTTGGATTTTTTATTATTTTTTTTTTTAATGTATACAGAAATATGAAAGAGAAGGGACATATAACATTAAAAATAATTCAGAAAACCATATTGTCATTATGTTCTCAGATATGAAAATAATATATTATTGCATAATAAAAATAAAGAAAATATATTGACATCATAATAAAATAACAAAGAAAAATTAATAATTAGAGAAAAGAAAACTTGATTTTCAAATTCTTGTCACAAATCTTTTATGTTAGATTAAATTTAAATTTACAGGACAACAGAAACAAAGATGTCAAGCGCAGAATCATTAGCTGAAGTAACAGATGTAGTTCAAATTCTTCGACAATGGGAAGAGGAACATTCATCACCTACCTATGACCCAATTCCAACTCTTCAAAGATTGGCAGAGATTATAGAATTAGAAACAGAGAACTATTTGAAAATGGATCCAGATCCATTTGATGAAAGACATCCATCACGCACAGATCCAGAGTGTAATTTTGGACATATATTGAAAGTTTTGTTTAGAAAAGATAATTTTATGACTAAGGTAAGGTCATGGAAGGAAATAGTATACATGTTAAAGAACATGTGACATTATATTGTCATGAAAACGAAAATACCTATACAATTTTTTATTTTTCAACAGCTTATAAATGATTATTTAAGAGACACTTACTGGTCTCGTGCTGGTATCACGGGTCGTGATGTTAGAAAACTCAATATAGCAGCTTGTCGTCTTATGCTTGATATTCTTCCTGGCTTAGAAACTTCTGCGGTATTTCAACCAGATATGGAAGGACTTACTCATCGTCTATTCTCTTGGGCAGAAAAAAGTATAGAACCTCTCCAGAGTTATGCAACTGGACTCGTAGCTGCTGCAATGGAAGTTCAGGAAATTGCTACAGGTCTTTTGAAGTTTAGAATAATACTTACAGTTGAAAATCTCCATAATAACTTTATAAATAAATGTTTAGAATATATAATGTAAAAACTAATTCTATATATCCATATGGCAGGATTTAGAGAACAAAATGCAAAAATGGTACCTTTGATGCTACAGAGGCTTCATAAATTACAAGAAAAGATGCATGAAGATAGACAACTTGCAGCTAATAATAGACCATTTGCACATTTTGGGAAAGATAGAAATAGTGGAGGAGATGGTGAAAATAAAGGTGTCCCTGGGAAACGAAAAGTAAGTCATAATGCAAAATATTGTTTGAAAATATGTTTATATATTTTTAACAATTTCATTTGATAAATAATAAATTAATAATAAGTTTGTAATTAGGAATTACAAATTTTGTAATATTAACATTCTCTTTAAAGGTAAGAGAGAAACGGAAAGAAAATGGTATTCTTAAAAGTCCTAGTCGTAGTAATTATTTTTCTGAAGAGGAAGAGGACTATGTTCAATCCGAAGATTCTGCTCCTTTACCTAAAAAGAAGAAAAATGATATTGAATGTGAAACTCCTATAAAAAATGATGTTATATATCCAGAAATAATGTCTCCACCTCTGTCTGTGCCAAAGAATTCCAATTCTAATAATCAAGTAACACCATCTAAAACACAAAGTATTCATAGCAGACCATTGAATGCTTCTTCGGCTCGTTGCAATTTGCAGAAGAACTCTGCATCTTCGACTCTAAATTCCAGTTCTCCATCTACATTGTTAGAAGGAAATTCAAACTCTTCATGGGCAGAAATGGAATCATACGTGATTGGAAATGTACAGATACATCCACCAACATTGGCTACAAGACAAATGCTGATTTTAAGGTGAATATATTAATTATATTACATGTTAGTCGTAAATACTTAAGAAATAACATTCATTTGATTTTATTTAATATATTTCACTAATTTTAACGTATTAAATTTTATTTGAATGCTTCTACTTTTAATTCAACTTAAGTTGATTTCTACAGGTAACAATATTAATTAAAAGAATCTCTTTTTTTTTATTGTATGGCAGGTATCTTACACCTATGGGTGAATATCAAGAATTCTTAGGTCATGTATTTGAACAAAATGCTTTGGAATTAATTCTCAAGTATATCAATGTTAGAGAAACCAAGGACAGTCGCTTAGCTTTTGAAGCTTTAAAATACTTAGCTTCTCTTCTGTGTCATAAAAAATTCTCCATTGAGTTCCTTAATGTTGGAGGTTTACAAAAACTATTGGATGTTCCAAGACCCAGTGTTGCAGCTACTGGGGTTTCTATTTGTTTATATTATTTAGCATACTGTGAAGATGCGATGGAAAGAGTGTGCCTGCTACCGAAACACGTTATTTCGGATCTTGTTACCTATGCATTATGGCTTCTAGAACGAAGTCACGATTCTGGAAGATGTCATGCAACAATGTTTTTTGGATTTTCTTTTCCTTTTAAAGTAATATTAGAAGAATTTGATGCACAGGATGGACTTAGAAAACTTTTTAATGTGATATCCACACTACCAATTTTAAATATAGAAGAAGAACCAGCACTTAACGACGATGAAGAATGTGCTTCTAGACAAATCGTTAGACATGTTGCAGTAGCTTTGAAAAGATACATGGAAGCCCACTTACATCTTAAAGCAGAACAGTTACAAAGAGCAGAAAATGTTAGAGCAGAACGTGATACGTGGCAGCCATCCTTACCTCCTTACAAGGCTTGTAAACTGAGTAGCGAGGAAGTACAAACAAAAGTAGAGGTTCTTCAAGAATTGATGTCTGTAAGAGCAGTATGGCCACCAGTAGAAGAGTTATATCGCTTAGGAGGTATAACGCTTCTTCTGCAAATTATTGCTTTCGCTAGAGAATGGAATTATAGCGGTCGAGTTCATACAGCTTCCAGTGCAGAAACAGTCCGTTCTTGTTTGGATGTTATAGCTATTTGTTCTGTAGTGCCAAAAGTAATGTTGTTACTTTGTGAAAGAGTGGATATGCCAGACATGTCAATGACAATGGCAATTAATTTACTCTTAGCTGCAGCAGAATGTGAAATTATTGCAGATCCTGATGTACAAAGAGCTGCACTAAGAGCTGTAATTAATTGTGTTTGTGCGCCAATAAACAGAATTGGTGGCAATGTAGCAAGGTACTCAGTAACAGGCTCTGCTAAGAAAAAAGCAAATATTAATAACAGTGAAGAATTAATACAAAAAATTTGGGAAAGTGTTAGATCAAATAATGGAATAATGGTTTTACTGCAGTTGATGATGGTTAAAACTCCAATCACTGATGCGGATAGCATAAGAGCGTTAGCGTGTCGAGCTTTAGCAGGTTTAGCTCGCAGTGAAAAAGTCAGACAAATAATTAGTAAACTTCCAATGTTTACTGATGGACAAATTCAAGCCCTTATGAAGGATCCAATACTTCAGGAGAAAAGACAAGAACATGTTATGTTTCAGAAATATGCTTTAGAATTAATGGAGAGAGTTTCTGGGAAAGCAAAACCTACTGGAGCAGAATACGAAATTTCTTTGGCTAGTTTACATCGAGCAAATGTAGTAGCCCAAACTAGAATACAATATAATGAGCAACAGTTAAATCAATTAATATACCAACATTTAATGTCAAAAGGTTTAACAGAAACTGCTGCGACGCTTCATAGAGAAGCAAATTTATATTCATTTGCAATAATAAAACCAATTTCTACATATCAACCATTTACTTATCGCAGTCCTGTCACTACTGGAACAAGAAATGGATTTTCTCCTGGAGCTCCGGTTAATTTATATAATACAAATAGATGTACTCCAAGAGAAGTGACTTCTCGAAACAATACCACTCCTACTTCGTCATCTAGATACATGTCTCACACGAATTCAGGTTCAGGTTCATCATCTTTATCTTCTGGAAATAATATACGCATGAAACTTTCTGACTGTCTCAATCAAAATGTTCCAAATAGCACAAATCAACCAATTAAACTACAAATTAACCAAAAGTAAGTGAATTATTTTATAATGATCTTCTTTTTTATACATATTATTGTGAAAATATTTATTTTATTTTACATTATTGGTACTAAATGTAATTTAAAAAAATGATTGAATACTTCTGTTAGGAAAAACCAAGACAAACAGCCTCTAGTCAATCCAATAAATTGTCAGTCAGTTATGCATCCAGCTTTGTGTAGATCATTACAAAAACAAATTTCACGGGATCCTGGAGGTGGTGGACCTGGAGTTGCTACGTCAAATCCATCTATAACATTGGATTCTATTATTACAGAGTATTTAACAAATCAACACGCATTGTGTAAAAATCCTATGGTTACTTGTCCACAATTTAATCTCTTTGAGTAAGTATTATTTAACTTAATTTATATACTATAATTTTAAATTAAATCTTTCTGAAACATACTTATTTGTTAATTTTTATGGTTTGGTGTATAATACTTTAATCATTTGTAGACCGCATAAGTGTCCAGATCCCTGTACAAAAAATTCAATTCCCACAAATGTAACAGTAAGACTGGCCAGAAGAGCATTAGGTATAGATGGTAGGAGATTGGATAGAAGACATATTTATAGCCGATTTTGTCCTGTAAAAACTTTCCGGCCTACAGACGTTGGAACCTTTACCTGTTGTATCTTTTCGGTAAAATGATTTTTTTATTAATTTATCATTATTGGAATAGGAGATATTTTACTTTCCTTTCCTATAATAAATAAAAGGTTCATATGTAGAAAACATTAATAATGTATTTTAATATTTTTACAGCCCTGTCAGCAATATTTAATGTTAGGTACTTATGCAGGAGATGTAAAAATGTTCAATGCGCATACAGGGCTAGAAGAAGCAACATATCCATGTCATGAATCTTATGTTTATCATATGGAATGTAATCAGCGTGGAAATTTGTTATTAACATCTACCGCATGGAGAAGCCCTATGTCTGCACTCTGGAGTATAGGAACTTTCTTTGATTTAAAATTATCTTTAGAAAATGAGGATTATGTCGAATTTGGTAAACTTCAAGATAGAATTATTGGAACCCAAGGTGAAAGTGCAACTGTACGTACTTCTGTTTCTACAGAATTTTTCTACACAACGAGAATACAATGGAATCTAGTTATAGGACCTTAGATGAGGCTGTAGAAGCAGAATATGTAAAAATTGATATTTTTGTAACTTTTATTTTCAGATTTATGATATAGCTACCGGAAAATTATTAACTACTCTTACGCCTTCAATTTCTAATCAGTATACCAAAAATCGAGCTACATTTAGTATGAATGATGAATTGGTTCTTAGCGATGGAATTCTTTGGGATGTAAATTCAGGAAAAGAAATTCACAAGTTCGACAAATTAAATCAGACGCTTAATGGAGTTTTTCATCCAAACGGTATTTACATAAATTCTATAATTATACATATAGTATTGAAAATAAAATAATATATTAATATTAAATAATACATTACATTTAACAGGCACTGAGGTAGTATCAAACACAGAAGTGTGGGATTTAAGAACTTTTCATCTCCTGAAGACAGTGCCAACGCTTGATCAAATGGAAGTAATCTTTTCTCCAGTTAATAATATTATATATGCTGTATCTTTAGATCAAGAAAATGGAGATGAATCGCATTATGTTACTTCATTTAAAACATTAGATGCTTTAGATTACAATAATATTGGTAAGTAATCGCGAATTGTATTTGAATATAAATTTGCTTATTATTATTCTAAAATTAAATAAATCATAATGATCATTATAATTAAATAATTACAGCAACTTGCGATGTCAAAAGAGGAATTTATGGATTAGCTTGTAATAAATTTGACACACAAATAGCAATTGTTGAAAACCAAGGTGAATTTGATAGTATTCAGGAATCTTGCGTAAGGTTATATGATGTTGGAAGAAGGAGAGATGATGAGAATGAAGCGGATGAAGATGATGATGAAGAAGATCTTGATGCAAGTGATGATGATGGTTCGAATTCAGGTTCTGATGATAATAATGCTGATGGTACGAATCTGCTATTATGAATTATTTAAAAATTTCACTTGCCAAATACTTTTTTAAAATTTGTAAACTAATATTTTGCAATCTATTGTTAAATATATTTTAAGAAACAAACGATAAATTCTAACATTTATAGTAGTTGATATATGTCTGGAATTTAGAAAAACAATATTATTTGTCATAGTTGTACATACTTGAAATTTATTATTTCCAGATCGCTAATTTCAGTTTTTGATTTTTTCAGATCTAATTCACTTTGAATTCGACCTTAATATTTAAATTTCTATATTATAATAAATATAATTCTTTAAAATAATGAACAATTTTTATTTATCTCTATCTGTGATAAAAATTGCTTATCAGAATATTTTAAAAATGAAATAAAATTGGTTTTTAAATAGACGCAGACAACGCAGACGTGGTAGCAGAAGAGAACGGCGATGAAAATGAGAGAAACGACAGTGAAAATAATGACGACGACGACGATGATGATGATGCAGCCGATGGAGACGATCCTGGAGGAGATATTTCAGATTATAGCAGATCTCCCGATTCTTCTGATTTTTCTTTTTCTGATGTTGATGATCTTGAAATTCTCTTTCCATAAACGTTCTAAACGAAACAGGAACAACAATCTTCGATATATTCTAAATATAGATTTATTTCATTCTTGGCCAATCAGGATATTGAAAAAAGTCCTACCATAAAGTAATTTTTTTTAATGTATAATTGGCGAACATACATGTATTTAAACGAATATAAATATTATAATACTATGAAATGATTTATAACAAATGATGTACACCTTTCTATTTATTTGATACGCATTTTAATTGTAAAATATGAAACTGTAATTGAATAATTAATTACACAATTTATGTACATTTGAATTTAAACAACATTGCAAATTTTATTTAGAAATATTCCGTAAATGCTGGTTAATTAAATACCTTACAATAAATTGTCTCTCGGAAGATGAGGGATTTTCGGAGTTTAATATTGTAAATTTTAAACTAAAAATATTGTTTAATATACTTTTCGCCAATATATTGTAACGAAAATTTAACATTACCGAAGATTGGCCAGAGAAATAATTCTGTAAACGATTTACTCAGTTATCATTAAAATCCTAAATAATAAAAATGTAATTTCGAATTTTGATCGAATTAATGATCGAATTAATGATCGATCAACTTAAATGTATATATTATTATTTAAGATATTTGTTGTTTAATGAATTTGTATCACGTATTCTCTACTAAAAATTTAATTAACACGTAATTTTTTTCCTTTTTAAGGTAATTATGGAAATTTTAATCAATCAATAGATTACGTTAAAACTTATCGATCATTTTCAAACACCGGTTATATTTGATCAGTAAATTTTCCGAATTTTTTTAACGTATACTTATGTATATGAAAAAAATGGGCGTGTGAGGGTGAGAATGTGAGAAATAAAGAAGAGAGCTTGTAAAAAGTTGATTTAACCTATCGTTTATTATCATTAATAAAGAACCATGAATTTGTATAAAATTGTTTTAATAAATATAGAAGCGCGCTTTACATAAAATTTATAACTAGTAGTAAATTGACTTTTTTTGTTGAAGTACAAATTTCTTAATTTGAATTATTCTAATCAACGCTGTCGCTACAGTTTGCGATAACCGAGTCGAACTAATATGGAAATTTCTTATTGCATTATCACATTTATACAAATTTTCATGCACATCAGCGTTGTATTGTTACTCGTTACATCGTCATTGTATTTCTACATGTTATACAATCACGTGTTGAACATGCGTCGTATCGCTAAGCAGTATATCATTATGCGCTGTAAAAGGTTGGTTTATTTTATAAAATAACCTTTTTATATAACAAGATTATAGGAATTAAATAACTGAAAGTTCTTCTTTACAGGCTTATTAATAACAGTTGAAGTATTAAAATTGATGCCAATCAATAAAGATGTAACTACATCATGGATGTAACACGTGTAATTTCTAGATCCATGGACTAGATCCATTGATCTGGTGAATGGTAATAAACACCAGAAGATCAACATGGATAATAATTGATTACTGAATGTTTATAAATTAAGATTTGCGTGTAGCATACCTGATAATGAAGTGCTTTTGCATTAAAAGTTTCTGTTTTTATGAGAATTGATGTCTATTTTTTTTAAGTTTATATTTATTGTGTGACAACTATAAGAAAGATATACCTGAAGCAAATAACAGAACTTTTGAATACATAGTACTGGATAAAAGTATTACTACAGGCTACATTTTAACATGGAATTATTTATGAATCTAGAACAAAATATCATGTTTTATGTAAACTTTTTCTAAAATGTAGCGTCACATCTACAAATTAAATATATAGTAAAACATAAACATGAAATAATGTAAAACAAGGATTTCAACTCAAATGTTGTCTACACCAATATTTTTATATATATTACCATTTTATCTCGTCATTCATAATTTGAGTTGTATTCAAAAATAATTTTTAACTGTATAAACCACCTAGTCAAATTTTGTTTTTAAATTGCGAAAGATACATTGTTATCAAAACCTAATTAAATTTGATACCTTGTAATTTTTGCTCGTAACTACGTATACATAACATTATAACAAAATTGTTGACACTACATTATAAACATAGTCAACCTTCAATATTTTCTTCTGTCATGGCTTCTCTAAGCTGTGTGTACGATGTGCGCAGCTGGATTTTCTTATGCAAGGCAGATTTACATATTTCAATGTTTATAATTTCTTTTCTTTTAGGATAAAATGAGCGATATGTCGCTCAGGCGCTATTTTTCTGTATGGTTAGAAAACCAATAAACTAAACTAAATTATTTCTTTCCTGTAGTGAATAATGATATTCCCTAACTTTCGCAACATTATGTAAAACTTTAGGTCGATGCAGTTGGATGCATTGATTTTTTTTTTGAGATGGCTGTTCTCGGTTCACACTAGTCAGGTGGAATGGGAGACGTGTCCACAGTATATAAAAGAGCGATGCTACGACGAATCGGCTTCTGAACTGGGGCTGATTTATACGTTGGATTGTTCATATTGTTCTTATAATTAGACAATACGAATTATCCTCGCAATGTCCCTCAGTCAGACAAGTGTGGTGAGTAGCAAGTATGAATAAAAGCAGCAACTGATAAAAGGAACTGTTAATTATAACCATCATGATGACGACAATGATGATTTTTATCACCTTATTTTTTGTTATCACCATTATACTTATCTTCATTTTTGATTTGCTTTAATTTAATCAAAACTTTTTGTATCAAATTTGTAATTATTTATGTATCACTGATGAAATTTTAATTATTATAGGTTACAAATTTGTAAATTATAATATAATTGTAGAATTGTATGAATGAGAGAAAATGAATGAAAGTTTTTTCCAGTTTTACGTGAATCATTTTTATTACAACATTCATTTATGGATTTTATTGAATAAAGTTAGGTTAAAATTGGTTGTAATGTTGTTGAATTTCATTAATTGCATTAACTTTTCTATCATTATTATTTATTGAACTGAGTCATAAATAACAATGATTATGTTCATCTTATTAATGAACATTGAAATTACTTTAAATAAATAGTGTTCATAGAAGCATAATATTTTAATGTATTAAGTAACTAAGTTATACAATTTCATAAATTATGATTTTTAAATATTATATTTTTTAAATGCACTGAATTATCTTATCATGTTTTATGGATTTAAGAATGATTTTCAAAATGTTCCAAATTATTTATGCACTATGAAAGATGATGAAATGAATGTAAAAGTTTATAATAAATAGAGCAATTTAAAGTTTGAATTAGAAAAAATTTAATTTTAAGATAAAGTATGTGTTGATTACAGCTAAAACTATATAATACTGTGATAGAGGATGTTATATCAGGCGTAAGAGAATCATTTATAGACGAAGGTGTAGATGAACAAGTACTACAAGAGCTCAAACAAATATGGGAAACTAAATTAATGTCTAGTAAAGCTGTTGAACTAAATCCAGATCCTCCAGAGCCTCAGGTTCCTCAAATAAATACACACAAAGCTGTGCCTGTTAATAAAGGTATGTAAATTATATTTCTAAAAAAGAATATTTTTATTACTTATTCAATATGTAAAATATAAAGTCTGTAAGAAAATTCCAAGTACCACTGAAGTTAAAAATTTATAACAAACATGTAAAGTTTATTAACATAAACAAGTTATCTCAACAAGTTTAATGCAGTTTTCCATTTTTAGGAAATATAGGAAATCATTTTGTACAACAAACAGGAGGAAATTCAGCTCCGCAACAAGCAACGCAACAGCAGCAACAACAATCACAACAGGCTCCTCAACAAACGCAAACTCAGACACAATGCCATTCCACTACAACTGGCATACAGCAACATACTGGTGCACCAGTGCAGCAGTTAGTGACACAGACGTCTGCAGTGATGGACCGACAAGTACCTATTCAAATAACATTACCACCACAAACAGGTGTACCAGATGCTCCTCAAAGAATTCTAACTATACAGGTTCCTGCATCTGCAATCCAAGGTATATTAAAATAATTTTATGTATTAATATTGATATGAGAATTAATGGTATCGAAATTTTGATTTTGTATTAATCAACCAACCTAGTTTATGTTGCTATTTATTTTCAGGTAATCAGTTGCATACAATTTTGACGGGTCCAGTTATTTCAGCAGCAATGGGATTGCCAGCAAATCTGGCTTCCACATTGCTCCAGCAGCATGTCAATTCCACACTTCAGGGCCAAGCATTGGCACCCCTCCAAGTTAGTCAGCCTCTTCAAGTAGTCACACAAAATGCAAACAATGTCTCCCAACGGCCTGTTCAAAATCAGGTATTTTATTGTCTAGTTTTATTGATTTATGTATTTAGTTTGTTCATTTCTTTTCTTTAACAAAAATTAATTTGTTACTTTTATTACTATAAACAGAATAACATAGCACAGTTAGATGGTCCACTTGGAGATTCATCAGATGATGATGAAGAAGAAGAAGAAGAAGATAATGAAGATGAAGAAGAAGATCTTGATGATAAAGAAGAAGAAGAAAATGATGAAGCTGCAGCAAGAGAAGAAGTATTTAAAATGTTTTATTTCAGCTTTTTAAATTTTTCTATATTCAAATCTTTATTAATTAAGCGTTATTTATTTAAAAACATGGTTTTTATTTTTCAGGAACCATTAAATTCGGAAGATGATGTAACGGATGATGACCCAGCAGATCTTTTTGATACTGATAATGTAGTTGTTTGTCAATATGATAAGGTATTTACAGATTTTATTACAAAATAATATTTTATTTTGTCATTTGATTCTAAATTGTTCCTAGGTTTTGTTTAGACTAAGCTACCCCAAAATTTTTCAATAAGACTATAGTCATTTTTATTGACTAGAGAGTCAGTAAATTTTTGTTACAATTTTAAGTATTTTAATTAACGAGAAATCTATTTTCAGATAACAAGGAGTAGAAACAAATGGAAATTCTACCTCAAAGACGGTATAATGAACCTCAGTGGTAAGGATTATGTTTTTCAGAAAATGAATGGTGATGCGGAGTGGTAAAAGTAAATATATAGAGTTATAAAAGTAAACCTGATAATGTGTTCACATGAAATTGGTATCAGATTTTGTTCTGAATTTATTCTGAAAGAAAAGTTAAAATTTTCTTTTGAGTAAAAAGTGATTGTAAGAAACAGAGAGAAGTTAACCATTATTTTCAAATTGCTTTTAAAGCTTGTTTAGATTCAATTAGAGTTTTTATTTGTCGGATCAAAAATGCATTGAAATCCTGAAATATTCAATTGATTCATAAATGTCAGTTTTATGTGAGTAATTTTACATAATAAATTACTATACTTAAACTACAAGCAAATTTTAATTATAAATGGTTTAGAATTGTATTTTGAAGTCATGGTGTTAAGATCTACCGTGTACTTTAATAGAACTTCAGTTTCTGGAGTAAGCAACTTTTCATACTTGAAATTAAAAATCATGAAAACTATTAGTTTAGTTTAAATCGTAAAAAAAGGATTATAGAATAATCATGGTTTCAATGCACAATTTAATGTTGAATAACGAAGTAATTCTTTTCAAAATAGGGGTCCCTTGCGAATATTCTTTCACATTATCAATTTACCGTGTAAATAGATTTTAAGGAATTGCAATTTACTATAAATATGTGATGCTCTTAAAAATAAATGTGTCTTATACTGTTAAAAACCTTAATATAGAATGTTTTTTATAATATTATACATTGTTAATAATGTATAATTATTTTTTCCTTTTTCATTCCTTTTACAAATAAAACTTTGGAATTTCAATGTAATATTTTTAAAAGTACTCGAAATTAATCGACTTAATTTTTTTAATATCAACATATTTGTAATAAATATTATATACATATCACAAAGTCCTAAAAACATAAAAATGCAGTGAAAATACCATACAATTTTAATACATATATTATTTCCGCGATTAATAATTTTTAATTTTTTTTATAGCAACATTTATCTTCTAATTCACTAACAATTCGGGGTACTTCTTGAAATAATTCTTCTGCGGTCATTTTGAAATTGTTATCCAACCAAATATTTTTCAACTCTTTAATAATGATACCTATTGTCCTTGCTGTTTTGACATGTTCTTTCAATTTGTCTCCACTAACTGGAAATCTAAAAATAAAGTATCTTATCTACTATCCTGATTACAATGGTATTAATATAAAAATATTCTAAGTAATATTTAAACGTGTTAAACAATTATTTATATACCTAGGGATTACTGTATTTTCCAGTTCTTTAGCAAGATTATATTGTTGTTTGCATAAAAGTAATTCACAAATATAACTTTTTGCATTTTGAATATTGCCTTTCCAATGAATAAGAATCCTTTTATAAAACTTCAAAGCATCTACCGATGGATTTTCTTCCCAAAACCGAACTAGAAAGAATGCTAAGTCCCTTTCAAACGCAGAAAACTTTAATCTGTTATGTAGTTGAAGTACTTCATCTTGATTTCTTAACATTATAGCAAGAAAAGTAATAGGTCGTAAAACAATATTGTTTTTCTTAGATGCTTCACAAATAACTTCAAAATTTTTTATATTTGGATTTTCTGGAAGACCAACATATCTGAAAAAGGTTTAGTTATATAGTATTAATAAAGTTATAAATGATTCAATCGAATATTCTGTTAAATAAATCTATTATCACCATTATTATTAGCATAAAATTACCTAGCAATACCACATTCTAACATCTTTAAAGTTAGCTCTTTCACATAATTTCCAGAAAGAATTTTAGACCATTCACTCCAAATTCTTTCACCGGATATATCTTGTAAACCCTGTATATTTTCTTTGATTGCTGTTATTGTTTCTTCATCATGTAAATCTGGTTGTTCTGCTATCCTTCCATAAAATCGAAAATACCTATAGAATGATGTTTTAAATGATTATAAATTTGATTTTGAACCACATCAATACTGAAATATTCATCACTAAACTTGGTCAGTTGTTCTAAGAAACTAATTAAGAATACCTTAATATTCTAACATAATCTTCTTTAATTCTTTGTGATGCATTTCCAACAAAAACAACTTTCCTCCTCTGCAAATCATCATAACCAAAAAAATAATCATAAATTTTTCCCTCAAGATCCAGAAACATAGAATTTATTGTAAGATCTCTACGAAGAGCATCTAATTTCCAGTTTTTTGTAAATTCAACTTGGGCGTGTCTACCATTAGTAGCTTTGTCAATTCTGAGTGTGGTTATTTCAAAATTTTCTTTATCATTTATTCTTGATGTAATTGTACCTTAAAAATTTGCAATGAATTCAATGGTCTTTGCATATTTTGTTTCAATAAGAATAAGAACACTATAACAGGTTCCAATTTACCATGTTTTTCTCCATTGGTATTAATCATTCTAACATTTTCTTCTTCAAACATACGTTTCATTTCTTGTGGAGTAGCATCTGTTGCAAAATCTAAATCTGTCGGCTTTATATCCATCAGAATATCTCTGACAGCACCACCAGCAATTCTTAGTTCATAATTACGTTTTTTAAATAACTCTGTCAAGACATTAAGCTCAGGTGTAAATAGAGAATGAAATAATGGATTGTCTAATTTTGTAATTACTGGATCAGGTCTGCTTGGTGGGATCACTTCATTTTTCATATTGACTTTCTGCCAAGTTTGTTTACCCTTTATAAAAATTAAAGTACATTAGTTACAGGAATGTTACAATATAACACTATATTATAAGCAGTATTTTTTATTTGTATTATATAGATACAACCAAGAAGTAAACAAATAATAACTAACGATTCGCAAATTTATAACTAATTAATTATAATTTATTATAACTTAATAAAGTAGAACGTATGACTTAAAAACTTAGCAACTTCATAATTTTATAAAGTTAACCAAAAATTCTAACGAAAGAAATATCTTTAAATACATACTTACTCTTATAAACTGATTTGAAGTAGAGAAATTTACATAACGAAAAACTTTCAACATTATTTAATACATATCTATGAATATTCTATTAGTATACCGTTCAATTTATTAACTTATTCTACGTATTCAATAACAGATTCGAATATCACCAAAATAATATCCGTTTTCAACTTTCCAAAAAAGAATCCATGGTACGATAAAGAAGAGATGTGCTATCACGCGGGTGCTTATGTATATATATTTCTAGGGAAATTTCTATTCTTAAGTATGATATCTCTCTACAGCTTACTTCTACTTCTGTGGTCATTTATATGGTGGGAAAAATAAACCAACAACAATCGGTGGTAATATAAATGTACGTATATAAAATAATAGAAATATAATACGCAATTTTTGTAATTTGTTATTGTAATGTTCACAAAATACATGAATATAGAAAATAAAAAGTATTTCGTTTGACGAACAGAACATATTGCGATGATCAGAAATTTTAAATTACGAAACTTTCTGCCCATTGGGTATGTACTTTCGTTGTTACAATGGATACTCACCGTCTTTTTGCCCTTTCGTAGAAAGAAGTATGATTGTTCATTCTTTATGAAAATTAACATAAAAGTAACTTCCTTGTTGTTATATTAAATAATTGAATACCTAACTAATTAACACGCATAAGTTAATTAGGCTTCATCTCATAAAATTGAGATAAGTAATTTAAAGTATATTTGTGTAATATGTATTCATTTCTCTAATTTTTATATAAATCTACAAAACATAAAGGATTTTACATTATTTAAAATATGAAATGAAATTAGAGTAACAATTCAATTTTAAATAAAACGTTGAATTACAAATCAAATAATTCAATTATAATTTTTTCGATAATAAATTCTTTATTTCTCCCTTCATTGTATATACATTATTATTTAGTACAAAAATTTCACACGCATACACTGACACACACATTACTATCCGTGCTTAATTTTCACAAACTGCGTTCGTGATCATTCGAGTTTTGAATGTCGTTTGTTAAGTAAGTTTAATTATTTTTCGCCTCCTAATTTCTGACTTATTAGGATAAAACGTATAAAAATTTACTGACCTAGGGATATTTTTTGTTCGATTCTTTAACATTTATTATACTACATCATTAATCTGTATTTTTTGTTTTTCAATAACTGCTTCAATTTTTTTATTCATTATGTACATCATCACAAATCTGTGCCCATATTACTTTCGAATATCTCTGGAATATATATACAATTGCTACATGTCTTCATGAAGTGCTTGTGCAAGCGCCATCTTTTTTCCAGGAAAAGGGAGTGTGAGCGCGATTTCTGATTTAATCATTTTTAATTTAAACACGATACGTCAGAATATTTTTTTTACCTTTTATAATCACTTACATATAAGTATTCTACATAACCAAATTGAATGTCGTTTAATAAATTACTTTAGTATGATGTTAATAAATAATTTGAAAAGTAATGTAATAAATATTACATAAGGACTTTAAAGGAAGCCAGAAAATGAAAGGTAGAAAACAGTATGATGTTAATTACAGCAACTAAATACAAGTATCTTTTGTATAACAAAACAATAAAGACATCCTGTTAGATTTTTCGATGGAAAGAAAGTATCAAAACAAACTGAGAAGATAAATTCAATTTATTTATTTAGTTATTCATTCAAATGGAGATCATGCTCATCATACGATGTGTTTTCGTTTGTCATGCGCATGTCACTTCGTAACCAAGAGTAACGCGCGTGCGCCTTTGTGACATTCGTGACAACAAAATATACATATATATTTATATATATCATATATATATATGAATGTAGTAATCTTTTATTTTGTGTACTTTTTGCATCTTTACTTTTTCTGCTTATTCATCTAATGATCATTTTGTTTATTGCATATATGACGACGGTGTTCACTAATTGGTGAAGAGTCAATTGAAATTAACCACGATGCACGAATTGGACATGATCTCTCGTTGAATGAATAACAGATAATACATTTTATCCCATACTATTAATTTCATCACTGTAAGTAGGCTATTAAATTATCCGTTTGTATAGACATTTATGCATAATAAATTAGTTATATATGTATAAACCACGAGCATAGAAATATAGGGATAATCTGTAAGTTTGGATTATTCACAAGAGTGAAAACAACATAAAAGGGAGATCTCAGTAATTGATTATACCGCCAATTACGAGAAATTATGAACTACCGATTAAAACACATTTTTCAGTTAATAACAAGCAAACCTTTTTTTTACACATACACCACTATTTTAAAAATTTAGATTTTCCAGCTTAGCAATTTAGAATCAAATTTACAAATTTTTAATTTACAAATTTTAAAATTCAAGTTCTAAATTTTCAATTTGGTGGTGCACCCAATGGCAGTTTTGTGGCTTCATCCTGCAATTGTATACTCTATCCCTATATTCCTAGATACATGGTATAATAAACCCAATAACACTGGAATCTAGCTGCTAAAAATATTTGACTCAATTGAAAGTTAATCTCTTCTTCAAACATTATAATTCATCTAACCTAGTAATACATATATCAACTTGGTTCTAATATTGTAATAAGCCATGTGAATGGCAGTAAGAAACACTCCAAATAATAATCATGGACAAGTCAAGTAAATCGTAGGGCATGGGAATTTATTTCTTTATAATTGTTTATTGATCTTTTTGTATCATAGTTCAGTGATTATTTCTTATTTTTTAAAATTGAATTTAAAAATCACATTTGTTTTAAATCATATTTTCATTGAACTGCTTTGTTCAACCATTGAAGGTTAAATTCAAACTTAAGTACAATATAATGTAATGCAGTTATTAATTATAATTAAACATTGCTAGTATTGTAATGCTAACAGATAATGTTTTGTAATTAATTTAAACTTAAAAAAGACCAACTATTCTTATTTTTTCTACTCGTGAAAAGAATCGAACATTATCCGTTCAATATTAGAGAAATACAATTGGCCATGATTGGAATATGATTGGACAAATTTTGGCCAACCAGATTTGATACAGTTCTGAGTAGTATCTACTCTTTCAAAAGTTTTTACTTTACAATTTCACGAGACAAAATCTATGTCTTAAAATTAATTTCCATTCATTCCATCTTGTTCACTTTCATTCATATTTTATGGCTATACAACACCTAGAGTTGGACAGTTTTTATTCGAATAAGATTCATTGACTAAAGCACTTATTTAGCACTTAGTATATGTTTTTTCACCAATTTGACTAATTACTGCTTTTAATTTTTTCAGATAAATCGGTTGAAAACAAATTATAGAAAATTTACAATATGCATATTTTCATTTTAATACTAACAACTTTAAAAGTGACTTGTTTTGTATTATACATTATGTTCAAGTAACTTGCAAAATTTTGTAATCAAACTTGTAAAAAATTGTATCATACTTATTAAACATTTAAATTCAATATTTATAAATTATGTCAGATATAATTATTTTTCTAATTTCACTTTAAAAAGTAATCGAATTGCCATATTTATTCAAACACAATTCCATTCATTCAAACCAGATCAATGGATGAACTTAAAAATAAATAAAAAATGATCTAGAAATTCGTTCAAATAATTACATATATATTAATAATACATATAATAGTTTTAATAATACAGTACTAGTAGATGCGATAGTATTGATAATATAAAAAGTCTAATGATAACAGCAATTTATTCGAATAATGTCCAACTCTATAGAAAGAGTGAAATTACAATATGTCTCAAACGCGGCATTTAAGCATTTTTACATGTGCATTAAAAAATACGAGAATGACAAGTCTCTGCGGAAAAGCCAAAGTGTCAATTTACGGTATGTAATATCTTCATGTATTATAAATACACCTATCATGAATATCAATGCCTTTTTCTTACTAATAAAAATTAAAAAATAAAGGCTAACGTTTTATCGTTTCAATAAATAACTGTTAAAATATCAATTGCATATTAATATGAACAATGGTAGTGCATACCAGTATTAAATATTGTTGTTTATGACATTTATATATATATCTTTTCTTAGAAAATCTAATTATACAATTTCTGATATTTGATGAATTTTTATAATATATTGCTCATAAAAAATTTAATAAAAAATTCAGTCATATGCTTTCTTAATGTGTTCGACAATTTGTAAATAGTAAATTGCAAATAATAATTAGTCTCTGAAGTTCTATAAATGTATGAGTAATCAACCAAACAAAGAAATGAATGGGTAATAATTTAAAAATACAGAAATTATACATTATAAATTGTAAATATATTAATTCAAAATGCTAATAAACCGTAGGAAACATGGCTCATCTACCATGTTTGTCTTTTTTGCACACAAAATTTTATTCAATGATTTATTTTACTTTATTTTAAAGTTCGGATATATTTACAAAAAAAAAAAAAATTAATCTAATCAATCATTAAAATGTATAAAATTTAACTCCATATATTTTAACAAAGATCACAGGTTGTGATAAATTTCACAGATGTGAAATACTAATTAAGTTTCAATTGAATAAATTTAAATTTTCTGAAAGTTAAAGTAACAGAAAACCAGAGAGAGAGAAAAAAGGGGTGGGGAGAACGAGTCAGAAAGAGAGAGAACGAACACAATGTTGTGTAAATAATGGATCTTCCGTAGAGACACTTAGACTTCCTGATGAGACAAAGGGTATCGTTTATATAAATAATCAATGGTATTCTTAGAAGTTAATCGATCAACCAATCAATCAATCAATCCAGCAAGCAAGCAACCAATCGACCAATCAATCAATCGACCAATCAATGAATTAATTACGTATTTACAGAGAATATAAGATACATCGCATCATCGAAGTGGAGACTAGCTGTCTCGAAGCTCACTCACCGCTTATCGAGCACGACGATCGTCTGAACTACAAAATTGAAGGGAATTGAACAGACACCTAGCTGACTCGTGATCAACTCCACAAAATTTTTCTATAACAAATAAATTTACATTTATTTTAGTCGTAACTCCTTTTTGAGCTTGATTAACATAAAATTGAAAAAATTAGAAAGAAATACTTTCTTTTAAGTTTGCATTTGTGTAATAATAGTAACATACATTTAATATGAAATTGATATAAAAATAAAAAATAAATTATAATTTAGTAACACTTACGTGGGTTTAGAGGCCTTCGTAGAGGAACTCTCAGTAGTTTTTTTCTTACTATTTCTGCATTTTCTAACGTAAGCTTCAATTAAATGGGCGATTTTCTTCGGATTGATTTCTCCTGTCTTATTGTGACATATCTAATACAAAAATAAACATAATTAACATTTATCAAAAATAAGCAGGTCGCATTTAATATGAAAAGTACTCTAATAAATTTGATATATTCTGCAATAATATGTAAAAGGTTTATAACTGCTATATCTACAATATAGTCAGACAATAACTATCATTAATATACCTTGGGTACTGCTTTACGCATAATGTCCTTGTACTCTTCCTTTGTAACATGTTTCTTTGTATAATGAGGCTTCAAGACCAATTTCACTTCTTCCACCACTCGTTCTTGACGATTTAATTTCTTTAGGAACTAAATAACAATAAGTAATTATGAATAACTTAAAATAAAATAAACTTTGAATAACTTTCAAACTTAATGATCTTACAAAAATCTATGTTATCAAGATAGCTTTAAAATTTAAATTTTATTAAACATTGTAATAAATTTGCATGAAAATCAAACCTTATCCTTGACTTGCATTTCAACAGCAGAACTTGGAAGATCATCCAATATTTGTAGCTGATTTTCATCCATTCTGACACCTACTTTTGGATTTGTGGACTTTTTCTTCTTATCCTTCTCAGACTTTTTGGTTTTGCTTGGTTTACTGGTAGTCTTCGTAACTGGCATAGCACCAAAAAGTGCATCGAAAGCGTCTTTCTTATCAGTGGGTTTTGCTGTTTTCGAACTGCTGTTTTTTATAGGTTGTGATCCACTAACAGGTCCTGTTCCACCACCACCGGTTCCAGCTCCAGGTGAATTATAAGCCGTAGGACTCGGTGGATCGAACATACCATCGCTAAGAGTTGAGCCAGGCGAATAAGGAGAAGACATATCCACGTTGTCTGTTGTTTCCGTACCTGCATCATTGCCATTCTGTCCATTCGTTTTGGTCTGTCCAGATTTTGAACCTCTTTGCTTTCCGGTGTTCACAAACACTGCAGGTGCTTGAGAACGATCCCCTGAACGCTGCTTTTGTTGATTACTTGGTGAGATTCTATTTGGCTGTAACAAGTTACGTTGGCTATTGTTTGAATTGGACGTATTGAATACACCGCTTCTTTGTACTGCTGCAGCTACCGTAGCCAGTACAGGATTCATCACCGCGAAAGGATTATTTTGATTTTGTACATTTTGTTGATTCTGTTGTACCTCTAAATTTCCAGTTGAAACTGCTATATCCTTATTGTTTTCATTTTCATTCGCATCATCCCGTTGTGGAGAAGCTCTTTTAATTGTCACCATAGAAATAATTTTAGGTTTCTCCAGCTGCTTTTCTTGGCTCTGCCTTTCCTGCGATTGGATGTTTTCCTCTTCAAGGATATTTCCATCAACAGAGTCGTGTTTCCTTGGGGACCTCCTTCTTTCATCGCCGGAATTTGCTTCTTGGCTGGCATCTGGTGTTGGTGACCTAGATTTTGTTGGATCAAATGGATCATAAGCATCTGGACTAGTCGGAGGAGAAGTTGGAGGTTCAGGAGGGGTATTCGGTCCAATTTTCAATCTTAATTCCAGTTCTTCTTGTGCTCTCATCTCTAATTCTTCTTCAACCCTTTCATCCATCTCTTCTTCTTCCTCCTCATCCAAAAGGGGATTCAACATTGACGGTCGTAAGTTATTGGTTTGTTTATTTATTGAGAATTTTATTTGTGGCTCAGGAGGTGTTTTAGGACCTTGAGAAACAAACTGTTCTCGCGGTGGAGAATTTTGTGAAGGCTGACACTGGTCCGGTGTGATTTGCTGAATTTGTTTGTCATCATCATCACTGAGGACTATCACGTCTCTTGGTGATGGTGTCTGTTCTCTGAACGGAGATTGATCCAGATCAATCACGGCTACCGGTTTCTTCGTGGCCGCTATTTCAGCTGCTTTAGATTTTTTCTTTTTGTCTTTCTTAGGCTTTGGAGATTTGGACCTCTTATCCTTTGACTTCTCTTTCTTTGAACGCTTTGGAGGCTCTGCCTGTAAGGATTCCCTACGACGTCGTTTCAGAGGAGGAATCAAAGGAATCGTTTCTGGAAATTCTGGAACTCCCGTTTGATCATTCTCATTATCCTTGTTGAAACACACACTGACCAAAATATTGTCTCCACTTGCGAACACTTCTTTTGATGGTGGTGGAGTTCTATTTCTTTTCCCTTTTCTCTTTTTTTCATCTTTCCCTTTTTTACTATCCTTTCGACGTTCTTTCTTTTTCTTTTTAATAGCTTCTTTATTGGTTAAAATTACAGTCAAATTTTTTGGCGGAACTGCAACATTTTCCATCATTGGAGACCATTCCCTGGATGCAATTGCATCTTGTTGTACATGCTGTGGCGTTTTAGATCTGGATCTTGACCAAGATGGTGTCCACTGAGCACTCCAGGATTCTCTTTCCTCCCTTTCTCTCGCGAAGTCTGGTTCCACAATTTTGTCAACTTGCTCCCAATTCCTTGAACAAGAACCTGCTTTGGATCTCGACCTACTTTGTGCTTTTCGTTTCGAATGTTTCCTCTCCTTAGATTTCGAAGATTTCCGGGGTGATTTTGACCGAGACCGCTTACGATTCCTTGATCGACTTCGAGATTTATATTTCTTCTTATCCTTGCGCCTGTCGCGTGATCTGGACAAAGATCTTCTGGATCTCGATATGGATCTTCTTTGTCTAGTCCTTGAAAGGGATCTTCTGGACCTCGAGATAGATCTTCTAGATCTTCTTCGTGACAATGACCTTCTCTTTCTGGAAACTGACCTTGATCTTCTTCTGGACAGCGATCGTTTCCTTGAAGAAGATCTTTTTCTGGAAGTTGATCGTCTTTTGGGCGACTTACGTCTTCCTCGAGAAAGTGATCTTCTTCTTGAAAGAGATTTTGAGTATGATCTACGGTCCCGTGACCATGATCTTTGTAATCTAGTCCTGGATCTGCTTCTGGATCGAAGTTTGGAATACGATCTGGAACGTTTGGATGAACTACAACTTCTAGATCTGCTTCTTTGCCTTGATTTCTCTCTAATGTCTCTTCCATATTCGTCTTTCCTTGGTCTCGAAGGTCTTTCTGCGACTATTTTTCTAACATCATATCTGGGTAATTCTTTTCTCTTTTCTTTCTTCTTGACCACTTCCTTCTTTTTCTTCGGTTTCTCTTTCTCCTTTGATTTTGATCGCTTCTCTTTATCCCTATAAGATCTCTCTTTTGTACTTTTAGAAAGTTTCTTCCATGCTACTTGGTTTTCTGAAGCAATATTTTCTTTATTCTTCTCTGTTTCCTTACTTTTTTCCTTTTTCTCTTTCTTTTTCCGTTTCTTGTCTTCTTCTTTGTCTTGTTCAGGTTTCTCACCTTCTTTAGTACTCTTTTCCTCAACGATTTCTCCATCCTCCATTTCTTTCTCTTTTCTTAAACTTAATAAAGTGAGTTCATCTTCAAAATTAATTGCTTCATCCGTTTCAGAAATGGCTTCAGTACCTAAAGCGTTATAATCTACAGGAGTTCTGCAACTGTCCAAATCATCAGGTTTATCTTTCGTGGGCGTAATTGGTTCTAAACCACTTTCAATATGCGACAGTTGTTCGGAAGAAGATTTTGATTCCTTCAAAGGGAGTTCATCTTTGCACGGAGTATAGGCTCCATCAGATTCCCATGTTTGTTTGTTAGCGTCTTCTTCGACAGCACTTTTCTTCTCAGATTTGTCTTTTTCGATGGGAAATCTTCCCATTGAAATCTCTTCTTCTTCTTCCTCCTCCTCCTCTTCCTCTTCCTCCTCTTCTTCTTCACCGATATGACGTTGTTCTTTGTCGTCTTTTTCACTCTCTAAATCATCGAGATCCTTAATTTTCGCCTCTTCATGTTTTTCATCCGATTTCGAAATTGTCATTAAACTTTCTTCTTTGTCATCGATCTTCGATGTTTCAAAAAGTGGTGTTAACTGTTCAACATCTTCTTTCGGTATACACTCACTGTTTAATTTGTTCTCTAGATTTTTTGGCGATAATTCAGTTACTTCTGTAGAAACAATTTCATTCAAATTAACTTTTAGCGTATCGACTTTGGGTATTTCTAAACACTCTTTTTCTGTTTGTTGTTCGTTTACATCTTCCTCTTCAACTTGGGGCGGATTTACAGGTGATAATGATTTTTCTAAATCCTTTTCTTCTTCTTTTGATTCATTTTCTTCCTCGAGTTTACTCTTGGCAATCTTTTTCCGTTCTTCATCACGATCAACAGACGTTTCTTCTTCTTTTGTTTGCTATAAAAATAACATCACATAAGTGAACGTATATATTCAAAATGAACTACAAGAATAAGTTGTTGCTTACCTCAGATTCCTTTTTCTTCTCATCGTCGCTATCTTTGTCTTCTTCTTCTTGCAGCCCTAACAATCTGTTGTTAATCTTCAATTTAGTACCAATTTTGAAGGTAATCTTGCCTCTGCTATCGTGAGAAATTTTCTTTGGTGGGATTTTACTCAAAGTTTGTCTTTCCTTTCGCAAAGCTTCAACATATGGATCAGACGGTTCTGGAATGTCAGCAAGATCGCAAGCTTGAACATCACCAACAATAACATCATCATCATCTGGAATCGAAGGCGGAAGCGGCGGTGGTTCGAGAGGTCCGATTTGCTGTGATAATTGTTGTTCGGTATGTCGTGCTACGTCCATTGTTTGCGAAGAATAAATGGAGAAGTTTGGACAGTCTGCTTGAGAATCCTCTTCGTCTTCATCGTCGTAAACTGACAAACGAAGCGATGGATCCAGAACTTCAGGTTGTGCTACAGTCTTCGATGCCTGATTTTCGATTTTTGATTCTGTTTCTTCCTCGTTTTTCTTCGTTTCACTGTCACTGTCACTGTCCACGGAAAAAGGATCATACTTATCATTTTTCGGAGTGTCTTCTTTTTGACTATCATCGATAACTAATTCTTGGTCACTGTCTTTTTCACTTCTTGAATTTTCTTCAAAATCTAGAAGTCCTGATGGTGGTTCTGGAGGTGGTAACAAAGCCATGGAACCATTTTGTTGATCCTGCAGTTCCCCATCTGACTTTGTTTCAATGTCACAATAAATATCACAATCTTCCTCTTGTCTGACAGAAGTATTTTCACTATCTTGTGACTGTTGTTCTACAGAGTCATTTCTTGGAGTGTCTTCTGGTAGATTTACTGGCATATTATTCTGAGGACGCTCGAGAGAAGCTTGCGGAGATCTAGGACGACCAAATCTTTCGGGAAAGGAGTGATGTTCAAAACCTTCACCGAAAGCAAATGGAGGTCTTCCTGGAGGCATGAAGCGGAATCTGTGAATTTGGTAAATTATAATTAATATTTGTTCAGTAAAATAAATAAAAAAAATAGCAATTTTTTTTTTGAAATTATAATTAATACCTTTCGTTTCTGAAGTGTTGAGGGTTACGATTTCTAAACGGAGGATTGCCCCCAAACATTGGAGGTCCACAGTGTTCAAAATTTGGATTATAAAATGCAGGTGGTCCAAAATCTCTTCCAAAATTACCTCCACTTCCTCCGTAACTGTGCCTTCCACTTCCAGGTAAAGAATCTCTACCGTAATTCTGTCCCCCGTGACTATGCCTTGTATTATCCCTGTAACCACCTCTGAAATTGCCTCTGTTTCCTCCCCCACAAGGATTGTTATACATTGGAGCTTGTGTAATTAGCTCTGGTTTAATTCCGGAAATTTCTAACGGAGCATCAGTTCCAGTAACTCTGTCTTCTGTAATGGATACTATTTCTTCTGCTTTAGTCGGGCTTTTTTCTTCTAACTTTACTTTCTTCAAATCGTCGACATTTTCTTTCTTTTCATTCATAATGAGTCCATTAGCTTTTAAAGTTACATTATTACTTTTCGAATGCCAAATTTCTTGGTCGCTTATTATGCTTGTTAAAAGATCAATTTGTGATTGTTGTGGACTAGCAATACTTTTTAGATGTAGATGTCTTCGGGAAGAAATCACAGAGCGTCTTTGAACGGTTATGGTAGGACCAACACTTGTGTGATAATCTTCCGTGTCTGATCTACAAACAGTAGATGTGAAAAATTCAGTTAATTCTAATTTAGCACATAAACACTTCAGTATACAGATATATACATAAATGTGTTTCTCCAATTATAGCGAGATGAATATTATAATGAATGGTAGAATTCCCTTCTGTTCCAAAAATATTTCATTTTATCAAATAATAAGTTTAGTCTACAATATAGTTATCATTGATATTTACTATAGATAAAATTAAATATTTTTGGAAAGAATTCTGCGCAAAACTTTCTTTACAACCTCATACTATATTTAACTGTTAGCAATATAATACTGCATTTACCCTGGAGGACTGTAATCCAGATTTAAACCATTTCCAAGTAAGCTAAGCCTTGAAATTCCAGCATTATATCTAGAAATAGTCAACGCGGATCTTTCCGTTAAAACTACACGGTTTTTAACATTAGGCAGTAAAGCGGGAACACCTTTAACTGGCTTACAAATACCCAAAGAACTTGCAAGTCTTTTTTTGGTATTAGCTAAAACACTGGACACAGTTCTAGCTTGTCTTCTGAACCGTCTTCTCTATAAAAAGAAAAGACGTATTTTTATGATGTTTAATGAGGAGGTTAATATAAATAAGATAAATACAACAGTTTATTTCGCAAAAATTATAATTTTGTATCAAAAGTAAAAAAAGAGTCTTCATCAAGGAGCATTAAAATACCTTTCTTCTTTTTGTTTTTCTTTTTCGCGGCCCAACTGAAGCCACTTTCACATATGTTACAATCTCTTCTTCTTCCCCATTTTCATTACGCTCTGTAATTCTAACTTCTCTTAACAGTGTACCCCGGTTAGAAGATTTCTTAGATCTTCCAGTTTTTCTTGATTTAGTTCTACTTCCACTTTTTTTCGAATTACTTTTTCTTTTGTTACTACTTTTTCTTCTGGATTTTTTAGTACCAGAGTTTCCAGCATCACTTTTATCGCCAACTCTTCTTTGTGATTTTCTAGAAACACTTTCATCGCTAGAATCACTTGAACTACTTCTACATTTTCGAGACTTGTGTGATTTTCTAGAATGTTTATTTGAACAATTTCGACCTCTAGAACTGGAGGTGTTACTTGAAGAACGACTTTGACTGTTATCTCCAAAAGACTCCAAACCTGAAGTAGAAGGTTGGTTTGGATCAAGTCTTAATTGATGAGTTAATTGTAAATTATCATCCACCCTGTTTCTCCTGTAAATAATTTTATTTTATGTGTTACAATATGTGTCAAAGAAAGAAATTTATATTTTATTTTATACTAATTTTTATTTAAAGTTGAATTAAATTTAAATTACATTTTTTTAAATTTGAGTAATACCTGAGAATGGTAGCTCTAACACGTTCTGTATGTCTAGTACGAGGTATAATTCTTCGGAAAGAGTCTTGGATCAAATTGTTGCGATAAGATCGTCCATAAGAAACACCAAGCGTACGAGCTTCTTCCATCAAATCTGGGATTTCATCCACATCAATTTCCACCTAGAATGAAACGTTAAAATAAATATGTGAATATAATTCTCTTGATTTTTAAATAAAATAACTAAGATGAAGTCATATAATACAATTCTTACAGCTTCTGCATCACTTTGACTGTTTTGTGAACACTCAGGACAAAACCACTCTTCAACAGGAACTTCATCTAGTGGAGGATTCAAACATTCCAAATGGTAACCACAATCACAACCATCACAAAGAAGCATACGATCTTCCCTATCACTTTGATGACAAACTTCACAAAATGTAAGATCATCTAGACTTTCTTCTTCACGAGGCGTAACTTCCACTGGTACACATTTAATAAGCTACAAAATTAAAAAAGTGATACTATTAAATATTATTAACTTAAGTTAACCGACTTCGTAAATAATTATTATTTAAAATTTAATTTCGTACAACATACCTGGCCACCAAGTTTATCTTTAACATGAATTACTGCAAAAGTTTGTCGATCTACTGGGCAGGTATTTACATTTTTACTCCATTCAAGTAAACATTCCAAACAAAAACAATGTTCGCAAGAAGCAGGAGTTCCTATTTGCTGTTTTCTAAAAGGAAGTAAACAAATTGGGCATTTTTCTAAATGTTCATCGCTACTGTCTGAATCTGTATCGGACACAATTTTTGGAGGTTTTTTAGATTTTGGTTTGCCAAGAAACTTTCGTCTGTAAAGAGACTTGTTTCCTAATTCTGATGAACTGCTACAGTCTGATTGTGATTCTGTAGTTGCACTACTTTCTCCTAAAAAATCAATTTAAAACTTCTAATATTTATAACATTTTAAAATAAATCTTTAATTAATAAATATCTATCAACTAACCAAATTGTTTGCTAGACTCTGAACTGCTACTATCATAATTTGATTCATCATTTATAATAACCCTCTGAAAAATAAAATGTTTTTTATATAATGATAAGTGAAATTTTATATAGAATTAAAGAACTTTTGAATAATATGAACAAATCCATTTCTAAAGTAAAATCACACTTTGAAAAGTTGTTAATATTATAACAAAGTTTACATGAGTTGGTCTGCGAAGGACAGGTCCTTGAATATCACCATCCTCATCACTACTTTCACCTTCACTAATAACTTTCTGAAAAATACAGAATAAATGAATGATTACAACGTGAATACATGATCATGATGCTAAATTAAAAATAATTTATACATACAGAGGTCCTTTTCCTTCTATGAGATTGAACTATAGATTCATCACTATCATTACTATCATGTATGACAAGTTTCTTCCGCTTGCCAGACAGAGGAATCTGATCGTTGTCACTAGACATTTTAACTTCTTTGTAAACTCATACCTGTCTTGTCACATGTCCTATACAAAATGAAAAACATATTTCAAACCATATATATATTATTAATCATTATTATAGGATAACTAAATATTACTTTTATTTATCCTAGAAAAACTTTGAGCAGTTGTTAACAGATACCTGTCTGCAAGGAGTTAAGAACAATGACATTTTATAGATTCAAATTGAAATATTACATATCAAATTGAAAATTTCTTACTGCTATAATAATATTCTTATAAATTAATTTGTATACATTACCAAATCATGTTCATTACTACAATACATAAGTTGAAATAAAATTAAAGTTTTAAAAATATACTCAGCATTAAATAAGACCATAGTTGTTTTGCACATTTGAATGAGCAAAAAACATCTTGAATTTCTGATCTCTGTACCTTATTGTTGTTTCGTTATATGGATGACAGAATTTATTATACACCAAATGATAAAGTGAAGCAAATATAAGTTGAAGCATTTATATTTAGTGAT
Source organism: Megachile ligniseca (assembly GCA_945859555.1). Classification (NCBI taxonomy): domain Eukaryota; kingdom Metazoa; phylum Arthropoda; class Insecta; order Hymenoptera; family Megachilidae; genus Megachile; species Megachile ligniseca. The sequence continues at coordinate 8,537,671 of OX243784.1, forward strand.
GATATTATATATGATCCTACAGAAAGCATATTACAGCAAAATTGATGAATTGTTGCTTCCAATCATTGATAACTAATGAGACAGACAGATAAATATGTAGGCAAACAGAAATTCAGTTTGCACCTATGGTCCAATTTGATGTTGGTAATACATTGTAAGAGACCACAATTTAGGATCATAAATGATCGAATTTCAAATCTCTGTTATATATTTATACTCTGTTATGAACAAATAACAAACAACTCTCAACAAACATCATCAAAAGCAAATTTCTATGACAGAATTTTAATCATCTTTCGAGATAACATTGCACATACAATAACTAATACAAATTTAATCTAACATATATTACATTGTTAGAAAACAAGTTTTAATAGATACATATAATACATTATTGATCGTTACAACTATTATGTAGTTAAAAATATAATTAAACTGTTTGTACACAATATCTGAAATAATAGACATCATAATTATTTGAAAATTTCTTAAATATAACAAAGAATTTATCAAACTGATGATAAAATACAGGTCAATTTAAGGGAAACAAGATTTAATATTATAACAAATTGAAGTAAATTAAAAATCAACGATACACATAGCTAAATTACGTATGTAATTATAATACATAATGTTGGTACAACATTATTTATATGGTATATCATACTTATTGCATTTTAAAATAGATTAAAAATGATAGGTCTGACTTACGGTTCAGACAATATAGTTATTAAAAATGCTCCAAAACTGAATACAATTACATACTACAAATTCATTGAAATACTTTGTGAGTCACTGTATATAACCACATCACTAATTTCATTTCCTCCAAAATATTTTCAACTTCATAATTTTAATCTCCGATACAAGTTGACGACATTTCTTTAATATTAACTTTAGTTTCGAATTAATGGAAGGACCTTAACAACGAATTTTTTACATTTTTAACTAAAATACATTGAGAGAAAGGGACGAGGTCCGAGCAATTCGAGCAAGAACCTAGAAAACGTCAATTTACCTTTCAAATTCTGAAGATTCCGATTTTTCACTGTATCATGGGGATCTAATATCGATCATACATCATCAATGATTGAATTACTGGTTGATTCGATGTTGATTTCGATAGAGATTTATAAATGTTGACAGAGGGTACGCTTAACGTTGAAAAACTGCCGACATTTTGGCTGCCGACGCCGTTCGCGACGTTGCGTTATTTTCTCGTTGTTAAACTAAACGCTCACAAAACTATTTATTTTATAATTCCTCACACAAAATAAATAGTAATTTACTTTAAAAAATATTTGTACAACTACAATGTTTTATTGTACAATTTTTTATATATACAACATTAAGATTTTTTAGACGGTTACTTGAATTCTTCGTAGGCATCCGCCGGAAGTACACGAAAAGCAGAAGATTTAACTTATGATTTTATGATATATGTTATATTCGTACGTTTTTCTTAAGAAGATAATAATATCGATTTTTAATTGGTATCATCAGATTCTTCATTCATTGTATAATTATATTATCAACAAGTAATTATTAATTAGTTTTTAGATAATCCTATATTAATTATTGTAAGAATCATTAATATCTCAAATAACAATTTAGTTAAAATTAACTTTTAATTAATTAAATAAAACAATTTTTTACTTAATTGAAATGCTTTTATTAATTCATTTACAAATTTATTAATGCTAATTTAGTGTGCAATATGTATTAAATTAGAACATATATAATTTTACTACAGTCCCCAACACGAATGACTGTATTTATTTCGCGTATCTCGACTAAGTTCAAAATGCTTTTCACTAACATGTAGTGCCAATCTACAGTTAACATTTAACAGTAAAGTTCTATTCCAAACCTCACTATTCTATACGAATACGAAATTGGAATATGGCGCTATTAAAAACAAAAGATTTCTTCAATGCTCAACCACAGAGTAGACCAGAGGCGACACTCTCTGTCGGCACCTTTGATCTCTTGAAAACGCCGTCCCTTTAAATTGGTTGTACAAACGAGCGGGAAATTTAAATCAAGTAAATCTAGTTTCATGTCAAATAAAATATCTACTCTTTGACTCAACGAATATTATGGCGGTCTTTTAAGGTTGGAATTTCTAACAATCACTAGTGTTCCACATCTTGATTACGTACACTATGGTCGACGCAGGTGCGTTCGGTACAATTACAATAGTCTCTAACCTTCGTACGCTTAGAAGCGGCGAATGGTTCCGTCGCGTTCCGCTATTCAAACTGTTATTATATAGTAAGTCGAAATTATACCTAAATATATGTACCTTTTTTTTTAAAACTACCCTACACCGGAAAATGTAACTTAACGTCTAGATTATAATCCTTGAAAAACATAAAATTATAAGTGGCGATTATGTAAATTTTTATGAGATCCTTAATCCATTGCTCCATATGTTAAAGATTAAGCAAACTAATTCAGATTCAGTGCTTTATCACTGATTCTCAATATTAGTTTGCCATAGTAAGAAAAATAATGGTGATGTTTGAGATAATTATGACACCTTGTCATTTTTATTATAGGTTATCACCAACATGTAAAGATAGTCTGTATGTATTATTTACTAATTCTAATAATAAAAAATTAATATTAATTTCTAGGTGTGATGCTGCATAATTCTTACAGAGTTGAAATAGAATTCGTAAAAAAGTCAGAAATATAGGCCTTCGGTGACAGCATTACTAATTATATGTAATACATTTTTTTTTATTGTATAAGGAACATAATTTAATAAATAAAATTTTATAAAAAAAATATATTTTTTCATGTAATAACCTAATAAAAAAATTACTGTATAAAATATGAAAATACTTTATAGTTCATTAAATAAATAAATTATGCTATATTACATATCGCGAACGCCAATATTGGTATCAGAAACATTAATAGACGCTTTCCATACTTCCTATGAAATTGTACATTTCTTTTTTATATATTTTAAAGTTTGTGCAAAACATATTTTGTGGTATAATTTAAAAAATAATATGATTTGATATTGTATTAATTTATTTTATATCTTAACAAAGGATACAATTAGTCGTGAACGATGTTAGTTCGAATATAGTTTTACTATCTGCCAATTGAACCAAAAGAGCGCTGCTGTCTTTTGTGGAAGAAAACTGTGGAAACATGGGTCGTATGCACGCACCTGGGTAATATAAATTAAATTATACAATAATTTATTATTATAAATCTTTTTAAAAGTCTTTTCCTTTATGTCTTTTTTTATTTTTCTTCCGCTGCGACATAAATTTTTACATATATTTCGCAAAAGTCGTAGAATAAACGTATTATTGCGAGCCACGTGTTGTTTATTTAAAATGTTAACAAATCAATCTGTTAAGTTATATTGTGAAAATTCTCACATATTTTAATCAAGATTTTATAGTTCTAGGTATAGAAATAATAAATAATTTGTTTCTTTTTAGAATGTTTTATTCTACACTTCAAACATAACCTCAAAACATTCATTCTGCTATTGTAACAGTTTATGTACCAGCTAAATTATTAGGTTTCAAAATTAAGTGAAAGCAGATCTTAATAGACAAAATTTATTTTGTTGTAGTAAGGGTATATCCCAGTCAGCGCTGCCATATAGACGCAGTGTCCCAACATGGCTAAAATTGACACCGGAGGACTGTAAGGACTTAATTTACAAGCTAGCTAAAAAGGGACACACACCATCGCAGATTGGTAAATATTTTTTGTCCATAATTACTATTTTAAATTAATAGTTCAAATTGATGTGAATAATAAGTAAAATTGTTAATAAAAACTAATAACAATTTTTAGGTGTAATATTGCGTGATTCTCATGGAGTGGCTCAAGTCCGTTTTCGTACTGGAAACAAGATTCTCAGGATTGTTAAAAGCATGGGTCTTGCTCCAGACTTGCCAGAGGATCTTTACTATTTGATTAAAAAAGCAGTGGCTATCAGGAAACATTTGGAGAGAAATAGGAAAGACAAAGACAGCAAATTTAGATTGATTCTTGTTGAGTCTAGAATTCACAGACTTGCTAGATACTACAAGTCGAAAGGAACACTTCCAGCTAACTGGAAATATGAGAGTTCTACTGCCAGTGCTCTCGTCGCTTAATTACTTTCTCATATTTCTTAATAAAATAAGAATTTAAATAACATTTGTTTTTATTACATTTCATTTCAAATCTTTACTCATCTTAACCAATTTCTTTTTAAAGGGTATTTACAAAAACCAGTTTGAGAGAAAGTAATGTAAGAATTAATTAATGTATCAAAAAAGTATATTGCTATTTAAATATTAGTTTTATCCAAGATATGTATTTCAATACTTTCTATTACAATAGAAAACTGAGGAATGGAAATAATAAAAAATACAAAAAATAGAATTTAATAATCAGAATTATAACTTTGTTATAAAAATTTATTTCATGACATCCATGCATGAGGAAGTTCATTAGCATATATCATAACTGCTATTGGTTTACTAGTATTTATTTATATAGTGTAATAACAGCGAAACGTCTAAGCGTTATATTGAGATGTCGGAGTTAGGTTAGAATGACGTATAAATTCTTAAGGTTTAGTTAGATTGATGCAAGGTCCGTTAAGGTCGGGTTGGGTCGAGAATAGATTAAATCGGTATTGGTATAGGTCGCAGTTAGGTTAGCAAAAATTTATTTAAAAATATGCATAACCTATAAATACGTCTTAACTGTACATATTCTTTCATATCGTACACCGTAATGCATAGCAATTAATGATAAATAATGATTACTTTAATTTGAAACAAGAAACGTGTTATGTTTGCATGAGCACATTCCTCAAACTCATTGGTTTGACTGTCCCAATTCTGACGTCAAGCCCGTGTAATGTGACCAGGGGTCCGAAAGGGGCCCGGTACCGCGCACGCGCGGTCTTCGTCCTCGACTTCTTTTGAGGACAGCGCATGCGTTCACCAAGATGGCGGTTAAGTTATCACTGTTCAGTGAGCAAGGCTCTTTCACAGCTGCGCCATATTAAAAAACTCTGAAATATCTCCTTAATTTTTTACTTGCAAAAAGCATTGTAATTCGCTACGAAAAATTGTTTATCTTCTTTGTTAATTTTATTAAGGTGAACTTGATTAGACTGCGTGTGTGAATTTAACGATTTCGGGAAGTGAATTATGGGTAACGGAGAAGACGCGAGTGCCTTTGACGTTTGCGAACCATATTGAAAGGCATTTGGAGAAGTTTCGTTGTCAAAGAAAGGTATGCTGATTATTCAAACGAAAAGATATACTTCTAATGACATTTGAAGAGGAACCTTTCATCTTGTAACAAGTAGTACTTAAAACATCGGTATTTGTCTCTATCTGCCATCGATTTGGTAACTTTAACGCTAGTTACACAAATGGTATTTCATTTTTTCAAAGTTAATTGTAAAAACTAAATGTACGCTTGAATCCTGTAACAATGATCCTAAAACATTTAACCTTCAGTAATCCTTAACTTAATTTTAACATGCTAAACTTATAATAATTAAAATTTAAATGATACCGAATGATTTTTTTTAAATATTTGTCAACTATACAAAGTTGTAAACATATGGAACTAGTTAGTTGATATCAGTGGATGTTTTTATTGTTTCAAAAATTGTTTGAAAGAATTTTTATTTTCTTTTGTTGCCTATTTCGCTAAGATGAAATATTTTCAGTTTAACGAAGTTCACGGAAGTCAGACATTTTTGAAATGTTATATTAACTTCCGAAAATTTTATAATTGTTTAATACACCGAAAAAAATTTCAGAAATTATGAAAGAACAGGAAAGTATAAATTTCTAAAAAATATAACATATTTTAATCGGTCAACCGAATAGTGTTATTTTTTGCTCAGATGTTTTAGAGCATTCAGCCATTAACAAAAGTGAAAGTTATACCTTTGATACGCGGATATCAGAGCGTTATTTTCATAATAATAATAGCACTAATAATATTTCTAACAATAATAATTCTAATAGTTACACGAATTTAACAATTGAAATATTATTTATTTAAACATGAATATATTTAAATAGCAAGTAGTTTAAATTTCAAAATAAATTTTTATTTTATTTGCATTCATATTTATGCATATTCATATTTATTTCTATACAATTATTCATTACCTATTTAATAAAATTAATTTCGACACAATGTATTCAAAACGTATAAAGTAACTTAAAATTCTTCAAGGTTAATTTTCATTTTCCCCAAATGTTTTTAACAAAAACAATTATTCTTACGTTTTTCTTTTCTATTTTTTACATTGATTATCATACCTCATATTTATTGTATAGTTACATTTAGTCTTTTAATTATAAAATATTTAAAGTACCACCAATCTTATCTATAAACTAATATTAAACTGAACTCTAAATACAGTATAAATAATTTTCAAATAATATAAAAAATATTAAAACCTACTCAATATATTTACATAATCTTTATTTAGATAGACGTTTCATAGAGTGGACGTTGGTCGAGAAGGGAGATTTCGACGCGTTAATAAGCGATGTCGCCAGAGGTATATACAGGGTGTCCCAATAATCAATATATGGTATTAACCCTTCACTTACAATTGCAGTCAATAAACTAAACAAAGAATATTCTTAATATTATAATTATATTTCATTATCAACACCTTTCTATGCAGAATGTTCTTCCATTCAGAAGAAAATAAGGTCACTGAAAACTTGGAAACCCTGACATGACCTTCACCTCACAACCTAACTTCCTTGCAAGCAACTAACTATAATAATTAACCATGGTGGAGTTAGATGGAATTCTCTGTATACTTAACAAAATGTACATGTATATCTATTCTTATAATTTGTTAATACAATAGTGAGTTAACAAGTTAAAAAGGTAAGTAACGTCAGTTCCAAACTCATACATGAACTACATTTATACTAATTTTCAGGTGAATTGACTAACAACATCTAATATTGATATATTGACTGAGATAAGAAGTCAATGAGGTGTATCATATGCACACTATAAAAGTGAAACACGTGTGAGAATGTTATATCCAGACATTTACATATATCCTAATATCCCTGGACCTTAATAGGCGCTAACATAACCAGACCTAAATATTCCTAAGGACCAAGATCCACCCTAGATCCAAATGTCGCTAGGTACTAATGTAATCAGATTGAAATATTCCTAGATGTAAATATTCGAAGTGTGATTCTATATTTATGATTTATTTTGTTAAAAAAGGAAACAGTTTCCGGTTGAAGCAGAATTATTGGGACACCCAGTATATAGTATATATGTGTGTATATGTGACTGCGTACTCGACTCGTGAGACATGTACGAACTTAAGGGAACACGCATTCTTATTCGATTCACGCACGCCTTTACAGCACGAGCATTCGTTGCTCGAAGCAGCGCGGAAAAACCGACACTGGCAACCGATACATTCTAAAAATGTTGAAAACCTCTCTCGACTCGACACGTAACGTTCTAAGATGGTGCGGCTGCATCGTTTGTCGGTATATACGGCTGCTTAAGCCGTATACTCGCATGCAACGCAATGGGAATTTATAAATACTTTTACCAAATATATTTGTCATGTTCCATATATCCTGCGTCTCACTATGAGGCGCGTAGGAATGTTCCGTACGAAAATAGCGTGCCTAGTAAGTACGTGGAGCAATTTAGCTCATTTTTTCTTTTTCGTTTCAACGATGAATAATAAACGATATGACGTTCATGCAAATCTTTTTTAGACAACACGGATAGTGCACATGCAACAATATTTTTCTCTTGTACATGCGATTGTATATAAACGAGTCGGATTTGGTAGCATTCTTTGGTAGTTTCTCTAATTCTTAGAATATTGGTTTTGGAATTTTGAAATTCCTGAAAATAATGCATCAACACTTTTTCTATGTCTAAGACAGTTTATCTCAGTTGCGTGGGACACCCTGTATAATGATTTTAAGAAGGCAGTTGCATATAAAAACGTATCAAAAGCAGGCGCCATGGAAAAAGGGTTTCGATTCCGCATAGAATTTCCCTGAAACTCTTTGGCTTTCACTTCTCTCCGAAGAATGCGAAGGCTGAGTGCTGCCAGACCCGTACCAACTGCCCCCTTCACCGGTTGCAGTACGTTTAGAAAATTTTTAAGAACGTGGCCACCACTCTTGGGCCACCTTTTCCCGTTCCTCGCGTACTGTTCCTCGAAGGTGAAAGACTTCGACTGTCTGGCTAATTATAATCACGGTTTAAGTTCTGTTTCCTCGAACTTTGACGAATACAACTTGCCAGAATAAGAAATATTCGCCAATAACACTTACGGCGTTTATAATATTTCAATATTTTCGTTCATTTCTTTTCGCAACTTCATTTATTTATTTTTGCAAATTACTTGCAACCTGTTCTGACAAGATTTTAGAATTTTGAAAATTTGGTACATGGAAGAATATAGTTCATGGTAAATCCACTAATGGAACATTTCTGTGGTACCCACTTTAATTTCCTGAGCTTAATTTGTCTAATATCCAGCTGCAGAACTAATGTACTGTGTATACTTTGAATTCTAACGATAATTCTTGAATTAATTATGGAAATAATTTTTTAATTTATCGCTAATTTAAATTCAACAGATGTATCCTAAGATAATCGTCGAAGTTCTGGTTACCGGTTTTCATTTGCTATTGCGTTTAATTTCAAATCGGATTCAAGATTGCTTGGTCATCGGGCTACGTGGTATTGCAGAAACTTAGCACAGTGAAAGTGTCGACTATTACCTTAAAAATTGAATTATTGCTAGATAGTAATCGTTACGTAATGGCAACAACTTTTGACTGTATGAATGTATCAGTCTTTTATTATAATTTTACCCAGTCATCGAGACTGCTTTATTTGAACATTTTTATAGAAACATATAAAATGATATTCAATAATATTTTTACTGCGTTTAATTCTGTATTATTTTGCGACAATTAATGTACTGGTTATTTGTTGAACAGAGTCTTTCGGTGAACCATGGTATCGAGACGGAAGATCCTGTCTCGATCGAGGGACAATCTCGTCGAATCTCAATACGAAGAACAAGAAGAGGAGGATGTATGGTACAATCTCGATAAACTTTACAAGGTACGAATTAAACAATTTTAAACGAATGTAAGGTAAACTATACTGAAATTCAAGAATGTATTAATCATTGGTATTTCCAACTTTAGGAAGGATTCATCAAAATTACATTAGTCATGCGGTTTACAGGAATCTTCGATTTCTTCTTACACAGTTGAGATAATTCTTTGTCTCTTATCTTAAGATAATTATTAATTTCACATTATATCACCACGGGTTGTTCTGTTTAGTATTACATTAATTGTCTATTACTATTATTGTATAGTTTATCTTAGTAATATTGGAATAATACAAAAGTATTTGCAGTGATATACTAAAGTTACTTCCTTTTATTTCAGGACCACATTCAAGAGGTATTAGACAAATGGAATCAAATAGACGATGAAATTTGGGCCAAGGTAATCGTTTTCGAAAGAAATCGAAGGGTAGCGAAAGCATATGCAAGAGCACCTGTTCTCACAATTAACGGATCCAATGATGGTTTCGATGGTTTTAGGTAAAACGAAAAAAAAACAAGATCTTTCAATTTTCAAGGATGTTTAAAACGGTATGAATTGATTATTATTTTGGTAAAATATAGGATAGGGTTGTGCGGTTTCGAAAATCCAATGAGGGACACGAAAACGGAGGAAGCCAAAAAGCACATAAATCAAGGTGTAAAGATCAAAATGGACGAACAGGGAAATATCTTAATAAAGAGGTTGTGTAAAAATAACGTTTACATTAAACCGACCAGTCAGGAAGACAACGCAATTGGAGCAGAAATTGCACGGAATTCTCAAGGAGCGTTAGAACACGAGAAACCGGGGAAAGTAAGTGTTTCGTGACTTACTTCATTTTAACTTGCACGATTTTATTTTCTTCTTCTCTTTTCGTAACAGTTTGCAAACATAACGATTCCCTTTCGTTACAATTTATTTTACTTCACTTCTTTGTTCTTTACAACAGGTATTTGATATGAATAAATTTCAAACGAACCTGTCACGAGAAACGCGAAGAGCATATCCTGACAGAAGAAGGCTGGAAATGCAGTGTTTGAGCGCTATCGTATTCGTCCGAACTGAACCAGATATTTTGCAATGTCCTGTTTGGGTTCTCATTGTAAATGTTGTTGGTTTGGATATGTTAAAGTCCAAGTTACCACCAGGTGTGAGCTTAAAAATAATCATCAACGCATTTACAGTTCATTGAATCGAACACCGGAAAAAATTTCATCCGTCAATAATACCATATATTGCGCATTTAGTGTTTAATATTCTATACGTTTGCCTATAAGTCATAAATGAACTAGTTTTAGCGTTACAAAGGCCGGTGGATATTAAGAATCGCCCTAGGATACCGATCCCTGACGAAGATCCGTACAGTGTAGCTGGAGTTTCGTCTTCGATTGGAGTATCTGAACAATTTCCTCAGGATCGAGAAGCCAGAGAACAGATTTACGCTCAGTCGACTACTTGTAGACCAAGAAGAGCCGAAAGACCACCGAAACTGCCACCAAGAGAGAATCTCTATGGACATGATATACCTAAAGTAATTTATATCATTTAATTATACTTGTCCCTCGAATCATATCAAATTGGTTAAGGTATAACGTATGAAATATTTGACCGTAGCCCGATTACGACGATATAGAGGATGATTATGCTAGGAAACCTGTTATAACAAACGAAGATAAAAGAAGGAATGACGACAAAAAGAAATACGGTATTATATTGATATAAACAGTGGATAATACAAGAAAGTATCTTTTTTAATTTACTATTCTTTCATAGATGATCCGTATTATTGCGGATTAAGAGCTCGTGTTCCTAACTTTGTGAAAATGGCGAAAAACAGCAAAGTGCCGTCAAGAGGATACGTTAGACCGCCTCAAGCACCTGGATACGCTGCCAGCGGATATGCAAGTAGCCAATCCTCTCAAATTTATGGCCATTTACCTGGAAACCGACCTCCTATTATGTATCATGCACGAAGTTTTGAAAGTGGACTTGGTACTACATTCTAATAAAAATTTAAGCTAATATTACATATGTATCATTATTTATTTTGAGCAGGGACTATTAGAGAATAGATTTTAACCTGTGATATAATGATAAGGTATTGATCATTTATAGCATGTTATTATTTAAATGAAATGAAATATCTCTTTGTTATAGACTCAGATAGCAGGAACGAATCACCATATAATCACATATATGGAAGATTTCCCGTACCGACCAGAGGCGTAATTCCTCCTCCTGCACCTAGAGCAATGTATATTGGAGAATGGGATTAAAAGTGAAAACTAACAAAAGAAGAAGTTAACGTTTAAATGAAGTAAACAGGAGGTTCAGCAGGAGAAAGAATTAAGGCGATATCATCAAATGCGTATATAACAAATGATAAGAAGACATAACCGAATGAAAAAGGAAAACAAACAGGAGTTTGTTTCCTTGAAGAAGAAAACAAGAGGATAAAGAAGAAGATACGTGTAAATTATAAGCACAATAAAATAAAGACTATATGTGCAACAAGATAATAATTAAGTATAGAAATACTAAAATGAAAGAGGAGAAAAAATAGAAAAAGGAAGAACTGTTCTTCCAATTGTACCTATAAACTGTATATTGTTAATGTACTACTTGAAATACTCAAATTTTTATTGCAATAAAATTGTAGAACAGTGCGTACTTTTATTTATAAACCTGTAAGGAAATATTAAATTTTCTAATTAAAAAGAGAATTTAAAGATATACGAAATAAACATAAATGTATAACTTGTATAAAATGTAGCAAAATTTGTAAAATACTTTAAGATTTGTACAGTATTAAGAAACGTATTTTAAAAAAGACTTAAAATTTCGAGTTGCTCTTCTTTTTATCACAGGCTATGCGAAAAATTCATTTATTTAATTGATTTCACAATTCTCTTTTTATTTCATTTAAAATATTGTCTACTCGTTCGATAAACCAGCTAATACACCGATCATTTTTTCCGCTAGGATTTTAGATTTTAACAAATTTATTACATGATCAATAACAGTTTTTTCATTTGTTTTCAAAATTTGTATAATCTCATCGATTGTAGAAATTTTTGCTATTTGAATCCAATATCCCTCAAGATATTTTGATAGCTCATCCATTATTTCTTCAGAGTCCTCTTCATCTTTTATTGCTGGAAGGGTCCAAAAAATTGTATATAATGCAAGAAAAAATAAAATTGAAATTACATTTATATATTTTAATTTTTGCATTAAAAAGATTTACCTGTGTTGATATTGTATATAATTTTTAAAACTGTACTATCTATATCATTGGTAGCATCTGCTGTTAAAAATCCTTTCCATCGAAAATCAAGAATCATTTCCGCGCACCTATGAATGCAGGAAGCCTTAGTTTCGTCTAGAGGAAAAAGATTCCATGGATCAATGAAACTTGTTAAAATCCTTCGTGGAATCTCTACTATCCTTGCAAGATTGTCTTCTTGTAAAATTGTTTGATGAATTTGATGCCCTTTCCGGAGATTAGAAAACAATTCCAACCAATCTTCAAGATATTTTAAGGTTGAAGCTGAATACTGTCCTTCATCTTGAGGAAGAACTTCTTCAAAAGATTCTAACATTCCTGCACATTTTACAAAGTTTTTATAAAATCAAATTAAAACAGCTGTTTTATTTTATATATAAGAATCAAATAATAAACTTATGAAAGAACAAAAGTTCCATACCTGGTAAAAAACTAGATGAATCAAACAATTCATCCAATAATGTTTTACCAGAAGGAAGGTCAATTTCTGCTGAAGAACGTAGAAAACTTGTTGTTGCTATTAAAAGTTCCTCTGCAATAACATAATTAATTGTGAATTAAGTTTATTTAATTATAAACATTTATACAATTGCAAAGAATAATTACCATTTGTGGAGCTTTTTAAGATGAAAGGAATTAGTTCCCTTAAAAAAGTTGAATTTCTTAAATTAACTCTCCACTTTGATTCAGGATTATTCTGAATATTCCAAAGTGCAGAACGCAAAAGTCGAAGAATTTGTACTAATGTGGCACTGTCTTCAGAAGAAAGATGACGAAGAATAGTTTCAAGAAGTTCTTCGTGTGCCCCCAATAATTCAAGCACTACTGGTTCACAAGTCATGTTTCCAAGTATTCCCAAAATTATTTCCTATAAATTGTACGAAGACATTACATTTATTAAATATTTTTTCTCCCGTAGTAAGAATTTTAAAACATGTTGTACCGTTAGTCTTGGTTCTTCAGAAGAATTCAAAGTAAACTCAGCTACTTTAAAAAAGTCATTTTCCGCAAGATATTCAACGATGTCCCTCTCTATGCTCATATTCCATAAAGTACACAAATCATTTTCTAATTTCATATTCCAGCCATCTTCATGAACCTTTAAAATATTTAATCTATCTTGATTGATACAATTTTTGATATGGACATATAACTGTTACTAGCCCATTGACTTACATTTGATATCGACAGCAAGACATTTATTATCCATTTGCTACTGTAAAGAGTATCACCTATAGAATCTCCTTTCAATGTTTCAATTTCACTTTCCTCAACTTGCTCCGTTTCCAATACCACACTTGGTTCCACTTTGTCATTTTCACTTTCTTGAACATCGCTTGTGCTTTCCATGACGAGATCAGTATTTTCTTCTAATAAATTAATACTGATTCTATAAATTAATAGCGATTTAAATAAAAATATATCTAGAGAAGTAATAATTTCATACAAGTTATCCTCAAGTGTTTAATTTGAAATATTTGACACTGCTTATTCCAGTAAACTACAACGAAACTTAACCTCCTTCGTTGACTGTTTGTACAAAATTAATTTTCACTTCATCATTGTTACAATATTTATAACAGTTTGTGTAACTTTCACTTGTATAACACTTTTATTCCAGTCTTTGTTACACATTGTAAATTTTATGCTGTAAAGACTCGGATATTTCAAAACTCAACTCGAACGATACAAAGACGTTTGCGCTGCATACGGGACTTCTTTTATCTTTATTAATAAATGTATCGTATCTATCATGTAGTCATATACAATTTAATGTTTAAATTTTTAATTATATATTTTATATTATATGGTTAAAAAGCGCAACTTGTGGAAATTGTAGAGCTTTCATGTTTCTAATTGACGAGGTTTTGAAAATATCGCGCGCGACGATCAATGAATACGTACGAAAACATAAATGATATTTTAAAAACGTGTAGCTAACACAAATAAACTTCCAAATAAATTTTACTTCATAAGTTGACCCAACAAAAACTTATGAATATATTATCTCTATTATAATTTATGTAGAAACGTAAATAACACTAATTTTTAAAATACATTTTTACAAATTATAAATATTTTTGTTATAATCTTTTGTATTTTCAAATATTTTTTATTTATTTTGCACGTTTGATTACACTAGGCACATCACGCTTATTAGTTCTGCTTATTTTTCGCTATTTCTTCACGTATTAATTTTGCTAGAACCGACAGCGCCTAGAAATACAAGAAAGAAATACAAATTATGTATATTTATTTTGAGTATTAAATTTAAAATCAATAGAAAAATTAAATAGAAAATGAAAAGAATTAACCTTGTCGATTTGTTCGGGAGTCGCGAAACTGTAACAAAGTCGTATATGTTGATCTGCTTTCAAGGTATCATAATTACATGCGTGACCAGGAACAAGAAATATTCCTTCGGAAATACATTTCTTCATCGCCAAATCCGACACATTTTCAATTCCATTAACTTTTATCCAAACAAACATTCCAGCATTTGGAACGCTCCATTTAACTAATCCTATACAGTTATAAAATTAATTACAGTACATGTTTCATTTTTATATCCTCATTCATTAAACAAAATACCTGTTAGATGTTTCTCAATTAAATTTAACATAATATCGCGTCTTTCACGATAAAATTTTTGAAGATCATTCAAATGATGCTGTAGCTTTTGCATGCCCCATGACTCTAACAATTTATACAACAGCATCTGTAAATAATTAATGAAATAATAAAGAAACAAGAAAAGATGAAGTAATGAAGAAACAAGAACGTTATTTAAATTAGAAAGTTATTCAAAGACCTGTGATAGAGATGAGGGATGTATACTAGTTGTTTCCATATGCATGATTAATTTTTTAATGAATTCTTTATGTGCTGTAACAACTCCTAGCCGCAAACCAGCACTGAGAATTTTACTAAAAGAATCTAAACGTATTACACGTCCACAATTATCCAGCTCAAAAAATGATGGAGGTGAATGATCAAGAAAATGAATGAAATAGTAAGGATCATCTTCGAGGATCAAAAAGTCATATGTTTGAGCTAATTCGCAAATCTGTTTCTTTCGGGATTCAGTCAGAACTGTTCCAGTCGGATTTGCTCCTGTTGGATTCACGTACAAAACCTATAAAAATAATGGCGATAAAATAATTCCGATGTGTACGTGCTATTTAATGCTATGATTTACCTTCGGCATTTTTTTTCCATTCAAAGATCTTTCTTTGCAAATTTGCATTATATTTTCTGGTATTAGTCCATTCTCATCCTGCGTTATTTCAATAAATTCTGGCATGAATGGTCGAAGCTGAAAGAAAAAGAAATTTAGAAAATTTAATTCAGTCTGCATTTAATAAAACGCACTTTGTTGAATTACGCGGGAACTACAAAAATTTGAATAGCACCATCTAGCAGACGGAGTTCATAGCTATTCTCCTCGTACCAGGATAGCATAGTGCGAAGAGGTATTATGTGAGGATCATTATCACTGGGAAATCACTAAAGAACTCTTAATGTAATGTAAATCAATACAACATCGAACATTGTACAGTATTGATTCGTAATAAGCAACAGTTTCGTGATTCGTAACAAGCAAATTTCTATCCCTCCTTCTTTATTTGAAGTCGGCCGCTGAGTGAGAGATCCGAGAAAAAGTGAGAGGTCCGTGAAACCACAGAAGTCATAAATTTTCACGGTTGACCGAACAGTGTAGTGGAAAGAGGACAGAACATGTATATTGTTTTCTCACTCTGATACATAGCGATACATAGCCATTCATGAAATTTTACTAATATTAAACAGAGGAAGCATGTATGGTCTGCCCTTGTCTAAAGAATAACATCGCTGCTCGACCGATTACTTTATAGTTTACCGCGACACCCAACCCCCTGTTTTTTGTACTCGGTCTCCGTCGTCGAGCTCGGGAACAAAGGCAAGCCGAATAGTATCCCTGATTCGTAACAAGCAACTGGCCAGTCCCGAGCGAGTTGCTTATTACGAATCAATACTGTAACTTTCCACAAATATCACATTCGTTCTTGTTTCTGCAATGTGGGATTTAATTTTTATTTGTATTCCTAGATGTCAAAATAGAGGTCCTGTGAACATCTCCTCGACTTTTATGTTATCCTGTTACACTATTTTTAGTTAGCGCTTTGCACCACTAGATGACGCCGTTCAACTTTTTTTGATTTCCCGCGAAATTTGATCAGGCGGGAAATTCAATTTGACAACTTGAGAATTATGTTCAGTTAAATGACTTTAAAGACATAAATGAGTTTAAGAAACATTTTGAAGAGGAAAGAAATTAATTTACCGCATTAAGAATTCCATCGTAAGTTGGCACTTGAACCATAACAGGATCTCCAATTTCCAACGTCATTTCGAAAACCTTACTACATCCTTCCATTGATCCTGACGTGAAAAGTACGTCCCAGTCATTTTGCACTGGTTTATGCCAATATTCTTGGAACTCTCGCATTTGTTTCAGTAATGGTATGTATCTTAATACAACAAATAAAAAAAATTCAGATTAATCGTACTTCGATAACGGTGTAATAAGTAATTAAACAACTGTAAAGATAAAAGAGCCGCACAAATGTAAACTTATATTATGTATCGTTTATAAACAGCTTTAATGGAAAATATTTGTTCTTTATCAAAGATTACCCTTGAGAGGGACCATACTGAAGTGACCAGGATAACTCATCGCCCACTAATCTGACCTTGGTGCCGTCTTTGTATGTTACTGCAATTTCTTCAAAAGGAAACGTCGCTGTATTTGGCATTCCATTAGAAAGAGATATTCCATTTTCGGTTTCCAGAAACTTTTTCGCTAAATTGAAAAGTTATTATTTTCTTGAATATTTTTATTTCTTACATTACACAAGAAATTATTGTTATGATTGTATAAGTTGCAAGTAACTTTGCTAAATTATACAAGGTTATTTTTAAAAAGGATTACAATTATTTCAAAGTTTAAATAACTACACTGCAATTTTGACTATTAAAGATTACGATATTAATAAAAAATTCATAGGATTACACGTTGATGCTTACCCAACTGACGAAGCATGCCTGACCTGCGTCTATTTGTGACGCTCGTTAAAAATTTCGTGAAATCCATTATTAATCCTTACTTAAATTTGAAATCGATTGTTAACATTCACTTGCACAAATTAAATTATTCAAGAGCTGTGTAATTTTTTTAATGCACTATGTAATTTTACATTACGAAAAATATTTTGTTAAACGGGATATTTTGAATTTGTTTAACTTGCTCTTTGATGTGTCTTCGATATGTTCGCGAACAAAGTTTCTGAACGACTGATTTGATTTGACTTTAATTTAAACAAAAGTTTCCGTGTTATCAGGACTACGGGTTATCGCACTCGGCTGATAAGAATTGTTGATTATAATTGCGTGCATTATAGGCAAAAATCGAACTAATCAGATGTTTAACGTATTCAGTTAAAATTGTTGAATAACTATTCTTACAAAAAGTAAACAAGTTAACAATTAATCATCTGAATAAGTAAAGTTTAAAAATTCTAAAGTCTAATACTCGTCACACGTGTTAAATTCGAAGAAAAACCTAAAGGACTGGAAGGCACGATAAAAGAGAATAATAGTAGGAAATAGTGAAAGTTTTATTGTTCGTACATCAGGAAAGATTTGTTCAAAACATTACGAAAGAATGGTGGAGCTTCATTTTTCGTGATCATGACCGTCATCATAATCATAATCACCTATTCCTTTTCTCTTATCGTTTTATAGTGTTTTTCTTTCGCTTCGTTCGTTTTATTCTAATTTACAGTTTCGATTGCTTTGAGTTTGTAGTTTCTCGTTTTCTCACCCTATCGTTACAGGTATAATTCTCTCAGTTACACTTTTACTAGTCGTTACACGTTTTTTCGCCGCTTTTGCTTCTTTTCACTCGTGTTATAATTACGGTGACAAGGATAATCACAACTTTTGATTATGATTGTCATTAATATACAGTAATTGAGCAACATAATGGAAACACTTGTTACAAGTAGATACATGTTTGTTTCATAATTCACCAATCTTCTTTGTTGTATTAGCTTAAGTTAAAAATGAAACAATAACAATTGCTAAGAAAATTCAATGAAAAGTAAAACATTGAAAAGTAAGATATTCTAGATATTTTTCAGTGTTTCCATTATTTTGTCCACTCTCTGCCGCTATACAGACATAGCATTTGATTTATGATTTTCCTTGATGAGATGATACTATCTAAAACCATAATGATGGAAGAAGATCCGGCGGAAAGGCACCGACAGAAGTTTCGCGTTGTAACGTGATTATTAAACGTTTAATCGGGTTCACGTTTATAACAATTTCGTTTTAGTTCGCACATTTAACAATTAACAAACAACATAAAGTAATAAATTAATATTGTAACTATACAGTCATTTAGAGTAACAATAAAAAGAAGAATCTGATCAATAAAGAATATACTATATTAGTTAAGAATATGCAACAACCGAAGTAAAACATGTAGAACTGAGAAGTACGAGATTATAAACGTGTCCCGATTATTGGAAAAATTGACAACACTATTAATATTTGGCTTTGATTTTCTAGTTTTCTATACACGTGTGCGTAAAGGTACGCTCATATACACACACGCAACATATGCACGCAGGCGTGCACAACACACATGTACCACGAGTCACATACATAGAGGATTTCTGCTTTTCAATTGGCAGTCATCAAAGCGTCATTAAGTAATTAAACATGAAAAAAAAAAACATAAAACTGAGACGAAACTTTAAATACTATGTGATGTCTGTTCTATATAAATAATCTTGGTTTAACTTGATATAAAAATTATTCTAACGAAATATGTAATTAAACTCCTTGTTTTATTGAAATTATTCGTCAACTACTTCGATCTAAAACCATTCGTTTAAATTGGAAAAAATAAGTTGACGAATTTCATAGGTTTTTGTTCCTTCAAGTTCCTCACTTGATTAATCTAGTTTTTATCTTTAATCGCGCGTATTATACGTACATATATATATACATATGCAATATTGAAAACAAAAAAACGAATAACGAGAAGTATTTTTCATTTCTTTGTTTTTTGTTTTTTTATTTATACACGCACAACTAGATCAACATCTTTTTTAAAAGTTTTGATTTTTTTTCCTGTCTAACGCGATATAAACGTGACGCGTTTTCACTCTTTTTCGAGTACGAAAAAAAGGAACCGAGTTCTTTCCTTTTACCATTTTATTTGTTATTTACAATACATATCTATGGTACGCTACCGTTTTCTTCTTTTTTTTACAACAGTTCGTTTAACGATTAATTAGTCTGTTAGTTTCTGTTTCTCTCTTTGTTTGCTCGTATCTTAAAAGCTACTATACAAATGTTTTGGCATTTCCTTTGGTTATTCCACTTTTATGGTTAACTATCTTTCATTCTTTCTTGTCAGTTCTCCTTTAGAAACTTGACACACGATACTATTATTTTCTGCTCGATGTTATTTTCCTTTAAACAAAAAAAAGAACAAAAAGTTGGAGCTAATTTGTCATGAACTTCTCTTCACCTACTTATTTGTTCATAAAATTTTCGGTATTTATTATTTCTTCTATTACTTTTTATATTTAATTACAGTTTTGTAATTATTCTCTCGCATTCCCATTTTTTTAATTGCTTAACAATCTTTTTGTCTTCAAGGTTCACTTTTTCTTTTCCATTCTGTAGGGTTCTTTTCTTTTTTTCATGCCCATGTCTTTCCTTTTTCCTTCCATCTTTACTTGCCCATTCTTTATTTATTGTTTCTTTTCTAGTTAAACCGATATCATGGACCATTATAAAAGTCAATCTTCGTTCCTTTTCCTTAGAGGAGATACTTTTGTGCGATTGCCAGCTATTCATGACATCATTTTCCCAATAAGTCTTCAAAGGATTAAAACAATGTTTCTTGCGACCAGATAGGTGGATTCGACGGTAATGGCGCTGGTGGTGGTCTATGTCTGAGCTCGATGGCCGGTGAACACGGTGGAGAACCGAGGCTACTCTGGCTGCTAGAGCTCGTAGATGCTGCCTGAGATCTGTTAACAGACCAATAAATAACATTTCTATTAACATCAGTTGCTTTTATGATCATAAAATATGTATGTAATTTGACAATAAAGTGGATGTTGAAACATAATATAAACTTTTTAATCTTTAAAGTTGTATCAACTTTATAGGTTATTAACTCCATTAGTTGTGTTGTGTATAAGGTAGAGTCCAGTTTATCAATTTCAATGGCTTTCTTGAAGACATATGAAGATCAGTATCATTGCTTTGCCTTTCAAAGAAAGATGAATTCAAAGCTTTAAGGCTTATTATTATAGTCCAAATAAGTACACCTCCACTTCTGCCAAAGATAATCACTCTGTCTCTTTGTATCACATATCAATTAGGAAAAATTTATAAAATACTGTACCCTGAAGTTTCAACAGCTGCGCTGATACTGTGGCAAGTTTGACATGATTTTCCTCCAGGCCGTCGTCTAGGAACACATCCAGCACAACCATCCCATTTCTCAATAATCTTCTTTTTCTTGGAAGGTACACGAAGAAATCGTCGACAACTGGGACCAGGTGTTTCAGAATCAGTTGAGAAACCAGACACCTCATCCTCTGTATCTAGACACTCTTCCTGCTCATCGGTCCTCAGGAAGACTGAGTCAGAACCCAGTGATCTTGAATGATCAAAGCTATAAATTTACACATGAAATATGTAAACATTTTAAACTATTAATTAGACCAGTTAGAAGATCTATTAACCTTGTATTCCCATTGAGTTTACACAAAAGCTAAACTAATTTATTGTGTTTATTATTAATCACCTTGAATCTGGTTCAGGAGGATCTACACTGCCCATGGAAGCCAATGGTGCTCTTTTACCAGCAGTTCCTGTGATCATCAATTCATTTGCATAAAGACCTGCTTCGCTTGTGCATGGAGAAAGTTCAGGGGTTGGCTGGATTACCTATCGAAGAGTTACAATATATAGGTTAATTGATAACATAATCATCTAACAATACTTCTACTGAAACCTCAGACCATCCATATATTGTATATTGCCAGAGTTCTCAACATTTTAGTATTATCATTGAATGTAGAGAACATTGAAATATTGACAATAAATATTGATAGTCTGAGATTTCTTTAGGACTTCTGAGTTGATGTCATTTACATTGTATAGTATATTGTTTACATTTCACAAATGTGATAGGTAAACTTCTTACTTGAATATCAATTGGATAATAAAGGTCCCAGGGTTCGTCGTGGGGAGAGTGTTTCGTCGAAAACGCAGGATGAAGCGGCAGACTTGGTACGGGCATCGCAGACCCTCTCCTCTCGAGGTAACTACTTCCAGTACTGCTACAAGTCACGGAACTGCATCTTCTCTGTTCTTCGGGAGGTGCCAAATTTGGTTGCTTCGTTGGCGCTGTTAATAGAGCCTCGTAACCACCTCCGACTGATGCGAAACGTGGGCCGATTCTTGGAGAATGAGATTGAGTCACCTTTAATAAAAATGTACACGTAGATATTAGTCGATATTCAAGATAATTTCAAAGTTTTGAGAACTGGAATCTCTAAACTGTAGGTGTACGTATATAATGTAATATCCGTCTGGAACCAACTTGCTAAAATCAATATTTGCAGAATTATCGAGGTGGTTTCAGCTGCTTACTCTAATTTGTGTAACTTTGGTATCAATTTAACTTTGATTATACATTTTACTTATGTTATATTTTATATGTAGGGTACCCAACTACCTAATGAAGCTACAATTCAGAAATGGTAAACGATAAAAGAAAATTTCTTCTATTCTAAATTTCTCTACTTGTAAGTTTCAAAATTTGCAAATTACAAAATGTTTACATTTCTAAAATTAAAACCTTCCAAATTCCTTAAAGTGAAAATTTGCAAGTTTGTAAACTTCAACTTTTATTTTTAGTTTGAAAAATGTAAAAGTAAAGAAATAAATGTTGTTTTCCATTTTAGAACATTTCATACAAGGGTGGTTGAAGAAGGAAGAACATGTGCAACTAGCCGAAAATGGAATCCCCTTAACAATAACTTGTTCCATTGGTAAATTGGATCTAACGTACGAACTAATAATCAATGGAGTGCAAAAAAGGATAAACTTGTTTTTTCACAAAGAGACTGACCTCAACACAAAGAGACCTTCTGGGACCCCTGTCTGGTCTAGGTGGTAATCTAGTAATGGCTTCGAGGGCGGCTGCGAGAGCTCTTTCCTCAGCTTCTGCTTCAGCTACCGCTGCGGCCGCTGCTGCGGTCAGTCTTGGATCATCCAACTGCTTGCTCGATTTACACCTATACCACATATACCCTCGTTTTACCCTTTTCCTTTATTTATACTCTTTTTATGTACATTGAGCAGTTTCTTTCATGTTTGTTATCTATACATTTACCAACATTAGTTTCATCAAAGATATTGGGACAATTCTTTTAACAATTGGAATATTAATAATTCCTTTTCAACATATTGGAGTGTTAATAATTCTTTCTCAGTATATTGAAATTTACATAAAAATGTAAATAAAATGTTAGTACCTTTCAGTGGGTTATCATAGTTTCTTTGGTTAATTTGTTAATAATGTTGTATTGTACATAACTGCCTTCTAGCTTAAGCAAAGAAACTTGCCTGCTTTTATAGACAAGCAGAAGAATCATAAGACCGAAAAAACCACCGAGAGTCGCTGCAATTCTGACTCCGGTCATAACATCGTAGGTTTTGTAAAATTCAATTTTGAGTTGTTCTCGTTCGCTGAGGGTCGGCGTCGCTTCCGGCAGGAACGTTGTCGAGTCCATCCTCCTCGTCGTTCCGTTGCTTACGTTTACGTTATTGCCCACGACACTCCCCATACCTAAACAGAATATATTCCTTGTCATTTTCAACTGTAAATTGAAACACTATGTATACAATGAGATTTGGGAACGAGTTCTGTACCATATAGACGAGGGTTGTAGGACGCATATATTTCATATTAGAAATTTTTTAATTTTCCAATCGTCCACGAACTCCTAAATTTTAGAATTCTCAAATCTCCAAATCTGAATTAATATATTAAAAAAAGTAATTTATCAATATAACAAAGGAAGTTTATGTTCTCGATGTTGAAATAAAATGGAGGAAAAGATGATTGATGCGAATTTGAAGAATCTTATTATTGAAGCGGAGAAAAATAATTGGGTCTACGTGGTAGAGATTCAAAAAGTCATAGAATGGCTATCGAATTCCAGTCATAATCAATAGCGTGGAACTTTCAAGGGGTGTCCTACAAAGAGCCACTCAATCGAGACTCGCTACCGCGAGAATGGAGAACACTTTGGGAATAAACTTTAAGTGAAAAAGCTAGACACAGTAATCGGAAATAAAATAGATATTCATTTGAAGAAAACTCTATTTTTATCGAAGTTCTCGACTCGCGAACTTGCTGATCAAATTGTTGCTTGTTTGAAGTTTGTACGGTGTTGAAAATTTCTCGTAAAAATATTCTTCAATGACAATTTCTAAACTCTTAGAAGTTGTTACAAATTTTTTACAAATATATTTACATGTATGAATTTATAAGTTAATGTTTATTTTTTATTTTGGTGAATGTATTTTTAGGACATTTTACAAAATTATTTATAATCAGATAAAGTTCATTACTAAACGGTTGACTCTTGATGAACATTCATTTCGTAAAAAGAAATTTCTGTATGTAAAAATTAGTTAAAGTGTCAAATGGTCCAGCAAATATTTTGGTACAGCCCAGCTGCACCAGCATTATACTCATAGGTTGTAGGTTCTGGATATTGATTTCAACCTAGAGAATCGATGTAGCCTGTCTTACGACGTCTCGATAAAACCCGTCACTGATAACACTTCACCATTCTGCACAGAAGCCTATTTGACCTACCTTACATTTTCAACATAAGACTGATTCTGATTGAACCAAATAACAGCGCATCCCATAGCAACGAGTCGACGCAAAAATGAAACACCTTATACACAGATAATTCAATAATACGAATGATAATTATGAAGTTGTGTTCTCACTTATAATTTTCTATTATTACCAGAATTTTCAAATTTAGAAACAAATTGTGTAGAAATTTTCGAATCAAAGTTCCCATAAAGCTGTTATTTATTTTTCTCGAAAATAAAAAGATTGAAGTAGAAATGAAAAAAATGTTCTCGTCAATAAATTCGTATTCCTCTTCACGATTAACGGAATGATTAATTAAATCAAGAAATCAATACGAAATAATTAAAGGAGAAGAGTAGGAGAACCATCGAATGATCAAATAGGCAAAAATTTCAGGAAGATTGCAATTTGAAGAGCTGGAAAATTCAAACGATTGAAAGAGAGGGAAAGAATGAATAGACAGGTTCTTTAGATGTTCAACGAAACGGAATTCCCAGTGAACTCGGTCGAAATTCCGAGATTTCGCTTAGGAAGCACTGAATAAGGGGGTTAATAGGTCGATTTAA
This sequence comes from Megachile ligniseca, assembly GCA_945859555.1. Taxonomy (NCBI): domain Eukaryota; kingdom Metazoa; phylum Arthropoda; class Insecta; order Hymenoptera; family Megachilidae; genus Megachile; species Megachile ligniseca. The sequence goes on from OX243784.1 coordinate 8,562,643, forward strand.
GCGAACGAGGACGACAACCTGTGGCTGGTGTGCGGTAACCCTGAAGGATTCTACCTTACCAAATCCTCCGAGAGCTTTAAAGGTATTTGCTGATAGTTTCAACAACAACCAACTTTATCTAATATCATCACCGCGTAAACGGTACGGGGGAAAAATATTCGATACATCGATTATTATATCACTTTTATATTCGTTACCATATATTTTCTAAATAATATTTCTACGTAACTTGCGCATCATACTTTTACTCATAATTCACTGGTGAATTCACTGATTTTGGGTTAGGTTTAAAATATATTAGTAGTAAAATGTTTTTGTGCAATCCTCTCAGCTTTCAAATTTCGGAATTTCTTAATTTTTTAATTTTGGAGTTTTGGGACTTTGAAATTTGTAAATTTTGGGAACTTTAATTAAAAAGTGTTATGAAATGTTGATTTAATTTTCAACGTATATTTTGGGAGTCTGTTTATGGAGCAAACAGGGGATGTTTACACCCCATGAAATTTTTCTCGCTACGCCCCTGGTCAAAGTTTCATGTCCCCGTGTCCTCATTTTGATTTCTGAAGAATTTTACGACTTCGCTATATCGCGGCGTTCGAGCGATATATGTCTAACTAATGAAAATTTCTAACAGGTAACTGCACTCTTTGAAGTACTTTAATAAAAGAACAATGTACGAAATAATAAAGTACTTTGATAAAAATTTCACTTTGATAATGATTGGTGCTATTAAGATGTTAAAGAAAAGAAATTGAATAAAAATCGAGGAGAAAATTGATTAAAATAGAGTGTTCAATCGTTGTCTGTTCGTCAGGAATTCTTTTGTAGCCATCAAACGCAAGTTCCAGTCATCAAAAGAGTAAATAGCAATGCTGAATTTCAGTAACGAGAGGAAATCTCTTCAGTCGCTTTTCTGTTAGACTCTTTCTTTTGTTTTAAGAGCATTCAAACTCGTTTCCCGTTAAATGCGTTGCAATTCCTTTTATTATAAAATCGATGCCCGCTATGTATATACTATGTGTAGGCTTTCGTTATCACGTGAGGTGAAACCTCCTTGAAATTTCTCAATTATTACATGATTGATTACGATATTCACCTTTAATATCTTAACGATTCGGTGAACAAAGTCCCTATTATAAATGCAATTACGCGAAGTTCTACTTTAACCTTCCTGCGTCATTATCTTGAAATTCGTAGGGTGGACTTTCTTTCTCTACGTCATACAGAATATCAGATTTTACGAAAAATTTCTTTCGTTTATTATGATCATTATTCACCTGTAAACTGTATTATATTTTACAGAATTGATCAACATTGTATGTAAAATTTTTATTTTTACATTTTCATTTAAACTATTTCGTAAAAATTTCTACATTTTCTGAAAATTTGCATATTTGAAAATAAGCATTAAAATAAAACAATTTCAAATGATCGCAATTAAATAACTAAATGTGAAACTAAAAAAAAAGGCCGACGTATTTCTGCTAAATTTCCAAGGAACGTCAAAGATAAATTGCGAGCACCCTCTGAATCAAATTACCCTTTGATACTACATTCACCCAGAAATATGAGTTCAACCCTAAAAGAGGAGAAACGGTGCCCTATGAAAAAATGATCATCGATAAAGTCGGCTGAACGCCCACGCGTATCATTTTCGTCGGTCGTAAAGATTAAATTAAGGGATGACAAGATGGTGACAATATACGAAATAAAACCGGGATGATCGGTCAAGTCGACGCCTCGATAACGAAGAGCGAGACAATTTGTAAATCAATTAAGATAAAAAAAAAAGGTCATCCTTTCTTTGGCGAGAGAGAAAAAGGGGTCGTGTAGGATGGGAATCGATATGGGGCAGGTAAACGGTCGAAGGTATTTCAGCTTGGTTGTAGAGAGGGTAGACGGAGAAGTTGTCGGGGTGGTTGAGCTGGCAGGGGAACCAGGTATCGATTCCAGGCTGCGAGAGGAGAAAGAACCCCTCCCTCTGCCCTCCTCTTGCCCAACTCCCTCTTTGCCCGTTGCTCCATGCCCTCTTCCCAGCCCACGCACTACGGGTCACCGGGTCAAAGCTCACGGCCGGCTCACTGTTGCTTCTGCCTTTTCTTCTCACTATTTCGACATTATATACTATGTTACGTACATTTCGGACGGACCGTCAATGTCGACATTTTATGATTAACTTTTAAGCGTCTTCAAATACGGATAATTTTTCAGGTATGATATTAGATGGGAAATGGAAAGTGAAACGTGGTACAATCATATAAAAGCACGTGAGCGGTATTAATTTGGACATTTTCAAATTTACATAGCTTTTGTTCCCTAATTGTTCGGGATATTATAATTCCCTAAATCCCCATAATTCCCTTTTCTTAACTTCCAAGCTTAAACCCCGAAATATCCATATTCCCAAATTCCCCAAAACTCCAAAAATTCTAAAAATCCCCAAATTTCCAAATCCCTCAACTTCTCCATTTCCATATCCCCTTCGCAAGTTACCAAACCGCAATTTTCAACGTTTCAAATTCGATAAAAAAAAAAATGACTAAATAATCGTTCGACGTAATGTAATGCATTAAAAGTGTCGATTTGAGCGTAAAACACGAAATTAATATCCGTCCAGTCTAACGACCGATGAATGAACGAATGAACAAAATTGTCGCCGCGTTATCGAGAAAATGAAATCGTTGCCGTTCTTTTGTGGTTCACATAAAAGTGTCCTAAACAATGTGGTTTCCGTATGAAAGGAATTCGTTGAAACGCTGCGATCGTGAATTAGTATAAAACGGTGGAAAGTTACGAGCGAATAAGAGACGGAAGAAAATAGGAGTCGTTATGGTTGAGAGAGATATACCGATGGTACTTGAAAAGCTCATACTTAGGGCTGATTGTTCTTCTGGTGATTGCATCCTTCTCGCTATCGCTCACCTCCTCTCTTTCCCTTTCGTCCCTCTGCCCCACCTTCTCTCTTCCCTTTTATATTTCGAATGTTCAATAACTGATATTTTAGGAACGTTTTCAATCTTCCACAATTGAAGAACAATGGCTAGTCGGGTCACCGGTTCTTCGAGGTATTCGTAATGAACAATATCTCATCGTTTTCATGATTTTCTACGTTCTTTGTGAACTCGATCAAAGCGAATGGACATCTGTTCAAAACTATTTTACACGATTCATTTCATCCTGTGAAGATTTTGAATGTTATCTACTCTTGAAAGGTTAACATTCATGAACGATATGTTTATTTTAATCTCGTATAAGATGCTAATACTATTACTAAATTATAGCTGAGTTCGCAAGTCACGCGAGCGCAATGAAATGGCCAACTCTGAGGTTTCGAAGAAGATTCAAACGAAACGGTTTCTGATCATTTTCAAATTCCGGAATGGTTCGAATCGAAGAAACCAATAAATAACGATGAATGATCGTAGAGGGCCGTTGTAGGGTGATCCTTGAATATTCGTTATCGTTTCGACAGGAGCCAGGCTCGAGCTCCAGGGACGACCGAACGTTTCTGGAGTGGTGTGCACTCGAGTATAATTAGATGTCCCAGTTTACACGGCATCTCATTATGGAATCCATTCTGCCAACCACAAAAGCTACGATACGTGCTTACATCGGCCACCTTCCGTTCTCCACCCACTCGATAATAAGCTCACCACCGTCTTATCGAAATTAACCATCTGCTTTGAAGCTCTTCTCCTGTGCTAAACGGCTGAAACTGCGATTTAGAGAGCGCACGAACCTGAGCATCCTTTTCATTCCTTCTTAATCCATTTTTTTTTATGCTCATCTTAGTCTGTTACGTATATACAAATTAAACCTGCTTGAACTAACGGTATCGTTGTCCTGAATCATACGATCATTGGTTAAAGAGTTATCTATTCATGTTTTCAATTATTTTGTCCAAAAAAGAGAAAGAAATTTGATGATACATTACACAAAACATATCTAAACAAAGAACACGTTTCACAAGGGATGAAAACTGGTGTAATTAGTAGTTCACACTTGACCCATTAAAAAACGTGTTCATTTGCTTGTTACGAGGACCATTGTGCACCGGGGGGTCATCAAAATAATCAGCTGCAATCAGTCGCGTTCGTCGGTGAGCTAAATTCGATTCATCGATAGGTCAGTAATTCTAATTAACATCGTTCATTATTTAAATCCACCGCCTCGTTATCGATTTCGTTTCATTGTCTCGACGTTCCCGAATTAAATTCAAATTTCGACGCGTGTTTCGTTAATTTTGATTAATCGCTTTTGTTAATTTCGTCAATAAAAAGATTGAGAGGACAAAAATATTTCGTGTGTAACTTCCTATCGATACAGTGCGAGGGATATCGATAACAAAAACGACATTTACAACGGTGTTAATTAACATGTAAAATGGTCTTATGTTAACACTTTCACGTGGATTTAAATACGTGCGAATTTTCGAATTATTACATTTCTTTTTAATTATTCAATTTTTATATTCTCAAACTGTAATTCTTAAATTTTCCAAATTTTTGAATTTGAGGATTCCTAAATTTTTTCATTTTTATACTCCCTGAATTCTTAAATTTCCAAATTCTCAAATTCCCTATATGTATTAGTAAATTTCCAAATTCCCAAATTCCCAAATTCCCCAAATTCCCCAAACTCTCGAACCCCCTAACATTGAAATTTTCGACACAGTTAATTCTCGAATATCGAAATGTCTAATAATAGTACGGAAACCGTCGTTTTCTCGAAAATCGAAATATCTCCTAGTAAAGCGAGCGTTCGTCGATGTACATTTTGTATTATCTACGAAGTGGGTACCGAAATACTTTCTTTTTGTTCGGCGAACTTGCTCGGCCATTATTCTCGACAGAATCTTTTAAAACTAGTACGGGCAAGTTTCGGTCTCGCAAGAAGTCAAAATAATTCTTTTTTTTTTTTTGCATAAACCGTTTAGCTATAACTATGGCACCGCAGTCTTAATACGAACCTTGAGCTACTTTTAAGCCTCGGTTTTTCGGTATCTCGCGAGTAAGAAAAAATGCAGGAAGCATTGAAATTCTTCCGTAAAAAGGGGTCTGTCCATAGGTCGACCTATATTAGGCTTGACCTTTGTCCTACCACGGCCTGCACATTTTCTTGTTCTTTCTCTTCTTTTTTAATCTCCTCTGTCCAATAAAATTCATTCTCCGATAAATTTCGTTCGTTGCAACGGGCACTATTAATTCGATAACGCGTGTTCGAGTATCGGCAGAGTTTAAATTTCATCTGGAAAACATTCCCGCTACTCGAAATATCCATCAAACTGACAGACGAGATAATAGCAGAACGCACGGTGTTGGTTTTAGCGTTAAATTCGTGGCCCGATAGTTGTTGCTATTTTACCTGACTACAAACGCGATTAAAATAATGGTTCGAAGAATCGAACGTTCAGCTAATCGAACTTCTACGATACATTGAGATGAATCCGACCCGAAGGCCGCAGTCTAAATTCGTCCCGTTGAATTTCAGCTCTTATTCCTCTCATGGATTCTACACGTAACCTTGTAACATTGGCATTACAGATTACCGTCTTTCTAAAGGGATATTTCCCCTTGGATATCTTCTACGTCACGTGTTCTGTTTCAATATTTTACTACGTTTCGTGTCCTACCAAAATGTCTACGTGTTTCTACCTTTCGATCATCTCCCGAGTGCTTCTACCAAAATTGCGCGAAATTTTCCGATCGGAAAAGCTCCAGACGTAAATAATAATATTTTAAGTTGTTTAAGCTTTCGCAAATATTTTCCGTGGAATTTGCAAATATAATTTTAAACGTCAAATTCTGGGGTATTTATTGTTCCGGTATATTGATATTTGGATTAGTTTCGATATCAGCGTTGAAATTAATACCGATTTTAAAAATTACTTCAACCACTGAAAAAATTGATACTTTGAATGCCTGAAGCTAAGCTGTAAAAAAGTTTCGACAGATATTTCCCTGGAAAATTCTCTCTCGCCATAAATACAGCGCAAAAAACAGAGCACTGTTATAAGAAAACAAGGTTTCGTAACGGCAGTATATTCTGCAGTCCGTTTCCGAAATTTCTTTGGTGATCTGGCGAGCATCAAGGTCCACGGCGTAAACAATTCGATTAGGTCAAGATTCACTTGACCGATTTTATCGCGCGAAAAAAAAATACTTTTATTTATTATCCTTCCCTATAGTCTGGCTCGTGTTTGGCCGAAATTTCCCATTCCACCATATTCTTCCTCCTCTTTCCTTGTTTCCTCTTAAATTAGAAATATCAAATTTAGAAATTCGATAATTTAGAAATATATCAGTAGGGATGTATCAGGTTTTCGGTCTGCCTAAATATTCAGCCTGTGAACCACGGCTGCATGTGCTTGCAATTAATCAAGGGAAGCTTACACCCGAGTAAGATGGCAATATACCGCTAGTAAATTCATAGTGTGCTGTACCGATGACGTCCATGGTATTCAAGGTGTTAATTGAAAGATTTACCTCTATCGATGGACGCAGGAATCGGCATCGATGCGACGAGAGAGCGGATATCAGTGGCAGTGATATCGTAGACTCGAACGAGCCTCCTTGTCGACTTCCTCCTCCTCCTCCTCCTCTTCTTCTTCCTCTTCTTCCTCGTCCTCCTCGTCTTCGTCTTCAGGACGAGGCACGGATCTAGTGGTCATCTCCGTCTTACCCACGGTCGCGAGTTCATCCTTACCACGCCCGATATCGCCTACCCTCCTCCAAAAACACAAATAAATTATCATCTTTCAACATACAATACAAAACTACAATCTTTCTTTTAATGAAAGTTACAAACAGAAATGTCCTTATCATATCCCTAGATCACTAGAGTCCAATGTCCGAGGATATGTACCGTATTCTATCCATAAAACCCTATACCCCTAAATATCGCTAGACCCCAATGTCTCTACACTAACACTATTAGAACCTATCCCCAAATTCAAATGACCCTAAACTCTAACACTAGATCGAAATATCTCTAGTTTTCAGTGTCCCCAGATTCTTATGTCCCCATATCTCAATATCCCTGAACCCTAATACCCCGATATCTCAAAACCCCTAGATCCCTATACCCTCATATCTCTAAGTTTCGATTGTTAAATAAATGGTACGTGTAAACTTTTGAACCGAACATACGTATGCTATGTATCACAATTCATATCGAGTTTTCTCCACGATTGTACATAAATAAGTGAACACCTTTCTGCGCAACATGGAAATACATGTATGCAAGTTTATTTTAAAGATAATATCTCATTGTTCTAACTCTCAAAACACGCGATTGTTTCTGTTTCAGTGAAGGGTTAGGAATTTCATGCATTTTATACGCTGATCAAATTCGCGACTAGAGACCGGATGTAAACGGTCGACATGCACAATTTTCATGGAAATTAATCATGCACCCTTATGCACCGTTCGAATTTTGATTATATTAATGTCCTCATAAAGTTACTAAACGTACGAAAAGTTTCGTGGAGAAATTTTTTTCCATCTCGAGACCTGATTTTTTCACCTAATATCTAGTTGCATTCGTATTGAATGTGTACATAAAGACACTACATTGTGGAATGTAAAATTTGCGGTGAACGGAGATTCAAAATAAAACTTTCTATTTATACGTCTCCGGAAGACGCGGGTGTAGTACTGCAACCTCACGAAGGGATATCAAGAATTTTCTAAATTCCTGACGCAGCTTCGAATCGCTCGAATGTCAGAAGTTTTCGAGGATTGTCACTGTATGCAACTCCTAAAGCATTACTCGAAATTATTCAGCTGGCGTAATTCTATGGAAACGCAAAAGTTTCCAACTTACCGGAGCGCGTATTTGGAAGCACCGTCAGACATCGAAGTTGAGGAATTTCTTAATTACCGAATTGAGAGATTTTCTCAGATGGAAATTACCCGGCACGATTTAATTTGCAGTCGAATCATTCGATACTCTTTTTTAGGGAAATTAGCAGACTTCGCAGTTTTCGTGAAATTTTATGCAAAATTTATTTATCCTTTTGCTATCGTTCATTATTAGGTTTCGTATGAAAGTAGTAATGGGTATAAACAAACATAGTTGATGCATTTAATTTAGAAATATGGAAACTTAGAGATTTTAAGATTTCCAAGTGTGGAGATTAGAAAATTTAGAAATGTAGAAACGTAGAAATATCAAATTATTTAATTTTCAAATCTAGTAAGTTAATAATTTGATAATTTTGGAAATTTGGTGAAATTATAAATTTGAAAGTTCGAAGATGTAGCGAATATTATGACTTGCATATTTGGTAAATTTGAGGATCTAAAAATTTTAGAAATCGAAAAGTGAAAAAAGTACATAAAATAGTTTTCGGCAAAGATTAAGCCTCGATCTTAAAATACCAATCACTACTCTAGCGTAACAAAGATCGTTTCGATTCATCGAATTAGCATGACTATCAGTTCACGGATAAAAAGGTGTAAAGGATAGGAGGTTTCCGTGGTTGTTTGATGAAGAGCTGGAGTGGATAATTGATAATAACCAACCGACAGGTTCCGATATTTATGGAGCACTCTTTGCGAGCTGCACGCACTTCCTGTATTTTTAACACCTACCGGTATCACTCGTTATCAATGCATATCACGTATTATATCGCCTATATATTACGACAAATCATGTTTAATACGTATTGGACAAAAGTAGTACAAAATTACAACTATTATTATTTATATTTATCATTTCCCTATTACATCGTATCGAACTGTTTCAAATTTGCAACATTATTTAAAGGAGAGTATAATTTTCCTCTCGTATACAAATGTTTAATTCCATTTATGTAAAACGATTCTGACGAACAAAAAAGTGGATTAAAAAATGTTTGAATAAAAATATGAATCGAGGTTGATCGATCGAAGTTTTCAATTTCGTGCGCAATTAGAATGTTTCTCGACAAAACAAAAACTGTTTGTCGATATGAATTTTACATTCTGTTGATTCGCCTGCATATTTTAGCAAAGTTATCGTGACAAAGGCGTAGTTTGCGCTAGTATATCGTTAATAAGAAGGACACCAGTAGTGCGCCGAGAACTGAATACTTCGTGCTCTGCGCTCTGCACTCTAGAGCACTCGAGAGGAGGCCAAGAGCCCTGAAAGGTATCACTGCTAATTTCTTTTAAAGAGAAACACGTCCTCGGTTCACCGAGGGTCTCTGCTTCTGATGTTGATAACATTTTCTGCTGGAACGCCTATTTTGATCTGGGTCTCGGTCTTGCTCTTGGCACGAACATCGCTTCTCGCTTATGTCTCGCTATCTTATTTATCTACCTATTTGATCGATGTATCTAATAAAGGTCCTCTCGATGCAAACCTTGCGGAATTATGGAGGACATCAGAAATCTCTGCAAAATTATAGAACTTCTTCGACATAGGAAGCGTGTTACTGAATTTTTAAGTGGGATTTTTGTGTAATCGTGGTGACTACTTTTTTGGAGGTTTAATAGGTGGACTTAGGGAAATTTCCAAATTCTCAAATTCCTCAAATTCCCCAGATTCCCAAACTCCCCCAATTCATAAGTTTCGAAATTCTCAAATTCCCTATATTCCTAAATTTTCAAATTCCCAAATTCCCCAAATCTCCTTAAATCCTAAAATCCCTAAAATCCCCAAATTCCTAAAATACACTAGATTCTAAAATTCCCAAATTAAAGAATTTTTTAATTTTTGGGGAATTAGATTCACCTAAGACTCTATCTTATTACGTCAATGCTCTCCACCCTCACTAACCGACCATTATCTCGAACTCGAAATTTTCCAATCGTTGGAAAACGATTATAAGAAGAACCTATTATTAGATTATTGTATATAAGATCCTCGATTGCGAAACATGAAATGTCTAACACGACCTGATCACATAAAAACACCTGTGTCGTATCAATTTGAAGCATTAAGCCTGACGAACAAAACCTTTCATCGTATCATTTGCACGTGTCTTGTTCCAAACGCAGTTTGCGATCTCTCACTTTTTCGCTGCTGTTATTCTTTCTCTTCGACTGTTACTATAAATAACCGTTACGAATATTTGCAAAGTGCGGCTATTACTTAAATAAAAAGTCTAGATTCGAATCAACCTCGTCGAGAGCGAAAAATTTTTATTTAATTTTAAATAACATTATTAATGTTCAATTTCGTATTCTGAATAATTACAATTTTCGCATTCGACGTAAAAATGGAAATAAAAGGAATTCAAACATTGTACTTAGTTAATGAATACGCCTAGGGAAGTTAATTTTGAAAATGGTATTGATGCGTTTTAAAACTCACCTCAAATTTCACGAGGTGCCTTTGGTCTTCATTATCGAGGAGGCAAGCGTCTCCGGATGTTTCTTCGTTTTCGACTTGGCCTTCTTAGGAACCTCCTTTAACGAACATTTCCGCGATGTTTGCATGTGCATATTACTCTTTTCTCAAACTATCCCGTTAATTTTCCCTCTCGATCACATCTCAATTGTCACCAAACTCTTTTACATCACTGGATCACTTTCCACGGTGATAATGTTACTCCCATCTTCCGAAACACTGCGGTTTTGCGTCTTTGATCTTCACTTATGCGATTCCTAAACTTCCGCTCAAATTAATCTCAGCTACAATACATTAAATATTACTCGACTCGTATGCTGACGGAAAGTTTCCAGCTACGAACACGACGAATACAGTTTACTCTGGCCATATTGCCACTGTTTAAATTGCCGCCTATCCTTTATAACTCCCGTGCATACTTTTACCGATAGTGTACGAAGATAGTACGAAGTAGTACGAAGATTCACGAAGATCCCCGAATATATCGAGGTGACTTGATGAACTTGCAAATTGAAGAATTAAAAAATTTGGAAATGTAGAAAATTGTTGAATTTGAGGATCAAAGACTTTGAAAAATTTATGGATTCACGAAGTTTAATAAATTTAGAAAATTTGGAGACTGAGTAATTTGGAAATTTGACGATTCAAGAATTTGAGAATGAATTAAAAAATTTAATAATGCAAAAATTTGGAGCATCAGAAATTTGAGGATGTGAAAATCTGTGCAATTGCTCTCCCGCAATTTTTCAGCGTTAGAGAATCATGTTTCGAACATGCATCGTTTTCATGTAGGCGCAAAAATTCGCGAGTCACGCTGGCGGCAGATTTTTGGCAATCAAGCACTGCATGGAACCGACGCCATTTATATTGCCAATTAGAAGAATTTTCCGCCTCTATAACCCTATCCGTGGCAATATAGCTAGATTACACTGTAACAAACCAGATACGTTTTAGTTTTATATCCATTACATTTGGACCGAAGTTGATTTAGATACTGTAGTTTATCACAGTCAACGAAATGAATTATTTTACAATTATGCAGAATTTTTAATAATTTGGTCAAAAAACCTACATAACAGACCAATGTCAAGTCACTTTTGACCCATAACTGATTTAGATTAATCTCTTGCAACGCTTATAATATGAGAAGAATAAATCGGTCAGAAAAATAACTAAGTGTTTTATAGATATGGTTAGAGAACGTTTGTTTATTTATACAATATACTCCACAAAGGAACATCATTTTATCTCATTCTATCGTGGACAGTTTACACATTTAATACTAAATACGACTGCTCTTTTTAAGACGCGGGTCAAACGCGACCCACTATCGGCTGAGTGAGGCTTAATTTTTAAAAACATGTTTTATGCGCTTTCAGAGACGCTTCTTTGTACAACATAGACACGTACAAAGAACACTCGAATTAAATTACTACTAAGAGTTTTGAGAAAAAGGATCGTGAAAGCCCTACCTCAATTAGAATGCACGTAATGAACTACCCGTTGGTAATTTCGACAATTTCATTTTTATAGCGCTGCTTTTTTGCGTGCAATATAATCCCGCAATTAAAAATTTCAGTGTCGTTTCACATTCTCATAATGTCGTCGACTTGATTATTAAATTTTACTGTTTATACGATCGAGAATTAATGTTAAGAACATTATCTCAATTAATAAGCGACGATATTTTTAAATATTAAAAATCTTTTTATAATTTATGAAATGGAAGTGTTCGATACCATATCGATACTTAACGATATATCGATAATATCTAGCTTTGAATCGATACCAAACGTATTGGAATAATACCAAGGTCAAAAGTAAGAATCGAACAGGTATCGATACCCTTTGATATCTACATTTTCGATAGTATCGATGCAATATTCCAACCAAAGATCTCTATCTAGATCTCTAGAGTCCAATGTCCGAGGATATGTCCCGTATCCTATCCATAAAACCCAATACCCCTAGATCCAAATATCGCTAGACCCCAATGTCCCTACGCTAATACTATTAGAACCTATCCCCAAATTCAAATGACCCTAAACTCTAACACTAGATCGAAATATCTCTAGATTTCAGTGTCCCCAGATTCTTATGTCCCCATATCTCATTATCCCTGAACCCTAATACCCCGATATCTCAAAACTCCTAGATCCCTATACCCTCATATCTCTAAGTTTCGATTGTTAAATAAATGGTACGTGCAAACTTTTGAACCGAACATACGTATGCTATGTATCACAATTCATATCGAGTTTTCTCCACGATTGTACATAAATAAGTGAACGCCTTTCTGCGCAACATGGAAATACATGTATGCAAGTTTATTTTAAAGATAATATCTCATTGTTCTAACTCTCAAAACACGCGATTGTTTCTGTTTCAGTGAAGGGTTACGAGGAATTTCATGCATTTAATACGTTGATCAAATTCGCGACTAGAGACCGGATGTAAACGGTCGACATGTACAATTTTCATGGAAATTAATCGTGTTTAACCATTGTGCACCGATCGAATTTTGATTATATTAATGACCTCATACATCACGGTTATAGCCACATAATATTTTACCCCGTGAATGCCTCCAGTTCTTTCAACGAAAGTTATTAAATGTACAAAAAGTCTCGTGGAGATATTAATCTTTTTTCCATCTCGAGCTCTAACCCGAAACACGCATGTTGTGTGGGTATTAACATTATTCTTTCGTCTTATATCAAGTTGTATTCGTGCAACATGTGCATATGAGGTTAAAAAGTAACATGAATATTGCTATGTGTAATATTTCAGTAACATTTAGTAGTTTGTTATGCGCGTATTCCACTTCGATAATCAATAACTCAAAAAAATCGCGACCATATGTCATATGGAGATAGGATGAATCAAGCGATCTTCGACCTTGGATGAACATTTCAATTTTTGTGGTCACACACTTCTAAAAACACCCTAATGGTATCTATAGTGTTGAATACATATACATATATAAATTTCGCATATTATGTATTTTTTGTATATAAATATTTTAATTAGATCTGGTACAAAAGAAAGAGTTACTTTTAACCACATAGTAACTGAAGTCACTCAATATTTTCTAAAAAGATTGAAGATTAAATAGCTGAATAATCCAACACTATGATTCTAGCCTACATTTCAACATTTATAGGATATGTCTGTTGGACAATTGTTGATTTAATTATGTATAGGTTACAATCTTATTTCAATTATTACCTTCACATTATATCTCACTGAAATAATCACTTTAATGTTTATTCAGTATTCATAACATGTTGAAGAATTCATTGTTTACTAAGATATTGTTTTAATTATAACGTTTAAATACATACGTGTTCTAGTGATATTTCAAACAAACTCAAATCTATTATTTATTACCTGGTCTTCTTGTCATAAACTGATAAATTTACAACAAATATTATTTAATATGTACATACATTATGTATGTAATCATGTATACGCACACTTACATTTTACATGTATATACGTACCTTTCAGTACATGTATATCAATAAACATTTGTTCGCAATGATGTTTCGCACAATCACAAATGAAATCACGCACAAGAATATTATAAGCGAAGAAACAGATTGGATGACAGAAAAAGAGAAAAAAAAGAATAAACACTCACATCCTCCGTTTTTACGGCACGAGCTCGCGCGGCCGACTGAAACGTCAGGAGGCATGCGTTACCCTGACGGCTGGCTTTCCCCCACTCCTTCACTTCCCCCATTAAACGGGCTCATCCCCACTGAAATGGCAAGAAGATGTATGTTTGAAATACTAAAAATAGATTTATAAATGAACTAACTATATATAAATGATTATTACTGAATGATCAAAATATTATAATAATTTTATCTCTATTTATATTAAAATAAATATGAACAACTATTTATATAAAAATGAAAGTAGAAATAGTGATTATCAGACTATACAGGGTTGTGTATTCAAATATTACTAAAATGAAACATTAAAATTGTGTGCATTTTTATTAATATTTTGTACTTTTTTCTATATAAAATATTCTTTTACTTACAATACATATGTACATTATTGTACTTTTATGGTTAATTATCATTTATTTATATTATCAAAGACTCTTGTTAATGCATTCATCATTAATAAATTAATACTATAAAAATACTCATGGATTGTTATACTCTAAGTTTCTTATTTTATTTCAAATTAACATTTGTTAATTTTCATGTTGTAAATTATAAGAAAGTTAAGTACTCTTTAAATTGTATAAATAGTTTTTTTTCAAATTGAAATACAAAGTATTAATTTTAATTAATAAAATTGCTTAATAATATTCTATCTGTAAATCATCCTTTGACGAATAAAAATAAATAAATGAATAGAGTAACTTGCCTTGGACTATTTTAAAATTGTATATAAACATTTGAACCTGTCACTTGACATTTATTGTCCATCGCCATTTTATATACAAACATTATTATAGTGATGAAGAAACCTTTCGAACAACCAGTTTTCGTTCATTCTACGCATGTTAATTATGATTGGTCCTTTAATAACGACGATTATAATGCCAACCTATATACCTGGTGATTTTTTATTCCATATGTATGTTTCCTATATTACTTTCCAATCCATTCGTATATTATTGTCTACTATATATATGTAATGAATGTATAGTGAGATTGGTGAGGAGTTTTTTGAGCTTAGTTGACTGCGCGAAAAAAGATCGTTCTTTCATGAAATTAAGTACAAATAGGGTTCGGCTTGTTATTCTACAAAGTATATCCTCTTTCAACTTTGTAATTACAGTTGATACAAATTTGAAAAATGTAATTAAAATCATATGTAAAAATAAAAAATAATGTTTCTTTTTAATTGAACATAACCTTATTTTCAAAACACCTGTTATAACCGTTACGCGAATCTCATTACGCGAATCTCATTATTTGTGTGAAATCAGAAATGTAAATATTGTATATAAAACTTAAAAGCGATCTGAATATTATAAAAACATATGTGAATACAAATTACTACATGTTACTAATAATGAAAAGTTTTATTTTTCCTGTAATTGAAAAACTCCCATCATATTCATTAATATTTGAAAGAAATGACTATATAAGAATGCTAAATTTACAAATACAAGATGAATGAAGAATTGTTTAAACAATTAAAAACCAAATTAAACTTGGAACATTATTCAATGAATGATGAATGGTTAAGAGATTGTTCAGAATTCTATATAAGCCAGCATGAAAATGTAAATAATAGTTTGAAATTTATATTTAATTTAAAAACTTAAAATCAATAATTTTGTCTTTCATATAATTAAATTCAGTTTTATTATTAGCCAAGCTTCAAAGAAATTTTACAATTTGTAAAAGTACAGTGGCAGCTTAGTGATTTACGAGAAATTAATAATGAAAATGGAAGTCTTCCACCTAATATTTCACAACATAAATTCATTGTTTTATCTGAAAATTATATTCTCCAGGTATGCATATTCTTATTAAATTACTTTTAAAATTACCAAAGCCTTTGTTAAAAATAAATCTTTAATTTCTTTGGTCTGAGAGTATAATTGAAGTTAACTTGTTTAACAGTTACTAATTCATATGAATCTGATTTAGGTTGAACAAATGTATGACATTGCAACATCAAAATATAAACAGTTGGAACAAATAAGGAATACCCATATTGCAGAAACTGAACCATCTGAATCAGAGAAATTTGATAAGTGGCAACCACCCAAAAAGAGAATGATACAATTACGATTAACCGATGGAGTACAAGATATAATTGGAATAGAGTATAATTACATATCATGGTTCAATGTATGATAAATGTACACTAAAATAAAAATTTAAAACTTTTGTATAAAATTTATATAAAATTATATTTAAAAACTAGCAGGCAATCTTAATTGTATCTTATTATAAAGTTAAAAAAATGTTTTAAGAATATTAATGTCTCTTTTTTTTCTAGGATGTGTTACTTCCAGGGTACAAAATTAGGATAATAGGGCCAGTGAATTGTCGTAAAGGTGTTTTATTGTTAGAACCAGGAAAATGTCAAGGAATTGGTGGGGAAGTAGACAGTTTATTAATTCCTAATGCTCTGGAAAATGTCTTAGCTAGAGCTTTGTAAGTATAACTTAAAAAATATTATTAAAATTTAAGTGGAACAAAATAAACTAATAAAATATTAAAAATAATTTTCAATATATATTCTGTTTTGTACAGGAATTTGAAAGAAAATCCAGATCCTTATAATGACAATGAATCAAAGCCAAATGTTATCAGATCTGAAGAACAAAAAATAGATGATAGTTTTTTTGAAGAAGATTTTGAAATAAATTTAGAGGAAGTTTCTATAATTGAATCTTCACACAAGAAGGACAATGGACAATTTAGCACTAACACAGTTAAAACAGAAATTAAAACAGAGATTAAACGAGAAAATGTTATATCTTATAGTATTGATACCAAATTTATAGATAAGCAAACTTGTGAAGAAAAACAAATCTTGGATGATGATGATTACTTCTTAGAAATGGTTTATGGTTTATTGTCATATTACTTTAACATTTAATTTTTAAACGTAATTAACTTTTTAATCCAAATTTTAGGTCGATGAAACGCAACTTTTAGAATCTCAAGTGAAGCAAGAGAATGTTATAACTTCTTTAAGAGCTTTGCCTACAGAAGAAGATGATGACATTATAATAATTGATGAAACAGATATAGTTGAAGATATTTCTATGCCATCAAACCGTGAACAATTTGAGCATACTTCCAAAAATGAAAAACAAATTTCACATTTAAATTTTGAATGGCTAACTAGTAAAAAAGATTCATCTATTTCTACTGTACAGTCTACAGTAAGAAAAACTCGACGAGAATCTTTGGTAATTGGAGGAAAGAGAACTGTGAGTCATTAAAGAACTAAATTGATTTTATCAAATAATTAGAAATATCAATCATTAATAAGTGAAATTTTTTAGATTCCAATATCTTCTCCTGAAACAAAAGTCTCAAAAAAAGGAAAAATGGAAAGACCAATCACAGAATTTATAAAACCACAAATATTAGATACACCAAATATTTGTGATTTTATCCATGACATAAATCATGAAGTAATAACAAAAACAACTTTTAAAACAATTCGAGGACATATTGAAATTTTGGGGAAATTGGCAAAAAAAGAATCATTGTGGAATTTAGAATGTACAGTAGGAGATGGTACTGGAACAATAGAAGTATCTTTCTCAAATAAAGTAGGTTAATTATACAGTAATATTAGAATTTAGTTAGATTCAGTTGTTAAGCTTCTTCTACTTCTCTTTTTAAAACTGTTTCATGTTTTTTATGTCACATTTTATTTTACCATATTCTACTACATGTTTCTATTACATGTTTATAATAAGCGAATATTAAACATCTATTTTAAATTATCAACGTGAAATAACTAAATTTACATAATTGCAGGTTTTGGAAGAAATGTTAGGTTTTAGTGTCCAGGAATTTTCAGCAAAAAAAAAATTGAAGAAAAATCCAGAGATTGAACAACAACTTAGAACGGTATTTAAATTAAATTTTTAATAAATTTGATAGTATTGAAATTTTTGTTTCGTGAAAATAAGATAAAATATAAATGTTTCAGAGTTTCCGCAGTGCGGAACATAAAATAAAAACTTTGGATGCCCTTTTAGAATTAGAATTAAATATAAATGAAAAACCCATAGTAATTAAAATTACTGATTTGACTCAGGAACAGAAAGAAATAATAGATAAGAAACTAAAAAACTTTTTGCTTAAAAAATAAATCAAATTATAATTTATTTTATTAGATATAACTATAATTTTTGTAATAAATGTAAGAGAAATGTGATAAATGTTTTTTTATTAAATTTTTCAAATACAATGGAAAAATATAATAAATAATTTCATATTGTTTGTATAATTTCCTATGTACAGATTTCAAACATTTATTTACAGTTAAATAATTATAATTTGAAACCTGAATGAATAGCTACTATTCCACAAGTTAAATTTTCATATGTTACATTTCTAAAACCTGCTTCTGCAATCATTTCCTAAAATAATTGATAGTAATATTTAATTATTAAATATATTGTTTGCACAGTGTTATAAAATTTACTTCAGTGTATCACATTATTCACCTTAAAATCTTCTTGTTTAGGAAATTTCCTAATACTTTCAACAAGATATTGGTAAGCTTGCCATTCTCCTGCTATAAGTGTACCCAATACTGGTATTACTTGAAATGAATATTGATCATAAAACCTATACAAAAATATTTTCTTGTATATTGCTATTAAGGATACTACCCTTTATATAAATACTTTGATTTAATTGGAAGATCAAATCATTACCATCTGAAGATATCATTATCTACATGACTAAATTCTAAACACATGAAGCGACCACCTGGAGTAAGAACCCGATATGCTTCAGCAAGAACCTAAATGGTTTTTCTTTTATAAACACTTAAAAAAGTTTTCATAAACTTCAGCAATCAACTTCAACATAATGTAACAAAATTTAATTTACCTTATCAATATGAGTTACATTTCTTATTCCAAATGCTATTGTATAAGCTGTATATAAGTCATTGTCAAAAGGAAGTTCTTCTGCATTACATTCCTGCCAATTAATTTCAATATTATGTTGATCTAACCAGCCCTGTTTTTCTGCTCTAACTTTTCCAACCTTTAACATATTCTTATTTATATCACAGACTGTTACAGAACTTTTTAAGTCTTGAGGATTAGGAGTATTCTTCAAATAATTTAAATATCGAAAAGTTATATCTCCTGTACCACCAGCTGAATCTAATAATTTACTCCCATGAGTTGGTCCAAGTCTTTGAATAAATATATCTTTCCAAATACGATGAATTCCTAAACTCATTGCATCATTCATTTGATCATAGGAATCTGCTACATTTTCAAACACTGTGTATACTAAAAAATTTAATTTACAACATTTATTTAATTTCACTTTATTATAAACAATTTTATCAAAACGAAATGAAATAAAAAATAAATTATAATACTAATTCTCTGATAAGCTAACTTTTTATAAGATAAAGATATACGTTTAAAAATATAATATGTACTTCAGCTTCAAGTACATTGTACATGAACATTTAAAGAAATTATATCATTATTCTATGGTTTTAATATATTTTATAAAAATATAAATACTACTTAAGTAAATCATATTATAAAGCACACCTTCTTTCACTTTATCAGCTTCTTTAACAGTTTTATAACCAAAATGAGTAGTTTTTTCATTATCATTAACTGTAGTTGCTTCTGAGAAGTATTTTTCTGATAGGGAGGTTATTTTCTTACTTCTCATTAAGTTTAAGAGATATCTCCTTCTTGCAATCATTTTCAATTATTTTTGACAGAGCTTATTTTAATGAAAACACACTACTAAGGAGAGATCAGTATTCCCTACTGTTTTTCGTCTGCATTTTTTAGGTTATCTTTATATTATAATCATTTATGTATTTTTAAACTTGCAATCGGCTTCGTGAAAATGATCAATCAACAACAAGTTTTCAATCGTTCTGCGCACGTTAACTTTCACAACCAGTAGTAACGCAGGGTAAGGCGTATACGTTTTTTACGATTACAACACTTAGCGTGTATATACTGTGACTTTTTATATAGAATACTCTCATGCCTTCCCACGTCACCACTCTTTTTCTTTATTTAAATATTTTTGTTCACTATGTATATGACAGGTAGGAAGCTTGGGAAAGAAACAAAAGTGGCAAGGAAAATTTCCGTACCGCGCAAAGATAGAAAACTAAATATTCATCTTGTAAAATAAATATAATTAAAAAATTTGTCTGTGTATAAACTATTTCTTAAATAATTAAAAAATGTTTATAGCTAATATTAGTCAATTATGTGTTTAAAAATATAATTACATTTTCCTTGAAAGCAAAATATTTTATCGTAATTAGTTGTTGTACTGATTACTAGTGCGATGATTTCGAATATTCCATATCTTAATACGTAAAATCGATAGTTTACTTTCCGTTGTTGGAGAACCTGCGTAATACCTGTTGATTTTTCCTCAAAACGTTGCAAGAAATTTTCAGGTAATGTGGCAAATTTCATATGTTACGATCAATCAAGTAATACTTATATATTATTTCTTTCAATTAAAGTGATAAGTGCTTTATTTGTTTCAATTAAATGTTATTAACATCTTGTTTATTTAACCTGATACTTGAAACGTCATTATAGGCGTTAAGATCTTATAACACTTGTTGAACTTATTCTTAGAACAAGTTTTTAGATATAAGTCTAACATACATAACAAGTATTTTTACAATATTTACATTTGTTTTAATACATACGTTTTTATACTTGATTATAAGGAAAAGAAAGCTAGATATAAAGTATGATTAATTAACAAGACTATTTTAATTGAAATAATTTTTGAATAATATATTATCTAATATATTTATTCATGTAGTTGTGTATTTATTAATATATGCACTAACACATATTTAAATATTCAAAACAAACAGGAAAGGAAAGTAAGTAAATGCTACCATATGTTAAATATTCTATATAGTATTTTTTGAATAAATGTATTAAATTTATTACACATATAATATATTTTACATTTGCTTACAAATTTTTGTGAATTAATTTTCTATTATTTTCCATTATTACTCTGTTTATTAATTTTTTCACTTTTTATTATTAACTTAATACTTTGTACTTATTAAAGGTCAAGGACTATATTAAAGTGAATATAAATTCAAAATGTTTACATGATATTTTAAATATACATATGCTGAATCATTTTTTAATAAAATTATGTCATCAAATTTTCCTTACGAGTATCAAATATGTTTAGGTATGTTATTTTGTCTTTTATTTCTTAATGTTAAATATAATGGTAAATCAAAACTTATTAATTCAAATGGTTTTATATGTACGTATTATATAAAACAGTTGAGTTTATGATAATTTCATTTTTTTCTAATCCTATATTTAATTATATTTTGATGTTTGGTATTATAGTTTAATAAAGTAAAGTTCAATAAGTTTAATAAAGTAATCAACAATATAATTTTCAGACATGGAGCAAATTGGAGAACCACATCAATCTTTAGAGGGTTTTAAACCATTAATGATTGCAATGGAAGTTATTGGAGCAACCCTTGTAATTTTGGTTGCAATTTGGTGTAACAGTTTTAGAGGAGGTTTTGCTTGGAGATCTAATCCAGCACTAGAATTCAATTGGCATCCTTTGTTAATGACTATTGGATTTGTTTTCTTATATGCCAATGGTATATTTAACAGTTTGACTTTTATTATAATTTTGATCAATATTATTTTCTTAGTTTTTTGTTATTGATTTCAATTTTTTTAGGTATGTTAATATACAGAACACAAAGAAATGCTAGAAAACGGCGACTAAAGCTAATTCATTCTGGTATAATGTTATTCACTGTTATATTGGTAGTAATAGCTCTTGTGGCTGTATTTGATAGCCATAACTTAAATGCAAAGCCAATTCCAAATATGTATAGTCTTCATAGTTGGATTGGACTTACTACGGTCATTTTATTTTGCTGCCAGGTAAATACATATATTTAATTTTGTTTCATAAAGTTAATATATTTATGTATCTCAATATTTCAGTGGTTAGCTGGATTTGTCTCTTTCCTTTACCCAGGACTGCAAGTTCCATTAAGAATCTCCTACATGCCTATTCATGTATACTTTGGCGTTGCTGGATTTGTTGGTGTGATTGCTTCTTGTCTTCTAGGACTCAATGAAAAAGCAATTTTCGTTCTACAGTGAGTAAATATTTTGTATTTGTAACTTTATATTTATTTATATTACTGGTATATCATTCAATATAGTTATTGTAATGTAATGTTCAATTTTAGAGACAAGTACTCAATGCTTGTAAATGAAGCAGTATTAATTAATGTAATTGGACTGTTATTAATTCTTTTTGGTGGAGTATCTATCTATCTTGTATCACAAGAACGTTACAAACGTTTCCCCAGACCTGAAGATGAATCACTAGTCAGTGGTAGTAGTCAGTAAATATAAATAAATATTTACAATTTTCTGTGATGTGCAGGCAAAGTCCAGGTTAACTCAAATACTATGTGTGCAAATTTTTCAATTTTTGTATTGTAATTGTTTCCAACTGTTTTCATTTAATTTCTGTACTCAGTTTTAATCAATGAATTTTATGCTTTTTATGGATTACATTAAACAATATGTATGAACCATATGTATATTAAAATTCATGTATATTAAAAATTGTAACAAATCAAAGTAAAATATCATATAAAGTAAACTATAATAATTGTAAAGGATAAAAGCTTAAAGTTCAATCAGATCTGTACTTTTACTATAATAATAATGGTGCTATGATTGACATTTTAGTTAAAATAATGATATTACTTTTTTTTTTTTCAATACAAAGTATCCTTTGTATTTTTTCTTTCTATAGCATTCTTTATGTTACAATTATAAAATTATCTGGTTACTGAATGTAATGTAAAATGTCAAACATGTTATTCTATTTTAATGTTTACGTATAAATTTATATATATATATAAACATGTGTGTGATATCTAAACTATATATTATAATATACTTTCTGTTAAAATTGTGTATTTTACAAATATACTTAAATCCCAACTTTCACGGAATATTGTGCATATATATTTTATTTCACAGGAAAATATAGTATAGATTCAATTTCTGTTCTAATTGCGCAGGTTTACTTTAATTATTTATAACCAGGAGGTGAAACACATGCGCTCAACGTAATTTATGGGAATGAACATACGTATCCAGCGATCTTTTATTTAGTATACTCCGCTATATTATTAATTCCTTTCGCTGTTCATATATTTTTGTACACCGTGTACATGACCATGAAGTGAGAAGTGTATTGTAGATTGACATCATACTAGTTGTGAATAGTCTTCTGAAATTAGCCGAGATGCGCGGAAGACTACAGTTCTCTCGCGAAACGAAGAATATACCTTTTCCAAAGAGTAGATATACTCTGTGCCTTTTCTATTTTTATATTTTTAGGTGTGTATATATATGTACATATATGCATTGGTGCACTATATTGCATTGGGCGTAGTAATAAAAGCAGTAAGCAACCGTCGAGGACTAGCGTCCTCAAGCGACTATCTCGACGAACATTATACGTTCAATGGTTAATCAAATTCCTGTCCCTCAAGCAAAATATGAACTGTTAACTGACGTTAGACAGTGAGTTGCATTATTTTACTTTCTTAGTAATTACACCTGCACTAATTATATGATTGTTAAATATGTTTTCACGTATTACTGCATCTTCATTTATCTTTTATAATGTGTATTATGTATTTGAAACTTTATTTTTAATTATTTATAGTTATTATTAAAGTTTTAATATTAAATAATATTTTATTTTATTTTGTATATAGGCCATTATCTTGATAAGCACAGCCACATATGGTTTTTAATAATTATTGCCAGTATTGATACTGATAATATTTTTAAATTATCTTTAAAATCATTGATAAATATTATATGCATAACATAGATAGAAAAGTACTGATTATCTCTGATAATTAGCAATACTTTTATTTTGTTTATATAATGGTATAAAGTTTCCAAAATGCCATAAATTATTTTTCATTTATACTCTTTTTTATTTACAATTTATTTAAATATATGATACAAAGCAATTGATTCTTTTATCACTTATTTAAATTATCATTTAGTTTCTAACTTTGATATTCATGCTTACTACTTTAAACATAACATTATTATTATCATCCTATTTACATAGAAAAGTTGTTTATATGTAAAATAATTGGAAAACAATTGTGTTACTAAAAAATAATTATAGTATTTTTAGGTATTTTATATATTGACTTCTTGTCACTGTCATAGTTATATTTTTATTTTATATGTGTATATATATATATCCATCAAAGTTCTTTTTTTAACGTTTACATTTATACCTATTGCTGTGCATGATAAAATGTATGGGTAAGTATATATGTGTATGTCAAAACTTACAGGTGTGGTTATTGATTGTTCTATATTTACTATGATATAGGCAGCCTTCATGATTTAATGTAGACATAAATCTAAGTGTAATATGCTATAATCCAATCATCCATGTATAGTTATAAAATTTGTATTCATTTTTGTATTTGATGAAATTAGTGGAGATTGCATTAATTATTGTATTAATGGCTAAATATTTATTTTAGACCTCGTTGGAAATCACAAGTTTTGTGTTTGCTACTAGTGTCTCTAGTATTTGCAATTCTGTTTGTAACACGTGCTTGGATAGGAATTGTTATCCTTCGCTCTCCAAGAGCTGAATCTGTTGATACAGAGACATTAGTAGACAATGCCAAGATTGCTACGTGGTTACGTCGGGCTCGGATGTACGCCGAGTCGACGAAGGAGAACCAGAATGCGGACAGGAACAACAGTATCAGTTCGCCACAGCATTACAACACCAACTCCTCAAGGTAAGCAAAGTATTAATGATTTGTTATTTATGGAAAGTAGTGCTATGAAAGTAATTGACTTATATTAAACGTTTTTTCTTACATAGGCAGATCATTGTCTGTTATTACACCATACAGAGCAACCTGAACACGCTCTGGGAGCTCAGTCCGTCGCACATTGACCCTAATCTTTGTACGCATATTATCGTGGGTTTTGCGAGCGTGGTGAACTGTAGTCTAAACTTGGATGGCAGTTCATCAATTTACAAGGACATTGTTGCCTTGAAAAAGCTGCAACCTGAATTAAGGGTCATGATCAGTGCTGGCGGCAGTAATGAGCTCCACTCAGGCTTTTCAGAAATGGTAAAAAATCATGCTAATAGAAAAAGGTAATTTTTGTTATTTTGGACCTTGTGTACCATTTTAGTTCTTAATTTTTATTTACAGTGAATTATAATAACTAATTTTCTGTTATAGGTTTATAAGATCAGTGTTAAATATAACAAAAACGTTTGGTTTTGATGGATTGGACTTAGATTGGGAATTTCCAGCATGGCTCGGGGCTGACGATCGAGAAAAAATTCGTTTTACACAGCTGTTAGAAGAATTACGAATAGAATTGCACAGAGCTGGAGAAACACTAATTCTTTCTGTCGCAGTAGCTGCTCCACAAGCTATTGTTGATCAGAGCTATGATGTTGCAGAAATGGCAAAGTAAGCAATAATATATGTGAAATATTTTTTGTAAGTATTGGTATGGTATAGTAATTGTTAATAATCAATCATTTTCAATTCTTTTATTTAGATACGTAGATTTTGTGAATTTGATGTCATATGATTATCATTTCTATGTTTGGTATTACCCAATAACTGATCTTAATGCACCACTTTTTCCACGACTTGCCGAATCTGGATATCTCTCTACTTTGAATGTTAACTTTTCGGCTCAATATTGGATCTCAAAAGGGATGCCAAGGGAAAAGTTAATTATTGGTATCCCCACTTATGGCCACTCTTATAGACTAGATAATCCACTAAATCATGGTTTACTAGCTCCAGCAAGTGGTTTTGGAAAATTAGGTGAAATGGGTTTTGTTTCTTATTATACAGTTTGTCAGTTTCTTCAAAACGGCGCAAAGAATGTTTTTGAGGATGAAAGCAAAGTTCCCTATGCTTATAAAGATAGAGAATGGATATCATATGACGATATCACAAGTGTTTATTATAAGGTATGTATATATGTATGTATATTTTTTTCTTGTATAAATTAGACTTTATACTGCATTATTCAATATTTTATTTTTAGACAGAATGGATTCGTACCAATAATTTTGGAGGAGCTATGATACTATCCTTAAATGTTGATGACTGGAATAACACGTGTAAATTTAATGAAACATTTCCTTTAACTCGTACTGTTACCAGAGTTCTCAGGTATCGGGAAGATTGATTGTTATACTAGTCGATCTCTCTTTAATTATAATTTACATTCCAAGTTTCTAAGCATTGCATCCTATAATAAAATGTACCTAAGTTTTAGCATTACTTGTATTTGTAAGTGCATTTGAAGCTTTTTGCAACGTAAAATGCTTTAGATTATCTAAAATCTATTGCAAAAATTCGTTTCAAATAATAAACGTGATAAATTAATTTTATTAACAGTATTTTTAACAGAGTTAATTAAATACAACTATCGAAACGCTAATTGAAGATAATCAAAAAAACTTTTTAAAGATATATATTATAATTAATATCATATAAACACTATATATTACAGACCTCCTGTCTTAATATCTGTTAAATAGTTATAGTACAAAAGGAAAGCATAGTAATATATAAGAATTAAATGAAAATAAAATTTATAATATTTGTTTAAAAGTTTTGTAAACTGAAGTAACCAAAGTATTTATTTCGTATAAAACTATAATTTCAAAAATTGTTCAAGTTGAACACAATTTTCATAATTACAATTTTTCAAGCTGTTATTAATGAAATAAATGAAACCATTAAATTCTGCTGTATTATGGCAAATTAGAAAAAGCTGTATATAGACGAATTTATTTATATATTTAAATGAAGATAAGAATTATTACATTCATTTAATTATATTCAACTATAACCAATTATTGCAATAAAACTAAGAAAAATGAACTAT
Organism: Megachile ligniseca; assembly: GCA_945859555.1. Classification (NCBI taxonomy): domain Eukaryota; kingdom Metazoa; phylum Arthropoda; class Insecta; order Hymenoptera; family Megachilidae; genus Megachile; species Megachile ligniseca. The sequence continues at coordinate 8,589,677 of OX243784.1, forward strand.
TATAATAATAAAAATTAATTTATTATGATACAGGTAAAGTTCAATATAATACAACCTATATATGTAGATATAATAGAATAAATTTATTAACAAGTAAGATTCATTAGTAAATAAAAAAAGAAACAATATTCTTAATGTATTATAAGAAAATAAACGTTGTTCTTAGTTTTACTGCGGTAAAAGTAAAAAAAATATGTTATGACATAGTTTGTGTGAAAATTTCGTCCATATTTAAACTAAATTTTTAATCAAGTATTTTATTTTTTTCACTTTACTATGTATACCTTTTGTGAACGATTCCATGTAATAAAAAGATTAATAAAACACCATTGAATTCCTTATAAACGTCTCAATGGTTATTTTTTATACTTTTACAACAACGACTTCCAAAATGAAATACATGGTTTTCATTATATATTACTTGAACATTATATATATTATAAAAACAAGAAAAAGAAATGATGTGCACAATGCAAATATAAAACTATAATTGCTTATATATATTTCCATTTAGGAAACGAATATAGAATGCATGAGCATGAAATTCGTTTCAAAGAGTAATTATCACTATCGACAAGTTACTCCACTCGGTGATTCGGCTGTTCAATATTACTTGCGTTGTGATGGTCGTTGTTGGAATCTCCATATTTGCACTGCATTTTGTAATGAACTTTTATCAATACAATTTGCACTAATTGCAATCAATTTATACGTTAAATATAATAAACATGGTTAAATTTTCTGACATGTTTAAAAAAACTACTGATTTCTTGGAAGTGCTGACAGAATTTAATCGGTTAAATATCAATAAAATATTTCAGTCATAGAGAAACATATTACCAACACTTCGTAATAAGATCGTTTTACATCTCATAGATGTACGGCACTCTAATAGCACATATATGTACCTATACATAGTATTTAGCAACCTCGAACCAAGATCTCATAATAATAAAACAGGGAATTCAATTGTAGAGAGAATAAATGATATAAAATTTGCAAAAAATGTTAATAACCATCTGCATGTATTTAGGCGACTAGAAAAGAGGATAGGAAATAAGAATATGGGATGAAAAGGTCGCTACATGAAATCATCATATTCATCGTAAACATAGTCGCCATATTCGCTCAAAAGAGTGTTGTCACCCTCGATTTTGAGTTTTGCTTTTCCCTTGCCCTTGTTCTTTTTCGCCTTGTCTCCTTTCTCGATCTTCTGCTTTTCAATTAACAAATTATCAATCATTGTCTTTACTTTCTTCAGATGCGTTGAAGGTACTGTAAACGAAATATAAATTTGATTTGTAAGTAATATATAACACTGTTAAACAAACACGTTAAATATATTACGAACCAAAACTAAATTAATAGTGAAATATTTATTATTTCAAAAAGTATTCTATGTATCGCTCTATATTACTATAAATATGTTCTCTTTAAATTTTTAATGATTCTGTAAATACTAATAAATGTAGTTACATGGTTTTCATAATATTACTTCTTAATTTTTTCTATTACATTGATATACTTACAATTGAGAGCAATGCATTTGATAAGTTCTTCTGCAAATTGAGGAAATTCAGCGTTTTTAGCAAATTGGTTTAACTTCATCGTAAGTACACTTCCATACTGTTCAAATTCTTCTTTTGTGTTAGGCACTGTAGTGTCCAGGCTCAACACAGACGACTCTTCTGCGACACCTAAAATAACAAAAATAATTCAAGACTGTTGATAAATTTACTTTGTTGAAAATGTATTAGAGATTATACAGCTTGATTATACAATTATGCAAAAATCATTAATAAAAAAATCATCTCATAAAGAAATAATTATTGAAATTCAATAACTGTTGATTATTAAAGTAACACTTCAAACAATATTTATTATTTTTCTATTATATAAGTTTAGTTTTATATATGACTACACTTTAAATTTACAGATTTTTCACTTCATATGGAAAATTTTATTTCTGTTTTGTAGTTCGCAATATCTAGTATTGTAATGAACAAATAACTTAAAAGTCTAATGAATTAATTCTTCATACTTATACATATACATAGTAGAAATATTAATAGTACACAAAAGTAAAGTTATATACTAAACAAAATATGAATTTTCAAAATGAAAATGAAATATTTATCAGGAACGATACAGGAGATCAATGTTGATAAATAAGACACTTCTGCATTGTTTTTTCATGAAAGAGAAATGTTTATTTTGTACACAATGACAATTTTATATTTCCCTCAAAGATAATATTAGCTCGTTTAAATACATTTTTACATCTCTAGTACAGTTCCTGACACAAAATCAAGTTTTTTTAATTGCACTGTGAATTAAAAATATCAGAATAGTAGTAAATATACGACTTTAAGGTAATATTGTAAAAATTGTATGTTTTCAATCTGTATAGCAATAGTATTTAAAATTTAAGTAAAAGTGTTTGAATGTATAAATGTTATTTCAAAATTTGTAGAATTGCTATAAGTATATAAATTTATATAAAAAAATATTGTATGTAGTCCTCTTAAAAAGAAGAAAAAGATGCTTATGAATTTAATGTTGATTGTAGAAAGCTATTTCCTTAATTGGAATGCATTTAAAAATTACAAACACAATGGTTCCAATGTTTACACCAATAATACTCAATGCTTATGATTAGATTCTATATTAATTTATGAAAGACAATGCTTCAAAAAAATTATTAAGCCATTAAAAATTTGTTTTACAGCATAAATAAAAATCAACCCTTTGCAATCCAATCATTAGTTTTTATATAAACAGAACTTTCAGATCCATATTTTTTTAAATCATAAAGATATAAAAAATTAAAATAACTTTAAAAATATAATATCTTTCGTAAATTTCAAATTAAAAATATTTTAAAGCCTTAAGAAATCGAAAGATTCAATAATTTCACATAATCAAAATTTAAATAAAATGTTAATTAAATAAATATTTAAGATTAAAAAATAAAAGCTTCAATACAAAAAACATCTGAAACTGAATAAAATCGGAATAAATTAATAATCATTTTGTACTTTAATTTATAATCCAGCCATTCAATTTTTTTTATTATAATTTAGCAACGTGCCAATCTTATGTAAAGTCATGACAATCATTATCTTTGCAAACTTAAAAAAGAACTTCGAAAATTAATAATTTATAAATTAATACATACTGTATAATATATCATAAGTAAAATACTAATTTTAATACTTTCAAAGGTAGTATTTTCTTGATTTAGTCAAATGTTAACTAAATTAGTACATAATTTTATGGTATTAAAACGTGATATTATTGAATAAAAATAGGAGCGCAAAGAGTTAATAAATAAAAATATTTAGCGGAGTCATTTCCTCTCGGTTCTGTGCGGCCTGCGATGAGAAAAATCAACAAGGTTGGACAAACCAAAAGTCTCCATAGCAAGACGTAGATCAGCTTCCTCTTGAAGCCTTTGACGTCTCAGTTGCTCTGCTCTCCTTTCCTCTGGTGTCAATGCCTCTTCCTTTTCTTTAGCTTTCTTTTCTGCCTCTGCCCTTGCCTTTTTCTGAATTTAAGAAAGAAGAGATAAAAAATGTATTATATTGAATTCATTAATAAATTTTATAAATAAATACTAAATAAATAGTATATTTCTTAATTAAACACTAAAAGATAAAAGGACAAAATGGATAAAATAAGTGTTACATTTATGTACACAAAATAAACAAATAACAGAATAACTTATTTAAATGCCATATTATTCAATTATTGACATTAATCTAATTACATGAAAATTTAATCAATGATTAAACAATATACCTCACGTTCTTCAATTCTTTCTGCCAAGGCTTTTCTTGGCTTTGGCTTAGCTTTAGGCACCTCTGCAGGTTTCTCTACATCTTTCTTTTCTTCTTCGACGTCTTCCCAACTGTCCTATTAAGTGAATTTCTTTTTTTAAAATGCTGAATATAAATAATTTTGTACTTGCTTTTTTAAACTAACTATAATTTAAAGAATATTTTATTGTTAATACATTTTATTCCTATCATTACTTCATTGTATAATCCATAATTAATAAGTCTGTTCCTTCAAAAAGTAAAACATATTGTATTAATTAAACATAATATAATCCAGAAACAAAAAAATGTACTAGTACAAAGCTTTAATTTTCATTCAAAATATTTCATTTCAAAAGTACTACTATATTTTCATTTAATTGAAGTTAACGATTACAGCAATTTGATATAGTTAATCATAAATTAGATTTAAATCTATCTTTTATGTAAAACTGTATAATAAAAAAAAAACTCATTTAAATATACACATGAATTTTTAATTAAGTTTAATTTCATTTGATGCAACTCAAATTTTATTTTTGATTCAATTCAGATACAAAGACAAACTTCAAGTTCATTCAACAATAATCAATTATAGTAGTATTAGTCTCGTGTTGACTTGCACTATGAAAGGTTAACCATACTGTAATCCATGGATTTGATATAAGATTTAAAAAATAATAATTTTAAATAAAAACAGAAAATAAATAAAATAGAACCTTGACATCTTCGTCCTCATCTTCACCCTCCCACTTGTTGGATCTGATAGCTAGGTCGAATTTCGCCTCTGCGTTTTCGACATCTGTAAAGTTGAAGGTTAAAATCATTTTGTTACCTCGAACTGAAGTGTGACGATACTGTGACCAAGATGTTTGTAAATTTATTTCTGCATACCCCATTCGTCATCCATGATGTATTTTGGATTATTTGCGTACGATTTGGTTTTTGAACGAAAGAAAACCTCTACGAATTAACGTGGTCGAACAGATCACGACTGGAATCGAGCGGGCCATACTGCGCGAGAAAAGCGTGTGTCTTCTTTGCAAGATAGTGGTGGTGTAACTCAAATTGTATGATTCAAAGATAGGACACTCTATATGTAAAACAGGTATTAAAGATGACAGTTATTTTTTTCTAGGTTTGAAAACTTTTCATCCTTTTATGCTCACTTATTATAAAATATATTATTTCCAAAGTATTAAAAGGGATATTTGCCTTTTTCATCTGAAAATTTCTAGAGATTAAAAAATAACAAATAATTTTGGTTTATTCTTTATTTACTTTGTTAATTAGAAATAACGAATCAATCAAATTTATTTGTGAATATTTTATTCATTATTCTAAATAATCATTGCCCAAAACTGATTTAAATTATCAACACCTTTTTTTGAACACCCGTTATATATATGTATGCAATAATAATAATAATACATTATAAGTGTCTTTTGAGTATTATGCTGAGTCTACACTAAGCGAACGAGCGCAAAGGAAGTACATATTGGTATTCATTTGCTAGCTTATTAGACATGTGTAGACTAATGTAGATTCAGCATTATGCTAACGGCTAACGTAAGTTAAATTCAAAACAGAATAATATTGTCGAGCGAGTTTTTGCTCATTCTGCACATGTTGGTTGATTCGTATGCGCATGCGCCTGTACAACGGTAGTTATATGTATAGAGTATAATATATACCCCGTAATCTTTTTATTTAGAACATCTTTCTACATAATCATTTCTTTTCTTCATTTGTATATTTTTATACACCATGTATATGACTAGTAAAGTTATTTATGGAAGTGGCAACGTAGTGGGAGATGGTAAGATGTTTTTGAACAGTGCAACGCACTAGTGTTTTCTGTGAATTCAAGTACAGAAAGGTAAGTGTTATTTTCCGGTACCAAAAGTAGTATTAATTTCGGTATTATTAGTAATTATCCAGTAACAGACGAAAACTGCATATAGCTATATATAATATTTTATATATTGATTACATAAATAAATATAAAATCATGAAAAGTAATATAAGTAACATATTTACATAATTGTGCGCAAAAACATCTGGGACCAGCTCAACAACGTTATTAACGAATCATATTTTTTCTAAAATTGTATTTATTTTAACGGTTTATTTCTCAAAAATAATTTACTTTACCACTGCAACATTTGTATAACACTTCGTAAAAATGTAAGAATACTTCAATTTTGACTTTTATAAAATAAACATTTTGCTAAATTGATTTTTATAATTTATAATAATTACAAAACCGATTTTTAATGTAAAATTAATTATTATATAAGGTATTATTTAGTTTAAGATTATACATATAAGTTTGATGGTAACTAAACAATATACTTATACATTTTATTATTATACATTAGTACTTAAAATTTTTGTAATCTTCATAACTGTATATATTTTCCTCAGTAAAATGAGTATTCCCGACGCTTATGTAACCTGCCCATTGGATGTATCTCATCGAATTCTACGAGATCGATTGCAGACGCATTTATACAAATGCTATAAAAATTATCCAAAGGATACGAAAGTAAAATGTGTGTATGATGTGACACATATATTAGATATTGATGAATATGAGGTAATTTAAAAGATATTCAGCGTTTATATATGCTTTTTATGTACATATTTCAAACAATGTATTGTTAGATAAATCTTAATTTCTATTATTTTTTAACACTATAAGTAACCTTATGAATTGTAATAAATAAAAAATTTTGTATTTAAATTGTTACAGATAACAGAAATAAAAAACAGAAATTTTTTATTATTACAGCAACATCTTCGAGTATGTCCAAGTAGTGGAAATGTGCAATCTTATGATACTATATTGGAACCAGAACGTCAGGTAGGAATTTCAATACACGAAGCCTGTAATCGACAGACAAATGTAACAGAGGAGGAAGACTGGTTTGGTGTATGTAAATTGTCAGCCCATTAACTGTTATATATATGTATCTTTTTTCTTTTTCAGTTTTAATTTATGTATCAAAAGCATATACATACATAGTATTTTATAAAATTTGGATTTTCAGAATAATCCTACATATAATCCATTAGCTGCTTCAGAAAAGAAAATTATTATAAGACCAGCAATAGCTATGTCAAAAACAGAAAAGAAGAAATTTAGGGAATATGAAAGACAAAGATTATTAAGTTTAGAAAAAGAAAGTAGTGAGAAATCTTTTAACAGGCAAGGTTCTACACAAAAGAAAATAGTAAGTTTATACTTTTAGTTTATATGTATATATATTCATATATATAATATATATACAATTATACATATCATTTATTGAAATTTTTTCTCAGGGATGCGATGAACCATTAAGAGTTCCTAAAAATATTGCTAAAGCTGTGTCTTGTGATGTAAGCGCTTCGACTACTGGTCTTATTTCACGACTGAACAACATTTCCATTGATAGCAACAATGATATTACAGTTTCAGAAAATTCTTGCAAGTTAAATCTCAATTATTCGAAAACGGATGTACAAGAAGCTATTTTAACAAATACTTTAAGCAACAATATAAAGACAATTTCACCTCAAAACAATAATTCTCAACTTAAACAAAAAGCAGATATACCGAATGTTAAAAAAGATACTTGTGCAATGTCTCAAAATATGAAAATGAAAGATGACAATTTGGTACCAACAAATTCAAAAACACACGTTAATACATTAGAAAAAAATTTGGAAACAAATAATACTAAACAAAAGTCGAGTAAATATTATACTTTAGAAAGCCAGAATGGAATTGAGACGGGTGTACAAAGAGGCATATTACATGGAGAACCAAAGAAAGTTAGCACTGGTAGAGGATTTATTCTTGCTTGTCAACGTTCAAGTTCTAATATAACAAAGAAATCAAACAGAAAAGCTGGTTCTACTTTAGATCAAAATTGTCATGAAAGTTAAAATGAATATGATAATACTGACTTATAAGAACTTAGATTCTTATAAAGATATCAATATGATATTTACAAATTATATTTTGAAATTATATAGTATAGTTGAAACAAAAATTTTTTTTTCATATTTTATTATAAAATCAAAAAAGAAAGTATTTGATTTGTTTAATTATTTAAATATTGACAGATTTCGTGCAAAAAGAAACGAAGCGCTGAAAGAAAACATTTACTTTCCATATAGTTTAAACGAACATTTTCTAGAATAAGATATAATTTGAATAGATACTATAATTATAATTATTTTAGCCTTTCTGACACTACAAATTCGTATGTAAGTGTAAATCATTATTCAATGTAAGTTAAAGTTTTTTTTTTATATTCATTAATTTGAATAAAGTACGTATCGATATATCATTTTTATATAATAATTTTTTATTTTTGTTATTCTTTGTATTATATCAATAAAGAAATAAATGTCTGATTCTTTTGGAAATAACTTGTTCACTGTGAATTATTCATAATGATTTTATTATACATGAAATCGGAGACAAAAATATAAAATAATTTTTTGTAGTTTTTATATCCTATTCATTCCTTTTATAAATATGAAATTTGATATATAATTATTTTATCCATGATAGTATCATGAAATATGAAGTTAGGTTACGGTGAGATTACGTCTAATTAAAATTAAATTAAATTGAGATTAGATTGTGTTATGACTAGGTTAAATGCGGATTAAATTGTAATAACGCTAGTTTAACAATAAAAGAATTGTTTCATATTGCAATACAATGACTTATTTTTTTTAATTGTTCGCAGCCATATTACAGAACATACCTAGACCCACCATTTCGTACATTTTTAGAACGAACTTGGTTGTGTGTCTATTCTGAAGTTTTCAAAAAGCCAACTGATACAAACCATTCTTGATTGTCATCACAGTATATTAATATTTTAACATTACATATATCATTTTGTTACTGTTATAAACAGAATTTTACAAAATGGTAAGTATATAAGTTATCACTTTATTGAAATCATTAATTATTCTCTGTTTAAAGAATATCATTATTAAAGAGGTTAATTTTAAACTGCATTGTCATGCATTGAAAACAATATTTCTCAAATCATAATAATAAAATAGTATTCATTTGAGTTTTTTTTATTATAGATTTTATTTATTCTAGAACAAGACCCATATAACATTTATTATAAATCTAATTTTTGTATTTATTCATATGGTTAATTGAAAAATTGTTTCTTTTGCAGTGGTGGTTTTTCCCTATAGTATATACTTTAATTTATTAATTACTGTAAGAGTTAATAAGAGTTAATAGTAGTGCGTTATCTATATAATAATCAATGGATTATTTAGTTATTTAAGTTTCTGTATAATTAATTCATATTATTATTTATATTAACAGGCACGTAGATATGATACACGTACAACTATTTTTTCACCTGAGGGCAGGCTTTATCAAGTAGAATATGCAATGGAAGCTATAAGTCATGCAGGCACCTGTGTTGGTATTTTAGCAACTGATGGTGTACTACTTGTAGCTGAAAGACGTAATACAAATAAACTTTTGGATGAAGGCCATTATTCTGAAAAGATTTACAAACTCAACGATGATATTGTGTGTTGTGTGGCTGGTATCACGTCTGATGCTAATGTATTAACAAATGAACTGCGTGTAATTGCACAACGTTATTTATTACAATATGGAGAACCAATCCATTGCGAACAGCTTGTTTCTTGGCTTTGTGATGTGAAACAAGCATATACACAGTTTGGTGGAAAAAGGCCTTTTGGTGTTTCAATTTTGTATATGGGATGGGATGAACATTATGGATACCAATTGTATCAATCAGATCCAAGTGGAAATTATGGAGGATGGAAAGCAACTTGCATTGGATATAATTCTGCCGCTGCTGTATCTTCATTAAAACAGGAATACGATAATAATAATATAACATTAGCAGATGCTAAAGCATTAGCTATTAAAGTGCTATCAAAGACATTAGATTTGAATAAATTGTCAGGAGATAAAGGTAAATGTATATGGCATATTAACTGTAATGTTAATTCATTATTTTGACCTCATATCTGGAATGTATTAAATCACATTTTTTAGATATTTAAATTTTATTTACTGTAAAACAGAAATAAGATGTAGTAGATTCTATTTCTTTGTAAAATAATATGTAAAGTTATATAATCTATAATTTTTTAATTATTTCAGTGGAGATAGTCACTTTGACAAGAGAAAATGGCAAAACTATGACTAAGATTCTTCCTGTAAATGAAGTTGATGCCTTAATTGCTGAACATGATCGTTTAGAAGCAGTTGCTGAACAAGCCAAGAAAGACAAACAAAAATTGTAGAATAAAAAATATATATGTATTTTATTTTCATCCTGATACTATTGTTTATAAAAATATCCTAAATACTTCTGATTTTATTTGTACCATACATCAATTGTTAAAGAATAACAATCAAATAGATAATCAAATAGAAAAATAGTGTTTTCTATGCCGACATAAATGCACTGTTTTCTTTTTTTTTTTTAATTATGCTCGATGCATTTATATATGGAAAAATATAACTGACTTTCATTTTGTATAGTAAATTTTCAAACATCGAGATATTGTTTTGTATATAAAAATGTATGCATTTATTAATAATTTATTTTATTATGTCTTTTACATGTCTTTTAACATTATTATTTCTTGTTTTATTTGTATGATCACGAATATAACTTGAAAATTATATAAATGGGTGAAAAAGATCTTTATGGAGATCTTATGAAAAGAATCAGAAGATTATTTTCAACCCATGTTTTTATATAATAGAGTACTTTACAATTTGAGTAAAAGATGAAACCCTTTTTAATAATTAATAAAATAATAGCGATTTATTAATAATTTTCGATAACAAAATATAAACAAACCACAAAATCATAGTTTCAAAGTGAAGCTACAGTGTATGACTACATTTGGCTTGATGTGTTTTATACAAACCAACAAATTTATTTTTAAAAACTGATTAATACATTCTTAAATAAATATATATAATTAGATTATTTAAATTGATGAATAAAGGTATGAAAAAAAGTAAAAAAAAGTTATGAGTCGAGTCATATTGACCAGGCTGTCGATACGGTCCCACTCCCGGGCGCGATCCCACTACTGCCCGCCACGGAGACTTTTGGCTGCTGGGTTTCCCCTCTGGCCCGGTTCGCCTCTCCTTAGCCAACCTGGCCATCCCAGGATTCCTCCAGGATGTCCATATTGATGGCGAGCTTAGTGCGGACGCCCAGTCAACGTGAGTCCCGCACCAACAGGTACCCCCGACCTCAGACCCTCCATCATAACCAGCCTCCGAGTAGCCGGATTACAGGAGCCGCCACACTCCCAGCTGACAACACCTTCTACTATTCGGGTATTTTAGGTAAACCCTTCATTTACCTTTTAGAGTAATAACATGGTCCAAAAGATTCTTGATATCAATACAAATTTATAAATGTCATTCACAATAGCAATTTAATTTTCTACTTGCTAAGTTACACTGATTAACAATGACTGATAACGAAACATTCTTGGACATCGCAGATAAATGATTAAATTTTGTTACATTTATAATCAGACGTTATGTTTATTTATTAAAATGATCTAAATTTACGTTAGAAATTATGTTTATACAAAATTTTGAGCTATTTTGCAATATATAGTCTATCAAAAAAGCTTACAGCATCGTGTGAACTGTTATAAATCAACTTTTACGCTAATTGAATTTGAGCAGTAAAGTTGATCTAAATTAAGTTAATGAAAGAAGTGTAGTAGTAATAAAGAATTTATTGTAAAGTAATTAATTTAGTAAATTAATAATGCTATGGAAGTTGAACCTTTCTGTTTTTTATATTTTGTGTTGTTACGCACTTCGGAAATATACAGTTTTTGCCATCTTGCGGTAAAGTAATAAACTGTAATCAAAATATCAAGCTGTACCACAGTAGATATGGTAGTTTCTATTCTGAAGAAACATTTTCATCCTGTCCATCTACAAAAATTTAATTGTCATATGATATAAGTATATTGTCAGCTCGACGATTACTAATAGCACTCAATGATTTTACTTTATAGTACTTATGTTACATTTCTCAGAAATAATCGTAGTTAAAAATTCGTGTTCATGGTGGTTGTCATACTAGTTACACTGAAATTTAAATGACAATCAGTTTGATCAAATCGTGATATTAATACGTATCGAATCTTTCGTAAACAAGGAAGGTTGAGTTTGTCATTTAAGACGTTTATTTTTTTTAAATTTCACCACAACGGGGGCCGAACAGTCAATTATGTCCGTCTCTCAGATGGAAAGTATCCTTTTTCTAAATGTTTATCATATTTTATTTATGTAATTTGAAGTGCAACGGTGATTATTCCTAAATGTCAATCATTCATTTCAAAAATTCCAAGTATAATTGCCAGTGTCAAAAAGTAATAATTATTTGTTCATTTTTAATTATCTTTAATTTTCAACTTAATTACTTTTACTTTATACATAATTGACAACTCTTGTTTTGACAGAATTATTAATTGTCTTCTGCAAATTGGGATAAGTAATATTTTCTAAGGTTACAAAGTTTTTAAGGGAATTTTACTTTTAAACAAGAAGAATTAGAATATTTTCCTAAACTAGTTTTAAGAAAATTTGTTTAATCTTAAGTTTGCCGTGAAAGAGTTAGAAAGAAATTCAAAAAAATGTGAGAAGGAGGAGAAAGTTGAGAAAGCTAAAATAAAGAAAGCAATACAAAAAGGTAATATGGAAGGTGCTCGTATCCATGCTGAAAATGCAATTCGTCAAAAAAATCAAGCATTGAATTACTTGCGTATGAGTGCAAGGGTCGATGCTGTAGCTAGTAGAGTGCAGACTGCTTTAACTACACGTAAAGTTACTCAATCAATGGCTGGGGTAGTTAAAGCTATGGATGCAGCAATGAAATCTATGAATTTAGAAAAGATTTCAGGTAATTGAATACAAGTCAATATTTTTGATATATTCAATACAGACATAAAAGTGTTACATGCAATCGTAATAATACTGAAATTAATATCTTATAATTTTAATATCAGGTTTAATGGATAAATTCGAAAGCCAGTTTGAGGACTTAGATGTACAGAGCTCATACATGGAAAATGCTATGTCTCAAACTACAACTACAAATGTTCCGCAAAATGACGTTGATAATTTATTACAGCAAGTAGCAGATGAAGCTGGGTAAGTATTTGTGTTAGAACTATTTTGCAATAATTAAGTCACCTTAATATAAAAGATAACATTAATAATAAGTTTTATATATAATTGCTTACAGTCTAGAATTGAATATGGAATTACCACCTGGTCAATTAAGTACTATAGGTTCTTCTACTGTTAGTCAAGAACAGGATGAGCTTACACAACGATTAGCAAGACTTCGTGAATAGTAATATATACATTATAATTATATCATAGGTACATAATAAATGGGAAATTTAATTGATGCTTACATACTATAACCAGCATTAACTTGTTAAAAACAAAAACAAAGAAACATTTTTCAAAACGCACTTTATGATCTTAAAAATAGATATATTTTTTATTTACATTTTTCATACAAAACTATCTGAATAGGACAGTGAACAATAAATCGAGTCTACTACAATAGTTGTTCTATTTAAGTAGTTTAATATGAACTAATATTTTATTAAGTTAATTACATATTAACAATTATACAAATGAGTATATCTGTATATGTTATTTAATAAATGTACGTATTCGTTATTGAAAAATTACACTTATAGAGATTGTCATAAAAATAAGTAGAATTAAGAAGTGTGACATGTAGAAAAAATGAATTAATGAATATCTGCTTGTATTTTAAATAATATTTAAAGCTATATGTACATTTATTGTAACATATATAAATAATGAATGTGTTAAAACGTTCAAATTATATTTAAATGAGATATAATTTTAATGCATCTAATTATTACTTAATTTAAAAAGTTTCCAAATTGTTGTGTAATAGAAGAGTATTACCGAAACATTATTATATATAATAAGTAATAATTTTTACAATATATTCGATAAAAAATGAATTATTAGAACATAAAAATATAATTTAATATACAAATCCATTTATCAAAATACGAGAACTTTATTATTACGATAATATTCATTTTATACAGATATTCTATAATTTGTAGTAAGATGCTTGTATTATACATATATCACATGTTAAATACACAATGCTATAGCAAGTTCACCGTGTTTTATAAAAATAAATTTATATAATAAATATTTTAATAAATGGTATTCTTACTTAACTAATGATAATAAAAAATATTTTATAACTGCACATCTATGATGTAGTAGTGTTTTCATCAGTTCCTGAACTGTAACAAGGATATTTTTCTATCCAAATTGTACTAAAACATTCAGCTTGTTTCAAAATGACAACTTTTTCCTTATGAAATTCTAGAAATTTAAAATAAATAAAGTTTATTAATTTAAAAACATCTTTCTGTGTAAATGTGTTAAATCTGTAGTAATAAATTTTAATTTACCTAAACAAAGAGAAAATGCACGTGCAGCATCTTTTTTACTATAGCTTTCTGGTGAAATTAAATCTTCAAATTTGATTATTGTCTGCTCATGCCATTGTACTTCCATTAATGCTAACAGTTCATGTTTAGTTAAATGTATTTCGCAACTATAATAAAAAAATATTATTATGAAATTAAAATGGTATTCTGAGTAATTAGTTTTAACTTGTACAAAGAATAGCTGACCTAACAGAAGTAGATTTTGATTTTCTACCATTTATAGACTTCTCTAATTTGTCAGATGGTTCTCTAAGAAAAAAAATAATCATTATATCATAATATTCTCAATATTTACAGTGATGTATCGGTACAAACCTTTCATACCTAATTTTATCTTCAATATCAGTAATATCAGGAAGTTCAACTATAGGTTCTTGACCTTCCTTTATTTCTTTTTTATGATCCTCTTCGGATAATTTTGGCTGAAAATCGTTTATCGGTGGTATTTTCTCTAGTATCTTAGACTGATCAGTTATATCAGTTGTAGTTATTGCAAGTTTGCTTGATATTTCACCAGTTTTATCTTGTAATTTACTTGATGTGTCCGCACGTATAGTTTCTCCATCTACAAAATTGGCATTATAAAAGTAGTTGCTTTGTATTTTAGAAAATTAATTATTTTTCAGTTAAATTAATAAATATTCGTAAGTATTCCATTTAATAAATTTTATTACAATAATTATTAATTATTTTTCTAAATAATTTTATTACGCTTACGTATTGTTTCTTCAATTGAAAAGTCAATCAATTCATATTCGTTTTGCGCGACAAAGGGTCCAATAAGATGTTGTTCGAAAAGTTTGATCAACGATTTTCCTCGCGATTTATTAAAAATTGTCACCGAAGGTTGCATTATATATTCCGTTGCTGATGGTAAAGTAGTTGCAAATCGATGATGTTTCTGAAAAATAAGTTTAATTGGTAGTAATACCATTTAAAAAATTAAAGTAAATGCAAAAATTACAAATATAGTGTTTTCAAATAAATGTAAACTAACTATAGTATGAGCCGAAATATTCTGAATCAAATTTTGCATTACAGTATCGCTTAATTTAGTGTATTTATCGTAAAACTTTCGTTTTTTCTTGGTCTTTGTTAATCCAATTATCGCTTCATGCTCAAGATTCTGTTGAACTTGTTCTTGCTGTTCTGGAATCGGTATTGGTTCAGGTACTGGTGCAGGTATCGGTTCAAGTACTTCGGGTATCGGTTCAAGTACTGGTTCGGGTACCGGAGGTGTCCTTTCTTCCGCAGGGCTTATCTGAAAAAAAGAATCACATAATTAATAATATTATTACCCCTTTCTTTAGTTACACTTTATGTCCAAAGTTTTCTAATTTTAATTTCTGCTTTAAATTATATCGAATACACAATCTACAATTTTTTTAACTTGGCCACTTTTAATTGTATAATACTCATAAAAATATCTTATAAAATTTTATATTTCTCCTTCTTTCGTACTTTACGCTTCTTTGGTGCAACTTCCTCAGAATATTTCATACTTCTCTTTCTAGAAATTGTAGGAGTAAGCTTTTCAAGCTGGTCGTCTAAAATATAATAATAACAATGTATTAATAAACTCTGCTAGTACACTAATCATTCGATGTACTGATTTTTAAATACCTTCAATAGCAATTAAAGATTCTTGTTGATCTCTTCTGGCAGATGCTAAACGTATTTCCTTCTCAGTTTCAATTATGTCCATTTGAAGTTCATCAATATCAACCAGAGGTACTTGTATTTTTGATTCTTCAATCGCTTCTTCCGAGGTATCCCAACGAAATTTTCGTATATCATTTCTAAATAATTAATGTTAAGAATAAAGATCAGTAAACGAATAAATAACATCAAATCTATTTGTAATGTACACGAATTTGGATCGAACGAGTGCGTAGAGTTAGGATGGTTTAGGATCAAGAAACTTGTGGAAGCATGGGAAACTAACAAGGATTGATCTTCTCCTCCAAGGAATATGAATTTCTCCATTTCTTGGCTGGTCAGCACTCCAAAATTCATTTCATCTTGCATCTACATTCAAACAACTTTACTAAGTATTGAAACATTTTAATAAATTTCAAACGAAATTTTATACTTCTAACGTTTAACATGTACAACTATTATTACGTGAAAATATTATTCATTATTTTATAATAAAATTTTAAGTAACTATAGTTGTCAATAAACAATTTTACAATATGCTGTTAAATGTTATTTAAAATGTAATATAATTCAAATTTATCGCGCAATTATAATTAATTTTCATAAAGGTGTTTATTTTGTAGGAATGTTATATATCTTTTCTACAATCGTTATTTTTTCCTTACCAAGTGTTCTATAACGGAAGTGTAAGGTTCTTCCGTGATAAGATGTAAATTGGATGAAGTTTCTAAATTTCGAAATACTTCATTTATAGGGGGTACATCCGGTAGTTCAAAAATTCCGGCAGTATTACGACCCACTTCCAATCTAGTAAAAGATAATTATTAAGAATATAAATACATTTCATTTTCATAAAATATTTGTATCAAATACATCTTAAGAATATTTTAAACATGTTTTCTAACTAATTAAAAACGTTGTTACCGTTGAAATATTACCTGTGAATAGTAAGCAGTTTCTTGTACATGCAAAACAGGTAATCTACAATAAAAATGAAAAGTAAATTTATTTTTACTTTTAATTAATAATGATTAATTAAAATTTATAATAATAATTTATTATTAATAAATATGTTCGTAATAATTTATGAGAAAAGAACAATGAAAGTACCTTGAAAAATTTTAGTCTGATAAAAAAGTATTTTCGTAACTCCGTACATTAACTGTGAAGAAAGATAAAGACTGAATCTGCCATAACTTCTTCTGTCGCGTATTTCGATCGTTAACAAAATCTCTTCGCTAAAAGTTGAAAAATAAATTCTTCGTTTTATATAAATAATTGCTTAAATAATACTTATAAATAATGATTATGTAAAAGTACGTTTCAAATAATTTTAAGACAAAAAATTATCTCATTTCATTAATATTTATTAATTTTTACGAAGGACTGAAACATGGAAATTAAATGTATTTCAATTGTTGAAACATTATGTTTATTTTAACGCAACTTAAAATTTCAAACAATGAAGAAAGGTTTTGCTACCATAACAATGAAACAAGAAAGCAATGATTAAAAAAAAAAACCAAACTCGCATCTTACCAAATACGATACACATCAATCTTCGAAATGAGATTTGGTTTACAAAATTTTCTAAACATTTTCTCGCTGACAGTTGCAGCCAGCCAGCAGCGTGCCAATTTTCCCTTCCTCCGAAGGGAAAGCAATTCAGTTGAATAAAACATTCAGAGCAATTAAATAAACAACATATAAGTAAAATGTGAGTTGTTCTGCCGATTTTTGTTTCTAACGGTTCGTTACGAATAAGTTCGAGTACAGAGTATCGAACCATCGATCAATCGATTTTTATATTGAAATGCGCTCCATCTACGAGATTTAAATTTAAGTATGACCTCTTGTTGAGTGAAACTACGCAGTGCGCATTCACAATGCGCATTACATTTATTGCGCTTGCGTGAATCAGCAAGGAACACCTACATATGCATATGACTTACATACAGGCCGCATTATACAGCGTACCTTTTCTAACATTATCTCGCTTTGTCAACTCTATTCTTATGTGTAAGAAGTTCTATACACACTTGAATACAACGGTTGATTAAGAAAAGTCATGCTACGCTTAACTTATCGCTGACTACGTTCAAGTTATCTGTCAATAATACCAACTAAATTTAATATTCCATGATAAATATATATACAGAAACAGTTGTTCTTTGTATCGTTCAATAATTTTATTAGTGATATATTATTTTTACATTTGTTATTATACAATTTTTTAATACCTAGTACAAGTCAGTTGTAAATAAATCATCGTACTTGAATAATATAGTATGTATAGTAAACTTGAGTCATAACTGATCAAATTGAGCTGTCACATTTTGTGACTTCTTCGAATAACCCGTATTATTCTCCCACGTAAGGGTATGTGAGATCATATCAATTTTCTCTAATTGTGACAAGAACGATAAACGAATATGTTTTCGAGTGGACCAAATTACACAAAACTAAAGACGCATTTGCGTCTTGCGATAAATCGATTGAAATTGCTTGAGAAAAAGAAAACTGAACTTGCACAGAAAGCACGAAAAGAAATAGCCGATTATATAGCTGCAGGAAAAACTGAAAGAGCAAAAATACGAGTTGAACATATTATTAGGGAAGATTATATGGTCGAGGCTATGGAATTGCTTGAAATGTATTGTGATCTTTTATTAGCACGTTTTGGACTCATTCAACAAATGAAGTAAGAACTTTAATAATACTTTGATTTTACTTTCTGCGCTTTACTTAAATATCATGTTTATGGTTATCGTTATAGAAATTTAGATGAAGGATTAGCAGAGGCTATTTCTACAATAATTTGGGCTGCTCCCAGAATTCAGACTGATGTTCAAGAAATTAAAGTAATCGCTGATATTTTAACATCTAAGTATGGCAAGCCGTACACAGATGCTTGCAGAGAAGAAGCAGTGCAAACTATTTCTGAGAAGTTAAAGCACAAAATGAGTGTACAGTCACCATCTAAGCTTCTTGTGGAAAAGTATCTTATAGAAATTGCAAAAAATTATAATGTTGAATATGAACCAGATCCACAGGTGAAAACAATGAATTACAACTAATAATAATGAATAATATTATATAATATTTCTTTGTTTTTAATTACTAATATTGTAGGTAATGTCAGAAGGTGAAGATGCTCTTCTGATTGATGTTGGAAGTAGTGGTGAAACTAGAAATAATTTAGATACAGCTTCTGGTGGTGGTATGCCACAACCACTTGGATTTATTGGTTTTCCTCAACCTCCACTGTTACCAAATCCAACAGCAAACTTAATTGTAAATAATTGTTATATATCTACATGCACCTTACTTAAATTTTTTATACTACAGTGTGGTAAATATCATTCTTATTTTAACTTGTCTCTTTAGAATTCAGAGAAAGGACCTATTGGATTTGTACCTCCATCGATACCCTTAGAAAATAAAGACCAAAATGTTCCTTATAACCCAAATAATGTTTCTTACAATATTCCTTTGGATAACTCAAATAGCAATAAACCTGTAAGTATTATAATATTTAAATTATTTTCATCATTTATATCATAGTATAAATCTTACAAACAGTTTAATTGTATAATAATTAATTGATTTTGGTTTGTGCAGGAAAATGATTTGCCACCACCATATGGATCATTTCCTCCTGATTTAAATAAACAGGTAAAAGAGCAATAAGAATGATAGATAACAATTAATTTGATAGTATTTTTATTTATATTTATTTTGAACATTTGATCAAATTCTGTTATATTATAAAATATTTATAACTTTGTTATATGTTTACATAACACAGTTATTTATGATTTTCTGTTGCAGTCTGAACAGAAACCAAAACCACAACCACGATCAAAAATGCCGATGAATGATTTTCAGCTTCCAGATCTACCAGCTGTACCATCTGAGAATGATTTACCTTCAAATAATCCATCTGGTACCGAAGATATTGATTTCGACGATTTAATGAAACGCTTTGAAGATTTAAAGAAAAGAAAATAGTTTATATTTATAAAGTATATTAGATATAATATATATCTCGAAAAACAGAAAATGTAGGTAGTAAAAAGGAAAAATAATATGAGTTTATTACTGAAAAGATATGTTATATTACAGTATTGACAATACTTTTTAGCAATATCAATTTAAAAAAAGATAATTTAAACAATCTAAATTTTGCAATTAATGCTATAAAGAATTATACGAACATTACACAACCAAGAAAGTGCAATTTTACTTTTAAAAGCTACTGTATGCTTAAGTAAGTGCACTCAGACAATTATTTATACTTCTATTGTTTATTGCACGTATATCTTTAATATAATATTTTTACCTTCGTATATCGTTGAAGAAATTAGAACGAATGCATCTTTTTAATTTTCCCAATCTTCACATCGCTAAAAAACAAATCATTTGCTTATTTTGATTGTGATATACTGCTTATTTTCATAGTTCATATTATAGCATTTACGTTAAAACAAAAAATAAAAAGTTGATTACAACGAAAATAATATTAGTATTAATTTTGTAAATATTAAAAAATATTAACTTGTTGTCCTTTTTCAGCCAAACACGTTAAAAGATTCTGTGAAAATTCGCACTTTTCTCTCTTGTTTGATTCAAGGTAATGAAAGCATTCTATTATTGATTCTTCAACAAAATCTTTCAATTCTGGATCTTGAATATTTTGGCTCATTAATGGAATTACCAAATCCCTTTCTGGAAATCCTTTTTGATCCACCTATTTTTTTCATAAATCAGAAAGTTATTTTAATCAATCAAACAAGAAAATTACGTATTGTAGATTATAAACGCATGAAACTTTACTTACAACATTTAGTTCGTTAAAGAAACACTGCACAACACACTGAAATATGTTACAATTATTCGTTTTTTATAATCTAATATAATGTGCGAAGAAACAAAAATACTTTATAATTCTTACAGCTTGTTCTCGGTCGGTATTATTGTTAGACTTCATATTTCCATTATTCATTTCTCGATTATGAAAATTACTTCTACTATTTTGCACATTTCGTGAATTCCATGAACTCTGATCATTTGACCTACGAATATGTCTTATGTTATGAAAATGTTTAATATTCCTGTTAATTGAACGGTCAGGTGTATTTATATCGCTGTTTCTGTATTAATGAAAAATATGATTACTATTTATTAATAACGACAATAAATGTCAAGAAACAAATGTCTTTGTGGAAAAATTAAAAAAAATTTGTATATGTCTTTCTACATTTTTTTCAACCTTGCAACCTCATCCAAGGGCATATAACGAGATTCCACTCTACTTCATTATCAACTATCAATTTAAATCGCACCTATATCTTTGAGTGTTTGTAGATTGATTATAAGATTGATCGCCTTTTTTATCAAAAAAATTTTTTTCATAAATATTCTCATCAGAATTTGAATCGCTTTCGGAACTGTTGTTTTCTGTAGAAGCAGAGCCTTCCGAGTTATCTGTATTTGAATCAGCATATCGTTTCCTACAGGTCGCCAACACTTTTTGAAATTGCACGTCGACTTCTTGATTTCCGCAACGACATTTTAAAGACTAAAAGAAATAACTAATGTTATTGTCCGAAAAAAGCATTTCAACTAATTTTTAATGCAAAAAATTATATCAAATGAACGTCGAAAGAAATATTTTGTAAGCAACTTACTGTTCCCTCGTGAAAAAAAAATAAAATAATCCAGGATAAAACAAGCGGTTCGAAATGTTTCATGTTGTCAACGGTTCGTAAAGTTAACGTACGATTAATAAAAACATGTTCTCGTTTGGCCGAATATATAAGGGAAATTAACAGGAAAACGTGCTGACATTAATTGCATATCATTCTATCTTTGAAAAGAATTCAAAATCAGTGAACGTTTCGATGACACGGTATATCCTGAATTATACGTTTCCGGTTGCACACGAATTACATAATCTGGAACGAACAAGCGTTACGATTTTCATTGTATTTGTTGAAGATCTGTTACAGGTAAAAAGCCTACCCTCGTTATCCCGACATGATATACAATATACGTATGTTTGGCTTTTGTCATACTTTTATAAAATGTATACAAATAAACCATTGATAATCAACTTTGAATTAAATTTTAAATAAGCAAATTATTTAAAATGGTATACCTACTGTATTTCAACATCTCGAAAATTCGATAGTATCGATGGTATGATTGACGTATCGGAGGGGATAAAAGGGAGAGGAAATATGAAAGTTGGTCGCAAGATACAATGAAATTTGTCAATCTATTTTCTTATTCAATTTGTTCGAACGCCAATAATGCATATCAAATTTCTCGTAAGTGTTTACTTTTACATAAATATAAATTGAATAAATAACTTGTTCGTTAAATTTCAATTACTCAAATCGACTAAAAGGTGACAAAAAAATCGTTCAAACTGATAGTACTGTAGTGCCAAACAATTTTTAAACATGAACACTTTCTTTGTAAACTTTCGATTTAATACTATTTTAAATACTTCATTTAAAGTGGTATAAAATTCATAATATCTTGTACTGAAGGAACATCACTTGCAATTTCGCTACATTAAATTTATATAATTTTTAAAGTTTCTAAATTAAAAATTTTCAATTTATCTTCAAACATGATTATTACTTTAAATACTTCTTAGTTATGGTATTAACACCATTCGTATCATAAGTCGTACAAATGGAAAAGTGACAGAACATTATATTACAAAAAAAACGTGAAAGCGAAACGAATCACCGATGAACTCACGACTTGTAACATTATCTTGTTTTACTGAAACGACCACCTTATAATCTACAAACCAATAAAATAATGGAATATTTCAAATTTAATGAATATTTCAAATGCATAGATTAATGATTTCCTTTTATTTCTAGTTTTTTACTAATGTAATCTTCGTATTCGCGAACAATATCTCGTTGCCAAATCAACAGCGTCATAGATTTTACGGAAATGATCGACAGTTATCATCACATGGTAAAAATGATTCGAAGCTTATAACGAGAGAAACCAATAAAGAATTACAAGTACAGAAGTTTAAAAAGGATAAACCAATAATTAAACAACGTGTAGACGAGAAAGAAGAAACCGAAACTCCTTGGAGCTTATCGAAAGAAAACGATAGATTGCAATTTCACATACAAGGTCACGAAGGACCACAAACGTATATTTTTGGATTTGATACTGGATATGGGTAAATTATATGTTGCACTATTTATCCACAATGAAATACAGTGACAACTTTAGCATTCAATGAACCCAAAACGTTATTAATTTTTATAGTTCCATCAGAATATATTAATTATGTATAAACTGTCTTTGTCTTATAGAGTCCGAGATAACCGTCTTGTGTGTAAATTCGCCACTGGCGAAATGAACTATTATAAATAAATAATACATAATTATTTTTTAACGAACTTCCTAATTTCTATTTATAAAAGTTAAATTTATTTATCACAAACTTTCAATTCGAATTTTGTGTACATATGCATGTGTAACATTGTGAACTTATTTTTATTCGTTTCAGAAAGAATAGACAGTATAGACTGGAAGAAAGACATCGGGATGGCACGATAAAAGGACAATACGGTTATTACGATGCGAAGGGAAAATTAAGAACAGTTCGATATATTGCGAAACCGTTTGACGGTTATACAGAAGTACACCATGAAAGTAACATGGAAAAGTTAATAAGTTAAATGGAAAATTGAATTTGTTGTGAATGCTAATACAGAATCATAGCTCTCTATAATATTAAAATACCAAAAGAAACACCTTAAAAACTATTTGAATAAATTTGTAATGGGTAACTTTAATGACCTCACTCTGTTAATTACGTTTCAAAACATATTTTGTACTGCAAAGGTTAAACGTAGGTATAATACTCTTGACATAATCTTTAAAAGTTTCTAATCACAGGCTCTAGAAATTGTAACATTTAATGAAAAAAAAAAATTGTATTAAAACATTCATTTAACAATAACAACACATAGATAAAAAAATACAAAATAAAGTTAAACTTCGATACAAATTAAACGTCCAGGTAGTAATAAAACTGTAGAGAAGCATACATATCTGTTGTAGTACATACATACATCATACCTATAAAATACACCCACTTCCAAAAGTACTAAAATGAATAATATAAAATTAAAATGCCCTTTTACAAAACTATTTATAACAATCTTTAATTAGTATTTGTGCACTGCTGAAGAATTATTTATATAAAATATACATTGTTTTAAATTAAATAAATAATTTAAAAATACTATTTTAAGATTTTCATTTCACTTGACATACATTTTGTTCGTATTCCTTTAAAATTTCTAATTTTTTTAGAACTGCTATTTTTACATTTCAGAAATGTAAACTTGCTTTGATATTTTTTCTTTTGGTTTATTAAATGGAACTTATAATTATATATTCTTCCTAAATATAAAACTTTAATAAGTTATTATAAATTCTATAGAATTTTCAAAAGTATTCAAACATTATTACCAAAAAATAAAAATAAGTAATTTAATATAATCCCACCCCTTATAACAAAAAAGCTGCGATTTTTTAAAATACTCGTATAATCAAAACAAAAATGTTCCTTATCCCAATTGACATATAAATATAAATATAATATAAATTATAATTATAACATACTGATAACGTACATTAATCTGTCTCTAATATTAATATTAAAGGTATAATCAACGGTATAAAACTAAAATATTTTTCAAACCACTGTAAATACGTTTCATACCACTGTAAATTAGATAACATTTGTTTGATGATACCGTCTAAAGTTATACCGATCTGTTCCTAACATATTTTCTTTATTCTTTCTTCCTCCTTACTTATTTCGATTTTTTATCGTCGGTTCCATAAGACGAACTCTTACTTATTTCAGATATTCCTATTATTTTTTTCATTGTTATATAAACTGAAAAAAGAGCAACCATTAATTTTAAAGCAATATCAACGATATTTATGAAACGTTATTATCATTTAGATACTTACACACAAAAATAATACCCACACCAATGGAGAAATAAATAGTTGATCCAGATAAGAAAAGATTAACCAAATAATAAATCATTGGTATTAAAATTACCACTGCCCAAAAAATCGTATTGGTTAAGGTATAACACCTTCTGTTTAGCCTAAATTGATCAGTTCTAGGTACACCACTGGTTGCAAAGAAATCACCCGTTTGAAAGAAACTTTCTGCCATACGATCCTAACAAGACAATAATAGTTAACAAAATATTTTTAAATCTGAATACTTTTTCTAACAGTGTCTTTTAAACTATTGTTTAGAATAAATTTCTTTAAAACATACTTTTCTTTCAAAAAGTTTATATAACCATTCTCCTGCACCTTTATCATCTTTTGGTATTTCTTCCAATGGAATCCTTCGCATGTACACATGTACCTCAACTTGTTTCCCCAATAACAAGTTTGTAATTGTTGGTTTGACCAGATCATTCGGTGTAAAATATGCTTCTATATCATAAATTGCAATGTTTTTATCCCGCATGTTCAATATACTAGCCAAAAAACCTTTTATACGTGGAGTTAAATGGTGCTTTAATACTGGAAGACCCTGTTCTTGGGCAAATTTTTGACTGGCTTCTAATTTTTTTTCTGTGAAACGTGTTCCCTCAGGATACAAAAGTAACTGTGGAGGTGATTTTAAATAAAATAATAATTTAAAAATAATTTGAAGAATTCGGAAAAATATTAAAATTAAATTATACTACATAAATATCAAATAATAAAAAATATAAATCAATGGTAAACATTTTCATTACCCATATATTGTCTGGATATTCACAAAGTTCTTTAATTTGAGTACCAATTATTTCTTTATCCTTAGTCCAATTCCTCTCTAAGAATATAAATTCAGCAAATTTCCATACCCAACCTATTACTGGAACATATTGTAATGATTTCTTTGAATATGCTTTACAGTTCTGAAATATAAAACATTTTAAAATAACAGAATATAATATAACTGAAATATTTATGTGTTTACATAGCATAATCTAGAAAATGTATATATAACTTACCCCAAGTGCACCAATACGTTCACAAAAAATCCAACCCATGAGCCAATCTATTTCATAGCGATGATTCATTACCAAATATGCATGTTCTTTTCCAAAATATTTTTCAAACTCTTTTTTATCTATATGCATTATTGGATCTGTTCCAGACCACCATTCTGCCATAAATACTAATTCTGCAAAAAATTAATGGTTAAAAAAATAAAAAATTTATCACATATTTACATTTTTTTATAATTCAATATTAAACAAATCAGATTTAAAAAGTAATAGTAAAAGTTTACTTTCAAAGAAATGATATTCAGCAATTTGAAACAATGTATAAGATTACATAAAAAATATTGTTACTTAATATACAAAGTGATGTAGTGACTTACGGCTAAAAAGAGAATAACAGAGATAATAGTTAATTTTCCGATAAAAATATCTGGAAAAAGGCCTAAGACCAAAGTACAAAAGACATTGGAAGAAACTGATTATCAAACCGGATGTAAAAAATGTTATAGCGAACATCAGATGAATCACTGTAGACTGCTTTAATGTTGACACTAGCTCCATTTTTTTAAATTTTTTGTATGTGCGTTTAATAACAAAAAAGTATACATATATATCCTTTGCAAACGTTGAATTTTTTTGTACCTGAAATAAATAAATCTAAAATAAGATATAAACTCATAATTATATTTATACGTTTATAAATGTTTCAGTTCTTTTATTTACTTTCTATCCACGTTACAAAGAATAATTAAATACTGTATTCATAATAACAATATTTGTTAAATAGACCAGTGACTTTATAGACATTCACTCTTCCATTAAATCTATTGTAAAGATTAATATACTGATCATTCCAACAATTACAAATGAAATATAAATGAAAGTGTTTTTGGGGATCATCATTAAACTTTTAAAAAAAGAAACAAACTATAAATGTTTTATTTTATCATTTATTTTATTTATGTTTAATTCCATTTTTATATAAGTTCTAAAACATTGGTAAAGCAGAAAAAGTAAATGATTAATAATAACTATTATCTAAATAATTATAATTTTAAAAGACACTTACTGTAAGTCCTTGAAACAAGAAGTTACAGACTGCATAAATTTTATAAATCAGAAACAATATATTAACAATGCGATACATATAAAAAAATTATCTAATCTTCTTATGATAACAGAATTGGATAATTCATATATGTTAATTGTAAATTTAAATAATTAAATATTTAAATACAATAACTGTAATGAAATAACATGAATTTAATTGTGTAATACTTCTAATATTGTTTCTAATTTCATTATTTTAAATAATCTGAGTACAATATATTATCTACTTTATTGAGTATATTTATTCTTAAACAAAAAACATTGCGAAAATATTTGTTACGGAAAATATTTGTTTTTAAAAATAAACTAAATTTTACAAACTAAGCATGCAAAAAAACTACACATCATTTCACTAAAATATTAATTGTTACATATGAAAAGTCACGAATGAAAAACTAAAGAATTGAAAGACGGACGTAACAATCATTAACGCTTAACTGGAAAAATGAATGAAAAAATATGAGAAATATTATCAATCTTATAAAACTAAATTGAAAGAGTTTATGAACTATTTTAATTTAACTTACTTGGCTCAAATCATTTTTAGAATTCTAGAACAACAACTAATTCTTATGATCTGAATATGTCGAGATGGTAACAAGAAAAAAGTAATGATGCCAAAAAATAATTTAGATCTTCAGTTTGAATAAAGTGAATGGTTGATTACAAGTCAACAACTAACTGTTTCTTGTACTTAATTAGCAAACAAGTTTTTATACTGGTATTGAATTTCAAATAAGCAATTACGCAAAAATATAGGCATCAATGACTGGACGTAAATTTTATGAAAAAATGTGCATTATAATGTTTCGTACAAACTGGGTGAGCATTTGTGATAAGCACAGCTTGACAACCTGGAGAAATTTCTATCTACGAGAGTAATGTCTCCCTATATAATCTGTTTCTTCCTTCGTGGGGATATACATGGTGAAAAAAATAAACAAGCAACGAGAATCGGAAATGGTGTGATAAATGTACAAGATAAAAAAATATTGTATTTAATTTTTATAATATATTTACAAAATATGTTAATATAAAAGAAAAAGTATTTTGCCTAATGACTAAGACATACTACAATTCATAAAAAGGAATTATAAAACTTTTTATCCGCTGAGTATATATTTTCAGCGTTACATCGTCATAACAATCATGTGCATTGCCATAGATTACAGAGTATGTAGAAATTAAACTCAGTTTAACATGCGTAAATAAAGTGAGAATCTGTCATTTACAAAATTATTCTATAATGAAGCAGACAATAAATACCAGTTGCTAAAGATCAAGATTTATCTTGACATAATTACTGCATAATATACACAGAACAACGTTCTGTCGTTAATTTATAGTAATTTTTGTTTCAATTATATTGGTAACATTGTATTAGTTATTGGCCAATCAACAGCAGTCTTGACACGCCCCTTGAATATTCGTTTTCGGTGACTGAATGCGGGTCGGCGAATAAACAGTTTCAATAAAATTTTTCATTGATTTCGTAGTTTTGATTGATTAATGATCTGATTGACACTGTTAAAACTTTTCACTTATTTAAAATGGTGAGTTTAACGTTATCAAATATCAACGACAGTATCTTTCTTTATCAATGATGTTAACTAAAAATTACTGATAAAAATTTTAATAAACAGTTTTCAGTATAAGTAAATTTGAATGTTCGAAATTTTGTATTTACTGTTAAGTTTTGCAATATATTCATTGTAGAAATGTTTACTCTTTTGTGAATATATATAGATGTTAAAACCGAATTTTTACTTAACCTCAAATAAAATAAACGTCAAAATGGCGCCATTGGTAACATATAATGAAGTTGCTATTATATTCGATTATTTTTAACAAGTTATGCAAATAATTAAGCTTTTTATCATTAAGAATTTTTGTCATTTTATTTACATGGTATTATATTAAAATGACTATACATCAGAATGACATTAGTAGGAGTGTGATTTAATTTAAAACAATGTAAAAATGTAATGAATTTGTTTTTGAATTATATTGCAGTTTTGTTATAATGAAGTAAAATTGATGTTCGATCAAAATTATGCAAAAGTAATTTACCAAGTTGCAGAATATTAAAATTTATACTGTACATTTGTATATTAATTTCAAAGACGGAGCAGCAAATGGATTGTGCATTGGATTTGATGAGAAGACTGCCACCTCAACAGATTGAAAAGAATTTAAGCGATTTAATAGACTTAGTGCCATCCCTTTGTGAAGATCTTTTATCTTCTGTTGATCAACCTTTGAAAATTGCAAAAGATAAGGAATCAGGAAAAGATTATTTACTTTGTGATTATAACAGGGATGGAGACTCTTATAGGTAATTAACCACTAAAATATTATTCTTAAACCATTTGTGTTGAATAATGAATCAGACTCATAATTTACTCATAAATGTACACAATGACTGTTATTAGAAATGGATTAATTGTTGCTTCTCTCTTGTATTATATTTCTTGTATTCATACTTCATTGCAATATTTTATTATGTATTAAGACAGACATACCTTATAATATGAAAGCAACTGTTACAATTCTTTTATGGCTGATAATTTTGGCCTATGCTTGCGAAATTGAAACCATTCTGAATGAGTTGAAATATTATCTTTCTAGATCTCCTTGGAGCAATACATACGACCCACCATTAGAAGATGGTTCCATGCCTTCTGAGAGACTCAGAAAGCTAGAGATAGATGCAAACCATGCATTTGATCAATACAGAGAACTCTACTTTGAGGGTGGAGTTTCTTCTGTTTATTTATGGGATTTAGATCATGGTTTTGCAGCAGTGATTCTAATAAAAAAAGCAGGAGATGGGTCAAAGAAAATTAAAGGCTGTTGGGATTCCATTCATGTTGTTGAAGTCCAAGAAAAGTCTACTGGACGGACTGCACACTATAAATTAACTTCCACTGCTATGCTTTGGTTACAGACTAATAAACATGGTTCTGGAACAATGAATCTTGGAGGAAGTCTTACTAGACAGGTTCGTTTATAATTAATTTTAAATATATGTAGTAAATCTATTTGTGTTTCATTATATGTTTAATAGATACATTAAAATTAAATTCAAAATAAATTAAGTTGAATGAACTTTATATTTCAGGTAGAACAAGATGCCCAAATAAGTGAGAGTTCTCCGCATATTGCTAATATCGGTCGTATGGTCGAAGATATGGAAAATAAAATCCGAAATACCCTAAATGAAATATATTTTGGGAAAACGAAAGATATCGTAAACGGATTAAGATCCGTTCAATCCCTAGCAGATCAAAGACAACAGGCTGCTCTCAGACAGGATCTAGCAGCCGCACTTCAAAGGAGAAACGCCAATAATTGATCCACCGAAGAAGATCAACTTTCCTTCGATTTTGAAGAGTGTCAATAAAAAAAAGAAAAGAAAAATATCGTAAATGATAAAATTAAAAATCGAATTGTTGCAGTCATTATGACGAGAATTTTGAAGAGTTTCCTGTGATATGCAGGGTGCAGCGGTAAAGATGAATTTTTCCTGAAGTATTAAAGAATTAAAGAATGAATAATTGAATATCAATTATTAATTATGTCGAGATTTTGAATATAATATTAAGAAACATTACGAGTGTCTGGGTTTTATATATAAATATATATATATATATGTATATATAGGATGTGCCTAAAGGTATGTAACACCATAAATCATTACTCGTTTCACTTAAGCTTCAAAACAGTTGACTTATAATATTTTCATGGAATGCATATTTACGTTGAAAATGTTTTTAAATATATGTACAATAAACATGGTTTTATGTTCTTTGCGTAATTGTATCATTTTTACTAGTTAAAATATACTTAAATTAAGTATTAATTTATAAAGCATTATGATAAAGTTTCTGTACATTTCCATAGACTTTCATATTGTTTATTATTATTTTTATACATTAATATATTTCTTGTTATATTCAACAGAATTTGATCTATGCAAACGTACGAAACTTTCATAATAGTGCTTAACAAATATTTTTGTTTTCTTTTTTAAATTAAATTCATACCTTTTTGATCACCCAATATATGTATAATGTCTAATACACGTAGGCATAAATTATAAAATTTTAATATTCAATACTTGTATAAATGTATCTAATTTTACAATAAATGAGAAAAAGCAGTCATAATCACATTTAAGATCTTTGTTTAAGATTAACATCTTTGTTTCCGTGTTACATATCTTTTGACACATTCTCTGTATATTGTGTGTATGTGCGTGCGTGTATGTGTGTACTGAATAAAAGCATATGCTTGTGCTTGACAAGTGCGAGCACAAATATACATAATGGCACTCGTAATGTTTTTTTAATCATTAGTAATTAATAATAATACGAGATATAAGAGTATTAATGTTTGAAAATGTAGGAATATTAAAGAGAATATTTGCGAATAAACTTTTAATTAATTATTAAGTCCCCACCCATGCGTTTAACTTTAGCAATATTAAAACTCATCTGACTGGAAACATCTGCGATTCAGCTTTAATCACTTCCAATTTGTATAAATTCGAGTTAATTTATTTCAAATGAAATTTTATGAAACATCAGAGATAGTTTTTATAAAAATACTTTAGCTAAATGAAAGTTTTTATTAAATTTAATGTAATTAAATTGCATTTAATTGCTTGTTATTACTACTATTATTATTAATTCCTCTGTCAATATTTAAATATATACTGTTGGTTATTATTACATGAATTAAAATTTTGTATCAAAATATTTACACTAATCGATCAAAAAATGTTAACAGTAAGATAAAAAATCGTGAAAGATCAATTTTTTTATAAAATAAAGTAAAAGCAACAAAATATTATAGAAGAAGACACGAAAGCATCGACTGCTTTTTTCCTCATTTATTTATCCTCCATTGACTTCTGCCGTATAAACAAATGCTCGTTGGTATTCTTTTACTTATATATTTTACGCCTGTGTTTCCTGTTTAAATTTCATAATCATGTACTTTCGTATATAATTGTGTGCACAGTGCAGTCACGCTATATAGCACCTATTTATATGGCCCATTAAGCAAGTTCCCCTTGACGCGATTTTCAAATTCACTATTGGTACTCCCACCACCATCATAGGATATGAAGATCCAATTTTAAACACTGATGCTATTTTGTTTCAAATTCTCAAATTTAGTAACTTCTAAATTTTCAAATTTAAGAATTTAGAAATTTAAAAATTCTCAAATTTAGGAATTTACAAATTGGTAAATTAGAAACTAAATTTTGCAAGCTACACCGCTATCAACAAAACTTTAACAATCGTGAATGGAGTTCCGCTTATATGGCCCATACCATAGTTTTTTCCGTCCCTACAGCCCCATTTGAGGGCCATATAGCGAGATTCCACTGTATTTTCATATACTTTACCACCGCATATGTGGATGTGTGTGTATGCATACGTATTTTTACCTTGCCTATATACGCCAATGCTGGTTAAATTTGTTTTAAATGCTTATGCAGACATACATTAAAATTTTTAAGTGCTATATTCCAATGTTTTACATACTGACTTATACGTATACATAGTATTAAATAATATTTCAAAAATATTGAAAGAGTATTTGTGGTATGAATTGAAGTTTAATAAATCTTAATCCGTCATGTATCTGTAATAATAGAAAATAAATTTAAACAATAACCAGCAGTGGTGTATAATTAAAGTATTGAGAAGCAGAAAAAAAATTATTTCCACCTCTCTTGGTTGAAGTACGACCGTGAGGCCTATTGATTCGTTTTTTTTTTCGGCTTTTTTTATCGATTAAATTCATTTATCTAGGTCGCCTTAATCTTAAATTAGTCTGCTTAGATTATAGTAGCTTAGTTGTTTCTTATCATCATTTATATATATATATATATTTTTTTAATTTTCTTATTTTTTCGTAGATGGTATGGTCTGATTTGAAATTAGGTATTAAATGTAAGATCGAGTCTTACATTGCAATTAAAATTTCAAGTCAGAAACCAAACATTAACTAATGAACTTAAAATTTCAGAATTCAAATTTGAAATGTTTATTTTTGAAGTTAGATGTACAGAATCCGAAATTCAAATTGAATTCCAAAATTTCGTGTTAAAATTAAAGTTTTACACGTTTACTGAATTTGAAATTTCGATTCTAGTTTCAAAATATTGTTTCAGAAGTCGTTCAGTACAAAAAGAAAATATTAGAATGCGAGCCAGAAATGAAATTTCTGGAACTCACAGAAAATTAATAAAAATTTATTCTCAGATCTATGTTCGAAATTAAAACTCTTATATTTTTATTCGTAATTAAGAGCACAGAATTAAACTTTTAAATTTCAAGTAAAAGCTACGAATGTGATCTACTCATGTGAAATAGAGAAAAAAATAGTAATTTTTATCAAATTGAAATTATATAAATTTTTAAAGAGATCAAAAACTTCAAGAATTCAAGTTTTGGTAAAATACAAATTATAAAAACAATTGTAAGAACAAGTTCTTAACAAGACAAAAGGACTTTGGATAGATTACAAAATTCTAGGGCTTTCAATAAAGATATTAATGTTTTTAACGAAACTTAAATATAGAATTCTAATACCACTGGAATTCTACTGAAGATTGGGCAGAATTAGAATAAATCGTATAAAAAAAATTTCAAAATTAAAATAGGATGGGAATTCTAGATTGGGACAGTCATACTAAAACATAGTATTTTAATAAAAGAAAAAAAGGAATCAATCTCAAATGGAAAAGAAATCTGAATTCCAACAAAACTGGAAATACTACAAGGATTAAGATTCTAAGTAAATTGGAATTTTACTGAGTTTAATAGAATTGAAATTTCAATCAAAATATAAAGAAAGAAGGGACTGTTACAAGGAACTTAAACTTCTAGATAATTAGAATTCTAAATGCATTGGAATTTCAATAAAATTATAACTTCAGTTAGAATTACATATAATCATTATTGTAAGATAATCGCAATTCCAATAGAAGTAGAATTCTAATCATATGAAAATTTTAGAACCACAAATCAAGACAAGAGTTGTTTTTCAAAATATCCCGCTGTCAAAGTTGCTTTTTAATCTCAACCCATTAAGCCGCCAAAAACATTCTTTGTTTTTCAAGGTCTAAGCTGATACTGTTTCTTAGTTTATTCTCTTTTTATTTGTTTTTTTTTTTTTTATTTTTGCAATTATTTCATTATTTGTAATCCTCTCCTCCTTCACACTTACACGCTTGCGCACATTTGTTTTTCCCTTCCTTTCATTTTTATAATTATATAATTGTTTGTCTCTTTCCTTTTTCCTTATTCTTACTTCTTTTCCCTTCATTTTAACCTTTCTCAAGTGCCCCCCACTCTTTTCCTTTCTATTTGTTGTTGGTAATAGTTCTTATGTTAACCATTGATCATCTTGTATTGTATCTTAGGTTTCTCTTAATAATATATTAACTGTGAGTGTTTTGTTTTTTCTTTAATGTGATGGTGGAATCTGGACTGAACACAATTATTTATCGATGGCAGTGTTAGTTTTGATAGCGATCACGACTTCTTCACCACAGGCCTTCAGTACAGTGCACTAAAAAAAAAATAAGTTACATTATTTAATTTCTTTTTGTTAATTCATTTTGAATGTAAAAAATTTACAGAAACCATAACCAAGTTCTTGCAAATCTTCATTTAATAATGAAAATACAAAAACATAAATTACATTTTTTTTAAATAATAAAAGTAAAAAAAAAAGAATTACATTTTTTTAAATTCATACAAAAGAAATCTGAAAAGGTTGATATCTAAGGAATAAATATATGTTAATAAACTTGTAATTATTTACTCCTACCTGTCATATAAATTACCTACACCAAACTTTTTATTTTATTAATTTACTTTTTAATGTACAGAATATTTTGAAAAATGAATTCTTTTATCCACATTCGTTATTTTGAAGTATACAATATTTCTATTAAAGTTATATCAATATAATGATGCTCACCAGAAGCTCCTTTCCAGCATCATGATCAGCACGTAACTGAATGCCTAATTCACCATCAGGAATTTTTAAATCTTCACGGAGTTCACCATTATCAGCCATCAGGCACAAATAGCCATCGTCAGATATGTCCGCGAGCTTTTATACAAATACACATATATTCATTATAATGTTATGAAATAAAAAATTTGTTACATTTAACATTAATACAAAAATTTACATCTCAGATATATTTAAAACATTGAGAAAATAGTTAAATAAGAGTATAGTATAAAACATAAAATAATAATGTGGCTAAAAATAAATAGAAACAAATAAATACTATATTGAATATTTTTTCCATAAATCATTTGTTTAAATTGGACTTAGTGTAAACAATTTTTAAATACCTGGTAATCTTCCCGCTTAACAAATGGCACATCCATGTTGTGCGTAGAGGGACAAATATCTTCATACTTTTTTGAAGTGAAAATATCAATGCCTACAAGATGTACTTTGGCATGGCCATGTTTTCCTGTTTTTGAAGTAGACATTTCTACAATTTTACATGGCCGTGATTTGAGCATTACAAACCCATTTTTACGCAGAGCAGAACACTGCATAGGGTATGTGACAGAAGCACCAGAGTCTCCGGTTTCGAAGTGAGTATCCTCGATGTCTGCCATCCTTGTTTTTTTATTTATTTATTCTGAAATCATAATTTAAAATAGACTAACAGCAAAACTTCAATTTTAAACAAAATATAATGATTATATAATGAAAAATTTCTAATAGCATTAAAATTATAATAAACTTAAAAAAATGTAGTGCATGAAGTTATACTAAAGATGAAAAAATATAAGTAGATACAAAATGACTTATGAAATTTTTATAGTTTATGTACAGTGAACTATAAAGATTTTTTCAAGTACATTTATATTCCATATAAATTAAAATCTTTTATAACTATTCAATAAGATAACATAAAATATATAATATGAATTACTAAATTGAACAAAGTATCTTCGACTTGTTTTAAAATGAATTTGATATAATAATGACCACTGCTTAGAAAAGTAATAAAATATTTTATAAGCTTCATTAGTACTTATAAATAATGTGAAAGTACATGGTTTACAAATTTTTTGAACTTTCTTATTCTTATGTCTTGTCTGCATGATATATACAGACTATATACCAAATATGTTAATAAAACACACTCTCTAAATTAAATTATTCAGTTTTTAATAACTTCTAACAGTATACAATAAAATATAACAAGACATAACATGAATGGTAAAACATTAACATATTTTTCAAAATATACTTCATAATTCTGTATAATAATTAAGAAAAATGAAAACTATTTTAGAATTATCTCTATTGCTCATTAAAACTTGCTATGTAAAATATCATCTGTTATTAATAAGACTCATATTAACAGAATAATGAGATTATATTTATTTTTCAAACATAAATGAAAAATTGTGTAATAATACAAACAATTAAATAAAAAAATGATTGATACTATTATTTAAATTCATACTTTAATTTAAATTGTCAAATACTTAATCAATATTAAAATTATTGTACTAAAATGGAATATAAACATAAAACATAGAACTATTCAATTTTTCACAATATGTTTTGAAACATAACACTATGAATATTTCATCTACCATCTCTACAAATTTAGGAAATCCATTAATACTTTTAATTTACAGTGTACTTAAAATTTTGAATTATAAATACAAAATGTTATACTTGATTACATAAAAATTAAATATAACAGTAAAGAATACCTTTCATAGTATGGATTGAAAACTATTGAAAATCTCAAAAATGTTAGTTCTACATATATTACAAATAAGAATTAAAGAAAAATAAAGAAGCGTAACTATAACATAATGGAATTACTTTACAAAACGTTTACAAGGAAAGCTTAAAACGCAAAAAGCTTCGAAAAGCTTTCAGGAAAATGACTAGAAAGAAAACGAACACGTTGTAGAAAGTACAATCTAACCAAAGATTCTACCCGGCTGACAGTTCTCTGATTATCAAAGTCTGGTTATGAAAAATCAAGTGGAAAGTCTGACGAAAGTCGAATTACCTTCGAGGACGAGTTTACTGCGGATTTTTGACCGTTTTCCTCAAGAAGATGGCGCGAAAAGAATTGCGTGCGGTTCGTCGTCGAAGTTGCCGACTCTCGGAAGAAAGTTGAAAAAATTACGAATACGAACTGGCCTCTAACAATTTTGTTCTTTATTCTCGAGATTTTTTAACACACGTTTTACGAACTTATTTGAGCAATCACAAGTGAATCAGCTAAACTCACCGTGAAAAAAGGAGAACAGACTGGAGATACTCACATGTGATCAAAATGGACACTCTAACCAGAAGAGCTGGCTGCGCTTGCGCGAACCGCTAATCGGCGACAGGGGGCCACCCGAATAGATCCACGGATTCCGGTTAAAAGTCTATGTGGGGGTAAAGTTGTCTGTGAAATTGCCAGTTGGAAGTTAGGCATAATACGCAGGCGCTGTTTACGGAATGAAATTTGTCACTAGATATTATTCCAAACCATTCAAATTTCAATAGTAAAATTTATTTTTCTATTGTTACATTAGACATATCTGTATAAAATACGAAATATATACACGTAACATGCAAAAATATACTTCAATAAAATACATTATTTGAAATGTTCTCCTTTTTTATCAAAATAAAACTTCAAACACAACATTATCAATATTTTTTTATAGTTATCTGTAATTCGTTTATCTCGTTATAATTCTCAGAATTTATATTTAATTAACATATATATTGTATAAAAACTTATTATAATTAAAATTTCTAGTTATTTTATGTTATATTTATGGTAAATGTTGGTCATATACTAATTAATTCATGTAAATCCATTAACAAATACAATTTATTGTACACGTATATTGTAAAAAAAAGAAACAAATCTAATAAATCATACTGAATGGACACCTTTAATAAATGATGCAACAGATGTGATTGGTGTATCTGGTAGAATGCCATGTCCTAAATTTGCAATATATCGAGTTTTACCAAACTTTGTTGCTATATCTCGAGCTCGATTCATTATTTCATCCTGTACAAAACACCACAAATTAAAATTTTACAAAAATTATGAATTATATTTAGTAAAATATAGTCAACACATGAACCTCAGAAGCATATAATGCACATGGATCCAAATTTCCTTGCAAAGTAACATCAGAACCTAATCGTTTCCTTGCTTCTATGGGATCCACAGTCCAATCTACACCCAAAACTTCATAAGTTTTCGATTTTGCTAAAATTTCCAAAGAATTCATTGTTGCACCTTTAGGAAAAGCAATCTGAAATTTTTTTTATATTTTTATTCGTAAAATATATTTATTTAAATAATTGTAAATTGAAAATTCAGTTGGTAATATTGCACTAAGTAAAAAAATAGATGTCAATATATTACAATGTATACTTCATTTACCATTGGTACTTCATGAACATTTTGTTCCTTCAGTTTTTGTCTAACTTTCTCACTAATCTCTTTCAAATATTTAAATGAATAATTCACAAATAATTCATCATTTAAAAAGTCACTATGACTTTCAAACACTTGCAACAACTGTAAACAAAAGAAAGAGGAATCACAATTTGTTAATTTGAATTCAAATTATTGTTCTCTATGTTAATTTTACCTGTCCTTTAAGATATATTTCTTAATGTAAAAAGAATGTTGTACCTGTGCTCCAGCTTTAACTTGCATCACAAGATAGTCCACTATAACATTAGAAATCATTTGTAAAAGTTTGTGAGAATCTTCTGGATATTTATACAGCCACTTCCTAGCTTTTATCATCGTTGAACTACCTCCACCTTGGATCATGTAGCTCATTAATGTCCACTAATAATTCATAAATATGAATACTACCAAATATATTTTATACAATATTTGTTTCAAGATGCAAGAGTGACTTGTAAAATCATGTGTATAACTCAAAAAATATTTTACTCACTGGTGCACCAGTGAAACCAATTAATGGTACTTTTCCCTGTAACTTATGTCGTGTTAAAGTTATAGCATCTCCAACATACTTTAAATCTTTTTCCACATCTGGTTGAATTAGCCTGCTTAAATCTTCTGGCTCATTTAAAGGATTAGGTAAAACAGGGCCCTATAATATAAATGAATTTGTTTACTTTGATGAAATCACATGATAAAAAGAAGTTACACAAGTAAATAAGCATACCGTTCCAGCAACCATCTCAACAGTTAAACCCATTGCTTGTGGAATAACAAGAATATCAGAAAATATAATGCTGGCATCTAAGTCAAATCGTTGTATAGGTTGTAAAGTAACTTCACAAGACAAAGCTGGTACTTTACAAACAGAAAAGAAATCATGTTTTGATCTAACTTCTTGAAATTCTGGAAGGTATCTTCCAGCTTGACGCATTATCCACACTGGAATACGTTCTACTGGTTCCCCATATGCAGCCTTCAATATCAAATCATTTTTCAATGGTGGAAATTCTTGCTGAGCCATTACTAACATCTGAAAGAAATAGTATATCAAATTAAATAAAAATTTGTATGAGGTACAAAATAAATTATCATTATCAAATTATGTAATGATAGAATAATTTAAAAAATAAACAGTTTATAAAGTTATATAATTCTTACAAAAAATATAAAATCATTTTATGCTTTGAAATTTTTATCATTGTATACTTACGATATAACAATTATAAAAATCTTGTGACACTAAAACTGTTTGTAATTTAGCTAATTACACTTTTTATGCTTTTTCTTGTCAGATAGCTTCCTACAGTTTACTATTTCTAATACATAAGAACATGTAACAAAATTCGAATTCAAGTTTCGTATTTATTAATATTTACCTTATCATTCAAGTATGAATTGCATTTTTAATACATACCGTATTTTAACGAAAAATTTATTTGTCTATGATTTTACTTTCTATGACTAAGTTAACCAATCAAATTTCTTTATATAATGCACAATTCTCTAGATTATGGGGGAAAACCTGAGAGGATTAACTGGCGCGTTGAGTTGAGTTTCAATTGAATATCATTCCTCGTTGTTCCAAAGTGGAAAAAGCGGCTAACGACAAACGTTTAAGTACGAGGTGGTACGAGGTTATGCGTCTAACTCGTGGATAACAAATAAGCAAATTATTTTCGGATATATTTAAAGATGGATTTTTTAGAATATACCGATGTACTTGCAGAAGTAAAAGGAGCTATGGTAAATAATATGTTATAATTTTTAATAATTATTATAAGTATTTTCATATGTACTGCTAAACTTGTTTTAGAAATGTTTATGCGTCATTTTTAAATTAAATTACAGGTTAAAATATTATGTAAACCAATTATTATTTTATTATTTTTTGTAATTGTTATGCATATTTTCTGAAATTTACATTGGAAAATACTGATAATTGTAATATGATATAATTAAAATTCATTGGAATTTTATAAAATGTAATGTTGTATTTCTTTCATATAGACTCCTGGAAGATTAAAATTAACAGACCAACATTTAATTTTTAAAAATCAAAAAACGGGCAAAGTAGAACAAATTTCTGCCTCTGATATGGAAATGGTAAATTATCAAAAATTCATTGGTACTTGGGGTCTGAGAATATTTCTTAAAAATGGAACTTTGCACAGATTTCGTGGCTTCAAAGAAGGAGTAAGTATATAATTGTTTGTATTAAACAAAAGGAAGGTAAATTGTTTTACTTTTATTATAATGTGATAATTCTTTAGGATCAGGAAAAAATTGCAAAATTCTTCACCCAAAATTATAAAAAAGACATGCTCGAAAAAGAACTTAGTTTAAAAGGTTGGAATTGGGGTACTGCTAGATTTAATGGATCAGTATTAAGTTTTGATGTTGGTCATCATACTGCCTTTGAAATTCCGCTTTATGATGTTTCTCAATGCAATACTGGAAAAAATGAAGTTACACTGGAGTTTCATCAGGTAAATTATCCAAAAATTATGAAGTTATTTAGAAGTTTCATATTTTTTAAGAAATACATTACATTAAATTGCTTTATGTTTTTACTGAGAATATGAATGCCTGATGTCATTAATGTTTCAATTTATCATACCAGTATTTTTGAATGATGAATTTTTCAGAATGATGATGCTCCTGTAAGTTTGATGGAAATGAGGTTCCACATTCCAGTTAGTGACAGTGTAGATCAGGATCCTGTTGAAGCATTTCATCAACAGGTTATGGAGAAAGCATCTGTTATTAGTGTTAGTGGTGATGCTATTGCTATCTTTAGGGAAATTCAATGCCTTACACCACGGTATGTGTGCTATTTATAATTATTTACAGCTATTTTAACAATTTGTTAAACTATTGATTAATTAATCATGCACAAAAATAAATAGGAACATTAATTTAGTCATTAATTTGTTAACTTTCTTATTACAGTGGGCGTTATGATATAAAGATATTTCAGTCCTTTTTCCAATTACATGGTAAAACTTTTGATTATAAGATTCCAATGTCAACAGTTTTAAGGTTGTTTCTCTTACCTCATAAAGATAACAGGCAGATGTACTTTGTAGTAAGTTTTTATATAGTTAAAAATTGTGTTTCTTGATAAAAACATTACTGAATTTAATTTTGGTACAAAAATAATTGTTATGTTTTAATCATCGTTTTATCTTATTAATATTTTTTCAGGTCAGTTTAGATCCACCCATTAAACAAGGTCAAACTCGTTATCATTATTTAGTTTTACTGTTTAATCAAGAAGAAGAAACCTCAATTGA
This sequence comes from Megachile ligniseca, assembly GCA_945859555.1. Taxonomy (NCBI): domain Eukaryota; kingdom Metazoa; phylum Arthropoda; class Insecta; order Hymenoptera; family Megachilidae; genus Megachile; species Megachile ligniseca. The sequence continues at coordinate 8,631,732 of OX243784.1, forward strand.
ATTGCCTTTTTCTGAGTATGTAAAGTTCAATTATTATATCTCTTTACGCAAATAATTTCATTTTTTTTTATATTATTTTACTAAAATGTTTGACTACCTTTGTAGAAAAGAACTTAAAGAAAAATATGAAGATAAACTACCAAAAGAGTTATCAGGACCAACATACGAAGTTATGGGTAAAGTTATGAAGGTTATAATTAATCGAAAACTCACTGGACCTGGAAATTTCATTAGGTAAATTCGCGTATTAAATACTAACTTACATCCCAGTATATCAGACGTTTATATACCATAGAACTATTTAAATTTATTTACATCTATTTTATTACAATTTTCAGTCATTCTGGCACTCTTGCAATTAGCTGTTCTTTTAAAGCAGCTGCAGGTTACTTATATCCTCTAGAAAGAGGTTTCATCTATGTTCATAAGCCACCGATTCATATACGATTTGAAGAAATAGCATCTGTTAATTTCGCTCGCGGTGGAGGTTCTACCAGATCTTTCGATTTCGAAATTGAATTGACCAGTGGGGTTGTTCACACGTTTAGTAGTATTGAAAAGGAAGAATATGGAAAACTGTTTGATTTTATTACTTCCAAAAAACTACGCGTTAAGAACAGAGGCAAGAGTGTGAGTACTATATCCACTTATAAATTAATTTCCTCTATAATATTGATTAAGTACTATTATATTATAATAATGTCTGCTTCTTTATAACAGGATAAATTGAATTATGACAATGATTTCGGAGATAGTGATCAAGAAGATGAACCAGATGCTTACTTAGCAAGAGTTAAAGCAGAGGCACAAGAGAGAGATGCAGAAGACAACCAAGATTCTGAAGATGAATCTACCGATGAAGATTTTAATCCTAATCAAGTACAGCTATATCATAATTTAAAATTTTTGTTAAATTTCATTATATTTTAATATTAAAATTTTGTGAAAAGAACACGATGATAAATGTACGTACTTCGTACAATTGAACTAACACCGTGTACTTATATATTTTTTGTGTAGGATGAAAGTGACGTAGCAGAAGAATATGATAGCAATCCTAACAGTTCAGAAAGTGAAAATGATTCAGATGCTTCTGGAAAGAGTGAGAAGAAGGAAAAGAAAGAAAAGAAAGAGAAAAAACCAAAGTCTGCCAAAACAGTGGTAAGTATTATAAGCATACAACAATATAGTAATGTAATGAAATAATATCTCTTTGTTATCTAACATTTTAAACCGCGTATGATCCTTTCAGTCCGAGAAACCTAGGAAACCTAGAAAGCAAAAGAAAGAAAGGGATGCAAACAAACCTAAGAGACCGCCAACTGCGTTTATGATATGGTTAAACAGCAATCGAGAGAAGATTAAAGCAGATAATCCTGGAATTGCAGTTACAGAAATTGCAAAGAAAGGAGGAGAAATGTGGAGAGAACTTAAAGATAAATCTGTAAACATTTTTTATTAGTGCACTAGATATTCATGTTATTAGATTTATTTTACTTAAATGGTAATTTGTAAATATTTAGGAATGGGAACAAAAAGCAGCTAAAGCGAAGAAAGAATATGCTGTATCAATGAAAGAATATGAAGCTAGCGGAGGTGGACTGAAAGACAAAAAAGAAAAGGCGGAGAAAAGCGAAAAAACGGATAAAGCAGAAAAGAGCGAAAAGAAGAAAGTTGTTGATACTAAGAAAGATGTCAAGCCAACGACCGGATCTACTTTTAAGAGCAAAGAATATATTAGTGAGGATGAAAGCAGTAGTGATGAAGATACTAAGGTAAAATAATAAATAATGCTTATTATTAAACATGAATATTTAAATAAACGTTTAGATACATTATTTTTGTCAAATTTGTGTGCAGAAATCTGAGAAGAAACATTCAGACGAAGACACTGAACCCGATAAAGGAAAGAAGAGAGGAGATAAACGCAGTGCGGTAATTATTTTATTAATTGTATTATTTTAACATAGAAGAAATTTAGTTATTTCTGATAGCTTTAGAGAAAAATTAACTTTCTAGCGAAAAATAGATCTCAGTGATTCAAATTTTGATGCTACATTTATTGTTTTTTAACAAAAAATATAATATTCATCACCGAAGTTTAGATACTACAAATTAAATAGTGCAGTTTCTTTAGATTAGTCAAAAGTAACTTACTGTAGGTAAGTTAGTAACAATCCAATTTTATTAATTATTTTATAGGAGGATGATGATAAAAAGGCGAAGAAAGAAAAGAAAAGCGAGTCTGATGAAGGTAGTGATGAAGAACCTGTTGAAAGCACTCCACCTTCAAGCGATGCAGAATCGAAAGACAGTGATTAATTACTGGTTTAACATTTATAAACTGCAGTATAATTTTGTACATATACGTATATTAACGTTTTTGAAAATATCGAAACTTACTCTAAATTTAACGTTTTTAAGTTATAAGATACGAATATTTAATAGTTTAATTCTTTAAACTCTTTTTATACTTTTAAACTAAGCAACTGCAATTTTCAGTAAAAGTTGATTCAATATTTATTTAAATGAATCACAATTGAAGTTCAAAAAGAAAAGCAATTATGTCTTTTATTTATAAACTAAATATATGTTATTAATTATATGTATGATTATTTAATAAAATATTTTTTTTTCATCTTGTTATTAGAATTATGACCAAAATATGACAAATTTTTATAAATCCTACAAATTATGTTACAAATAGTATTCAAAAGATACCTTCGTAAAAATGAATGCGTGTAACTCTTGGCAACGGATCTTGTTAGAACCAATCAGAACTGATATGCGCAGGAAGAACGAAAACTCGTCATTTGAGAGGATACGCTGGTGAAATATACTATTGTTAATAACCTATAAATATGTTTTAACAAGTTGATAATAAGAAGAATTGAATGTAATTATAAGAATAGATTAGTTTCAATTCATTTTAATTTCCAAATAAACATACGATATGCTTGTTTTACTTGAATACATGTTTAGTATTTCTTAAAAATGGATATTAGACAAAGTACGGGATTTTATGATCTATGTGTAAATGTACAAGGAAATGATACCAAAAATTTATGTTGTATATTGTCAAAATTATATGAATATGGATTCAGAACGGTAGCACTGAATACTGATATAGATGAAAGTGTTCTTGCAACGGATAAAAAAAAAAAGAAGAAAAATGATGAGGAAGCATCCCAAAACATTATTCCTGAAACACTTGACATAGAGAGCATAAAAAAAGAATTTGATAAAAAGTTGAAAATTTTTAGTCGTATTACATTTTTTTGTTCTGATTCTGCAAAAACACATATACTGAATCATTGCTCAGTTTTAAAGAAATATGACTTATACGCCTTTGCCCCTAAAACACAAACTGCATTACAATATGCATGTACTCAGTTAAATACAGATATAATTACATTAAGATCATCTTCTATAACTTTTAAATTAAATAAAAAGTTGTATGAACAAGCTATCGAAAGAGGAATACATTTTGAAATTCAATATGCAGATTTGTTAAATGTGCAATCTAGGAAGCTTACTATTCATTATTCTCATCTTTTTCATACCTATGGAAAAAGTAAGGTATAAAAATAAACATTTCTTTAATATCAAATATTATTTATGGTTTAAAACAATAAATATTTGTGTCATAACATACAATTTAGCAGTAAACAAGACAATGTTAAATTAAATATTATTTTTATTTAGCATGTAATATTATCCAGTGGCTCAAGTAATGTTAAAACAATCAGAAATCCATATGATCTAATCAATTTATCATGTTTACTTGGTTTGAATGAGGTCAAAGCTAAAGCTTCCATATTATATCAGTGCAAAAAGCTTCTTTTACGAGCAGGTATATATACAAATTTCCATGTAAATAAATTCGAAAGCAATTATAAATTTTTTCTCTTTTTTTTTTACATAGAAAGAAGACGTAGAGGAAAGGCTGTTTTTGTTATTGAAGAACAGACAAAAACAACTAATGACACTGATAAAGATAACACAACATTTCCAAAACGATTAAAATTATAATATTTCAAAAATATCTACTTTTCATAATTTTTGATATTGCATCACTTGTATTACACATTTAAGCTTTTGTAAAGATTGTATGTTCGTGCTAAATTAATTCTTTTAACAACCATTTTTATATTAAAAATACATTAGAAAGAAAGAAATATTTGTTGAACAGAAAAAATTTTAGGCATATTTCTCTTTTAGTAATGCAATAATTTATAATCTTTTAAACATTTTGATATTATTTCTTTTAATGAAAAAGAATAATCATTTTGTAAAGAAAATATTCCCTCTCCATATCATTTATAAATTGTAATTAGTATAATTTTATCTTATATACAATCGTAATCTACAAATTGTTATCAATTAAAAATGCTGTATTAAATCTTATACTAAAAATATAGGACATGGGGGATACATTCTTTATACTGTGATCAATTTCCCAGAGCACCAAGGACACGGATGGAAATTCGGTTCGAACATACTACAGTCCTTACAATCTTTTATATCGGTTAAAACATCCAGAAGTTCCGAAACATTTTTATTATCCGTTTGCAAATCCGTCGTTTCTTTCGTTTTTTCTGCACTTCCATCATTGTTAGAATCTGTCTCTGAAAAATATGTTGTAGAATCTGTTATCAATTACTGAATAAAAGTTTGAATAGAGCGATTTGTGTTTAGAAAATGTTATACCTGTTTCAGTTAGACGTTCCGTTCCATTGGAATGTATATACTCTTTTCTAAGAAAATCACTGACCAAGACTTTTAATTTATGTAGTTGTTCTTGTTGTTGATTTCTTTGATCAAGTAACTCTCGAAATACTTGCTCTCGTTCCCGTGCCCTACTCTGAAGAACAGCTCTCTGTTTTTGATATAATGTTATATACTCTCCTGAAAAGTTGTATAAATATTTAGTTAGAGCCAAAATATTAAAAAGAGAATCAAAACGGTTTATGTGATTATACCTATTGTTTCCGTTTCGCTTTGAAGTTGTAGAACAAGATGTTCAAGTTTTTGTTTCTCTTCTGTAAGTTCTGCAACACGTTCCATTGTTTCTTTAAATCTTTGTTCTAATTGTTTAACAGGTTCCATCATTGTAACATTATTTTCTTGTAGTTTTTCCAAATTGATTTCTGTTTCTTGAATCAACGTATTACTTGTGTTTATAGGATTTGAACTGGTTTGGGAAATAGTACCATCTTGATTCTTTTCTTGTAATTTCTGTATAAGATCTTGTTTTTCTTTTTGTAAATTTTCTATGGTAATCTAAAAGAAAGGAAAGAAATTGAAAACTCATTGATGTTAATGAATACTGTTAAAACCAAAGAATTATTAACCAAATCAATGTTTTTTATTAAATTGATTATACAAGAACAAAGTATTACCAAAGCATTTTGAAGCTCTTGTTGAAAAGTATTAACATGATGTGATTGTGCTTGATAATGTTGCATTTGATCTGCTATTTGAGCATTTTGAAGTCTTTCTTTTTCGAGTTCTTCAAGTAAAGCTTCTTTTTCCCTCAGTTTTTCTTTTAATTCTTCTAATTCATTTTCTACCTTATTTAATTGAGCATTTAATTTTCTCCCTATAGAACGCTCTCCTTGAAGTTGTTCAGTCAAATCTAACTTTGCATTGCTCTGAAAAATTATATTGAAATCTGAGGTAATTCATTATTTATTTATTGAATCATTCGTACAGTGTATTGATTATAGAAATATGAATACCAGAGAAACAAAGGCATTTTCCATATCAGTCAATTGTTCCTTCAGTTGTCGATTTTGATGAACTGCTCTTGATGCTCCTAATTGTTCACTCTGAAGAGCATTGGCTAATTTTGTTACTTCTGCTTCTTGATTGTTTGACTCACGTAAATCGTTTATTTCTTTTGTTAACATTTCTATATGTGAATCCTAAATATATAAAAAAGGATTATCATTGTTGTATTAGTTAAGTTAGTTATAAAGTTCACTCACCTTTTCTGATAGTGTAATATGAAGTCGTTCCTGTTCCAATGTAAGTTCATCTATATTCTTTAACAGAGTATCGATTTGATCTTTGTTTGTTTGTAAAGGTGCTAATTTTTCTACTTTTTCTTTTTCTTGTTGTATTTGTGATTCAAGTTCTGATAGTCTCTGTATATAACTCTGTTCCCTTGATTGTAAATCTTCTATAGTTTTATTTTGTCCTTTCATCTATGAATAAAATAAAAGTTTTATATAATTTTGAAATAACAAATTTTTAATGCTTCTTCAAACTGAGTGCAAGGAATATAGTATACCTGGTCTAACAACTTAGCATGCTGCACATCTAATTGTTTGACATAATTTTGATACTGTTTATTGACTTCATCCTTTTCAGTGTTGACAATTTTTAGAGATTCTTTAGCTTGTGCTAATTCTTGTTCCAAAAGAATAACTGTATGTTTATCTTCTTCCGTTGGTGTAGTACCTTTCAACTGCAAGAAAAAAACTAGAAATTATATATCTTTACATAAATAATGCACGGGTATATACATTACCTGTTGTATCCTAAGTTCACTCAATGAAAGAAGTGCTGTTTTTTCTTGCAATTCTTGTTGGACAGCAATTAATTCTGTTTTCTTCAAATTTAATTTTTGTTTTAGCTCTGATACCTCTAAATCTAAATCTTCCTTTTCTTTCTTCAGTTCAAAATATTTTTTATCGAGTAAATCGCATTCGGTTTGCAATTGATGACAATTTTTCTTTAATTCTTCATTATTACCTTTTAAAAATGTTACCTCCTTTTCCAGTTCAATTACACGAACTTGTGAATTTTTGAATTTTCCCGTAATTTCTTCTACCTTTTCTACAGAAAATATTTATTTTTCATCTGTTAACAACATTTAATTTATGTCTTGTCTTTATATATTAAAAAAACTAACCCGAATTTTGTCGTGCAGCTTGTTGAGCCTGATTAAGAGCAGCAGAGAGTTCTGCTTTCTCTGCTATTAAGATACCAGTTGTTTGAGTATGAACTTGGAGTTGTTCTTTTAAAGGATTTAATTCACGTGCCAAATGTGTTTGAAATTCTGTTTCTCTTGTGTCTAATTTGGCTTCTAACTCTGAAATTCTGCTACGCTAAACAATTTTATTTTAAAATTCAATATTAAACTATAAGCATATAATATAAATAAAATCTTATCTATATTGCTATTAAGATTAAAAATCTCAACAAACTTATTCTTTTTTAATTAACATATCATAATTCTAGCACAATGGTAGATATGGTATGGTATACTTACAGCATTACTAAGTTCTATATGCAATTCAGTAGCAATCCTCTTTTGTTCTTCTAAATAGGAACTTAAGAACTGGTTACGACATACTAAGTCACAGTCCAGAGTTGTTGCTGTAGATTCAGAATCATTAGTTAAAACATTTTCAACTGCAGAAGCCATCTCCAAAAGATGCTCTTTCTGTACTTTTGGAAAATCATTTAGTTCTATTTTCTTTTCAATTTCTGTTTTTGAACTAATTTCTTGTGTTTCTTGTGTTGTGATTTCAACAGAATTAAGTAATTCTTTATGATTTATTGTATTTTCTGCATTAGTTGTTGAAGCTGTAGGTATTAATTCATTTTCTTGAAAATCCTGATCAATTACTTGTGTATTGCTTTTAGGATTTTCTGCTATTGGTATATTATTTACAATATCCAAGTCAGATTTATTAACTTCTGCATTTTGGCACTACAAATTAATAAAATTTAAACAAATTCTTATTGTAGTTTCTCTGTTAATAATATTTAAATATTACAAGCAATGAATTTGTTAAGATTTTGTAACGAAAGGTAATTTAAAATACAATTAAATTGTTAATAATCATCATATTACATGAATAAAATCATAAATTAATATTATTACAATATATAAACTTTTTTACCTGTGAGGGTGGTAAGTTCACTGAATGATGTTTTTGTTTGGTAGAACCACTTTGTATTTTGCTCAATTGATATTCTCTAAGCTAATAAAACAGAATGAGATTGTATAAAGTATAAGTAATCACAAAATTTTATATTAATTACGGCTTCATTAATATTTCAAATGTAAAATTTATGTAATAAACAAGTTAGAAATCAATATTAGTAAGAGATATTTATAGTGAAATACTATACATTTCTTACAAAATTTAAGCACAATATCATGACTAATAACAAAAAAAAATATTTGACAACTCATATAACCTAACATTTAATGCATTTAATAACATTTAATGACATGAAATTAAAAAATAGTAATAACCAAAGGGATAATAATTTATTTATAGTTCATATGTATAAAGTAATATGTTAATAAATGCAAATACTTTAATGGTAAACTGATAATGTAATAATATATTACGTAGCTGTCAAAGTATTAAAAAATTGTACCCTTTTCTTGGCAGCCAACAGTTTCTCACTTTTACTTAAATTCATTTTTTAATATGACACAAAAAGGAACAAATAAAATTCGTGACGTTGTGCTGGTGCTGATATTTACATTATCATAATTAAAAATATTGTATTTTATTAATATCGAGGTTATCTCATGTCTACTGATCACCTTCTTTGTCATTGATTAAGTTACTTATTCAGATAGGCAAATGTAGTTGAAAATAAAAATTACGAATGACTTTATCTATAGGAAACATATACACACATATATATTATAAAAAATTTTACAGGGATCGTTTCCTGACTGTTTTAATTATTTTTAAGATAACTAATTACGTATGTTATTATATGATAAACTTCAGTCCACGAAAGAGTAACTTTACTATTCAGATGATGAGGTGTTCAGTTCAGTTCAGTTCTTTATTTGACCCTTTTTACAAGAGATGGCTCGTTTAATTTACACATGTCACTCGTTTTGTTTCTATACAATTAGTAATCTATGGTAATTCGCTCTGATGACGATCGAGACGCCGGAAGTATACACTCAACAACTGAAAGGTTGTACAATTTCTAGTTCTTGTTGATTGCAGGATTTTCTGTTTGTTAGTATTTGATATAGATTGTTATATTTGATAAGTACATTGAAAAAAGTCATCGGCTCTTATTGTTTGTTAATTTTTTTCCACCACGTATATGACCATAAAAGCAGAAGCAATCTGTAGAAAGGTAGTCGTATTAGTAAATAGGTATCCCTAGATTGTCGAATTACATTTAACTTTATACATTATATACTGAAAATGGGATTGGAATAATTTTATTAACTGTTTTGAAAGTTTCAATAATTCTGTAATAAATAAAATACTTTGTTTTATAAATTGCAAAACAAAAAAATCCCTATCAATACATATGATATTGCATTAGCTTTCCTTACTTATTGCTATTCAGTTATGCATAACTGTGAATTGGTGCGATGAAAAGGTAGAATTGCACTCATCCACCAAACTTTCAGTTTTTGTACAAAAGTATAAAACAAAGGTAAATATAATGTATTATTGCTAAATTTAATTATTATTATTTTTGATATACTACAAAACTTATGTTAAGTATAGTAAAGTGATAAAATTTTATTCAAAGAATACAACCTCTAATTAACAGTAAAAAAGTTTACAAGTTGATAAAATTGATTATTTAATATTTTATTAAGTTTATTCACTTTTATATTAATTTTAATAGGTGGTAAGTAATTTGTAACATTATTTTGTTAGAGAATACAATATAATGGTTTGAATAATTTATTTATATATATTTTCCACAAAGTAAATGATAAATAACATTCATATTTTGTCCTTCTAATGAAATATGGAAATTAAAATATTAATGATTATAATACCTTGATCTAAATAGTTCATTTTGTTGCATCTTTATCTAAATTGATATTTGAATATTTTGTTTATACAAACTTACTTTGTTTAGTGCAACAAACATGGGTGTACCTTCAGCAAAAAATCCTGAAGCTATGGACGTTGAAATAATTTCTCCTGAAAGTCAGAATGGCGATGGAGACATTTCTGATAAAAAGGATACTGATCTTCAATCAATTCATGACATTCGCGAACATACTCGTCAAATAGAGAAAGCCGTACAAAGCAAAGAACCACGTTTCATTTTAAGAGCTCTGCGTACATTACCTAATACACGTAGAAGATTAAACTCTAATGTTTTACGTGGAGTAATTTTAAGCTTTTATTCTAAACCATGTACCGAACGTGATGCATTATTGTCATGGTTAGAAGAACCTACTGAATCTGAGGAAACGCAAAAGCTTAGAATCTCTGTCATAAATCCTTTACCAGAAATTGATGCTTATATTCATTTGTTAGTTCTTGTGCATTTAATTGATAGTAACAAGCATGAAGAAGCTGTTCAATGTTCTGAGACATTGCTACAGAAGATTATTGCTCAAAATAGACGTACTATTGATTTGATCGCTGCAAAATGTTATTTTTATTATTCAAGAGCATATGAATTAGTTGGAAGGTTGAATAAAATTCGTGGATTATTGCATCTGAGACTGAGAACAGCAACATTAAGAAATGATTTTGAAGGGCAGGCAGTATTGATTAACTGTTTACTACGAAATTATTTACATTATAATTTGTATGATCAGGCTGATAAACTAGTACTGAAATCAACTTTCCCAGAATCTGCCAGCAATAATGAATGGGCTAGATTTTTGTATTATCTAGGACGTATTAAAGCAGCTAGATTAGAGTATTCAGCTGCACATAAATACTTGGTACAAGTAAGTTGGAATCTTCAGTATTTTAATTCTTTTAAGGCATATTTTATGATGATTTGTTTTATTATTAAGATGTCCTATACTAATTATATTTTCTTCTTAAAGGCTCTCAGAAAAGCTCCACAAAGCACTGCAGTTGGTTTTCGTCAGACAGTTCAAAAATTAGCTGTAACTGTGGAACTTCTGCTTGGAGATATCCCTGAGCGTCAAACGTTCAGACAAGCAGCTATGCGTCGTGCTTTAGCACCATATTTTCAATTAACTCAAGCTGTACGTTTGGGAAATCTTCAACGTTTTGGTGAAGTTCTAGAAAATTTCGGGCCACAATTTAGAGCAGACCATACGTTCACTTTGATTCTCCGATTAAGACACAATGTTATTAAAACTGCAATTCGATCAATTGGATTGTCCTATTCTAGAATTTCTCCTACAGATATTGCAAAGAAGTTAGGTTTAGATTCCAGCGTCGATGCAGAGTTTATTGTCGCTAAAGCTATTAGAGATGGTGTAATTGAAGCTACTTTGGAGCCAGAAAATGGATACATGCGTAGCAAAGAAACTACCGATATTTATTGTACTAAAGAGCCGTTACTGGCGTTCCATCAGAGAATTACTTTCTGCTTAGATTTACATAATCAAAGTGTTAAAGCTATGAGATATCCACCAAAATCTTACGGAAAAGATCTTGAATCGGCCGAAGAACGAAGAGAAAGAGAACAGCAAGATTTGGAACTTGCTAAAGAAATGGCAGAAGAAGATGATGATGGATTTCCTTAGATTGTTAATATTTTCAATACGTTTAATTAATAAAATGAGTTATCATGAAATATTCTTCCTCGTTTCTTATATTTCATATTAAATGCACAGTAAGAAACATTGTTTTAATATTTAAAAAATCTGAAAGATTGAATGTGAAACGAATTTTATGAAAACGCCATGTCTTCTATAAAAGTAATCAAGAAATGAAAATGTAAATTTCGACATTTTGTAAATATATTCTTTAACTTGTCCAAAGTGAATTATGGATTTGTTTGGAAAAATATTATTATGATTATTGATACTACTAAAACTAAATACATCTGTACTTTAAAACATTGTAATACACAAAATTTTGCAACAAAAATAGTACATGTGCTATATATTTTATTTTTATTTACACAATAAACATTGTTAATCTTCATTACAGCCAATGATATAAAATATATAGATTAACTACGCATTCAACTGTTCATAAATATTATAAAGATTTAAATATCATATTAAAAAGCCTTGAAATCTCTTATTCTTTAAGAGTGTTATTTTTTCCAAGGGAAAATAGTTTTTGAATAAATTATTTTCATTTTCTTTTAAAAACATATTTCAAGTAAATTTTTTCAAGTTCTTCTATGAAGAATGTTTATCTGAAAGGAAAGAAATAAGCAAAAATTTAAATGAAACAAATCTATTAACAATTTTTTCGAAATAATAATTTTCTACGAGAAAAAAATTGTCGATAATATACATTTGCAAAAAAGAGGAAAAGGAAAAAAATTATCTTCTGGTGTATGGATATTTACGTGATTATACCTTCATAAATAAAATTTATTTATAACTAAATACCTATAACGAATTATTCAGTTACATTTGCTATAATACACTGTACAATATTTTTACTGTACAATAGTCTTCCCCTATCTTCTCATTTTCCGTTTGTACAAATTTATTAAACACGAAAAATTCAATAGAAAATGCATCTCTTCGGTACGATAGTGAAGCTTCTGAACTATTTATAAAATACAAGTAGTCCATTATTATCGGTATAAAATTGTTCAAATTGATGATTAAGAAAATTGATAAAGATCTTTGGCAATTAGTTTCATGGAATACTGTTATCTTTTTGGAGATTTTTCTGCTCTTTTTATTATCAGTCTGAAACAATATAATATTTAATTAATTAAATTTTGTATAGAACAGATTATTCTATTAAATAACAGTAATGATATCATTGAAAATACTTGCCTTGTCTTATTTTAAATATGTAATAAATTATAAAAATGAGTAAAAATAACTGTCTGTCAATTAATATTTGAACACCGTCTCCTCTAAGACTCATATTTGGTCTTGTAAATTCGTTCCTTTTATCATCATCGACGTTTACATCACGATATCCGTGATGTATTTTTCCAAAGCAAAGGAGATTCATATTTCGGTGAATTCCCTTACAGTCGTACTCCTCGAAACCATCACACTGACATGTATTTAATTTTGCAGCTTTCTCTTGTCTCGTTAAAATATTTATCGAATTTCTACAACTAAAAGTGTAAAGTTGTAAACAAAAATTCATAACATGTTCGCCATTAATTTGTACTAACATTTACTTAAAAAAATTATTCAAATAATAACTATTTACCGTCTGGTACATTTACGTCCTTGAAACATGCTTTTGCAATACCTATTATAATATGCCAAAGCAGTTTGACAAAGAGCGTCCGCATTACAAATCCATGTTGCTATCCTGCAGGACACTTTCGTCCTATTCATTGCCATGGTTACAGATGATCTGCAGATTTCTACCCTCTGTTTCGATTTCAGACACAAGTCGTCTTCGCATTCACACTAGCAATAATAACGAAATGTTATTGGCTAAAAAACGTTAATTTATGTAGACTAAAGATAATTTTACGCAACCGTATATCAGGTGTCAATAATCACTAATTATTTTATAACATGAATGTAATCAGAAGTATTTTGATTATTAGTACAACAAAATTCGTTTTCATGGTGTCATTAAGTTAATTCGAGAATTATAATGTACGCTCAAGTGCAACGTAGGCTCCCTAAAGATAGCTCTTACATCTATGTCAAATAGTACTTTCTTGAAATCCTATTTTCTCTATTAATACGCCTGCTACCGAGGAAAGTCATAGAAATTCGTGGGACGAATCAGATAAATAAAAATAATATTAATACAATAGATTTGTGTATTAGGTTTTTTAAATTCTCCCAAACAGTAAACTGAGAAACACTTCCCCCCTACTCTTGTAGTCGAACAAAACCTACGTTGACACGGGCGTTTGAATTATGGCGGTCGACGTGTTAAACAAAGAAAGAATGACAAAACAGAAACGTGATACGTACTGTCATAAGTTCCTTGCCCTCATCGGTGCTTGTAAGAGCAATAAGGGCATGTTGGCAGGTCTCGGAACAATCATTGCCTTGGAGAACGGGTGCACAGCCTGTAAGATAGTGCTGTAGGGCATTACCACAGCCTATTCTGTAAGCACATTTTAGTTTTGCTTCCTCGCATCTCATGATCGAACTTTTAGCTGTATTCCACACTATCGAACTGATCAACACCATACCCATTAGGAGCATGCTCGATAGATCGAACCAACGTGACATTTTTCTAAAACATAATTAAAACGTGCAATAATATCTTATTAGTATTCACCTCATAACAAAAAATTCTTATAAATTTTCAAGCAAAATGTACAAAAAATGTACAACATTTCTTCATCCGATTAACTGTTTATTCATTCTAATTGATGCGCATAATTTTCGTTCAAGGAACTCTGTGTATACAACTCTGTTTTCTCAGTAATTTGATAGCGGCATGTTTATCAAACGCTTCGAATGTTTCATATGGTGTTATGTGATATCTGATCTTACACAATGTAAACATTATAAAAAAGTTGATGGGCATCTTGTCATCTAGGAAGTATACTGAGACAGCATCCCATAGAAATGTTTAGAGACTTACTGATAATATAAAAATTATTTAAAGTATGTTATTGCATGTAAGAGTAAAGAATTTTATCTATATTTTTTAAATATAATGTAAATTCTAATCCGAGCATTATTATAGTCCACACTGCGAAGTGCTTGTGGATTCTTGTAACAGATGTGTACCGTATAGAGACATTCCCTGATATTCTTAAAATAAATCAGACCTGTTTGTCATTCGAGTTAATGGGATGATTTTATGATTCACGCTTAAAAATCACGAATATTTGCTGAAAACATACTTGTTATTTATATTCTTGTTATTTCCTAATTGTTTATTGTCATTTATAATATTAAGAAATTCGTCGATTCTTACATTCTCTATCTGTTTTTACATATATACACATGTTCCAAAATTGACGATAAAAAAAGAAAGGCATAGTCTATAAGCCAAAAGAAGGTAAAATTGTGTAGTCCAGTCTGAAAACATCTTTCTGAGCAGCATCCCTTCGGAGTTTTTCAAACAAATTTTCTGTATATTGTCTAAATTTGATGACAATACATTTATCCTTTTCCCCGGATACCCGGTTGTTACGGTTTAAATGTGATACTACAATGTCTGGTAGGTTCAATTGAAGAGGAGCTGTTAGGAGTACTTTTGTAGCCTATCAACAGGAAAAGTGTAGGCATCACCGTTAGAATTTCTATCAGAACAACACGGTTGAACGTTCTCCCGCTCTACTACTGTCTCTCTACTGCTTTCAACTGATACCAGTAAAAAAGAAGCGAGTACAAGGGAGGGGGTGAAAGAGAGCACGTGCGTCAGCGTGGACACGATAGTGAGAGAAAGAGAGGAGTGGGGCGAGGAGGAGGAGGGCAGATTCTACCTGAGAGCGCTTCATTGCCAGCGCTAGTGCCGATGCTGTTGCGCACCAGCCCCAAAATGGACCACCAAGACGTCGCAGACGTGGCAACGAGGGACAGATGGCCAGCCCTATAGACCCTCAGTGATGATCAACTTCACTTTGCACTCGAGTTTAAATCTCATTTCGAACAAACACGCGGGGAAACATTAAAAGGAGTCGGCGACAATGCTAATTTAAACTGCTTGTCGGGAGGATGTTCAATCAATGCTTGTGGCCCTGGTAATCTCATTCAATTAAGATGTTAAGTAGATATTGACACTGAAGAGGGTTTGTTTGCCGCGAGAAAATAATGACTAAACAAACACGCGTTACGAAGTACAAACACTCACAGGGGACATGGGTTAATACTCCGGTGGTGCGCTACTTAATTACATGAAACACGTGTTTGAAAAGAACTTTTTCGCTCCTGCGCACTAAATAGGTACTTACGCGATACAAAATTGTTATAAACAATTATAACTTTTATCATTATATTGTGTTTAAATAGTTTCAACATTATAATAGTTCACAACTGCAATTATGCAATGTAAAATACAGTAATAATATCAATGTTGATTATAAATAAACAAACATGAAAATTCGATACTTTTTAAACTATTAATCAAATATCGAATTTATTCGATCGTATTATTAAAATAATACGCAATAAAATATGACAGACATTTTATAAAACAAATTAAAACAAAACATACAAATAACAGTTTTATTATTAAATTAATTCAATAATTTTAGCCACAGATCTATTTCAAATTTAAATACCTTTATCAACTACAATTGTATAATATAACATATGTAAGATGCAACTGTTTCTACCGATTCAGTATTATTTGACAGTTTGGAAAACAGTATTCCATATTAATATACATAAATTGTAAAATAAATTGATATTTAATTTTAAATTGTGTTCTTTTGTAGCATCATATGATTACCACACAAATGGTAAAATTATGTTTATTATTAATACAACTCATTTTAAATCAAGTAAATAAGTATATGAAATAGATAGGTCAAAAAATTATTCGAAATATGACATTTATAAACTTTGCCAGTGTATTAATACACTATTAATAATTTAATTAATGGTACTAACCTTACGAACAATCACATTGTTCCAACAGAAAAGAGAGATGAAACTTAGGATTCTAGGTGCAAGCTAATCCACGAATGAAAACTGCGATTCCGTGTCAAGAATTATAACATTATATAGGAAGAGAGAAAAGAAAAACCCTCCTTCCATGTACACGGTCACCGAGACACTAGATTGAGTTGTGACGGCTTGCCCCGCTGTGTAGAGAAGTTGCGCGCGCCGCTCCTTTTCCCTCACCATTGGCCACTGGCCCGGGACCGAAAGGACTACTGACAGATTCAAGTTCCAATCAGATCTAGAACTTAAATAATTTTATTTCTTTCTAATCTTTACAGTACTATATTATCCATATTATTATACAGTACATAATTCAAATTATCCATATGAAATAATTGCTAAAAGAATTCTTCAGAATACTTGTAATGCTTACTTGCAAACAGCTGTTTCAAAATAGAATTCATAAAAATTGTGAAAGCATAAAATTTAAATGTTTTATATCTGTCAACGGTGTTTTTATTTTTAAGTTAAAATAGGATAAATATTTGACAGATATGAAGCACTTTCATCTATATTAAACAATAAATAGTACTGATACAACTACAAATTATTTCAAAATACCCTTTCAGTTTTTCTAAATTATTATGTTAATATGCTTTAATGTTATTTGAATTAAGTGATAAACGTGTAAACAATGTCATAAAGATTTATTGTTCCGAAAATCTTGTTCTCGTCACAAGATCGTTTTACTGCCATTACTAGCTCTATCCTCCACCCACAGTGGTCCATGGTGCCCCAACCTGCTTGGCTGATTGAGACACCAGCCTGGTTCCAACACTACCCTCTTTCCCCCGCCCTCACTCGTACCTTTCTCAGAGCGACGTCGAACAGTCCAGCATTTAGATGCGTTCCGTTCTTTCTTACGTTTCTCCTTCTTCCTGTGCCGACCTTCCATCGGGCTCCCTTTCAGGCCCCCTTACTACTTCTATTCCCTACCACCAGTGTTCAGCGGGCTCCTGTGACTCTCAACTCAACTTCACTCCTTTAAACGAGATGCAGAGGACAGCGCAAAGAAGATTAGCTGTTTGAGTACAAATTGAACCGGTTAATCGATTCTGCAGGTAGAATAAGAACTCGGAAACAGGCGAAATTGTAAACGCATATACTTCTTTCTTTTCTATTTATTCATCGCATAGCCTAAAATAGTCAACCTTGTTGACAAAACGTTTTTTATTAATCTTTTCTATTGTTATTAATCATAAGTTTCGTACTTAGATTTTCGGATACGTACCGTTTTATCTGATTTCTTAGTTGAATGAATTAGAAGATTAAGAGGGCTATTTGTTCTGAATTAACGAGTTGACGAGAACGCGTGCCTTAGTTTGCTTAGAGATCCTAGACAAATGTTTTCGGCTTCGCCTTCTGAAACGAAATAAAAGAAGGTTCTCAACAGGTCTCAATCTGCTTACTGATTTTTTATATAGAATACAAGCAAAGTAAAAGAAGATACCAATTTATGTTCAACGTGAATTATGAAGATTGAAATTTTAAATAGATTGTAATAAGATAAGAATCAAACTCGGCTTCCTGTAATACAGGAAACGTGATGGGAGATTTAGATTAGTGAATTTTGATGAAGCACGAAAGATCTAAAGAATACTTAGATCGTCAGATACCACAGCAGAGATACTTGAGCGATAACTCACGCAACATGAAGATCAAAATTAATCTTGATAGCCAATCTTTGAACACGATTCTGCTTATGCAAATCTATAAATGTAATCGATTGACCGATAAAATGAAGCAATTAAAAATTATTAATTCAGTGCTGTTAGAATTCGATATCGTGTACTGTTTTACTACTTAAATATATTAACTTTTAAACGAATTTACGTCTTATACGCTTTAGAAGATGACTAATGTATTATAAACCTTATACAATCTTCTAACAATTATATGAATGTATACAATGAAGATTGTGTACTGTTAACTTGTTACAATTAGCTACAGATTTGATGAACCTTCTTTCAAACTTTCACACTTTCATTCAGACTTTTTTTTCAATTGCTTTTTCTGAAACTTGTTTCTCTTAGTTTCTTAAAAGCTAATGTTTCTCTGAAATAAGTACCTTTTCTTAACAATCGTGACTGATAACAGTGCAATTGGAGGCAACGTTATGTAATTGAGAGAAATTTGATGTGTACTGAATATGTTACTAAAATTTTACAGATTAAATTCTGACCAGTATCTCAACTTTGCGAGCAGCGCACGAAGGGTCAGCATAGTGGTTTTTGTTCTCTTTCCATCTCCCTCTTGCCGGCGCTCTTTCTTGCTGTCAGTTTCTCTCGATGGTCTTTTTGATCTTTTCGAAGCAATTGTCCCAAGCGAGAACCCGGTTGAGGCAATAACGACCACAGGCCCGGCCTATCCTGTACCTCCTGACGTCTTAATAAAGCAATCGTCCGATTTCTTGAAACCCTTCTTCTTTCGCTCCAAGCCACGCTCCGAAGCCTTTCGAAATAAGACTTCATTTCGTTCCATTCTACATTTTATATTTATTTCGTTCCGTTCTATGTACATTTCTGATATTTTATTTGTTGTAAACCTGTCATGAAAGAAATAAACTTATCAATGTAATTCCAATTGACAATTCACATAGTTTCCTTTTTACAAATAAATAAATAAAAGTACCTGGATATATTAAAAATCTTAATATTGAAGTTCAAATATTTACACTATGTTCCGATTTTCTCCAAACGAAATTACTTTTCATTCGTGTTGTTATAGTCATTCAAAAGATAATTGAATGTATATACCCGTTTTATCTGGACCAAACTGAAACATAATTCAACAATATAGTTAAAATTAATGAAATATTTTTGTATACATTTATTACAAGCAAGACATGTGTGTATTATATCGAAATGTATATTATTAAATTCCTAAATCTCTGTTTATATTCCTCAATATCTATATCTATGAAATAAATATCTTTAATTATAAACAATTATCAACGCTAAAAGCCGCTAGTATTTGACCATTACGGCACAAAGCGACCGATCCATTTCTATGGACCGACAAAGCCTACAGAATCCTGGTCATGCTTCGGTGATTTTTCGGAAAAACAATGAACCTCGGTTTGATGTCGATTTAACGCCTACCTCTACTTCTTAAGCCTCCTCTTAATAATTGTCCTTGAGAAATGGAAACTTGTAAGAAAGCTGATAAAAACGAATTAAACAAAAAAGTAAAATGTTACGTTTTATTTTGTTAGGTCCGGAAGAAATCTTTCTGAAAACTTTGAACGTGTAACTGATTTTATCTATTCTTTCAAAATAAATAAATTGTTTGGAACACAAATAAAGTGATTGTCAGATATTTTATTTTACACATAATTTACAATAATTTTTTTTGTAAAAGAATATTTTATTTCAATCTTACTTTATTTATCGATGATAACTGTCTTACCGTAAGCGTAACACTACAGCTCACGTTAATACAAACAAAACGATGGAAAAATTAGTGCCAATTGACACTGAAAAGAATTGTTTAAAATCCTCGTTGACGCGATATTGACTAAATCCTTTGAAATATTTCTTAATTGTATTTGTATCATGTTCATGTGATAAAATAATGTTAGCTAATAACACGTAACATTTGACAGGAAAATGCAGTTCGAACTTTTAATTATAACCATTTAAACGATATCAACTTTCGCGCGTTAAAATTGAAAACAAAATGAACGTCGAAATAGTTCGCGAATAAATCGAAAATGTTTGAATCACTTGTTTCTACTGCTTGTAGGATAAAAATAGAATGAAGAAATTAATCAACTTAGTAATTTTTATTGTAATCGTTACAAACGTTAAATGCGAATCGCTATTTTCATTTCTTATGCACTAACACGCTTGGAACGGAAGCGAATGCCCCAATAAATAATAAACGAAACGAAAGGAAAATAAAAGAAGTACCATCGATAACATGTCAGAAGATAAATGGAAATTACATTTTGATTTGTTTCCTTTTTTTTGAAAAATGTTATTAACAGTACTGGGATAATGCAAAATTCAAATAAAATTAGCGTGGTTAAAAGAAAGTGTCACTTACTGTACTAGGTTATATGCGTACGCTAAGACTTCTAAGGTTACAACGGAACGAAACGATCAATTTGAGAGAAACTGAGTTAACTTTAATCAAATGTGGCGAGTATGTTCAATGTATTAAAAAAAGGATTTTAATTTGGTGTTTTATTATCGAAAATTGTTCGTAAAGTATTCGACTATTGTACAGTGTCATTGGAAAATAGAAGTGATTATCAGTTTCTCCTTAAACTTTTAAATGTATGATGGTAAAAAAGTAATAGAAGCCAACCTTTCTTTCTCTTCTTACTCGCGCATAGGAATCATGCTCTCTTCATACACTCATACAAATATGTTTTTGTCTCGTATAATATAACGTAACTGTACATAAAATCACTTATACGACTACTATATACACTAAGTTCTGTCTCTTGATCCTTTGATTTCGAAATTTCCCGCGGTACATTCAATCGAATCGATATTAATATAATACCGAAATAATTGGTAATAATAAAAATAATAATGTAAATATAATAATTATTATAATAAGAATAGAGCGTCAACATAGATATGTATAACAGTATAACAAATACATCATTATATTCCTGAAACGAATAAATTCCGTTTCACGCAAGACCATATTCATTCGATGACAAGTTTTCATTCGGTCTGCGCATATCATCTTTGATTGGTTCGAGTAAGTTTCATGATCGAAGACAATTTATAACACTGGTGACACCAAATGTACCTATGTAGTGATTTATTCTGTATACTCCTTGCATCACCTCTTCTTTCTATCCACATATTTTTGTTCACCGTGTATATTTTCAACAGAACGAAAATCGTGTGGTAATGGAGAGCTTACTGAAGTTAGCTGAATTGCGCGAATTGAGTATGGTTTTCCGTGGAACGAAGAAGAGATATAAAAAGATACGCTTAGAATACAATTTGAAAGTTTTTTGTAATTTTATAATGTTAATTATTTATCTAATATTATGATAAATTCTGCATATTGCTATCTTTGTACTATTTCTTGTTGGAGAAAATTTATAGAAAAAAAGATTTTGAAAGTGAAATATCGATACCGATCGAATTACCTCAAATTAATTTGAGGTGTTCTCGGATTTACGTCCACGAAGTCAAAATGAATAAAAATTTAAATAAATTGCTTAAGAGCTCAGGGATCGTTCTTTTATTATATCATATTGGCTTTTTGGTCATCTTCAATCCATTTTAAATCATGCTCATTGTTATCCATTCAAAGTGAATATTCATTAGGGACGTGCGAATATCCAAAATTATGGACTCGGAAATTTCAAATTTATAAATCAATAGTGCATCGTGAGAATTTGTTCGAGCCCATAATTTTTATAAACTTTCTGTCTCGTATATCCATTTGGATCCAACCAAAAATCAATTCTTTCAGATCAAAACATCTGAATCCTACCCGACATATCGCACTTCTCTAATTCTTGTTTATTTCATTCTTTTATATTTCTCATTTCATTTACCAAATATAATGAAAAGACGGTCCCTATCGTAAACTTTGCGAAAGCTAATTTTAGCACTTAACTTAATATATTTACAAATTACCGCGTAGTCTGTACGAATTTTCATTAATTCCAAGGTACATATCACGTAATAATTCTGTATCTTAAATACAGAATAAAACGATACAAACTTCGATTATTTTCAATATATTTTTTTTAGGAATACGTGGACATGTTTCGAGTTACTTTAATTAACTTAAATAATTTGGTAATTAAACATTTGGTTTTAAAGATATCCAAATATTTAGTACTTCATACTAGTTACTATCATAAAATATCTTACCTCGCGTAATTTATAATCAATTTTATAACTAGTGTTTAGTATTATTTATGTTTTCTTAACTTTTTACATTCGGTTCCCAGCAATTTCAATTTTCATTGACTTCATTTCCACGTATTCTTAATTATCGAAACAATGTCTAATAACTCTGTCTCACCTTACATTTCTTCAAATAATAATCTCAATTTGGCACTCATTTCCTTGCATCGTCACTATCCTCTTCTGTACTATACCTAAGCGTAGAGTAAACATATTCTTGTTTCGAGTTTTCATTTTCATCTTCCAGTATGTCTTGCTGAATCAGTATTTGATCTCCTTCAGTCACCATCAAAACAGCACCCTCTAAATCATCCAGCTGCACATTATCATCCCTTTCTTCATTCTCTTCATCGTCTTCATGCTCTTCAATTTCTTCATTTCCTTCTTCATTATCTTCATTTTCTTCGCTTCCCTCACTTTCCTCTTCATTGCAGTCATTTTCTTCATTTTCGTACATTTCTTCGTTTCCATCGTATTCCTCATTTTCTTCATATTCTTCATTCTCCCGGCTATCTTCAATTTCATCATTTTCTTCGTTTTCATCATTTTCTTCGTTTTCCTCATTTTCTTCGTTTTCGTCGTTTTCGTCGTGTTCATCATTTTCTTCGTGTTCATCGTTATCTTCATCATTTTCTTCGTGTTCGTCATTCTCCTCATCGTTTTCTTCGACAGAATTCTCATCAAATTCAACTTTTTCGTTTTGAAAATCTTCATCACTTCGATTTATAAATGTTTTAGACACAAAATCTAAAGTTGAATTATTAGGTAAGTCTTTTTCGTACAAATTTACTGACTTTGGAGATCGATTTCGAATTTCTGACAAATCACATGCTTTTATTTCTTTCTCTGTTAGAGGTATTACAGAACCAAATTTGTGGCCCATTGATTGTTCCTCGGAGATATTTTCTCGAAGCAAAGGCATCATGGGACTAAGAACGGGAGGTCCATCATCATCTGATAAATCTAAGTTCTTCCGAGTTTCTAGAATAATTTTAAAATATTGATTAACTTTTCGTTTTAAATTAATTACAACAAAAATGTATATAAATTAGATAGCTACCTGTATTCTCGTTTTCCTGAAGACGTTCCAAAGTATAACGTTGCATATTCTTTTCATCGATGTCTAAATTATCCAGTTCTTCAGAATCTTCGCTTTCTGAGTTGTAAGTAATTTCTCCAGTGGCTCTCGATTCACCCTCTGATTCATTTTCTTCTTCAACTTCAGTACTACTACCACTGTCTGATTCTTCCGTATCCACTTCTTCGGCTTCAGATTCATAATCTCCTTCTTCTACCTCAATCATAGCATCATCTGCTATTAGACTTCCCTGTTAACAGAAAATAATTTTTATTCATTCATTAAATTTAAGTGTTGTCATTAAATATTTATTGTTTTGAAACTTACTTCTGCCTTTTCGTCATTCTTTAATTGTTGTTGTTCTTCTTCTACCTTTCCTGAACAGATGTTTGAATGAGCAGCTTCATCTGTTACATTCTTTCTACATTTTGAACACCAAGTACTGTTGCTCGAATGTCCGAGATGAATGCTTGTGTGCAATAACAATTTACTACGAGCGTTGTGATACCTACCACGTACAAAACATTGATTAATAGACTGATAACCATGTAGAATTTATATAGATAATTCAGTGTAAATTGAGTAAACAAAATGAATTTGAACAAAAACAATCAGTTATAATAACAAAGTAAACTTCTGTACCTGCCACAAGTTTTACAAGTGAAATTATTTCCTTCACATGATAGAATTGCTTCATGTGTAGCTTTTAAATGATTTGTTAAATCATCGTAATCTTTACAGAGTTTCAAACACACTCCGCAAGTAACAGCAGCTTCTGCTCGATGGAAACGAATTAAGTGTTGCCATAAATGTTTTTTTGCTGGCCACTGTTTTCCACAAACTTCACAAGTACATTCTGTATTCGTCGATTCGTCATAAACCTTTCTAGAATCCTTTCTTGAACATTTCATTGTGGCTTTCGTTCTAAAATTACAGTTAATATTAAATTATGACGTTAACTAATAATACAAGAGAAATAATTACATTTTATTGAATTTTATTATATTTACCTTTGAGGTAGTGGCATAAGATTTGGAAGAGGTCTCTGGCCTGATAACTGAAGGTTTATATCCTCAAAGAGATTGAAATCAGGAATATTTAAATTCGTTGTAGGTTCTTCTTTTTTAATTTGATGATTATTCTTCAAAATCTCTTCCCCGCTTCCAAGTATGTTTTCTCGAACATTTAACATATTATTACGCAAAGGTAATAATTCCTCCTGTAAGGCAGATATGAGTAATTAGTTTAAAATAAAACTCTTGGTCAAAAATTATATTACAATAATTGAAGTCAATTACTTCTTTTCGTAAAGCACTTCTTCTACAATTTGCAACGTGACTCCAATACAATGTTTTTGTGCAAAATTGTCTCTTGCAATTTTTGCAAGAGAAATTCATTCTTCCGCGCATTCTTCGCTGTTCGTCTTGTTTTAATCTTTTAAACATTCTTTCTGGGTCTGTATTGTGCATATTACGATAATGTTTTGAAAGAGCATCGCTGCTCACAAACATCTCGGGACACATTTCACAATCGAATGTGTCTGTTAAAGACCTTCTTCTTTTTGAATCATTAGAATCCTCATCACAAAGATCTACATCATACTCCAAATCATCTGGCTCATCTTTAACTACTACATCAGCAGATTCTAACTCAAATTCATTTTTCGAACCAATATCCAACCTATATTCAAATGCAGCAAATTGGTCTTTCGAAATGTTATGCACTCTTTCATAATGATCTCTGATCGCGGAATCTTCAGTGAAAACAGCTAAACACTGCTTACAAGTCCTAAATACTTTTCCATGACACTTTTTAGTATGATCAAATGCTTTCCACTTTGACGCATATTGCTTTCCACAGACTTGACAGGTATTAGGTCTCGAAAGAACACTGGAATGAACTTCTTCTACATGACTTTTAAGCTCCTTTGGATCCTTCATTGGAATTAAGCATACACCGCAAGACACACCAATTTCATTGCGATGAAGTGACAATACGTGCATTTTTAATTTGAGTTTATTCTCAACTGTGTCACCACAGAAATCGCACACATTCGGCGTTGTATGATACCTTAAGAAAAAAAAAAAATAATCATACGGTCTATAATATCAAATATAACTTACTTATTAATATCATCAATTATATTATAATAAAATTTATAATCTGCTTAATAATTTGTATTGTAGATAAATACCTATGATCTTTCTTATGAGCTTCTAAATCTTCTTTAGTTCTAAATAATTTCCTGCAGGAACCAAAATTACAAGTTAAATCTGGATGATCCATATGTTTCACTCTATTATGCGTCATAATTCCTAATTTTGAAGTGATCGTCTCGTTGCAAAGGTGACAAGTGTATGTACTATGATGATTCTCAATATGCTTTTGTAGACTAGCACGATCCTTAAATATTCGTTCGCAAGCTCTGCATCTTGTTAAAAGTGCCCCGGGATCTTTCCTGTAATTCTGACATCCTTTCATATGTCTGCGCAGCAGATATCGTTTATGAAATCTTTTATTACATTTCTCACAATAATGTAAACTAACTTCTTCAGTTTTAAATTGTCTACTGTCTTTTCTGTCTTTTCTAGAATCAGGTTCGTATCTGTGAATTTTGGATATGTGTGCAGCCAAATGATCTTTGGAAGCACTGGTTTTCAAACAATAAGGACAGGTTACGTCTTCATGACCTTTGTGAACTCTATTTACGTGTTTCCATAAGTGGGAAGTTCTTCCGTAACATTTGTTGCAGAGATCACAAGGGAAAAGTCCATGAACAATTCGCCTATGATTACACAATTTTTCTAAATTAGAGAATTTTAAGTCTGCACAAAGTTCACAACTTAATTCACTTTCCCTGATTTGTCCATCTATTTTATTTTCATTATTCTCGGTTACATTATCACAAATCTCTTCAAATCCGTGAATTTTTCTGTGCCTGGACATTTTGGATTTATTTGAATATGGCCTTCCACAAATGTCACAACTAAAGTCGCCGTTTGTTAATGGCCAATGTTTCGATTTCACATGAGTACTCAGTTGTAAAACATTTGGGAACACTTTTAAACAGACTCCACAAATTAATGGAACGGTATCCGAGTGAACACCCATAACATGTTTCCAGTAATCAACTCTACTGCCCCAAAGTTTACCACAAATTTCACATGTGTTGGGAGAAGAACCTTGAATCACGTGATGTTGGATGTGATCATTTCTAAGAGATTTCGTCGCGAAGATTTTACCACAATCTTCACGATCACATTTTATAGCTGATTCATTACTATGAGAAGAACTGACGTGCAACCAACGTTCCCATTTGCTAGGATGTGAACTACCACAAAGTTCACAAACGAAGAAGAGATGGTACTGAGCTCTATTTCCACCCCCATTTAAACTTGATGAATTTAAAGCATCTCCTGTTGGCACTAACTGTTCAGACTAAAAAATGATAAAATTTATTTTAAACAAAATAAACAAAAATTAAACAAAATACTCTTTCCAAATACTTTTAAAAATTATTTTTTAATTTTTAAACTAATTTTTTCAGCTTTTCAAATACTCTTACCCTATGTGCGTTTCTTTGATGTCTTATTAAATGATCTTCACTAGGAAACGATTTATAACAAATATAACAGTCCACTTTATCTCCATCTTCTTCATAATCAAGCATTTGTTCCGTTGTTTCATTGCCATTAATATTTTCTCCATAGTAATTGCTATTTAACTGTACAAAATTGGCAGGATCGAAGTTTGGATCAACATTATGTATAGATACATGCGCAATTAACTTTTTCCTGGAATCATGCTGCCTGCCACAGATAGTACAACTGTATCTATTAACGATAAATAAAATAACTGTTCAATTACAAATAAAAATGTCTTGAAAATTTGTCTTAGACATTTCTATACTTATTACAAATATTTAAAATAAATTACAATACCTTCTTTGTTCAGATAATAATAACTTCGAACCGCCATGATACATATTTACATGATTTAGAAGTTGTGTATTGTCTGCACAAATTTTTAGACAAACACCGCACGCAAATGCTGCGAATTCTTTATGAGTAGCTCGTATATGTAGCCAAAGAGATGCACGATCATTAAAATCTCGAGTACAGATTTCACAAACAAATACGGTTTCAATTTCGATTAAGTTCTCCTGTCCACTTTCGCGATCTTCTTCCTCATTTTCTACATTTGCCTGAAATTTTTTAAATATAATAGAAAACATAAATTATAATTCTTTATTTACGAAAAGAAATTACAAAATATAAACATACCTCTGATGACAAAGGAAATTCGGAAGTTTTACCCTCGTATATATCAAGATCTATAGACTCATTCCAATTTTGGGAAACCACCTTTTTCAGACACTTATCACTTTCAATTATAGGACATGGATCAACACCATGTAACATCTGAATGTGCTTGCTTAAGGAAGACTTAAGAACAAAATCTTTGTTACAAAGAATACAGATAAAAGGCTTATTAGCATCATGAATTGCTTCATGCTCTTTGAAATCCTCAACTGAAGCGAAAGACTGAGGACAAAATTCACAATACCATTTTTTATTATTTTGCGTATCTGTGTTTTCTGTAAATCAAACATGAAAAGTTCATTTTTAGATTAGAGAATTTTTTTTTTGTATCACAGTATTTCAAAGTATAAATATCAATTTATGCCTGCTTCTTTCTTTACTTTATAATGCGTAATGATATAACACAATATAGTAAAATTAGAAACGTATCATTTAATGTTTAAGTTACCTGTCTTCGGTAATTTTTTCGGTTTACAATTTGTTGTGAACTTGTCTTCAAAATCTCGTTTAAGACTATCGCCTTTCGTTAATGCTTGTTTTAAAATTGTTAACTGAGGATTGTTAGCTAACTTAGCTTCTGCAGTTCTAAAAATTGAACGAATGAAATCAATTGAATTGATCTTTGGAGCTGCTTAAAATATTCTAACAATGAAATTAATTGTACCTATAATCTTTGCTATCATCGTCACTAGCTACACTCGATGTTTCAGAACTATCAACAATTTTATTCTCACTACTTTCATTTCTTCCCGGCAAGTTTTGTACTTCAGTGCAAATTCTACCATGGAGATTCAATTCCATGGCATCTGTGCATACTTTCCCGCAAACATTGCACTGACATCTATTTTCTGGGCGATAGGAATTGCTGACTGGAACCCCCGTGGGTGCTAGAAGGCCAGCGTGACGTGATTTTATATGTTCTTCTAAATTTGTTCTGGTTGAGTAGATCCGTGAACAATAACCACATGTCACTGCTGGGTGACCTCTAATATAAGATTATTATATTATGAATTATTATTGTTAGCATTACAGGTACATAAATACATGTAGAACATCCTCAATTTTTTTCTATAATTATTTCTATTAATGTTTTCCTTTACTTTCCTAATTTTACGGTAATTTCAAAAATGTATGTATTTGTAGAACAACAAACCTATGAGTTGTAGAAACATGACCCCAACGATGTTTAGCGGTTGAATATGATTTATGACAAAGATCACATTGGTAGGGCCTTTTATACGATGTATGATCATCTGTAAGCACTTTTTCGCCAATAACATCACCGGCGCCTACATGAATGCGTGCGTGTAACGATAAATGACCTTTCGAACTAAATGCTTTGTTACATAAGGAACAAACGTAAACTTCATGTTGCTGAGATGTGTGCTGTAATAATATGAATAAACAATTATCATTAATCATAAACATATTTCATTTGACACCAATTTCGAAACATTTAAAATTTCTTCAGATTGCAAACAAAAATGATTTCTTTTCAATTCAGGTCGAATAAGCTTTCCGAAATTTAAATATAAATATACCTCGGGTAAATTATTAGGAAGTTCCTGATATCTTAGTACAGATTCTTCAGGTTCTTCTGTAACCATTGAAGTCATTTCTAAAAAATCGCTCGGATTTGTTTCCATATCCATTTCATATTCCTCTGAACGATGATCCTCAAACTCATCATCTACCATTGTTGCTTAAAACGAAGTTCACGCATACATACATACTTTATCTTATATGTTAAGTTTAATTTCAGCATCAAAATAAAGATTTTTTGGAAATTAAAATAAAATGGATACCTTCGTCTGTGGCACTATTATCAACAATTTCTTCTGTCTCATGATCAGCCTCTCCATCAGAATTTAATCTAGGTGGTGTGCCTAAGGCAGCATTTGGATTTACAATAGGAGCTTCTGGAATCAAAATTGGTAAACTTTCTTTTCCTTTGTACACTTGTAAATCGTTACATGTTAAGGTGGTTGTGATATTTCCATTCTGAAAAAAGAAAAGAGAAACTGTCAATGCCCTCATCATTTATATATTATTTTTTTATATGCATCCAATAAAGTCTTTATTGCTTCTAGGTTTTCTAATTATTTTATAATTATATAAAAGATTTCTGATGTAACATATAAAAATTATTTTTACCGATTCCGAAGGTGGTAAACATCTTTCCAAGAGAGCCACTGCATTGACACACGCTGTTCTGAAGTCGTAGAAATTTTCCAAATTGTACATGCACCGGTAACACAGGCATTTTGGCAATCGATCATTTTCAGCAATCTATATTTGAATATATAGGTATTAATATTGTAATAACCATCAAAGTGAAATGATAATATTAACAGAAACTAATAACTGCAACTGATGTTATTCATGTCACAGCAATGATGTAATTGATGCAACTAATGATTATATAACTTTCTATAAATTTTTAATACTTGTGCAAGAAACTATAAAATATACAAGTAATATATTTATATCATATTGATTATATTTAAGCATTATTTCTTATTTTTATATGTTATAGCAATATAATAATTGTAGTGAAATGTATATATATGTATATATATATATATATATTATGTTTTAATTCAATTCAAGTTATTAAAACTAACAGAAAAGGCAAAATGTTTATTTATGTAATAAAAAGATATAATAAATTAATATAACTTATAAGGTAGATTTATTAGCTGAGTACAAAAATTCTGTTAATGTATGTGCTACCTATTCATAACTTTGTTTTATAAAATGAGACTTTAATATAGTTTTGTGTATGTTAAGTTCAATATTCAACAGGAATATTTTTGCATCATAACACTAGAACTTGTACTACAATAATTACCCAACAATTAACTTCAAAGTTTAATTGCAGAATATTACACAATTCCCATATTCTTCTGACATTGTTCCAACGGATTTTCATTCATTTAGGTCATTATAAAACTTTTTAAATGGCCAAAATACTAAACACAGCTATTATGTCTTACATTTTTATTATCTAAAACAATAGAACTTTTACAGAACAAAAAGTTCTAAAAGAATACAAACGTTTGCTGAACAATATACATTTAACTTAAAAAATGATCGTGAAATAAAAGTAACAATGAATGATTGTCAACAAAAATTACTGAAAGAATTCTATACAGAACTAGTAGACAGATAGTAATAGAAATATAAACAACACTATTTTTTAAATCAATCAAATGATAATTACAAAAACTTTATAAATGTGATACATTGGAAGAAAGTAATAGGAACTGAAATAAATGTTTATAATTGAAAAACTCAATGAGAAGGGAAAACATTCACATTGATTTTTAGATTTTTGTAGTATCAACAAATTTTTACAATGTATCTTTTTATCACTGAGCCCTTCAATTTTGGACAGAAATCATACAAGAATTTTAATCAGAAATAAAATACTTTTAAATCTATCAAGAAAATGTACATAACATAAAAAAAAGAAAAACATAGGACTGCAAACTGTAAAATTTCTAATGTTGATCAAAATATTAATAACAAAATATCATATGTTGGAAAAACAACAAGATGGATGACAAAACACCAAATTGTGAACATAATAAAATAAAATAATGTAATGCATAATAATTAGATAAAAATAAAAGTTTTTCAAAATAGATCAGCAAAATAAAAACATTCAAGAAAGATAAAGGGAAAACGGAGTATTGCTCGAGATTTTTGTAATCGAAAATGTCACCATGTACACTCGAAAAAATATATAAAATACGAAACAATTGCACAGAAAATATTGATAACAATAAATCAAATACTAAATAGAATCAGAAGTTTTTCGTTGAAAGATAAATAAATATTCTGGAAACAACAAGTTGACAGGAAGTAAAGAAAACACGATACAGAAGAATCGTGTATCTCGTACACAAATGAAGGCAAACCTTAAACGGTAGACAAGCTTGTATCTTGTCAACTAGCTGTCTGTTCTTGCCCTCTTGACCGAAGATGTCCATCTTGACGGCGTCGTAGGATGCGCAAAGTCTGCAAAGCTCTTGGTAGCGTTCCCTGGGCTCCATCGTCGGCGTAACCACGAAGAGGATCACGATACTGGCCCGAGGAAGCTGGGTAATCCGAAATTCCTCGTGGCAGTGTAGAAAGAGACTCCTCTGGCCTGGACTCGGCCTTCTTCTTCTTCTTCCTCGGATCACATCCTTCGGAGCGGGGATCCGCGGCTCGCTGCGACACCGCGCGGCTTCCGTTTACGGGCTACTTCCTGGCGATTTTCACGACAGTTAAGGCCCCGGGCGCCGCCATATTGTACACAGACACTTGTTCCGTCGCTCCTGTCGAACACGACCTTCTCCATGTCTCTAACTATCTTGCGCCACGACAGAAATATCCGCTAATTTTTCGACACTTTAGAAACCACGAATTGTATTTTGGCTTTATATAAGGTCCAGTTCATATCGACTAGATTCTCATAACTTTAATGCCAGTTTTCAATGCAACGCAATAATTATCTGATACACAATCTATACTCTGTTCAACGAGGGATCATAATCATCATACAACGAATTTTCATTTGTTCTGCGCACATCGAACTTCATTGGTTGGAGCACACTTTGTAACCAAGTATAATGCGCATGCTCGTTTGTGAATTTTAGAAGGCCAAATATATATACCTAGTGATTTTTGATTTTGTGTATTTTCTGTAGTATTATCTTTTCATTTTATTCACATATTTTTGTCCACCGTGTACATGGCCGTTGGAGTGAAAAGAGTATGATAGGGGCGGGCAATATCAAATGGTGAGAAATCTATTAAAGTTAGGGGTGTTGCGCGAATTTAGTATAACCTCTCGTTGAGCGAAGTATATACTTTATTTCACGAAAGAGTAACATTACTAAATTACAAGGCTTTGTTCTCCTGCGCATGTTTAATTCTATACTCTATCTAATCTACGGTAACGCGCATGCGCTTTTATGATGATTGAGATGCTAAAGTTATACACTTAGTAGACAAAAAGTTCCATAATCTTTAAATTCATCGTTGTAAGCAAACGACAAACAAAGTACTTTTTTCTATTTGTTTATTTTCCTCGCCATGTATATGACCATAAAGACAGTAGCCAGTAGCAGATTATAGAAGGGCATCATATTTCTGGTTACCCTGTCGTGACTAGCCCTAGCTAGTTCTTTACATACTCTGTAACTAATGGTTACGCAGTATAGCGTATGTGAAACTGTGTGTTATATCCAGTGATCTTTTATTTTATACTCTTTGTACACTATCTTCAGTTTAATTATTCGTATAGTTTGTCCACCGTATGTATGATCGATGTAGTTAAAAGCAAGTATAGTGAAACAGCATAAGTAGAAAGAGGGATGTTTCGCGCTCAGTTGAGATGCGCAAAATGATATTATTCTCTTGTGAAATTTACTTATAATTGTTACCTAACCTTTTTATACTCTTCATTTTTATGGTATGAATAATGTATATGTATGTATTGATATTCCTGTTAAATCAATAACTTACAATAAATAAAACATTCAATACATTCACTGAAAAACTTATTGCTTATATATGTTAAAGTATGTCTGTTTCATCAATCTGTATTTAATAACCGTATATAGCATCGTTATTACTTTATTAAATTTAGTCATTTAATCAATCATAATATAAGATTTTTATTCTCTTACTGTATTTTTACATGTCAACCCTATAAATCTTGTAGCTACTAACATGACTAAACAATACTACTATATATATTTTATAATAACAAATAATATACATTTTTTATAGATTGCAGAATACCATTTATGGTATAACAAGTAACAAGCAATTGTACCAAGAAACAAAGGAATTGTCATAAAATTTAGGAGAAAGATGTAATAAATAATATAATTAAAGTGCAAATAAAATACTAAAATTGAAATATTATATGATAATTTAATTATCAAATTTCAATTGACAAATTTGACAAATACAAAATTAGTGGTTTGAGTTTTTTATTTTTAATATTACTTGATATAATGGATGGTTATTATGATTCCTTTAGTTTCAATAAACAAACAGCCACCCTATTACGTGGTCTGGGTATACCTGAATTAATACCAGAATTTAGGAAAAGAAATATATCAACTGATACATTACACGAGCTTAGTACACAAGAACTGATAATATTAGGTATATTGACAACTTTTTGAGTGTTATTCTTTTCCAAATACTATTGTTTATATATTTTATTAACAGCATAAACAATGTTCATATCATGTATCTAATCTAAAGGATCTTAATATAGGTGTTGATTCTCAAAAGGCTGAAGAAATAAGAAAAGCTTTAAATGTGAAAAAAAGAAGGTCTAGAATTACACAAACAAATGTTGAAGACAGGTAGAAATAGTAAATTGTTTTATTAGCATATGTATAAATAGTTTCAATTGGTGCAAGTATTTTAATTTGTTTCTATATTTTACACAAGAATTTATTATTTCAAGACATTAAAGAGTAAAATAAAAATTCATGTTGCTTGTAATTAATTTGAAAATAAATTATTAAGATATGCTACATTATGTTCTAGGTTTGAGCATTTTCTTGAAATAATTAAACATGGAGAACATCAAATATCTTTGATACAGGCATTCATGGCATATTGTAGATTAAGGCTCACGAAAGAAAGAATTAACATTTTTATTGATCCTAATAAGTGTTTGAGTGCTTCTGAAGCACTGCCTATATCTATTAGTGCAACATTGGCAGAAGTAGAAGAAGCACAAAGCAATCTTTCTAATCTTGAAAAATTAATTCTATTGGTATGTTTTCATAAATAAGTATTGTAATATATATCATAATTCAGTATATTTTATTTATACACCCAAAAGTCTAATTATTAATTTATACTGTTTGTAGTAGAATATAAATTTTGTATTGTATATAATAACATTCAAATTTGAATTATTTTTAGCAGTCAGAAGTAAAATCAAAACGCGGTAATAGTCGCCGAATTTGTGTTTTGATTAGTGGATTAGGAGTGGTAACACTTGTATTATTGAAGATATATTTGACTCGTGTACTTTGATGTGAGCAGAATACAAACACTATGAATAAGTAAATCATCTTCTGTTATTTACAAAACTAATATCGAATCGGAATATTGTAGTATTTTTTATTTTTGTTTTACTTATGTTGTGTAAATAATTAGCACATAAATTAATATTAAAAACATTTACTACTAATTAACATTAGTTTTTCCAATCTTAGCCAAATAAGTTGTAAATTAAATAACAATACATTTTTTTTTTTAATAACGCTTGGCTCTTCATTCAAGCTCTTTATTCGCATAATCTGTACAAATGTAACTTATTTGGATAAAATTGGATGAATTGAACATCAAAGTTAAACATATTATTTATCATATATTCGTTACATGAATTCAGTATAGTAGTTATAATACAATAAAGGTGTACAAATGTATTAAAAAAATTAAGAAATGATTTTTAATAAATAAATGATGTAGAAATCGAGTCACGTGAAACATCTTCGACCTGATCGAGTGAACGTCGGTACCTTCAGCTGAAGCGCCTCTGTAGAAGGATCCACCCCAAAAAGCGAAGTGGTGGGAGTGAAAAAAGTATCTCGTAGCGCGTGCGCGCTTACATCAGCTACGAGCTTTCAAATTTCAGCTCAGTCGCAATAAGATGGACGGTGGAGCGTACGGTGGAGGAAAGGCTGGAGCCCCTTTCGATCCTATTGCCTTCATACAAAGGCCTCAAGTCATTCTAAGAGCAGTATCCCTGGTAAGTTCTTTCTTCGGAAGTTTTATATGTTATTCTAATTTTTGATGACGTCTTTAGAAATTAAAGGATACGTCGATTTTACGTGACAAGCATTGATTTTAAAGGGTGAACCGCCCCCACCAACCCGACATGATGGGGTTCTATTGATTTTTCGCAAATTCCTGTAATACATCCCATGATGTGAGATCCTGTAAAATTTCCTATTGATCTTTTTAACACTTTCTATCTCAACTTTCAAACGATCCCAAACTATAAACTAATTCCATGAGTTCTTTTAGGCGGACCTTTTGATCGTCATCGGACAAACTTTGTTACATTTTAGATCGTTACACGGCTTTCAACGTAATCCTAGAAATTCAAATTGAAGAGAATGAATTGCAGGAGGACGTTGAAATTTATTTTGGAATAGTACTCGAATTTCAAAAAATTAAGTGCAATTTAAACCAAATCTTAATTAAAGTAAACTATACCATTATTAACACTTTAAGCTAAAATTATTTTAAAGGGTCACATTTATCTAATAAATCTATATTTAATATTAAAAAAACGTAGAAATTGAGTTATAGAGATAGTAAAATAAGATAAAAATTATTTTAGTTATAAAATTTTAATTAACAATAAATGATAACAGTATAATCATTGACATGCTTGGTACAGTGATTAAAACTGTATACACCAAAAACTGATCCAAATAATTTTGTATTAATTTGACAAACAAGGTGAGAAATCTTTAACAAATGTCTAGAAATATGACCCTGTGCTTTCATGTCCTTTTCCAGTGAAATAAATCAATCAGACATATGAATTTTTAAGCATACTATGTTAAGATAAATACATATTTGAGAAAGATACATATTTATGCATTGACATATCATTTACATGAATCCTTGCTAAAATCAGTTATATCAATGATTAGTATAATCTATTCTATTAATAATTTAATGTTTTATGGCAGGAGCAATTAATGATCACACAATTATTATCATTAATAAATGTTATATAAGACACATGTTCCTGATTATTTCAAATAAAATAAAAGTACTCTCTTCTATCTTATTAATTGTCCATAAATATTATAAAATGATGATATGTTACTTGTTTGTTTTCTATATATAAAATGAACAAAAAATTGTTTAACATTGTAGCTGTTCGCGATAATTGTGTTCGGATGCATAAGCAACAAGGGGTATTTGACAAAACCAGACGGAAAAGAGGTGTGTCTCTACAACGAGGACCACAATGCTTGCAATTATGGAATAGGAATTGGAGTTCTTGCATTTCTTGCAAGCATCGGATTCCTTGCCGGGGAATATCTCTTTGAGCAGATGTCCTCTGTGAAGACCAGAAAACATTTTGTTCTTCTTGACTTAGGGTACATCAACTATTCTACTATAACATCTATCACTATTTTCAATATGATGACAGAAATACAAATAATTTATAACAAGGCGCGAACGCATTAAATAAATAAATTGTCATATACGAATTTTCAAAATTGAAAGATGTTTTTCAAATGTGTAGCGTAATATTATCAAATATTTTGAGAGAGTAATTATTTTTAATTGTAATAAGTTCAGAAAATAGAATTTTGAAGATATAGTGTAAATTATTGAAAACGGTTAAAATATCGAAATTTTATTTTTAGATTTTCAGGCTTTTGGGCATTCCTCTACTTCGTTGGATTTTGTTATTTAACTAATGCCTGGAATAATTCGAAAACACCGGACGGTGATTATGGAGTAAAAAATGTCCAAAGTGCCATCGCTTTCTCCTTCTTCTCCATTTTTACTTGGGTACATTATTATTCCATTATTATTCCATGTCAATTTTTCAAGTTAATTAAATTTATATTTTATGGAATGCTTATGACAAGTAAATGTTAGAAATTTTTTTTGAAAAATTAAACAGAATATTTCATTTTCATTAATTTAGAAAGAATAACTTCTGCCTTCACATCATAGGAAATGAAAAAGTTAAATTATAAAATATTGTAAAAACGCGTTGTTTTCAATGTTTAACAGGCTGGCTGTGCCTGGTTCGCCTTCCAAAGATTCAAACAAGGAACTGACGCCGCTTTTGCGCCAAGTTATGAAGCAGATCCAGTTGGTGGAACAGGATATACAAGTTATCCTGATGCAACTGATACAGGCTATCAGGAGCCACCTTTTGGGCAACAACAACAACAGCAACAA
Source organism: Megachile ligniseca (assembly GCA_945859555.1). NCBI lineage: Eukaryota > Metazoa > Arthropoda > Insecta > Hymenoptera > Megachilidae > Megachile > Megachile ligniseca. Next base: position 8,669,466 of record OX243784.1, read on the forward strand.
CAGCAGCGGATGCCTGATTTCCGAGCCCCGACTTACTAACCCTTTCACATATAATCTAACGCTATCGGTAAAATAAAATCTATCTCGAATGTAGCGCATAAAAACGATCATTGATTTGCACATTACAGTAGAACTTAAATTACAGTAAAATTTCATTTGGATAATCAGAATGGAGAAAAATTAAACTCTAAAACTTTCATTAACCTAGGGTTACTTTCATTAATATAGGGTCCTAGAGCTGTAAGAATATAAGATTATATGTAGGAGTCTAGAAATCTGCGGGTATAAAGGTGCGGGAATATTGTTTCTCATGGATATTATTAGATTCAGAAAGTTCTAACAAAAACAAACGTTCTAAAGTAAATGTTTTTCCTTAAATTTACATTCTGAGTAGGTGAATCACATAAAGTTAATAGTGCAAATAACAAATATAATTAGCAGTATGTACAATATAATACACCTTGTGTCACCTTTGCTTTCAGACACAACGCAAGAAAATTAATAGGAAAAACAGGACAGAAGCTCTACGAGGTAATCTTCGATCATCGAGCAATGTCGATAGAGTAAATTTTCATAGTATGGTAACTAGTGATTGAAAGGGGACAAGAAGGCGAGCAAATGAGGGAAACAAAGAAGCAGGCGAGCAGAAGATAAGGAGGAGAGAAAGGGAGAATGTCCATGTGTATCTGTGTGCGTGTGTACATGTATGAAAGAGAACAGAAAACAATGAATGAATGTGTACAAGCAAAAACAACAAAACGTTACTTGTTAAAACTGTGCTTCTTATTGTTGACCACTTGTAAGTCTTACGCCTAAGGTCAAGTGGCGTAAGCGACGAAGAAAAAAGAAAAAGAAAAAAAAAATGGGTTAATCACCCTTGAATACACATATAAAGCGAGATCAAGGAGATAAAAAAGTGTAAGAAAACGGTAGACAGATTAATGGGCACTCTACAAAATTATATATGAAATATAAATATATATATATATATTCAGGTGTGCCGAAAATAGTGCTGTACAAGCGAGAAATGTAAGATTTTGCGCCAGCGAAAGCAATGTAATCTAGACAAAAAAGGGTAATTTTCTCTGAGATGTAAGTTTCAGTTTTCTCGGATAAGTTACGATCGAAATTGAAAGCAAACGCAGCTTCGCCATCCTATCATGCATTAACATTCAATCCGTTAACTGAGATAAGCGAGTTACTAACATTACTTCGCCAGAAATCTCTGGTTTTCAGACTTACCCCCACGCCTATACCAGAAGAACATGGATTGTTAATACAGATACAGAGGGGAAAAGTGATTCTTTACTCGCCAAAATGTTAACTAGTTAACAGGTTAACATCTCACGAACGCACAGCTGCAATTGGCATTTAATTAGTAGAAAAATAACCGAATGTTAAAAATGATTATTCTTTCTGTAGTTTATTCCATGTCGAGCAAGGAATTCTATATTTTTCATTTGTATCGCCGTTTTCAGAACACTGTGTGTATGTACACATATATATGTATACATATTACATATATACATATATGTAATTGTAAACAGATAAAAGATAGCGGCTCTGTAATAATTCTTAAGTAGTTACATGCACATATATTTTACCGTGTTGATATAAACGTGTTCATAGAGAATCGCGGATGCGACTGTCCTAACGTTGTAACAAGATCTATCGAAAATTTGAGATTTCGTTGGCGATTGTCGGGTACATTACATCATCTCCATTCTAACTTATTGTATAGAGGCTCTTTAATTTGCGATATGTTGTTATTCGTTAACGCGTTGACTACTAACGGGGTAAGCTTAGTTTAATAATTGAGAAACTAAAAAGAGAAAATTTTTAATATCATTAATTCAAAAATTTTATAAAAACTTAAATATTCTATATCTTTGCAGAAAAAACGCCGTAAAAATCATTATTATAAAAATATTGATTATAGTGTATGAATTGTAAGAAATTTCATTTTTATATATTTTATATTCGTTATAATATGTACAAATACTAACGTTGCATAGTGAAAAAAGTGTAAATTTAAAATAGAAAAATTAACTTCTCCACTTTAACTATGGTAGTCGATGCGTTAACGCACCAACGAATTGCAACTATGCTTTTTTATAAAACAACCGATACATCTTAGTCACGTGTATTTCAATCGGTGATAATTTTGTGCGATCTCAGAAGAAAAGAACGTAATAGTCGTAGTTTATTTATTAAAATTCATTGATGAGATTATTACGTTGTAAACGATGTGATTATTTCATTGTACCAGTACAATTAAGGATATAATTGAGAAATTGGGAAAGCAATGGTTCAAGCAATTTTAAGAATGTACAATTGGTAAACTTAATTAAATATTACAAGGGACGAAACAAAGAAGTATATATACTCGGTAAACAACAGATATAACAGTTTCTTTTTCAACCTTTCCTTTTCGAATATTATTTTATATGTACATAAGAAACCGGATAACCAGATAAGATATTGAACCATCTTCTTTTCCACCCACTTTCTCAGTGTACTTGATACTATTGTGTTTCTGAAACGATTGTAGAACAAAACGCGTAAGATGATTGAAAAAGTATTTATAAAGTCTGTTTTTTTTTTGTTTCATTGAATGAATTTTTTATTGCTCCAGCATAAAAATACCATCTAATAGGGATGTGCGGATGTATCGTTTTACCCGTACGTCTTTATTGTTTAGTTATTGTACAAATAATTCTATACCGATCGTGTACTTCTTAATGATAGATGATTTGTACAATCCATTTTTATTCAGCTTAAACTGTTAAGTTTTTGTATCAGAAATATTCACGACCAATTGAATAATATTGGAGCGACGTTGAAGAAGAACTTCTACAAATTTTGCGATTAATTGCATGAATATTCTTTGTCTCGTGCTAAGCATACTGCCTCATTGTGATGGCGAATTTAATTAGCTATTTAGAACAACAAATAAATATTTGTTTTTATGATCATTTTCACTTTTTGTTCTTTCAAAGTATTAATATTTTCTTGAATAGTTACTCGAATTGGTGATTCTTAATGTCTATGTTCCATTCAGATGACAAAACTATGACAAACATGATTGAAAAGAAAAATTATGCTTATATTAGTAAATAATTTTTAAAAATAATTTCTAGTATATTTTATGATCTTTTTTTGTTAATTTTCATTATGAATGACATAGTGTTGTCGTTGTTTTGGATAATCTCTTCTAATGAGGGGAAAAGATATTCCTGTACAAAGAATATTTTTGTCAAAAAAGTTCAAAATTTTCTTCACACTGAATTTTTACCTAAACTTTACTTTTTCTAACGACAATTATTTACTACTTCACAATGTGAACACTATTCTTGCTGCGGGAGAAGAAAGTACAGTGGAATCTTGCTAATTGGCCCTGAAGAAATTTTGAAATGGACCGTTTAAATGATATTCCTTCTATGCAGCACTTGGATGGAAATTTGAACATTTCTAAAATACTAACTTTTAAAATTTCAACATTTTTGTATTTCAAAATTTGTCACTAGTATACGTGAAGTTCTTGTGAAGGAAAATCGTTCGGTAGGCTATTCAAATGAGGGCCATATAGCGAGATTACATTGTACATATTTATTAAAAATGATATCGATAATAGTTGTTGTATCGTTGTGATTATACCAGGTGTCTCATTATATCAAAGAGAAAAAAATTATACAAAACTTTTATAAAATATTCCTTCTGTTTTTACAGATTAATTGAAAAAAAAGTATTTGTTTATATTTATCCGGTGTATTGGATATTGGACTTAATTCTTAAATATTTCTCAATAATTTTAAAAACTTGTGAGACATCTCGTATATATCGTAGCTATATTTGCATTTGAAGCAGTAAAGATCTGAGTGTTTAGACAGAAGTATAATCATGTAATTAACTATAGATGAAGATGTATGTAATTATTTTTATTCGAGTCGAACGATCGAATGATAGTCAGAAATTAATAATATGATAGCTTCGATTCATTCACTCTGTAACTATGGTCAAATTGCCACGTTCTTGAACCAAAATGAAACTGCGTTTACGCTTAAGGCAAAAAAAAGAATTCCTGAACGAAGCATAAATTACATCATTTTGCCCTTACCCTTTTATTTCAATCATTTGTCGTAGCGTAGTTCAACAAATATCGTGAAAATCAACGAGAAGACTTAAAATATTATTGTTTGATTTAATTAAGATTGTTATATCATTTAAAAATAATTTTTTTTTTGCACGATTTTCTAAATTCGTTGTATTGTAATATTAGGATTTGTATCATTGACAAGCATAATTTAATTATTTAATAAATTTTTAGCGCCTAAATAGCAATAGGTAATCCTCGAGTTCCCATATTGAAAATTTAAACAGAGCCCAGTACAAAACACTTCTATACAATCTTGTTATATTGGTAAGTATGTAAAGATTACAGAAATTGACAATATAAGAAGTTTTTCTATGCAACGTTTGAAGGGTTGCAAATCTGAAAGTTTCTAAACGTCTATTCGCTATAGCACACATCAATTATTTTTAAACGAAAGTTGCAATATTTATACAGTCTTTAAGAATTTTTAATGAATTCTACGTTCTTCAATCCCTTACTATAGATAGGTTAATAGAAAAATTATTCGTTTCGCGTTGAAATTGAAATGTTCACGGTGAAGGAAAATGCGTGTGAGTAAATCGAAGAATATGAAGCCAGAATGTGATTCTGGGGCTTCATTTGGTCGACAGATCGATCGTTCGTCGAAAGGCAACGTAGAATTACAAAGATTCCATCGGCTCATCTGGTATCAGCAACACCCGCTATGATAAGCCGTGTTACGAAGCCGCCCACATTTCAAATCGGTATCGTCTCTTCATTTTTCATCATTCTTTGGTGCATTAGCGTTCGGTGTGTTTTGTGCTCGATACACTTCCGCATAAAATTCAATTTTTCTTGTGACAGATATCCTTCGTGATCTCAACTACTGTCTATTTATCTTAATGGTGAACAGTGAACTATAACTGACCGAACATGAAGATATTTTTTATATAATAAAAATCCTTTTTATTTTTAATTACAATATCGCAAGAGTACGTTTTACTTTATTCAGAATTAGAGAAATAATGTTTTTTAGAATACGATAGCAAATCACGCGATAGTGTTTGAAAACGTATGGTGTTCGTTTGCATTCAATTGGTTTTCTATTGTAAGAATAAACGTTTCAAGAATATAAATAGTAATCGTGAATTAATGCAACAATTTCTTTCGAAGCTGGCATAAATATTTATCGTTTTTATATAGTTAACTGTCAACAATTACGATCGTTGATTTTATTAATTTGGAAATTAAAAAACAGAGGAAATAGAAAGTAATAAGATGAAAATATTCGATAAATTACTTCGTAACGGCAAGAAGAAAAAAAAGAGACACGACTTGAAGAAGAATTCATCGAGAAGAAAACAATATGTGCCTCAAGACAGTTTTCTTCTGGCCGGAAATCAACCTAGAAGTCATAAAAGAAAACACAGGGTAAGTAATGTATTTCTTTACGGGACCTTGATATAATACAAGGTTATACATCACGTCATATAATGCAAGGTTATACATATAGCACATGATAATATAACATGTGGTGATATAACGCGAAGCAGTACGATGTGTGATAATATAACACGTAATATATTATTGTGGAATTTATCATGTTATAAAAATAAATGTTATTATACCTATAATTAATCAAAATGCCGCCTCTTTGATTAGCTACGCTTGTACGGTGAATATTTTGTGGTGCCTCTGTTCAGAAACAATCTAAAATCAATTAATTATATGAACTTTGTAATGAATAATCATCTTACAAAACTTTCAATAATGTACCAATAATAAACATTATTTAATAAATATGATTGTTAAACTGGGACTACAGTTAAAAATACTTAACCAATTAGTTGTCAAATAAATAACGTGAACACATTTTACTTACAATCGTGTACTTTTAGAATAGATATTGAAAGTATACAAATTATCTGTAGAAAACGATTAATTAAATCAGTTTTGATTTACTCTATGAGCTGTCATTATGGAGTAGGGGTATTATGGTCGTTTTTGTCGCATATTATTCTTGTTTAATAACTCCACGAGTATTATACTATCCTGATACTAGAGTAACAGCTTCGAGCACATCGCACTAGATGGCGTTGTTTCGTATTTCGAAACCGAGAGATTCAAAAGAGCAAGTTCGATTGTTTACTTATTGATATTGATATACTTCAAACTTATACAAATTCAAATATCTTATAAAACTTCATGACAAAACAAAATTATACCTCAAATAGTAATAAAATAAAAATGTTTAAATATCTGTATATTTAAAAATGTATAAATTATTTGACGGTTATTGATTTCTTAAAATTCGAAATATACGTTTATTAAATAAAATAGACAAATAATTATATATATACATATGCATGAAAATTATTGCATACAACCGTTTAACGCATATTTATTAAAGATATAATGATATCGGAAATGATTATAATTGTAAATAAAATTTCGAAAAAATATTGTTTTAAATCGGTTCGTAACTTAAAGCTATCACTGAAAACCCATACAAAGAAAAGCGTCAATTTAACTGGAATATGACACACCTTGCGAGCAGCTGGAATGTGTCGCTTTGGCTCAGGTATGAGTCTTTTGTGTTCCCTATTCTAATTTACCCTGGGATTCACAGGTAGCATACAATATTTAACGCAATACGAACAAAGACAGTGTAGAATTGAAAATTAAAAATACTTTTCCTTGTATCATTGTAATTTATTAATTTATCAATACAATTAAAACAAAATTTGGTCGAATAACTTAATCTAGCATCACGTTCTCAAGGTTATAATCTGAGCAACAAGAAAACACATGTAAACAAATAAATAAAATAAAACTGATTAAAATCAGGTTTTACTGGTCATACTATTTATTCTACATATATACGCCAGTTTTGCTACTTTCAGTATCTCGTACTAGACTACTGATAATACGAGCATTCATCGTGATTTACGAACACGTGTGTCGGATTCAGATGCAACTTTGATATATCAATTGTTTTATACGACAAAAAATCAGTAATTTATTTCTATCCATTTCATGAATATCATATCAGTTCACTATCTATAATCAAAGTGAACGAAATGATGTTAGCAATAAATCTAGTAAAAAATTCAGGTTACAAAATGAATCTGCAAGAATAAATTAAATGTATCTGCTACGTTTTCATGTCAAGCGATTACAATCGCCCACGGTAGTGAACGGTTTAAAGGGCTACTGGGCACAAATGAAACATACCGTTATTTTTATCATTCATCCATTAGTATACCTGTATGGGTCCCGGGATGTGTCTCTCTTCCCCCTAGGTTTCTAAAATAAATATGAATCCTCCCTTTGTAGTTTGAGGTACGCGAGACATAAGATGTTTCACACATAACATATATTCGACACTTTCAAATTTCCATATTTTCAAAGGCTATTTGATTATGCTTAAAAAGGGGATCGCACTATTGGTAAGGCTAGGTACCTGGCCCGCCCCATATTATAATCCTAGTTATGCATGTCTCATATGGAGTTACAAAGATTGATGATCGATTGAAATCTGAGTAACTGTTGGTTCCGTATATTATTGAATATGAAAAGTATGGAATAAATAGCAAATACATACTATACATATAGCACGGCGATCTTCATCCCTGGAGATCGGGCCCATCACTAGGGAAGCCAAAAACCGGTGTGCAGGCACGCGCATGTTTTACGCTCCCCCACCATTCCCCGGTCCCCTGGCGCAGGTCCTGATTCCCCACCACTTCCAACTTCTTCACGACGCGTTCACTCGAGCAAGCTCTGTACTCTTCCCCGTAGCCGCCAAGCCCGTTTCTCATCCGATTTGCGTCGACCTGCCGCTTGCTGTAGCCAAGCCACGCTCGAATCCTACGAACAAGAATTTTACGATTTTCCGACGCGTACAGTCTTCCTTTTATTCACACGACTTTCCCAGTGTCTCTTGTCGTGATCTCTCAATTATGTGAAACGAACTGTACACGCAAAGTTTTTCAGTGAGGATTATACGTGGAATATTGGTGGATGTTAAAAAGTTATGCTAGTGCTGTTTGGAATGCCGATACGTGGATTAAGAATTTTCTACTGTAAACACTGTACGTCTTACGGGCACAGATGAAAATCCGATCCACCATAATCGTGAGGAATTTTTTACATATTTTACAACGCTAAACGTCATTTATTTTTCTTCGAAGAAGGATATTCAAGTTTGATTCATTTTTTTTTTTGTACAAATACGTCGTAGATAATTTCTTTCTTTTTCATTTGAGTTTTTTTTGTTTCCCGATACTTAGGAAACTAAATATAAAGTTTCATTTTTGGCTCGATTTATGAAACGTTAGCTAAGGAATTTCGAACAATAGGTCGTGCTAGTATTTATAATGGAATCTTTCAACGTGAATGATCGTTGAATATTTTAATTTGTATTCAAATAAATTTTCATACCTGTGTGAAACGGTTGGCCGAGGCGAATCTATGGTAAAAGCATTCCGTTGAAGGATGCGGAAGTTACAATACTTTGCTTTTTTAAAAGTTCTCATAGTCCTTCTTTCCATTGGTCGAGGGTGACTCGGATGATTGGAATTCGTTCTCTGCTGACAACATGATAGTGATTTTTCGTGTGCAGCCAGATCTCTTTCTTCCCCCCATAATTTCCCACTTGTTGAGACTGCACAAGTGTATGTATATGTATGTACAATGATTCAACTTGTCCCTTTGTAGATCTGTATATAGATCTGTGTGTGTAGATCCAGATCAGGTTTGGAAAATGGAAGATCGAATATAAAAGCATGGAAACATACAACCTGACTGCTTCCTTTTCCGAGCAACAAGTAGCATGCCGAGTATCCTTAAAATTCTAGCCTTAAATTGAAAATGACTTTTAAAACCTGATGAAATCAATCAAATTCAAATTCTCACCCTTGCATAGTCGAGATAATGGAAAGAAGGATAAATATTGTGTAAATTTGTTTTAAATTAGAGGTCAACATCTATTCAAATCTTTTTCCTGTTGTTTATCTGAAATAACCCTAGAAAGACAAGGAGTGGGGGAGAGGAATTTCTCTATAAAGGTAGGATTCAAACCCACCCCTTAAGTTAAGGTTAACTTGCATTAGGTAGGCTCATATTGGATTACATCAATCAACATTGAGTTAAGATAGTAAGTTAGATTATTCATATTAAATTAAGATAGGTCAGATTAGGTTAGATTAATTACATTAATTTAATTGATATTATGGGTTACATAGAAGTCAAGGTGGATTAAGTACATTTGTATTAGATTATATTACATTTACTCAAATTACAGGTTGAGTTAGATCTATTCAGGTTAGGTTGGCTACTCATCTTTGGTTTAATCACTTTAAGTTAGGTTGAATCAATTCTGGTCATGTTGGATTAAATCAGGTGAGGTTAGAGTCGATTAAGTCTATCTATATAAAATTAGGGATAAGTTATAAAGTATATTGTGTTAGGTCAAATCTATTCAGTTAGATCTGCTGGACTTTATTATGCGTAATTACCAAAATTAGTATGAGTGTTACAAGTTTCCTTCTGGGGTTAATGTTTCCGGAAATCGAGTTCGAAACGAGAATCAGTATAAATTTGAAAATGACTTGTTCGAGTATATTGTTTAAACTTCTTAGTACACATGCATAAATAATTTTTCGAAGTGTGTATCCTCTCGTTTTACGTACGATTTTATAAATTTTCAGTCTTTTATGCTAGAAGATAATGGACACCGGTGATAGACTCAGAATTGGTGCAGTCAGCAAGGTGCAAAAAGGCTAAATAAGTAGTTCAGGAAGGAAGTGTTTGAAAAGATTTCATTTTCATAACAAATCGTAATAAAAATAAAGAAAATTTCTACTCAAACATTCGTTTGGAAATGTAAGTAGTAACGTTTTTTAAATACGCACAGAGCAAATCTTCCATAGAAGGAAGTCAATCGCTGAACTGCAATAAAAGATTGAAGCGTACGAATGAAGGAAAGGGAAAGGAAATCGAAATTAATGCAATAGTAATTAGATGAAACGTTCAAGATCAATGAAGAAACTCCGTGCGTAAAATATGGAATTAGAACGATGAAGAAAGTGAAGGTCTGAGCACTCGAAAGGAAAATGAAATTCCATAACTGTGCGTTGCTTTGAATTGTCCGCATGTTGAACGCCAGCTCATCGCGCGGAACGCAACGCGATTGGGAAAACTCTTTCGTTAGAAATGAGGTCGTGCGATCCCCCGGAATAAAATATCGTAGTACAGCTTACCATTAGAGTACAAAGTATCGTAGGATTGAACAAAAAAAAAAAAAGAAAATAATTGTTGGATGTATCTAGGATGCATGTGGGATTGCTAGCTCCTACGCCGATGCTTGCTACGCCTGTGCACCGGAAAACTTCGCCAGAACGTTTGCCTATTTTATTTTTCTAATAGATTTGCAATTACAGTACATTTTTTTCCCTTTTCAATTAAAAATGGTAAGAAAAATACTTGAGAAAGAAAAATGAGAAATTATTGTTACAAAATTTGCCAAAAATGGGTATTTTGTGAACAAGAAAAATATAGATGAAAAGAAGAAAAGATATCGAGCAGCAAGATACCAAGAAGGTATCGTAAATCGACTAGAATTTAAAAAAAATTGAAAGATACAATACAAAGTTGTATCGTTTAACAATTTTGTTAAACTGGTTAGGTATATGTATAATCGGAAATATGGTATATCGATTAAAGAAAACGCAAATATAACATACAAGGAAATGTATAAGAAAGGAAGTAATGTAGATGTAATGTAGATGAAAACGTCGGATTTTCGAAACGAAGTTTTCCGAAATGGATAGAAACGATAACAACGTGAGTGTCGGGAATTCGGGAAATCCCCCGAATTCATCTTCGACGACTCACGGTATTCTTCACAATACTTCCGGCGGAACTGATATACAGGTGCGAATTATATATTTTGCAGAAATAAATGATTCATTGAAGTGTTGTAATTACCCTTATCTTATATTACTCGCATTATTGCTTTCAAAAGATAAATACTGAGTTTTGGGAGATTTGAAGTCCAATGCTCTATACTTTAAATGATAAACTAATAAAGTAAATGTTATAATAAAATACAAAATATTGTAAAGAACAAATTTAAGATAGAGTTACAAACAAAATATTTTGTATACATAAAAACTGATGTTTACTAGATTTGTTATTTACTAGATTTAATATTTAACAGTCAATTTGCAATAAAATGTGGTTCACGATTAGAGTAAAGTTAAGTATTTGTTAAGTAGAATAAGAATCCTGTTAAAGAGAACCCTTAGAATTTTCATCCAATTAGTGTTTCACTTGTTTTCTCACATTCTTATTATCTATTGGTAAAGGAATGAGTTCATTGGAACTTTATAAGAAACAAAAGTTCTTCATCAATGTATGTGCAGTCATAACATTTTTGAAATTATGTTATCAAAATGGTACTATCATAAGATAAATATTAGTGTGATTGTCAATTAAATTTTGATTACTATATGTATGGATTTATTTAATTTTAACCTTGCTGTCTAGAAATGGGATTTTGTTTACAATACAAAACAGAAGTACAAAACTAAATTGAAAACTAAAACTAAGATAAAGATTGTAACATACAACCATAATACTGAAACTTATTTTTATGTAATAATTTTTTAGAACGGGGACAGAGGATGGGAGGTCCATCATGTTACTGTTACCCGAGTTCCTGGCTATGGATTTGGGATTGCTGTTTCTGGAGGCCGGGATAATCCTCATTTTACCAATGGTGATCCTGCCATTGCAATTTCTGATGTTCTAAAGGCTGGTCCAGCTGAAGGAAAATTGCAGTAAGAAAATTTAATAGAATAATTATAGACCCAAAACTGATTGAATGATTTTATAAATCAAGGAATAACTTCTTCAATTACTAAACACCATTATTACATTTATTTTAGAGTAAATGATCGTATAATATCTGCAAATGGAATATCATTGGAAGGTGCTGATTATGGGGCAGCAATTCGTGTTCTCAGAGATTCAGGATCAACAGTTTTATTGGTTGTGAAACGTAGAGCTTTGTCAAATTCTTCTAATACTCTGGGAAATTCTACTCTTCAGAGTCATCGATTGACACTTACAAGAAACAATAAGAAGGATGGTGAGCTATATTTTTTTCATTAGTCAGTAGTTTCTGGCAATGATATGTTAGATGTTCTCTTTGATTCTCTAGATTTCGGAATTGTTCTTGGTTGCCGTCTGTACGTGAAAGAAGTAACTCGCGAGAATACAGGAGTAAAGCCTGGGGATGTTTTAACTCGAATTGGAAGTGTAGCTACAGATAACATGAGTCTGAAAGAAGCTAAGAAATTAATGGATCAGTGTAAAGATAGACTGTCAATCGTAGTAACTCGAGATAATTCCTGCTGTCACGTTCAACAGCAAGCTAAAAGTGAAACTGGGGAGTATCTTTCTGGGACCACCAGTTACAGTAGTCAAAATTTGTATGTTCCACCTCCAACGAGGCAACCCATAGAAGACAAGAGTAATCTTGTTCCTAGGGGTCGAGCTAGAGGACCATTAATGGATGTTTCTCTTAGTCAGTTGGATCTTCCTGCTACTCCTACTGTGGATCCTCCAAGACCACCACCTCCTAGACCAGAGGGTATGATCATACATAACAAATATTAAAGTTTATTATGGTGTTGTATCTATAAAAGCATAAATGTTTGCAGATTATTATAGCACAAGAAGACAACTGTATGATGACGATTTATCTAGGAATAAACTTCCAATGTAAGTTATATTCTATAACATAATTTCTGTTCTCACTGAAACATCATATAGAGTGCAGTCTCGTTATATGCCCCTGAATGGGGCTGTAATGCAAAAAATTAAAAATGTTGAAGTTACTAAAGTTGGAAATTTCAAAGTTTGTAAATTATTCTAGGCCAGATCCTCGATTTATTACGTTTCAAAAAGAGGGATCAGTAGGCGTTCGTTTAAGTGGCGGAAATGAAACCGGTGTTTTTGTAACAGCCGTTCAAGCAGGAAGTCCAGCCTCTCTTCAGGGTTTACAACCTGGAGATAAAATTTTGAAGGTAACGATTATTGTGCTTTCTTTAAAATAAATGAAAACTCCAATTTTGGTGCATATCATGTACACGTATCATACAATTACAGATCAATGATATGGATATGAAAGGAGTAACAAGGGAAGAAGCTGTTCTTTTCTTGCTCAGTCTACAAGAACAAATAGACTTGATCGTTCAACATCGACGACAAGAGTACGATCAAGTAGTAGCATCTGGGAAGGGTGATTCTTTTCATGTAAAGTAAGTACATCATAAAGTCAATATAAATATTATGCGACTCCCGTTTTTAACTTGTATTCGTTCAATATTGCAGAACACACTTTCATTATGAACAACCTCAAAAAGGTGAAATGAGTTTCCGTAGCGGAGATGTTTTTCATGTAGTGGATACGCTGCACAATGGAGTTGTTGGTTCGTGGCAAGTCTTCCGTATTGGTAGGAACAATCAGGAAGTACAGAAAGGGATTATACCGAATAAAGCTCGAGCTGAAGAACTAGCTACAGCACAATTCAATGCTACGAAGAAGGAAATGAGTGCCAGTGAAAGCAGGGGTAGCTTCTTTAGGAGAAGAAGAAGCAGTCACAGGCGTTCGAAATCTCTCGGCAGAGTAAGTTTCTTCTTTCATTAGCCTAATTAAATTGGAACCAGGATTAGGCCTCAATTCTTCAATTTCCAATTTCCCAAGATTATTTTATATTATAGACAATTATTATTGTTCTTGTTTTTTAGGATCACTGGGACGATGTAGTGTTTTCAGATAGTGTTAGCAAATTTCCAGCCTATGAAAGAGTAATTCTTCGACATCCGGGTTTTGTTAGACCTGTCGTACTGTTTGGACCTGTTGCGGATCTAGCCAGGGAAAAACTTTTAAAAGACTTTCCTGATAAATTTACATCTCCGCGTGAGTAAATAAACCTTTAGCAGATATTTAATATTTAAACTTAAAAACAATTCTTGTTTTCACAGAAATGGAGAACCAATTGGACGATAGCGTTGGAAAAAACACGAAATCGTCAGGTATCATTCGACTGAGCGCGATCAGAGAAGTAATGGATCGTGGGAAACACGCCTTATTAGATATTACTCCAAACGCGGTGGATCGATTGAATTACGCGCAATTCTACCCTATAGTTATTTTTCTAAAAGCTGAAACGAAACAAATTATTAAAGAAATGCGTGCTGGAATTCCTAAGTAAGTAAACTCACAGAATACAATGCCACTATGAATGAACAATACAGTAAATAAAAAGGATCGTTAATTTTTTTCCAGATCGGCACATAAAAGTAGTAAAAAACTTCTGGAACAATGTCAGAAACTAGATAAAATTTGGGGCCATATCTTCAGCGCGGTGATTACACTGACGACACCGGAAGCTTGGTATCGAAAATTAAGAGAGCTGATTGATCGACAACAGCAGGGATTACTTTGGATGAGTCAAACCAAGGTAAACATATTCTTTAGGCCTATAAATATTGGCGTAACTAGAATTTTTGTCCGAAGTGGGTCAAATCCAATGATTATCTAAAATAATCGAGTCATTTTTCTTTTCTTCAAATTGAACAAGACATGATTTAAAAACTAGGGGAAACTGAAGTATCGCAAAGATAATGGAAGGAATGAGATTGCATTGCTGAAATTATTTTATAATAATTTATTATAGCCATATGGTCGACAAATGACGTGGGAGCCATGCCATTCTTCCGGCGAACCTCGTGATTTACCTCCTCCTCCTCTACCCCCGCCGATTTCAAAGGATATCGTGTATCATGACGTGAACGAAAATGACACGTATCACACGGACAAATTGTTTTCATTACCTTCTTATCCGTCTTTAGCTTCTGATGTTGTCCGTGAGCAATTTTTCGGCTACATATAAATCCCCGCTTCTCCTAAACAGGTGTCTTGATTATCAAATAATTATATTTCTTGCTAATTTTCCAAACCAATTTACATCAGTTTGCCAAATGAAAATACTTTTCTTTTTTCAATTCTTTCTTTAAGTTTAATTTTTGTATACTTTCTGGTAATTTTTGTTAAAATAAATATTAGTCAATGTTAATTTACTGTTTTAGTATACTGAACTGAATATATTAAACGATGACTTTTGTTACTGTAGCGTCCTAAGATATTCAAGGCACCTTATACCTTACTGATTAATTTAATTTGCATGGCTACATTATTTCATAGCTTTATTATATATTATTGTACATTATAAGGCAAATAATCGCATAATATGTTTAATGTCCTGTAAGTATTTAAATACTAGTCAGTATGGCCAAGAAGAAAACAATTTTATAATTTTATATGTATGAAAAAGGCGACTTTAAAATAAAGTTTTAAAGCGTTCTTTTTAGTAATAGATTAATGGGGAAATCACGAGGAATGTACGATTCTAATTTATGGTTTCGTTAAATAATAAAATTAATCAAATTTTTATTTCTCACTTCATCTGTTGACAGAATTTAATGTATTATTCTCCCAAAATAATACAGTTTATTTTAGAAAGTTAAAAGCAACGTTATACGAAATTTCTTTTGATAAGAAATTTGTACGAAGTCTAAAATGTCCAAAAACAGAGTGGAAAATGCATCAACTTTTAAGTGAATTTAATAATAATAAATTCAAAGTATGTTATTGAATAAATTATGCGCTAAACTTGACGACAATTAATTTCATAAAGATTCTGTTCATCATTCATCCTTCATTTTATTTTTGCAAAACTAACAGAATGTTTGCTGGTATTGTATGTTTTCGCTGTTATATCCGGGTTTTCCTAAGCGGAGTAATCGTCATTTATTTTTTAATTTTCCCAACAAATTAAAAAATGAACAAGGTATATAAAAATATCCTCAATTGGGAACATTAGAAGCATTTTATAAATCAGTTCAATTTATATCTGTCCTGTAATCTTGAAAGTACCTTAACTGATTTTAAAAATTAAGCTTAACCAAATGGCAAGTATTTGTTCATTGTTTACATTTTAACCCTTTCAGATACAGTTATGTATAAAATATTTGCAAATACTTTATAAAATTTAATCTCTTTTATTGATGATAAGTTGAATGTATTTTGTATTTCTTCAATATCTTATTATGAGCGAAAGTAATGAAAATCTGAAAGAGTTAAATAGAACATAAACCTCTGTAATGTGTTGTCCTCTGTGTCCTGCGATGATAGCCGGAAGAAGCACTCTCGGATGACTTCCTATTCCCGATGACATCTCGCCTCTCCTATGCTTCCTCCCCGGAGAGTGACTTGGAACTCAGTCCGGCACCAGCTTTACCAGGTGCTCTGGGTGCACCTTCTAGATTGAAAAGCAGCTCAGATCCAAGTATTGCAACGCAAGATGATATCGCTGCACCACCACCATATTCAACCACTTATCAGGTAATTTTACCATATTATTGCAGAGAACAGTATCTGTCTATCTATACAGACGTTTTCACGATTCTGAAAGTCTGAAATATTTATATATTTTTCCAGCAATCCTTTGAACAACCAAAAAGGAGATCACAGGGAGGAATGGGGGATGGAAAATACGGATTCTCGTTATCAGGTCAAGTTAGCAATCAGTCAGGATCACCTGAATATCTAGGTGGCTCTTTCGAACCGAGATCATCTCATCATAGTCCTCCTGATTTACCTCCACGAGTGGATCGAAACGCAAAACCTACTAATCAGCAACAACAGCAACAGCAAAGAAACACAATTGGAAGATCTGCTCAGGAACGATTGCTTAATAAAACAGATTCGGTTCTGGATGTTGCAAATTATATAAATGCGACACCCCATAAAGCTAATGCCACGTCATCACTCGAAAGAACTCAGCCAAAAGCCGTAAGAATTACATACTTCAAAATCTTTTTATTGATAGTGAGTGCTACCCTGGTTTCATTTCTTATTTTTGTAGGGAAGCTATGATAGCATGTCTTCGTATGATTCCTATAATAACACAAACGGAAATGCTAGTTATGGAGCACCAGGTTTAAATACGTCGACTGGTCGATTGGGTCCGAATGTACCTGACGATTTAAAAAGTAGTGGTGCACCAGCTAGGTCGCATGATCCTTACAGATTCACTAGATCGACAGCACAACCGATTCCTAGCCACGATGCGCAACCACGTACTGATTATGCCAAATACAGGTGTGCAATTACTATAGTTTTTTTATATGATGGAAAACTAGTTTCTAATTATACAAACACAGTGCACTCTAGCTATATGGCCCTGAGCTTGATTTTAAAGACGACTAAATTTGAAATAACTAAATCTCGTTGCACGCCATATAGCAAGATTCCACAGTAAAGCGTATCTATTTAGAAAACGTAAAATTGAATATTTGGAAGGTACGTTTACTGTGAAACCTTCCTATTTTTTTAAGACTTCTCTGGAAATTTTTGTAATTGAAGAAAGATTCCCTTTTTTATTTTTATTTTAGACTGACAACACGAAAACCTCGACCGTTGAGGAGAACTTGTAGAATTTATATTTCTAGCCGTGATACATTAGTTTGAATTTTTTGTTGCATTGTAAATGTTTCTTTGTTTTATTCCAAATTTTTATTTTTACTACAAAATTATCCTTAGATGAATAATTTTATTTTGTAATTGAAGTGTTAATTTTCTCTATGTATTATATTATTATTTTCCACTATTTATTTATACCATTAAGAATTATTTTACAGGCAGCTTTATGTTTTCTTTTTAATATTATTTGATATTACCCCCTTATGATCCTGTAAGCTAGAATATTTTGCTTTATATATTGTAGCCGCACAACCGATTACAAATCAATCACACTTCCACAAAATAAACCTGGAGGATCATACAAACCCATACCACCTCCAAAACCAAAAAACTATAGACCACCTCAAGCAAACTTAGCACAATCAGAGAATAATGGAAATGAAGGGAATAATACTCATCAACATTCGAAAAGTTATTCTATTGCTACATCTCATGTAAGTAACTATTTCTTCTCGTTAAATACCAAGGTACTGGAATAAACAAAATTAGTACAAGAATTTTGTAAATTCTTTTTAGGTAGAAGGCAGTAATAACGCGCAACGCAACAGTGGACAGTATTATTATAATATTCCACCTCCAAATAGACATGATTCAAATCTTGGAAATTCTCACCATAACTTGAGCCATCTTTCGACACCTGCTCACAATCATAGTCTGAGCCATACACATGCACATTGTAGCCCACCGATGTCAACTCATAGTCATAGTAATAGTGCCAGTCAGTTGAGCCTTGGTCTCTCGCATAATAGAAACAACGTCAATCATAATGGATTTGTTGTAAACAATGGTCACAGTGGACCTACACAAAGTTTTCCAACTAGTCCAGGGCATAATCGAGAACCGAGTGGGCTAGATCTCGCTGGAAGTAGGGAACAAAGAGGAAGTGCCTTTGAACTTTATCGCAAACCTGTACATCATTACAGTGCAAGGTAACATTCAAATTTTTGTAATTGTCAAATTAATTAATTAAGTAATTGTTGATTAAGAATGGCTTATTAATAGAAAATGTACTCATTATTACAGTTAACATGCGCAAGGGATTTGTAATTAAATAATGAGAAAGAAAATCAACGGAAGATTTTAATTTTATTAACTTGAAATGGACATTCGACATTGTAGAAATCTAAATATCGTAATAGAAATGATTAGTAATAAACAATAAGAATTTCAGAAAGGATGTCAATTCTCAAGAAAGAGTTAGTTAAGAACCATAACATTGAATTTGTTTCGTTTTTCCACTCTGATTTTGTATATACAATTTTAATAAAGAAAAATATATAACAAAGTTTTGCAGAAATAATTGTTGAATAAATGAACGCATTAATAAAATAAATCAATCTCCTCATTTCATTTAATATAATATTAGGATATATTACTTAAAGTAAATTCAGTATTAAATCTATACAGTTTCTAATATTGCAAATATATGTTGTAAGCTAATTCACTAAACTTTAGAAAAATACTTTTTGATTTTTTTTTAACAAAAAAAGATTTAATAATTCGTTGTATATAAAAAATTAATTTTCTAAGAAACATATCTAAAGAATAAGTCAGGATTTTTACAGGGCAACTTTACTTTTGTACAATGTCAATGTACATTGATAACATTAAGATTTCTATTACATTTCTAGTGAACCGTTCCCAAAATTGACATGAACTTCCTTTCGAGAAACTTACATAGAATTTCCCTGCAAAATTGCCCAGGAAGAACAAAGAAAGGGGAACAGTTTAACTCTTAATTGCTATGACATCTTCAAAAATTTTATAAACATCTTAATTATAAAAAAAAGAATATAAAAAATGTTTTTTCTACTGAAGTGATACTAACAGTTTAGATATGTTTTTAATATATCTGTAATTATTTTAATAAAACTTACAGTAATATAAAATTAACATGGAATGAATTTATACGATTGAAGTTTATTCTTAATCACATCAATTAAGAGTTACCCTGTTGTATCATTTGATTCTTATAATTATTGTAACAATTCTTGTTAACTAAATTAACTAGAACTAATAGTTCGCAAATATAGGCTCCTGTTATCATAATATACTACCAGTGTTTCCATAACGCTTTTAATGTACAATAGTACGTATCAATATATTTATAAAAAATTTTAAATAATAACAATAATCATCAATCCATCACTCCACAATAATCTCTTATTGTTTGTACATAATTACTACTTATCATGTATATTTAGATATGTAATATACCATACTTGCAGCATTTACTTTTTACTGTTATGCAAAATTAAAATAAATATACATTACTGAGTTTTTCAACTTATTCATTCAAAATTTGGAATTTCGATGAATTCGTATTTTTTTTAACTTAATAAAATTAAAATAATAAAACGAAATAAATAAAAATTTGGAAACACTGGTTTAAGGAGACATGATTTCTACAGGAGTCAATTAAATCGGAACAACAGAATCTACATTGACTAGTTCGTTAATGTTGAAAATAAGCGACCTTGGTCGTAAATTGTGGGTTTGATTCTCATTCAACTATAATACTAGGTCGGCATCAAAATCGCTATTATTAACGTTGAATTAATCCCGGTATGGCATTGTAGAACCTCGATTATCAGAAGGTACATAACTTAAAACTGCATTGAACTAAAATGTTTAGACTATTCTTTTATTTCAATTAAACAGTTAATTCAAATTTAAAAAAGCGTTATTTAAATTCCTCTCATTTAATTAAATTTAAGATCTTTTTTAAAGTTTCGTTGTAAATAATTAAACTTTAAAAGATTAAGAAAAGAACGAGAAAAAGGAAAATATATTTTTCTTTACCCATCCAATAATCAAGATTCTAAAACAATTCAGAAGAGAAATCACTCATTCTGAAACTAACGAACAATATTAAGCGAAAATACATCTATAATGCGCCAGTTATTGTCAGTTTAATCCCAGAGTATTCAGACGGCAGAGAAAAATAGAGGGCGACATTCATTTAAGTCTTAAAAGCCGCTCTGCAACGCCGAGGTAGTAAACGGTTTGTGCAATCCCAAATAGAGGCGCTATCACAATCATCCTACATGCGCCACCTTTGAAAAACGCTGTCGGACCCTCATTTTTCAATGTTTTACTGCAAAATCACAGTTTTTAAGATATTAATTCAAGTCATGTATCATGTATCGATAAGTATTATAACATATTATAGAAATAAATACGTAGAGGTTTTGTTATGTATCACTCTTTTATATGACCCGTTAAGCGGAATTCCCGTCAGATACCTTACGCAAACGATATATTTAAATATCTTTACAAACTCACCTTATACAATCCAACACTCCATTATACGTGATGTCACCAGGTGCCTTTTTGATTACTTGCAGCCTAGTTTTCACCACATCAAATGGATTGACCGATAACGCGGCTGTAGAACCAGCAGCACAACCAGCCAAAAATGAACACCAAAATACAGCTAGAAATTAAAAATGATCAAATTAATAAAAATATTAAAATAAAACAATGATAATTTGTTTTCAAACAATATAGAAAGACTTACAAGAGCCATCTTCTCTCTTTGGACCAATATCATTCAGTCTAGCAAATAATGGAAAGTAAATAACAGAAAATGTAACATCTCTAAGAGCTGTTGCACCAGTGCCCTGATAAAGTCCCAAAATACCCTTTTTTCGAAGCAGATCCTTTGTTAGGGAAAGAGCTGACACTTTTGGTACACTTTGTCCCGCTATATTAATATAATTTATTGTTCATTTTATTGCAGTAATACTGATGATGTAATTTATAATCATTTTAAGTAAAATTATATAGTTTATTTTTTGTAGAAATTTGATAAAAATTAAGTACCCTTTTTAGCTGCCATCGCTACTCGTCCAGCATCCTGCATTTGGATTTTGAGTAACTCCATGGGGGTTGTAACAATTATTTGGCAAGCTCCAGCTAGGCCACCGGCAAGCATTTCGCGTTCTAATGGCAGTTTTTGTCTGTACAGAAAAAATTGTTGCTACCATCAGCATTAAATTTAGTGTTGCCATTTCGTTAACTATACTTTCATAATATATTTGAGAGCTTCCTGTGATACATCCAATAAATACTATCCATTTTTTAATGGTAATTACATATTAATATGGAAAACGATTATGTGGACTGATAACTACTCACTGCACTAATTATTAACATTGGTGTTAGTACTAATATAATAGTAGTAGAATTAGAATCAACATCGTTATCGCCATCTTTATCAGTACTATTACCTTCTTCAAGCTAGTGTAATAAAAAATCAATAATACCCGGGTCCAGTAGATAAGTAGTGACGGAAAGTATCGTTGGCAGTGAGTTTAATTGCTTTCTCTGGTGTGATTAAAAGAATATTTACACCAGACCCTTTATACATGCCGAAATAACCCTCAGCTTTGTAAGTTTTTTTAAAACAGTCGAACCTGAAACATTAAAATTTCAAATTGAATCAATTCTAGTTTTTAATAATTTGATTCATCACCGATATTTTTATAACTTTTGGAGTGGGGACTCGTCTGGATCCACCACTGCATAAAACTTGTATGAAATTACTCACATAGATTTATACATTCGTTCGCCGTTTGGACCAATAACCTGATTCTGTAATCGTGTTTTAACCAGGTCCAATGGAAAAACCACGGAGACACCAATAATACCCGCGATTCCGCCATTGATAATTTTTGGTAGAAGCCTGAAATGAATAAACAGTGAATATTTTAGAATCTACGCATATTTCATATTGAAATTTAGTTGAAAAAGTATATGTTATTCAATTTCAAATAAATTTACTTACTTAAATTGTTCAGTTTTTTTCTCGCCGCCTTTTTCCATTGAAACTCGAATTTAGAACTTCCTCCCTGTTATAACAATTACATTGCATTAATATATATCTAATTAAATATTACAAAGGTTACACGTTATGTGTAAAATAATTATGTAAAATGATATAGTTCGATGTAGGCGATATAAAATGTGGCAATATAGAGCATATCAATACAGAACATAGCAATATGTAACGGGGTGATATAGGGCGAGGAAATATAGAACATATCAATATAGCACGTAACAACACGGAACATGACGACATAATTTCACTATAATATCGATTTAATATTGCCGACTCTGAATACAATTGTATACATGCATTGTACATAGTATTAAAGATGCTTTCGTGCATATCTTTGAAACTTGAGCCGAATAACGGTTATGGGTTCAATAAAATTATTCAGGTCATTGACCTGTCTTATATAAGTAATGAATATTGAAACGGGCAGAGTGTATTCCATTTTGTATAGTTATATAAATTCCAATGTTACAATCAGTAGCACGAAAATGATGGATATTGTATTATTGTTGCTTCTAGAAATATTTCAGAGAGAATTCAAAAGGATTCAATAGCACCAGCGATTCTATTCTCAGACATGTGTCTTAATCATTTTGCCCGGCGTTATTTTCTACTTTACTATTTATTACTTCTTCTATATCAAAAAATAGAATTAAAAGCTATATTTTATCAAAATATAACCCTGTTGTCCAACAATTCTGAAAATGAAGATCAAAAATTATTTTTCCTTAATATTAACTTTCCGTGAATAAATAAACAAAGCAAGATAAATTTCTAAAATGCATAAAGTAAAATACATCGATAAGATACTTATTTAATCATTCGAAGATTCTTATCTTTTTGATAAATAAACGTACATAACAGTGTTAAAATACATTTTGCATAAATGCTATTTATTATGCGGTCACACTATATGTGCAATTATGAAGAATTATTTATCGATAATACATAATACGTATAATATGCATATAATCATGTTTATATCCATTTAAATATATCATGTTTACGTATACGAGTGCACAAGTATTTTTTCTATTCTAGCTGCGTTAGCATTTCTTTATTGAGAAACGACCCGAACACATCATTGATTTCTTACGAAAGCTAGGGAGCTTCCAGCAAACCTTGAGAGCATTATTTTGGTTAACAACGAACGTTCCACATTCAAACTACTTGACTGGTCAATATACATTTTATAATGTTAAATAGAACGAAAAAATATGTCAGGTAGACAATTTAAATGTAAATTTAATAATACTTCCGAGTATTACTATTGATTATTATAATGTATGTACATGCGATACACATGGTAGACAAAGTATAGCTATTTAATATTCAATTAGTACTGTAATTAAAAAACGGTAATAAAGTATTTATAATACCAATTTCGGACGCATAGCAAATGTAATCATTTGCTTAATATGTTTTTAATTAAGAACAATTAATGATAACAAATCCCTAAGCAGCTGTCATTAAATTGTTCCCAATACGATCCGCGACTTCCAGTCTGTTTCGATTCGAATAGTTTCGATATATGCGTCGATCGATATTTCCTAGTCAAATGCTTTTTAACTTGGAAGATTCCATCGAAAGCATTTTTAATTCGTAGTCGGATTTTTTTAAGAGCAAATTCCATCAATTAGCTTTGATAACATTTCAAACTGTCGCAATTTTAAACCTTGACGTTTACTATTATAGTTTAAAAATATTGCGAAAATATTACATAAGAACTTAGTTGCAACTTATAACAAGATTCGTATGCATGATGCACCGACCTTTGCAAATTTATCATAAATTTCACGGAAAATTTGTAAGAAATATTTAAATAAAATAATATGTCATAAAACTAACTGCTTTTACAATTTCATTTTAACATAAAACAACGTTAATACAACGATTTGACATAATATCATAAATAAAAATGTAAATTAACATTTAAATATTGGCAAATATATAGCTAAAGATTTCAAATTATTTATAATTTAAGCAGTATAACTAGGGAAGTTAATAATTTTTACAATTGTATATATAAACACAAATGACTAAAAAAAGAAACAGTAAACAATCGATATTAAATAATATGTACAGACAGGCAAAGTGTTAAATACTAAATAAAGTAGGTTAGGCAAACTATACCAATCGTATAATATCGCATGCTGCAAAGGTTAGGTTTCAACTAATGGAAAATTTTCAAAAATCTATTCCTATAACTTACAATTATTTTCAACCACTGACGATCCATAGAAAATATCTTCTCAATTACAGAAATCATTAAGGTTAAAAAAAATCATTTGATATAAACAAGAAAATTTATCACAGAAAATTACTTGATAACTGTCTAAAATAAATTTAAATAAACATTACAGACGTCAGACAATTTTCGATATGAACAGAATTGTTGGCACACAAACGAATTGTTTCTAAAACAATTAGAATAAAATTTCGGAATGACAGTCGACCGGAAATTCAGCAGAAGACATACTCACCGATTAAAAGTGGAGAATGGTCGCTTGCGATATCTTGTTGGAACACAATTCTTATCATCGAAAACCTAGGTAAAAATGACGTACGAAACTCAATCTTATACGTATACTATAACTGGCATGATACTCAGCAAATTTTGTATTCACCGGGGATCTTCAAAGATAAAAGGGGACTTGATACGGTCCACGGGTGGAACCGTTGCCGACTTACGTCATAGACTACGCGCCAATGACATGGCCTACAAGGGGAGCAAAGCAACCATCAAAGAGAAAGAGAGGAACAGTAAAGCCAGTGGTTCTCAAACTTTGTTGGTTCACAGAATCAAAAATCAGAATATTAATCTAACTGACGATGCAAGTCCACTGAGTGGAATGAACCCGAACAAGCCAGAGCAAAACGTATTTATACTCATTAACAATGGACGAAAATTTCACGATCCTCGACGAATCTCTACGAATACCAACGAGCACTAACAAGTATCTTATTCGTGCTCGCTCGTGCTCGTTCAGTTTAATGCAATCGCGCCGTAACAATTATCTCAAATTTTGACAACCACTGACTAAAGGATAATAAAATAATCTTTTTTACGTTGTTTCAACGGTACAAATTAAAGTTCATTGCTAACAACGCATTTATTACAATTAATTGTAAGATCCACTTACACAACATAATTCAATTATAAATTGACTGCTTTTCTAAATTTCAATTAAATTCAATTAGCATTTAATTTCTGACAGTATGAAAGCTTAACATGAAATTTGAAAAATGAATATGTAGATATTTCAAATTTGTTTATATTCTACAATATTGTTTATAATTAAATATCTTAATGAGATTCTAACGAATCATTAAAATGAGCATATAATTAAAGTTACAGATAATATAAGTTGAAAGACGGAGAAAATACATTAAAAAATATAATTATTTGCAAAAATTAAAAAAAATATATATATATTGAATTTAACTTATAGTTGTATATGTGATTTTATATATATTCTATATATATATGCATATTTGTATTTCAAAAAATTTGGAGTTAAGTCATATTACACTCTGAAGGTGGCAGGACGGTTATGATTCAAATTGTAGTCTGTACAAGTAAAAAAATTTGTGATGTTTAAATTCAAACAAAATGTATTATTTATTCTTAAATTAATATTTATTTGCGTTCTTTAATATATATTAATGTTATTTATATTGTGTTATCTTGCTACTATAATTGTAGTATAGTGTTACTGAAGAAGTACTGAATTTAACCTTAGTTTTTCCGCAGTGAAAACACTTGTTTTATTTTACTTTTTCTAATTGTTATTTAATATTGTGAACTCGTATATTATTGAGAAGAGCACACATTAAGTAATGGCAACAGTAGAATTAGATACTTCATCCGAAGATGATGATGTGTATTTAAACCCTGTAGCAAAATATAAGGGTATGTATAAAAAATGTAATGTATCAAATTCTTCTTAATAGATTTTGAATTTGATATTTAAGAATATATAAAGTTATACATTTCTTTAATGACAAATTAAAAATTTATTTACAGCTCTGAAGAAGCAGCAAACCTTACATAGTAGACCAAATAGGGAAGATGAAGAGGAAGGAAAAAAAGAAAAAGAAGTGTTGAAGCACGTCTGATACATATAAAATAAAGTTCATAAAAAATTAGTTATTATAGGTTTTTGTATTGGGCAATTGCAAAAGTTTTTATATGCTCTTTGATAGCAATTTAATTGTTTCTTTGTTGTATGTCAAAGGATGAATGAATTATTGACCTTTGGCTATGATATATTGGGAACATTAAAATCTCTTTAGAACTTACATACTATAATATGTTAGAATGTATCTTCTTTATGCTTATGTTTGACAGTTATTTCTAATAATGTTGTCCTGTTGTTACAAAAGTAACGACATTGGTTAATAATGTAACAAAACTTTAGCAATCACCTAATAATTTGTAATTTAGTATCAATGACGTTATTAATATATTTCATATAAAAATAGCATGACATCAATATCTCTTTTTTGCAAATGTCATATAAAGTATCAACTTTTAGGATTCAAGTTCCAGAAGAAAATGTAATGGTACAAAGTACGAACAGAACATTAAGGAGTAGAAGAAAAGGTCGTAATACTAGGCAAGCACAGCAGAGAAAAGTAAATTAATTTATAACTATAATATGAAAAGAGTGTTTCAGATTATTAATTTAATTCTTGAAAAGTATTCATAATTTAGATAAAATAAAGTATCTTATATTATACATGATTCCATGTAGAAACATTTTCAATTGCTATATTTATAATTTTTTTAATAAGGAAATTCCATCAAATCAAGATCAAGATTCAGATTTAGAAATTGTTTCTGTAGAAGAAAAACCAAATTCATCAGTAAATGAGATATTATTAGATGAGAATTGTGTAGATGAAATTTTATATGTTGACGGAGATGAGGACTATGATTTGACTATAAAAATTCTGTGGCGATCGAAAGATATGCATCGCTTAAACATTCGTAACGTATGTATCTGAAAATAAGTGGAATATGAAAAAATAATTGATCAAATTATTTACTTTAATTAATTAGAACTATTGTTTCAGAATGAAAATTTTCGAAAAATTTTCGAGTATTTTGCTGATCTAGAAAAGGTACCAATAGATGAGATTTTAATAACAAAAAAGGAAAAAACTATTAAGAAAAATGATACTCCAGCTTCCTTAAACTTATCTGTGATAGACATACTTGGTAAATTAACTTTTATACATTTTGTATACAACTCTAAACATAAATTATATAAATACAAATCTTTACAGAAGGTGGTATTATCAAGAAAGACGGAACTATGCTTCAAGATAATGAAAAAGACGAAAATGATGGAAACACCTGTATTATAAAAGTACAGACAACAAATAAGAAGAGCATAATGGTATCTGTTAAACGAGATGAAAACTTTAAAGTTATTTCGGCGAAATGTGCTCAGGAGTTGAATGTCGAAGAGTCAAAAATTAAATTGTATTTTGATGGTGAATTAGTTACATTAACAGATACTCCCGATTCATTAGATATAGAAGATGAAGCTTGTTTCGATCTTCGATTATCTTCCTAGGTAGTTATTTTTATTTTTATTAAAAAGGACTTATTAAAAAATTAATCTGTTTGATAAATAGTTTTTACTAAGTTATTACGATTATATGAAAAATGTATTATTATAGTCAAAGTAAGTGATGAAATACTTGTATGTTTAATACTTAAGCTGTGAAAGAAAATATATAAGAAATAATATATCTACTTAAAAACATTTATTTTTAATTTTATTAAAATTTTTTATCAAGTAATCGCAATTGTACTATGTTAAAATTAATGGTGGTCCTTCAGAAGGCGGTAATTCCATAGTTTCCTGCGCTTCTACAACTCTGCTTCTAATTATATTACCTTCTGCATCCGTTTCATCGATCGATATTAAAATGTTTGAAATTACGGGCAATGATTCGTTTTCGTTCACTTCTCCTGACTGTTCCTCAGTTGTTTTTTCTACATTTTCTTCTTCATCTTCACCTAAATCTTCAAGAATCTAAAAAGTAAAGTCTCTCTTATATTTCGATTAACTATAATTCAAATTTCATTATGAATAATGAAGCTACCTCGACTTGGGGCATGCTAGAATCCTTATTTAATTTAATTTTGAACTTTTTGTTTTGATTTTTTAAGTTTCCAATCGAAGAATCATTTTCTTCTTCAATAGCTTCATATCTAACTTTCTGCAATCTGTAACAACCATCTTCCTCGTGGGTATATTGAAATCTTGTATGACCACTAGGTAATTGCAGTTGATGTGCTTCAGTTAAATGTTTTGTTAGTCTATAGCTTTTTCTATATTTTATTGGACACTCATGGCAACAATACCATCGTACTTGCATACCATGAACTCGTTCTATGTGCCTTAAAATACAATTTCTTGAAATAACAATTCTTTTCATTGATAAAAGTAAATGTAGATGACACAAACATAATTTATATACACCTACCTATCAAGAGTATAGGCACCTTTGCATTTATATAAACATCCTTCAAAATGACAAGAAAAGTTGGGTCCACTTGTATGAACTGTCATATGGGAATCTAGATCCTGCTGTGATTTGGCAGCATGATTACAAAGCTGACATGGAAAACACCTAGTAGAAACATGCCGATATCTAACATGTTTAGCCAAACTAGCTGGTGATTCACAGCTCATATCACAAAGAGTACATTTATAGTTAAAAACATGCATTCGCATATGATCCCTTAAAATTCCTTCTGTAGGATAAAACTTGTTGCAGTGGGAGCACTGAAATCCTTGAACTGATAAAGGTTAATTTAAATCATTTCATATACAATGTAATTGTATATTAAATTTTAGATCAGAGTTTAGATTAAATGTATTAAAAATTTAAATAGATCGTACCATCAATTGGTATTTGTCGTTTACAGTGAATGTGAAATTTTGTGTTTGATGCAAAAGTAGCACCACAATCAGGACAAGCAACAATTTTTTCTTTTGTATGTCGTCGTACATGATCTCTTAATTTGTACAAATTAGGACACGTACTATTACAACCTGTCCATTTACACTCTAAACCTCCTTCGACTTTATTACCTCGTGGTCCTTCTTCGACATGAGCAGCTACATGATATAAATATAATTGATAATTTCTGAAACGTTTCAAACATTCTTCCCAACGACAAAGGAGAGGTGCTGGTAGTTCCACAACATTTTTCCAGTCAGAATCTCTACGACATTTCTGAAATAAAATATCAAATTTCAAAATAAAAAACAAAATTATAAAGTAATTAAATTTCAGAAATGAAAAAATTGTTAAATCGAATAAAAAGAAAAATAGTGAAGTGTTACTTACAGGTAATTTAACTCTGGCGCGAATATTTGACCCAATACATTTCAATTTCGTGTGATATGCATGGTAATTTACATGCCGCGTTATTTCATCAGGATCATTACTTTCATAGAAACAGCCATTCCACTGACACACATACACAGTGATATCTTTCTCATTGGTCCGCGTACTTAAATCCGACACGTGCGCAGCCACGTGGTCTATGAATCTTTTTATGTGATTGCTTTCAAACTCACAGCCAGTCCATTCGCAAGAAAGATGATAAACTTCGCATTTTAATGGCACACCAACCCTCCTCCTTTTTGTGCCACACTCTGACACAGAATCGAATTCTGAATCAGTATTATAGCTGTCATCGTCATCTATTGATTTCCTTTTGTGCTGTGTTTCATCTGTATATGTACAATCTTTTTGAGATTCTACCCAATTGTTGCACCGTTGTTGCACGTCTTTGCTAGTTATTAATTTGTTTTCGAATTCTGTCATTTTTTAGTTTTGTAAAAAATTTGTTTCTTGCTTTAGTAAATAACTTTATTTTTGTCGTTGCAATAAAATCTATCGAAATAGAATAAAAATACACAAAATTAGCAAATTCAAATAAACATCGATAATACCGCAGTTTTATCGACAATTCGATATATCGATAATATCGTTAACGCGCACAATGTAACTGACTATTCAAAGCTAATTATTCTTATTCAAAATTAGATTAAATTATACTGAAAGTTTAAATAAAAAACAATAGTTTTAAATGATATTAATTTTGTATTATGTTAGATTACGTTTAAACAAAAATAAATAAATTTGGATGATAAAATTACGGATCACATTTTACTTCGATCACTCCCGTTAGCAATATTATTAGCATTTTGGTAAATAACAATACCCTATCGATAGTGTGCCGATAATCGATGGTAGTATCTTTGTCCATGTCTTCGTTAATACCAACACTGTCATAATGTTTGTATACCTAACCTGAGTTCAATTTATCGTGAAACAAATACCTAAGTAAAGTGTTGTATTTCACTAAACGGTCATTATCGACCAAGATTCTTGGTCAAGACTAACAATCAAATGTTTCAAAAGTTTATGAATGAAAAATTATGGAAATATACAACTACTTTAAAGAAAATGAAGTGTATTGTTTTTGGTTCATCGATTTCACTACGAAGAAACTTTAATGAACATAATAGATGTTCCACAATATATGCACTCTCTTCTGGTTATTATACTATTGTTTACATTTTTTTAATCTATTTAAATCAACGTAAAATTGCATGTCGCGTACAATTCTATCTACTATATTACGACAATACGATTTTCTGTGACAAGACACTTGTATTCCGCCAATTTTAACTGCGCATGCGCATTATAATAATAAGTAAAAATGTTCGAAACATTTATTTATAAATTTATAGAATTTCAATTGAAATCACCTTTGTTACAACAATCAATTATCAACATTACAATATCAAAAACTCGTATAGAACTTTTAAAAACAAAAGTAATGCGTTTAAAAATAAAAATTCTTGTACCTTGTAATTAAGAATTACTTTATTGAATTAAAAATCTTATGTGTTCAAACTTTTCAGTACATACTACTTCATTTTACAGCTTTTATTTTATTCATAATAAATAATTTATAAATTTTGATCAAGCAAACTATGGCGCAACCATTTAATCTATTATTTTATTTTTTATATAATTTGTGATAGGGTATGGCAAATGTGGAGTGGCTGTGATTCGGATATCTGGTTCAAAAGCATCAATAGCTTTAAAAGAAATGACTAGAATGTCAGCATTAAAACCACGAGTAGCTTTGCTAAGAAAAATTCATGATCCAGAAACAAAAGAAGTTTTGGATAAAGGTCTTTGTCTTTGGTTTCCAGGTATTTTAAAAAGATTTAGTTAAAAGAAATATATTTTCATGTATAAAACAATATAACATAAAATAAGTGTACTTTAGGTCCTAAATCATTTACTGGAGAAGATTCTGTAGAATTCCATGTTCATGGAGGTCCTGCAGTAGTGACATCAATGCTTAATGCACTTACAAAATTACATTTTCAATTAGCATCTCCTGGAGAATTTACTAAAAGAGCTTTTTTAAATGGAAAATTAGATTTGACTGAAGCTGAGGGTATAGGTGATTTAATTGATGCAGAAACAGAAAAACAACGTAAACAGGTAGAATGGGGCTAATATAATATGTTCAATTTGTTAATATTATTTTCTTTTGAAAGGATAAATACTTCTTGAATATTTTATGTTCTATTCTTTAATAGGCATCTAATCAAGCTAGTGGCTCCCTTCATTGTCTATATAATTCTTGGCGTATAACTTTATTAAATACACTTGCTAGCTTAGAAGCTTACATTGATTTTTCTGAGGAGCATGATGTAGAATCTAATGTCTTGGAAAATGCCAAAACCACAATACAAAAGTTATCTATTGATATTCAACAACATCTTTCTGATGGAAGAAAAGGAGAAATTTTGCGTACAGGAATACGTGTGGCAATTCTTGGACAACCAAATGTAGGAAAAAGTAGTCTTTTAAACCTTCTTTCTAGAAGAGATGCAGCTATTGTTTCAGCTTTTCCAGGAACCACAAGAGATGTTATAGAATTAACAGCAAATATATGTGGATATCCAATGATTCTTGCAGACACTGCAGGAATACGAAATGATCCAGAAAATGAAATAGAAGTAGAAGGCATTAGAAAAGCAAAAGAATGCTGTAAAAGCGCAGATTTTGTTATATGTGTAATCAGTGCAGAAAATAGTTTTAAATGTTCTTTTGAAGAGTTTTTAGAAAATTATAAAGATATTTTGGGTATAGAAAAAGAAAAAATTCTTATAGTATTAAATAAAGTAGATTTATTGGAAAAGAAAGAAAAAGTAAAGTATAAAAATCAAAATGTTGTTTCTATTTCATGTAAAACACAAGAAGGATTGGAAGAACTTATACAAGCATTAGGAAAATGTTTTGAAGAAATGTAAGTTCATATCTTTTTCCTAAGACTAGAATTATAATATTAATTAATAATAAACATACAATATTAAAATTATAGAATAATCATCTCACTAATCATTCAATAAGACCAAAGATCATTGCCAAAAAAAGCATTTCTATTTTATTAACTTAATTTAATAAAATAATTTCAGATGTGGTGATCCATCCATGGAAAATCCTGTGATTAGTCATACACGATATAGGAATCATTTATCACATGTTATAGAACATCTTGACAAATATTTAGATAGAACTAAAGTTTTAAATTATGATATGGCTATATCTCTACAAGATATTAGAGGCGCAGCAAGAGAACTAGGAAAAATAACTGGTTCTATTAGCAATGAAGAAATTCTTGATGTCATTTTTAAAAACTTTTGTATTGGAAAATAAAAGTTACTTAAAAACATATAAATATCGCTATAACATTATTAACGAAAAAGGAATTATAATCATAAATTACAATAACTATGATCATTTATTTACATGTATACATGTGCATAATTTGCAACAAAAATTAAAAAATAAAAATGTCCTTAAACACATAGTTATTGTCAAGTTTCAGATTTGTTCTCTCGTTCTGTTCCCAAATGAGCAATATTAATTTCATCCAGATTTATATCTTGGTCTTTCATGGCTTGCTGAAAATAGAGATAAATACAATAAATTTCATATTCCATGCTAAATGAAAATTAATAACTTGTATAACTGTAATATGTATAAACGCATAATAATTGAATTCTAATATAATTATTAACTATTTTTGTACTCCAAATTTTTTTAGGTTATAAAGTAAATAAAAAATTCATAAAATGATGTACAGTATATATTTATTTTTAGATTAATATTCATAAAAAATTAGAAATTAAAAAGATAATAAAATATTTTTAAATAATTTATCTTACCGCGACACATTTAGTATAAGTTTTAAGTAACGTTGCACATTCCCTGTCGTCAAATACACCACGCAAAAATTTGTCAGATAACCAAGTATTAAAACATTGATCATATTTTTCTTTCAATTCTTTACAAGCTTCCATAACTTATCAGTACATTTAATTACATTCGAATATTTTAACCTTGTATTGATGTACTGTTCACACGTGTATTCGTTAATTCAAAAATTTGTTGAATCCAAATTGCTGATCGTTCATCAATGTAATATTTTTCGTTTCTTAAATCATTTAAAGAAATTGCATAAAACTTGTATAATTTACTTGCTTTATGTATCAAACAGTTTGTGAAGTTTAGTTGTTCGTGTTTGCAGTATGAACTGTGTACTTCATTATCGAAATATTTGCATGGTTTTATAAATTTTACCGTTTATATAAAATTGAACAAGTTAAGAAATTTAATAAATTTTAATATATATTTAATTTATATTTTTTTATTTATGATATATGTTAAAATTTATAATTTTTTTATAAAATAGTAGTTTTGTGTCGAATATTTTTTATTTTATTGTTTAAATAATCTAACTAACAAGAAATAATTTAATTACCTGAAGACACTGGATGTAAGATTTAAAATAATTCGAGCACATTGAATCGTCAAAATCTCCTTTCATAAACTTTTCGGAAAACCAAAGTTTAAAACATCCATCGTACTCCTTTTTGAGTTGATTACAATTTTCTGCGATACTGTTCATTTAATTTTTATTTTCTGAAATATTTACCGAAATAATAATGTTCGATCTTTAAAAGAAACAAAAAATATTAAAAATTATGCTTATAACAAGAATTTAATTAAAAATTTATAATTCCTAAACGTGATTTGAAGTTACACTGAATTCTTAAATCGATTTGCATATAAATATCGATTTAAGAATATTTAATATCGATCGTATTCGATTAATCGAATTATGTTATGGAGAGGTATTCCACAAAGGGGTGGTGACATTACTACTTCTTTTAAACATATTTACGCATATTGATAAAACCATATTTTAATATTAATTATTTTATGTGTAAATATGAAAATAACTTACGATTAGAATCTCCTGAAAATTTGAATTGTCGAATTTGCATAAACAAAAAATATAAATTACTTTGTGGTTAGCAACATATACGTCGTGTCAACCTCATCAATGATAGATGAAGGTTTTTGTGTGGTTCTCAACTTGTTCCTTTTTGAAAGTGTGTAAATATTATGGCGCATTCGGAAATTTTTGTTACTCATAATGATTTATTGTTTATTTTATTTTTATTTATTTTCAGGATTTTTGCAATACACCATTAATAGTTACAAATTTGAACACATACAAATATTGGTATAATTTTAAAAAATGTTAATAATATTCACATCGTAAAAGTCAAACAAAGTTTTATTTGCGTGATTGTTGTGTATAAATGTAACTGTAACAATAAATATACTTATTGAAATATTTTAACAAGATTAATTAGGGTTTAATAATTTAGATTAAAAAATAAACCCATCATAAAATGATGTGTTGTAAATTGGAAAAATTAAATTAAATAAATTGTAATTACACAGAAATTGTTTGCTATGAGTTGAGTTAGAGTGCAATATAAATAAAAAAAAGTAAAAAAAGTAAAAAAATGTATATACATATATATAATTAAATTATTTTATACATTATAGTAATGGTTGTAGAATGTTTATTGGAACTTGCATTGTTTGGTCATCGACCAAGACAATATCAAATTTTTCCATGTACGAAGACAAGCTACTTTCAATCTGAAACAATTTTAACCATTTCTATTTGATACATATACATGCAATAATACTTTAATTTTAGAAACATACCAATCTTTTTTACAAAATAAGTTATCTTTTAAAATCATTAATCATCATTTAGAGATTAACAAGAAACATTTCATGTATATTAAGAAAAATATTTAATAAATCTTTAAAAAGAAATTTAAAAAGAAATAAACAAATAATGATTGGTAAGAAATATTTAATATGAACATGGTACTTACATTGTCATAGAGAAAACCAATTTTTAACACTGCACCTAAATCTTCGATGCCATCTACCATTGATGCATCTCCTGTAGTATCACCCATTAAAAAAACATTTCTTCTTCCTTCAAGAAATTTAAAGTATTCTTGTTCAACAGTATGTTCATTTTTATTGAAAACATGAATTAATTTTTTATTTTTAAAACCTGTCAATTTCCCATCTTTGTATTTGAGGAAATTGGAGATAACCTTGAGATGAAAATGATCATTATCATTACTATTCTTATCACTTGGTTAACTTTAAATTTAATAAACTAATAATAAAACTGCATCCCACAAGAATTTAACAAAATTATAAACATAAAAATACTTTGCTCTGATTATTATCAGAATTTTTAAATAGTATTACCTTTACATTATCAAATAAAACTCCTTGGGATTTCAAAACAGCTTCAACAACATCCCCTAAACCAGCACTAAAAACGAGCACTGGAATTCCAGCAGAATGGAATTTTTTAAAAAGTTCTTTAGTACCATCCCTCAAATTTGATCCATAAATTTTAACTACTTCTGATATTTCTTTTGGATCAAAGGGTATTCCTTTTAATATTTCTTCTGCTGCTATCATCCAATTTGTCATTGCTTCTGCTTTTATTTCAAATGGTAAATTTGGATCTATTTCAATTGGTCTATATTTTTTATATAGGCGACCAGACTCTTTCGCATAAATCTCAGGAAGCTGCTTGCATTTACTAAATATTCCTGTACGTTTTAAGATTAAAAAATTCATTTGTTGCTTATTATTTTTTTATGACTTCCTAAGATCAATAAAAGTTTACTTAAGGAGATAGAATTTTAGGTTTCTTTTTTCTAATTGTAATAAATATTCAGATAAATGTTTATGAACACATTTATACCTATCAATTAGGCCTGTTCAACTAAAGGAAAGTGAATTCCACAATTCATCGCACTGTCTATTTCAATGCTGCTTCTTCAGTTGCGATAATAAGAATTTTACTCTCCCCTCCATATTCTTGCTTGAAAAGACATTGCAACATATGTTTTGGAATTCACTTTCCCTTACTTGAGTAGATCAAACATAGATAATTTTAAAAATTCCCAATTAAATAAAAGATATCATTAATATAATTACATACCAAAACTACTGAGAACTTTTTTTCCATTAACATGTTGTTTTGTTAGTGTCAAGTCAAAATCAGTAACAACCTGAAAATATTTTTAGAACAATTTTGATCTCAAGTTTATAAACATGTCCAACATCAGAGAATTATTTAAAAAAATCGAATAATTAATAGGATTAAATATAAATAGAATAATTTTAAATAAAAATAATGTTAAAGAAAATGTAGGTTTATAAAATATCATATAATTTAATATCTAATATCTTCCTTTAATTTATATGTTCACTATTCCAATTATTATAATACAGATATGAAAAAGATCACAATCATACCTGCAAAGAATTACGTCCATCTTTCAGAATTGTATTTATTGTGTTCAACACAAGGTTTTTGTCTTTAATATGGACATGTTTTAACTTCAGCGTTGAAAACTGCATTGGGAAACAAAATTTAAGAAGTTATTTAAAAGTACTTTTAATGAATATAAAGCAATTAATTATTATGTATGATCGCATTTGTAGAAAGGGAAAGGAAACAAATCATTTATATTAATATTTGTTAAATTTATTATCAAAATTAAATTGAAAAAATATTTAAATCTACCATTTATGTAATTTACTTTGTATATAGAAACAATACAATAAAAGTTAACTTAGAATTAAATGATTGCTTAAATTTATTCACGATATTCTTAGAGATTCTTTTGCATCTATTCAATTTTATGTTATCTTTTTACAATATCATAAATCTGATAAAGTAAAAAATCTAGCATAAACATAATTAGTTATTTAAATTATGTCAAGTACTACTTTCATGTAATTAACATTTAACATTACAATATTCAGTTATTATTATTATTGTATTACAATATTCAAATATAAAAGTTGCATAATGTAAAAACAAAACACATTAAATACATAAAAAATAGTGCCAAAAAGCATTATGTTATGTATTAATGTAATATTAATTGCTAGATATAGTCTTATAAAAATAAAGTATATGATAAACAGATTTAATATTTAAATAATTAATTGACTGATACATGGTATATTATATGATTACTTTAACACTGCTATATATTAACAATTTATTAATTATATTACTATGCAGGACATATTAATTCCTTGAAAGTCAAAGAACACATGTATATTAATTAAATTTTATTATATAACAGGTTAAATTTGACTGCTATATCACATATCTATATCTTCAATGCACTGATTTTTCAATCATCGCATATAACAAGATGTTACTTATATAGTAATGTTTAAAGATCAGTTGATTAAATGATTGCATTCCTATTGTATACATTCATCAAAAGTTATATTTCATTAATTTCCAACAGCTAAACAAAGAACTGATAAGAAATATATGAAGTTCTTCATTAAAAACCTCAAGATACTAGTTTTTCTTATAAATATGTTTAAAAGGTAATAAATTTGTTACTTACATATAATTTTATTCTAATTATTCTTACATAACTTTATATCGATATATGATTATTCTTCTTTTAATAATTTCTAAAACACTCTTTTTCATTTTAAACTCTGGTCTTATTGCATGAAAATTCATCATTTCTAAATTCTTTACTTACAAAGAAAATTATCCTTTCCAATATCTTAAAATAATATTGAATATATTATTTTATCACCTTGATAATAAACATGTTTTGCATAATCATGTAAATGTCATACAATTTGTGTTTTACATGGAAACGCGTAAAATTATTAATTGTTCTATTTAATTATAGTATTTCTTTCATTTCATTCTTTTATCAAACAATTCACTAACTCTTTTGATCACCAGTTCAATTGAAAACTTTTTTAAAAAAATAATTCTAACTACAAAAGATGAATGAATTAAAAATAAAAAATGTTCAACGAAATGAAGGTTATGTTTCAATAAATTGACCGCCAAAACACTGAACTAGCACAAGGTTAAACGCGATTGGCCAAGAAAGAAAACCGCGAGAAATTTAAATTACTCACATCGTCCAGATCTAATTCGGGAGTCATGCTCTCTCTTTGCGTGACGGGAACAAAGTCTTCGTATTCAGAAGCCCGAACTGATTTTCTAGACGTCGAAGAGTTGCCGCAGATCCGATTAACCAATCAGCTGCAGTCTAGAACACGTGACCCATCGTTCAGTCACGTGATCTTACGTTCGCAAGGTCTCTCGTTTATACATATATGTATATGTACGTTTCTCGATTCTTTATGCGCAGAAATTTAAAATAATTTATCGAATGGTATTTATTATATCTCTTTTTATTTTAACAACTAATAGAAAGTAAATGAAAGAATGTAATTGTACATGAACATTCTGTTTCCACGATGGAATGTTTGATAATACTTCTAAATAATAACATGATCAATTGAATAATATTCTAATCGTAGATTAGACACTTACATTTTTAGGTAGAATTTCAATCGTTATTACTAAAATTATACTAGATGAAATCTGTACTTGTACATTAAGAACTATGTATTTGCCGTAAACGTTAATACTATTGCTGTTACAGTTGTCATTAATATCATAGAATCTTATCGAACATTTATAAAATTAAGCTTGTTGTAATAAAGAAAATATGGCTACCATTGTATAGACTTGATAGCCGAATGATAACTGGGGCTATGCTGCGAATAAAATTGGGAATACCACCTGCGGTATGTAAGAATACTTTTTTCTTCTTTCACGAGCAACGGCTGTTTCTCGAATTTTTTTCGATTCCAAATAGCCACGTCCCTTTCGAACATCAAACACTCTGCCAAAAATAATATACTGGCATATGGACTAATCAGCGGCGGAGAAAACAGCAAATGAGTTACCTGGCAACAACAACAATAACATTTCTTTAATTTTGTCAATTTAAGTTGAAAATGGTAAATACTTTTAACAAATATTATTTGAATTTCTCTTTATAAGTAATGACTTAATTTTTTCGTATTATAAAAATCATATTTATTTCTTTCAGTAACAAAAACTATGTTAATGATGCAACATGAATTTTTCTTTAAGAAGACGAATTGTGTACACGTATACACGTAATTATTTTTTTAATTACGTATGGAAAATATGAAAATTGATTCACTATTAATATTCATAAAGATAATCGCCAAACTATTAATCACGTCCATTCAGCAATAATTAAGAATAAATTTCATATATTCTTTTTTCTTTCAGATTTATAATAGTTAAGGAAAAACACGCGTATATTTAAACCGGGCATAACGTAATTTTACCCAGGGGTGTCGAGAAGCGTCACCGGGCCCGGGGCAAATATTTCACAGGACCTAAGTAAAAAAATTGTATTTTTGTAATAAATTATTATTACAAAGAAAAGTTAACTAAAGTAATACCTTTTGTAGGAGCGGTTCCATTGGCGTCACTGTCTGAAAAATACACACGGTTCCTAGAAAGCTTTCCATGAATAACTCGACGTATCCAGGACCAATTTGTTGAACGTTCACATCCAATTTCAAAATTTTAAATTTATCGAATAAGATCAAATGATGTCTTAAAGTCATGTATGCTCTATGACTGGAATTTTCGGAATTTTCTTTAATTGATTCAGCTACTTCAGATTTCTTCGACTCCGAATAAGAACTATGCGGTGTCCAATTGATATTTGACCACGAATGACGCACGAATGGAGCAATTAATGAAAATATATAAGCTATCTTCGAAAATACCGCAGGACCGTGCACTACTTTAAGGTGCGCTATGTCGGCTCCATTTTCTGCAATTTCCTGGAACAATCGTACTCTTATTTCTCTTTTTCTTCATTAAAGATTAATTGTAAGCGTAAATTTAATACAAAGTAAACTTCAGAATATTATTCTATGTTACCTTTGAATATTTTCAAATATTTATCCTAATTTTTTTTTAATTATTTCTATATTATTATATATTTTGTTCTCTTTCATATTTCGAAGATGACTTTTAAGGAGTTCTAATCCATTTCTTATTTCAAATATCCATCTGCACTATTTAACACATATCTAAAAAAGAGGAAAAGGAAGAAGACGAGAACTAAAAGATCGTTGTCGATCTAACTTTTTTTACGGTAATCTGCTTTCCTTGATTTTATTTTCTTTCACAAATCTAATCAATCACTTTCTTCCTTTATTTTCAGATGCGTTTAAGTTAAATTATCGCGTGTCGAACAAGAACATTTACAGAGTAAATTCTGAAGTTTGCTGAGATTAATATTTTCATCTACTTCAGTTTATTAATATTCATCCATGTATACAGAAATATAAATGCAATTCAAGATTTATTCAAGTTAATTAAACTGACCTGTATGTGACAATTGATGAGAAATTCATTTCGACCGTGATAACGCCATGTTCGATTCAATATATGATCGAGGGTTTGTGGTTGCCAGCTAGGTTCTACTCCTTCTGCGTGGTACCAAACAAAGATAATCTCATTAGCTTCGCAACTCTTCCAAGTCTTCGTTCTCGCAAAGTGTGGCACTGAAATCGAGATATTTGATGAAGACACAATTACACGTATCAAAATTTAAAAGAGAAGACAATTTTTCTATAAGAAAGCTTTATTTGTATACGAAGATACTAAGTGTATTTGTAAGTAATGAAACGTATTGTTACGCGTTGTACTACCATGCGTTGTACTACAAGATCGTGTATGCTAAAAATTTCATGTTTTCAGGAGAGTGAAACGAATTAGTTTATTAATTTGAATTACCTTTGTCGGTATATGGAATGTGATCACATTGTCCATCGGAACCACGAAATTGCCAGCCATGAAAAGGACATTCTAAGCAATCTCCCTTCACAAGACCACCCTCCGCCATATTTGCACCAAGATGAGGGCAGTAAGCGTCTAAAATTCTTACCGTCCCTTTATCTGTTCTTTAAACGAATTACTGTCATCATTAGTACGTAGAGATATTAAAAAATTTGATTTTTCCACTTTTAAACGTAATTAATTTCTATTCAATATTGAAGATAAATGAAATACCTGAATACGGCAAAATTTTGTCCTAGAGCTGCCACATGTTTCACCTGACCTTTTCCCAGTTGAGAACTCTCCAAGAGAGCAAACCATCCATTTGGATAAACTGGAGGAAGTTTCCCCACTTTGCGTTTCTTCGATTCCAAATAATTTGTGAGAATTCTTCTGCTGTTACCTTCCAGCCTTAGATCCTGCAGAAAAACGTATTAATTTTCAAAATTTTATTTATGTAAATTAATAATTTATGTTAATACCGCTTATTACACAGGATTTTCATTAACAAAGCAAAGAAGATACATTCTGCAAAATATGTTTTGAATATTATATCTTGAAAGTATTTAATGTCACGACGAAATGTATCGTGTTCGTTCTGCGATGGACCTTGATCATTGCTGATACGTTGAAAAAGGATTCTCCTAGTCTTGCAGTGTCACGCACAGAAAGAAATTTGCTTCCTCATTTATAAACATGTCACCGCGACAGTTTGAACGTACTGTCTGTATCAAACATTATAGAACTAACACGTAATATATCTTTTCTAATTTTTATTCGACACAACAGTGTTAGTTAATAGAAACAGCAATTTTGAAGCAGACTCAGATCGTTTCCATTCGAAATTATATGCTAATTTTATGGAAATCTAACGCGATTCTTTTAAAATAAAAGATTATTCTGGCATGATTTTACCTGAAAGCTATTGGAACCATTGAAAACCTTTAACGTAATCGTACAAGTATCACGAAGAAGTATCAAATTTATCATTACTTTTTAGTTACAGATTGCATAACTCGAAGAAAAATGTAAAATACACAATATATTTTATATATTGCAAAATCATTAATACAATTCTGCATTTATATATACCACGAAAAATAAAATTCATCGTTGCATTTTACAAATTGCATAACTTGAAAAAAGTAAAAGAAAGAAAGCGATAATCAATTCAAAGAAGAAGAAGAGGAGATGAATAATTTATGGATATTATAAATATTATTTAAGACAGTAAAAAAGACATGTAAGTATTAGAAATTAATTTTGTGATTCTAATGTTAGCGAATGATTGTTTACTTAATGTTTTCACAATATCATGCGTGTTTGATGATGGGTAAATATTTTTGAATGGTGGTGTAAGTAGGTAAACCGGGCAATGGTATCGCAGAAGACTCACCTTGATCCAGTTGATCTTGTACAAATAGGGAGCAAGGAAGATAGCAAAAAGCAGAAGAAAAACACCACCGAGGTTCCACCATCCGGCCATCGCTGTCTTCTTCACCCTCTGCCCCTGAACGAAGAAAAGCGAGTGCACTCTAAAAACTCGTCTCCCTCCGGAGCACCTTCGAAACCACTTCTCTTATTCCTTGCTCTTACTCTCTCTCTCTTGTTCTCCCGCCTTTTCTTCTTTCCTTTT
Organism: Megachile ligniseca; assembly: GCA_945859555.1. Classification (NCBI taxonomy): domain Eukaryota; kingdom Metazoa; phylum Arthropoda; class Insecta; order Hymenoptera; family Megachilidae; genus Megachile; species Megachile ligniseca. The sequence goes on from OX243784.1 coordinate 8,712,857, forward strand.
CCTTCCACTCTGTTCGCTTTTTCTTTTTCTTCCTTTCCTCCTTCCTCTACTCTAGCTTCTGCAATCTTCTTCCTTTCCTTCCTTTCTTCCTTTCTTCTTTTGCTCTTGCTTTTCTCCCTTCTTTCCTTCCTTCCTCTTCCACCGTTTCCTCTCCTTCTCTTTGTCCTTCTTCCCTTTCCTTTTAATATTTTTCTCCACCTGTTGCGTGAACTTGTCTTTCAAACTTTCTTACTCCTGATCCTTCGTCCTTCTATCCTACGCTTCTTCAAATCTCGTTTCTGCATCGACGTTCGATAACTTCGCTGAAGTTTTCATGCATCCAGATTATCCCTTTCTTCCGTTTTTCAATTTCTTCAGGTACATTCGGTAGTCGCAACTGTTTTTTCTCTCTGCCTCATCATGTATTATTTATGGCTGTTTTTATCAATGTTTAACTATTTCCCCACTTATGCTTCGTTTTCAGGGTCAGTTCGAATGTGTTAATTTCCTCGGTGATCTTCTTCGAACGGGACCAATGATACACACGACAGAACCAAAGAAGAACTAGAGAACGAAGAAGAAGAGAAGCAGACAGAAGGTCCTCCCAGACTGATTCCGAACCCTCGATCGTTTTTCGAACGACTGAGCCACTTCGTATCTTAGACAGAGCCTTTTATACCTTTCTGAGGTAGACCACCTTCCTCGTCGATTTCTGTTACAGAAAATCAACATCTTCTTCAAACCAGATCCTATATCTCCGTTTAACATATTCCTCACTGACACTTATCGTTAGTTACTGATTTATTTACTACAGAGTGTTTCTATTTTGATAAAATAATAGCAAGTAAAATTATGCAATTTTGCTTATGCTCACTTTCAATATTATCTTTCAGATCAATGAGGAACCAGTGTATGCCGAAGAGCTTATGGACAATGATTTATGTAATGGTACGTGGAAAGGTGACGGACATTCCTCAAGACTTTAATTAACAAATTTGAGGACTTGAAAATTCAAGTTTTGGGAATTTAGAAAGTTGCAAATTTGGTAAACGAAGATTTTACTACTGAGGACTTAGAAATTCGGAAATGTGAAATTTTGGAATTTGAATATTTATAACAGTAAGAATTTTTTGTATATTTAATACAAATGTGTAATATTCCACTTTGACCAGTCCATATTTTTGTGGGGTGCCAGGTTTACCCCGGCCTTTACTTAGCTACATGAATGGCTGTTTGTCAAGGAACCATATTCTAAGCCTCTTGTGAAATATAATGCATAACGCATCGTGGCCGTTCGAATGTTCAGGGATATTTGTCAGCTTTAAATCGTATACCTGGCCTTTCCGACGAATGTTGATCGAACGATCACAACGGTTACCACATTTTTCCGCTTAGAATCATGTACAGATACGACCGATTTCCAAGTCCTTGTTGCATATCTTTTCTTCTATCGTGAATCGTTCTGCTTCTGTTTACCCTCCTTGCTTTTTCTCGCTCAGCTTTCTTATCGATTCTGCCGATTGGTTTCCGACTGTTTCTATCTTTAGCCCCACGCTTTTCCGTAGTTATTTTCCTGTCATTCGACTTTTCTTCTCTTTTCCTTCGCTTATCTACGGTTGACGATCAGGAATGTTTCGTTAACCGGTGACCCTTTTTTCTTTTCCAGGTTGCTGCGGAGACGGTGTGTTTTTATTTAATGCGAGGTATATCTCTTAGAAACGGATTTGAATTTTAAACTCTTGGAGACGGAAGATCTAGGTAAACACAACATTTAAAATACTAGAAAGTTCAAGGACGACGGAAATTTCCTTTGAATCAGTGACTACTCTGTGTCAAACAAAAAATATATTTAAGTGGAGTATGATATAACTATCAGGAAATACATTCTTTAAGTAAATATAACCGTTTATGTAACACTGATGTTATAGAATAAATACTATTATTGTTGTCAATGAAACAAATCTTATTACTCTTTTACTATTTTACTATTCTACAATTTGTAATAAAATAGCATTTTATACTTGCTATTCATAAGTCTGAAGTATAACTTTTTATTTAATTTACAGGTACTGTATGTGTGGCTTTGATTGCGAGTTAGAAATAATATGTTTTAACCATCAATATACTAACAATACTGAGTGAAGCAAAAATTATTAGTATATCTGATTTCATTCAGATAATTATACTGAAAGGAAGAGAAGAATGTTAGAAATGTTAGGTAAGGAATTACACAAAATGATTACATAATTAATTGTTTTATTAGAAAATTTACATATGGAATGTAAAAAAAATCGTTGAAAATATGTCAATTCTTCTCTCGTTAGTCATTAATGTTTACACCATTTACATTAAGACAGATAGAAGTCAAACGAAACTGAAGGACATTAGCAGATATTCACTCGTACACACACGGACTACTTAAATGCAAACGAAATGCATTATAGATTACACAGATACAATCAACACACGAATTACATTGGGCGATACAATACAATGAATAAGTATTTTTTACTTCATTTTTTTTTTTCAAAACATTTTATTCAATACATTCGTCAACGATAAAAGGCACCGAACGAAGAATAATCGAGCAAATAAATCAATTAATTTTAATCGTTCATTCATTTGTTCGATAGGTGCCCATAACGAAACATCAAATTGAACCGGTAATCTTAAAATTAGTTCGACCACCTGTGACCAAATAAATGAATGAATCAAACCGTTCGTCAATTCATTCATATATTACCTCGTGACACGTGTTCGGATTTAATTCATTCATTCACAGAACAATTACATAACTTAAAACTGAAGGCACTAGGGTGAAAACCAAACAAGAAGAACAAATAAATGGAAAACAGTATTTTCGATTTCTCTCCTCGTATTTCGATGTTTTGAAACAATTTTTTTTCAACACTTTTTTTTCTTTTTTGTAAAACTTAATTCGTAACGAAACTCAACAGTAAAAACAATGTTATCTTCTGTGAAACAATGAATAATAGAAAACAGTTATATAAATTAAACAAAAAATGCCCGTATGAAGCTTAAGTACACTTGAATATTTTACGTAAAAAGTATAACACAGATTTTAGCGCACAATTTATCGTTCGATACGTTATGCGTAAATATCAAAACACACTTTCGACGTAAAATACTTTGTTCATTTCCAGACGTACAACAAAAACATAACCGAAGTCAACATTAACTTTTATCATCTTTTTTTCAGTTTTCTACTCGTTTAACATCAACTTAATATAGAGAGGGTCAACATTAACGAGAACAAGAGAGAACGATAAACTTAATAGTGAACATAATTAAATCTCTAACAAGGAACACAGAAAGTTTTTTAACATCGTTTGAAAATCAACAAATGACCAACAAACGAGGAGCAAACGTAATGAATCAACTTTAACACCTGTGTGGGCAATCGAGTATCCTGGAACTTATTTTTTAGATAAATTTTTAACTATTTTATAATGCTTAAAGAAAGTATCAATTTTAAATGTCAAAGAATGTGTTAATCTTTCCGAAATACAAATTTTGTATATTAAAGATTCTCAAAGTAATAGTTTGAAATTTTTCAAAATGCAAATTTTAAATGTTGACACTGGAATATACAAATTTATAGCTGAAAATTTTGTTAAATAAAAATTTTGAATATTAAATCTTTCCAAAATCAAAATTTTAAACATTAAATCTTTCCAAAATCAAAATTTCAAATATCAAATCTTTCCAAAATCAAAATTTTACATATCAAATCTTTCCAAAATCAAAGTTTCAAATATTATCTTTCCAAAATCAAAATTTTTTAAATTGTGTAATGAATAGGTACCATTTGAAGCGATTACTCACACAGGAGTTTTAGCTAAAAAACAAAAACAATTTTAACTAAACCGATAACTGAAATAATATTTTTTTATTATTTTACGAACGATCTTTTTATTAATTTATATGATATAAACGTAACGAAATAATTTAGAAACAGTTATAAAATCTAAAAAGAATAAATTTTGTTCTTTCTTCTGTTCTAGTTTCGGCCTTAAGGAATTTGGATCTTCGAATTGGTTAATCGTTTATAAATCAATGCTTTTTGTACCACTGTTTGAAAATAATTTTTAACCATTTTAAATCGAAAAAGAGAATTTGTGTGAACAGTTTGAATATAATAAGAAAGTTTGGTATAGATTTATGTAAGTCCGAATATTCACTAAATTTAATTTTCTATCTGCTAATGCGTTTTATGTAAAATTAAATACAACAAATGAAATTTATAGTTCAGAAGTAAGCAGATAAACCATTACTATTCACGTTGGTTCTGATTCCTTTTGCAATATAATTTAGCAAGAAAATTTATTTATACATACACCTCTGTGCGTTATTTTCATTTGTTCTGTAGAGTTTTGCTGAGGTGGTCACATAGTTTTATTAGTCTTCTTTACATGCCTAGAAATCTTAATATAGATGCTCCTTTTTGATTGCTGTGTAACAAATTATTGTATCAGTATCTTCTTTTATAACAATTTCCAAAATCGACCAAAATTGTATCACAATTTTTGTTTAACCGAAATGTAGGTCCAATGTGTTTCTGTTTATCATACTTCTACATTTATTTTGAGATATAATTATCTTATCTTCATCAAAGATTCAAAAAATGGGTATTTTTATTTATTGGAACAGTCATGTAGATATCATGTTATAATTTTTATCAGTAATATTGTAATAGTGTTTTTTAATATTACATAATATTACTGTAGTAGTATTTGTACCATCATGTAACATTAGTCTTCATTATTTGTAACATAAAATTAGTAACTTTTAATTTTAGAGTCTTCCAAATTAATATTTGAACTATTTCAAATTTGTTGAATTTGGTTCCATCTTCCCAATTCTATTTAATATAGGTACAAACTATTGTTTCCTGAATTTGGTTTTATTACTTTTCTTCTTGATAACTTCTGTCTTCAGGAATTTGAATCGTCCACAATATTATGTTCAGGTTTACTGCTTTGAATTCCATAGTTTCCTTATTTTCCACTGGTACATTCTCCTTGGTAGTAACTTCCTTTTCATCTTCCACATTAGTCATCTATTTCCAATGAATTGTTTGTTGTTATTTATGCTAAGTTTGAGTTAAATCCAGGTATATTAGGTATGTTTAACTTCCATAAAGTTTCTTGATTTTTCTCTGGTACATCCAGTGTTTTTCCTTAGCAGCTTCTTCTTCCAAATTAGTCTTATTTCATCCCATACAAGTTCTTGATTCAGGTATGTCATCCCATACAAGTTCTTGATTTTTCTCTGGTACATCCATTTTGGTTGGTAGCAAGTCAGCTTCTTTCTTCTTCCAAATTAGACATTTATTCATACAGAACTGCTTGTTGGGTTATTTTGGTTTAAGTCCAGTATGATACTTTGAATACCATACAACTTCTGGTACATCCATTTTTCTTCTTGATAGTAACTTGTTCCTCTTCTTTATCCATATTGACCATTCATTTTTACACAACTGTTTGGTGTTTTATTATTCTCAGTCCTTTGAATTCTGTAGAATTTCCGGATTTTTTTCTTGCACATTGTTGACAGCAGTTTTCAAAATCAGTTTTTCATTTTGTTTCTTCGAATCATTTATCATGCATTTTGGTAGACTTCTGAACGTTTGAGTTGCTTCTTTTCTTCATAGTGAATTTTGGGGTTCTTTTCCAGGGTCCTTCATACCTCCATCTTCAGCTGGTTCTGGAGACCTAGAATTTTGTGAGCGTTAGCAAAACGGAATGCCAAATAAAATAATAGAAATAAAATTTAGAAAATTTAGAAATAAAAAATAAAAATGTAATTTTGATTGCAAAAGAAAATAATACTAAAAGTAATTTTGAAAGCGATACGGTGCAGAATTTGCTATTGCCCAGTTTCTATACTTTTTGTTTGTTAATCAAATTTTGAAAATTTTGAAAAATTAATCGGGATAATGTGGTCGTACAATTTTTCATATTCGAATAATACGAAACATCTATTTCTTTGTATAATTTTTTGCGAAAATTCACATGGAATGTTTTTTGCGTATTTTTTTATTCGTCAGTCCTGTTAACAGTATTTGTAAATTTTGTTATAGAAATGTTGTAGAAAATTATTATAAACAGAGATGTTAAAACTCTTTTTCTCTTATGTTCTTCCTTAAAGTGAAATTTTGCTGTAATTTTAATTAATTTTACATTCAGTAATTAGTACAGATGCTTGATAATTTAGATATACACATTTCACAATTATTCCAGTCATTATAATTGGATGTATATTCAGCGAGATAAATATAATATTCAAACACCATTTTCTGATTTTGTATACTGTAATCATGTGTATGTGTCCAAAAATTAATGTTTAATATATCTTTTCTAAACGTAATTTTTATTTTTCAGATTTCGGATTTGCAGTCTTTAGTAATAAAACACACTTATTGCTGAACTGCAAGTTGTGGAAAGTTTTGATGGAACAATACCTACAACTGGTTTCAAGCACAGAAATATGTAACAAATTTGGATGAAAGCATGTCAATCATTTTACAATTCAGTATGGAACAGTTTTAGGTGCATCAGCCTTAAATCTACTTGAAAATATAAATTTAGCTTAACCAGGACTGAAATTTAATTTTCTAAAATGAAATTTGGAGTTTGAACAAATAAATTTGGAGTGCATCTGGGAATATCCACATCATTTTAATTTTATTTTCTGTTTGTTGCATGTAATTTATGTATAATACAATGTACACATTTATTTTCTGTAGCTATATAATTTCTATTAATGTTTCAGATGTCTTTTGCTATTAATTTGGAATAATTTAAGACAGCGTTTGAATTTAATTATGGTATTGAAATAGTGGATTAGTTTTCAAATGGAAACCTGAAATTATCCGAAAGTATCCTGAAGTCTTCGAGCAGCAAATAAACGAATACAAAACATTAGATTTAGAATTCAAATTCGATTTGAAATAATTTTACCAACATACGTCTTTTGCAAATTTGTATATTTAATTTTGGTTAATGTGTCATTGTATATTTTTTCAAGTGCTCAAGAATGACCCGGCTATTTCCAATCGGGAATTAATTATGTAGAAATTATCGTCCATAGTAGGCTTTGATATAAGTGAATTTCAGAATCATTGCGTAAAAGCTCTATTAATGAAATTTATTTAAGATTTTTCTTCAACAAAATTAGTAGGATTTTAGTACATTCAGAAGGATAATACAATTTGAAATTTTGACAAAAACACTAAAACTTGTTATTTTAAGTTGTAGTAATTATTAACATACTTTTCTGGAAATATGTATGAATGGCTATCGAGATTAAGAACGATTTTATATATCCGTTTATTTTCGATTATTCATTGATATATTTTTCCAATTTATTTTCAATTTCCAACTAAGTATGCGTTCAACACTAGTCGTTTTATCGTTAAATGTTAATAGATTTAATAATAAAATGTTGGAAAAGTTCAAATGCGATTCCTTCTTAATGCAAAGTGAATTTGAAGTATTTTTAGATGAACATTTTCGAATATTATTTTTAAGGAATGAAGCTTATTGAAAACGAATAATTGAAGAAAATTTAAGGTTTGAGATGGAGTCTGAGAACCCAGTAATTTTTACTTCTTTTTTCAAAATATAATTCAACTAATTCCCAGATCAACATTGACTTCCTTTATCTTTCCAGTTACTTATACTAAATATTGGGGTCCTGTGATTTGTCGCAAAAGCTCGAATTCTGAACGTTGAATTTTATCAGGATGACATCGATGGCCAGAAAATGGAATGCATGAGAGTTGAAGTATTTTTGGTTGGAATTTCGTGAGCCTTACCACGTTTTTCGGACTATGCAGAATATGAAATGACTTCAATTTTACTTCTGAAGATTTAGTTTAGTTCTGAAGGCTGTTCCAAACTGTACATGGTGTTATACTCGTTCAAATAATTCAATGTGGAATAATGTAGTTATGTTATCAATTTCAAATGCTATACATTACATATTGTCTTCCAGTGTGTAATTACATATCAAAATTTATTACTACATTGAAATCTTTGGTATTTAATACTTTAATTCAAATTTTCCATGAAAGTTTAGCAATTTCTTAAAAACATGATTTATTAAATAAGTCCTTATTACTGTGTACTGATAATTTGGATTCAAAAAATTCATTTCGAAACGAAAGAGATTTTGTTAAATATCTGGAAGTACTTTTATTTTCTGTTGGCTTTTCGATAACTTCAGATTTGAATTTTGTTGCCGACATTTTATATTGGTTATTTAATTAGTCAGTTGATTGTATTTATCGTCCACAGTTTCGAAAACATTGCATTACAATCGAACAGTATTATCACGTTTTGTGTGGTTTTAGTTTGTTCCAGTTGCAAACAATGATATCGGTTTGACATGAAAAAGGCAAAAAACATCCATTTCATTGTGAGTTTGATGCTCGAATCAAATGTATTACAATCAGTTAAGCTCTAACAATAAGTTTCAGTGTAATATTTGTTCTCTATACAGTGATCAATTTTATTAGCGCTAACAAATATCATTCTGAGTTTTTCCATCACTGTAAGGGTGGTTTAAATATTTTCTATTTCGTGATACAATTTTTGTCAGCTATCATTTTGTTCTGTTTTTCAAATAGAAGTAAAAGAAAAAGATTGTTTCTCAATGATAAATAAGTATAAATGAATATTTTTTACAGTATCGAAACTAATTTAAATAATAATTAATCTGTTTTAGAATTTGGAATATTGAAACTGATAATTGGTGACCAAGAAACGGAGTACATGAAATTTGGAAAAAGTATTTTTGATTGGATCTTAGTGGCTGGATAGAGTATGGCCGAAAGTAATCAACCTTTTGAATTAAAAAAATGAATCGGTGTCTGCCGTTGATCGACTTGTTTCACAGAAATGATAAGGATGAGCTGATAGAAGATTAAAGTACAACTAAGTGAATAATGAATAAAACAAGGAACAAATGTATAACAATGGTGATGAAATAATTAATACCATTATTAGAACTGTACAGCAAGAGAGTTTTGTAGTCAGTACTTAAATTCAAGGTGAAATTGCTGTAATGTTCTGATGAAATTTTGAACATCTATTTGTTGCAAATTGTTCGGTTCATATTATTTCAACTTTCTAAAATCTAGTCTTTCTTTTGATTCCATGAATACATAAAATTATAGTTTTATATTATGTCATATAAATCAGAATATATTTGAGTAAATTTTGACTGGATTTTCAGGAATTTATCTGTAGTTTTAGAAAGTATATAACTAATGATCAGAATATTTTGAACTATCAGTTCTATCATCCAAATATTTCGAATACAGAGTCCTATGAATTTTGTAGTTTTCTAATTTATTGTAAATATTTAATTCATTCTTTCATGTAAAAATTGTTAGTTCCAAATGATCGTGTATCTGTTATTAACCCAAATGTGAATTGTTAAGAGAAACTTCAAGATGTAAAACAGAAATGTTGAGGTCGAAATTATCTTTACTCAAGTTATGTCTTCTTTTCTCTATTGCCTTCTTCAATTTTATTGCATATGATTGCATCACAGTGTAACAAACGTCGAAAATAATAAACACACAATAGATATTTCATCATTCAATGCAGTTATTTTCAGTTACATTATAAATGAAAATCAGTTAATAAACTTCACTGTTGCTGTTCTTGTTTTATTACACAAAATATTGTCAGCCAGATGTTTAGCTATTGTTCATTCATGGAGAAGACCAGTGAAACATTTGTGCAATAATGTTAAACTCAAAAAATGATCAAAAATGTTTGTAACACGTGTGCAAATTCGAAATAGTTTATAAATATTTTGATTTAAAACAGAAATGTACCAGGTGGTTCAGATGTATAGAAATACGAACATTGTATTTAATATCTGTTTTAGCAAATGTGTACAAGTTTCTATGGTGAAATGAAATTTCAAAATCTTATTTCAGGTGGCATTTGTCAGATATTGTTCACCATGAAGAAAAAGACTGCAAAATTTGATGCTGTGTTCAACCTGATACATGTGATCCATTTAATTTCAAAACAGCATACTATAGAGAAACATGAAGAGGATTGAAGTTTCTTGTCTGTATTTTTTATAATATATTGCTTTATCGTTTCGAGACATTTTGGAAAGTTTAGAAAGCCTGCAACATGGAAGGTAATGAATAAAATATTTCATCAAATATTTTTTTCTTACCTTCCCTGCTTCGAATATGATTCATCAAAATACAAAATGAACTACTAGAGAACGTAATTCTTTTGCTTGTTATTTTTTCAAGATGCCTCAGAACACGATTTTAATTCCAATAATTTTTATCTGTTTGTTTCTATTCTGTACTTTTTGTAAAATTTTGTTATTGTTTTCACAGATACGAGTGTGGTCAATGGATATAAAGTACAACATAATTTTGAGATACACGTCTTTAGGAATATATGTATAAACTTTTGAAAACAACTCTGTAAGTTCATTGCAAATTTTATGTTGAACACTGCAACTTATATTTTCATTTATTTGAAAATTTGAAGGATTTATATTCAGATATTATTATGCATTAATTAATAGGAATACAAATTTCAATTTGGAATAAAGAATAACGTAAGCTCCATAGTATTTTTAAATATTTCTTAACTTCGTAATTCAAAAATTCTCCAATGATAAAAATTTTAATCTATTTATCAATCCTCACCTTGTAAACGTGGGTCTTTCAATGAGTAAAAATATTAAAAATGTAAAAAGTTCATATAGTTTCTTTAAAGATTCTTAATAAACGTTTCACTAATAAATTCGAAAAGCAATTTGTTGAAATGTATTGTTATTGAAAATGTATAAAATAAAACATGTAAAGTGTGTTGTTACTGTTAAAAAACAATATCTTTTGCACAGATTATTATAATAAAATAAAACCATTGGTGTATGAAAGTTAGATGTTAAAGATGTTCCAAAACAAAATTTATAAACAAAAAATAAAAATGGATATGTTTATGCACTATTTTAATTTGACAATAAAAATGTAAACAAAAATAGGAGTTTTGTAGTGAATCTGTTAAGTGAAAAATCTTTAAATTCAATTGTTTCAGAGATTATGCTTTTTATGAATCAACTTTATTCTTGATTTAATTTTGTGCGTAGAATCAACCATACGTGAGCGTTTTTGAAATCTTGTTTTCCTGATTTATTACAACAACAGTACACATTTATTACGTGAAAAATAAAATAAATGATTCGATGACAAATCTTTTGCAGTTACATTAAATTGTTCCAAACAAAATTCTTTCAGTTGCATTATGACAATTTCTTCTGCAGTAAATTTGAAATAAATTTTAAAAGAAATGAACGAAAAAAAACCAAAGATAAATAAAATAAATATGCCAATAATTCACAACTGCGTAATAATACACATTTTAACAAAATCACTGTATCTGTTAGCCTGGTTAATCTCCGAGAAATAAGTATCGTAACTATCCTAAACCAATATGACCCACGTTTACCGAACAAGAGTTAATCAAGTACGAATTTCTCAAATTGCAGGTTCAAAGTGGAAACGGTTTGAACGAAGTCGATCAAGCGTCAAAATAAAATGAAATGGAACAAAAATATGACACGAATTGAAACTGAGAGAAGTAATACGAAACCAAAATGATGAAATTTTGCGTAATCTATCGAAACACCAAGATCAGATTTGCCAGAAACGGGACTCACCATCTTCAGGAGATGAAGTCCTCCAAGACACCTCGTGCTCTCCTCTTCGACTTGCGAAACACTTCTGCGATACCTGGACGATGCGTCAGCCCTTAAATAGTCGTTTTGACCGGTGCAAACGGTGCGATGGTCCGTGAGAAAATTTCTCAACACAATGCATCCTCTTTGTACGATCCCACGGGTTCGAAGGTCACGCGAACGGAGATTTTTACCTGTTTCCGGACTGGCACAAGGGGATGTTTCGCTATGCGGAGGGTTGATCCAGGTTGATCGTAAGGGGAAAGATGGTAACGGTCGTTTCTTTCAAGTTTCCATCTGGGAAGGGTGTTTGGATTCGTGAGAATTAAACTGCGTAGAGCAAGAAAATTCTACGCAACAATCCAAGAAATTTGATGGAACAGTTTCATTCTTTTTCTTTGTTAAAGATGTTGAAAAGTTCTTAATGTTGTACAGCACGAAACAGTAATTAATTACACGTCATTCGTTATGCTACTGCGATGTGAAACATCCCTTCTTTAACAGAAATACAGAAGCTTTAATATTATTATAAGAATAAGAATAGAAAAGTGAAATAGTGAGATATTAGTAATAAAGCAAAAATATAAAAAATATTTGCTTAGATGTACAATATAAATATACATATAGATGATGAGAATTCATGACAATAGGATTAGACAAAAAGTTAATAGAAATCTCAGCATCAACAATGAGTAATCAAGAAAGAACGTAATTAATATGCATTACTGTGAACAAACATCCTTCATTTTTTATATTAATTATACAATAATTGTATAATGTATAATTAGTTATAATCATTATAACTAAAAAACTTGAAACACCCAAGAAAATAATATTTTGAATTACTAGAGTGAAATTCATAAAAACAATGGCCTTCTTCAATTGTACAAAGGTTCAGCTACTTTCAGCTTTGATATTAGACCCATAAAAAAAGAAATTACCATCATTCCAAAAATAATGACAAACAAATGTAAACTAAAGAATTGTTATTATGAAAATTCTTCATATCATATAAGAATTTTATATACATGTACAGTTTCTGTTATTATTAATGAAGACAGAAATTAATGTCCAGTATAGTGAACAAATAGAACAAGGGGAATAATTTCTTGCGTTATTAAATATAACTGTTCAATCATAATACTTAAAACTATATTTAATAAGAAGTACATCCTCGATCCTAAAATAACTGTTCTGTTCTGTGCACAGTTCTGTTTCAGAAATTTATTACTTATTTTAAGGAGGATTATTATTTATTAGATTAGTTATAACACACAAAATGTATTTTAACCGACAAATAATGCTAATGTACATTTCCACTTGTTGCGACTGTTACTCAAATCGTTAAAAGCGGTTTCACGGCAAGAAGATCCAGTTTTACTTCGCATAACCATCAAGCTTTTCTTCTTCGTACCCCAACCCGTTTCGCATGAATTATCGTCTTCTAAACCGTTCTGCTCATTTTAATATAGAATCTGTGCACGCGTGTAACCGTCACATATACAAGAAATAAAACTATCTACAGAATCTTGTGGCAAGTCTCAAAGATACTCGTGCTAAGATTATAGTATTCTTGATTATTTTATTTAATAACTTTTATAGTATTAACGATGAGTTACAGTTAACTACATGTATTTAATTCAACAGAACTCTGTTACTGACAAATATTTAATATGAACCTAGTTATTATAAATACTATTTGTTAGAATGTTTATCACATCTACATCAACATATTGAACGTTTGCGAGCATGTTCTAATATTTCAGAATACTTGTGTCGCTATATTAAAGGCAATATTTGTTTGAATCTTTCTTACTATTAAAAATGTGTATGTTTTTAAGTTTCAAAAAATATGCGCGCATTTTAGAAAACGTCACTAACGACACCTAACGGTGGGTAACTGCACTGATAAATCAGAAATCTTTTTGTAAAATTTGACATTACCGGGCTGTACTAAAATAAAACTTTCAAATATTTGTAACTTAATAAATAAATATATACTTATATTCTCTAAATAGATAATACTAAAAGCTCATGTAATTTGTATTATTGTCATTTTAAACTTTATATCAACGATGAAATAATGTATCAGAAAATTGAAAACTTATTGTAAATATTCTATTTGCTTTTAAATTCATTTTTTCAATAAAAAATACCTCAAAAATATATTAATTAAAAGTATTCTAATTTAATTTACAGAAGAAAACATCTATTTTGAAGTGATCTTCTAAGATTTAGGAACTAATAAATTATTTAAAACATAAGAAATATTAATTCAACACGAATATGGAATGTTTTAAGTTTATGATGTTTGTTATTCATCTATGAAATATAAATCAATTAAGATAAAATTTAGGAACACTTGTAAATCGCATTTTATTTACAAGTTTTTATGTAGTATGTAAAACAATCGATTAAAGGTATTAAGTATTCAAAAGAATATATTTTTCTGAGAATTATATAACAGATCTATTACATTTTTCATTGAACAAACTGCAGTTATATGATTTATTAAGACGGATGTTGTTAAGTCATACTATCTTTCTCATGTTTCAAAAACAAAATTATAAAATAGTCATCTATGTTTACTCTTTACTCATTTTTATACTTCATTCTACTTTAACTTAGTCTAAGCTTATAACTATAAATTTGAGTATTCTAGCTACTGTAAGCGTAACAGCTTGTTTACAGTAATATGTTTAAACTAGGAATCAAACATTTCTTTACTCAATATTTCACTGAATTTGTTTAGGCCTTATTTTTACAACAATACGATAAAAGAACAGACTAGTAAATAAATTATTATTAATATTGAACTTAAAATGTATCAGATAAATAAATCTTTTCATATTATTATGTAAAAATTTAATTTGAATATTTCTTATTATTGCATCAGACAAGTAAATAATTTTGAATTAAATTATTCAAATTTTAAATTTAATGTTTGATTCACAGTTTGTTTACATACTAAATATGAATGTTGACATTGAGTTCGTTGTTAGTACACATATTTACAATACTAGGTATAATCTGCAACAATAATAGTACATTTCAGATAAAGATCTATTTTTCTAAACCTAATATGGGCAAGCAATTTTTGTAATCTAAAAAAATACCTATTTCACATTATCATTATTAAAACAAAAGTAAATTCGATTGTCTTGATGCAAAAAAATCACAGTGAAAGTATACGTCCAAATAATGTCTCATTTTGCTACTTTATATAACACTTTCTAAGTTGCATATTCTATAAAAGTTTCTGCACTTATTTGTTTAATCAAAACAGACGGAGTACATTAATACATTTAATGACTTTTTATTAAAAATAACATAATAAATTAATAGAAAAGATAATTTACAACTAATTAAAGATATTAAAAAAATTTAAGGCTGATATATGGCGAGGAACATGTTATGCTTTAAAAAAAATATATAACATGACATATAAATTTTATGAATGAGAAGTTTACAAATGTCGAATAGTTTAATAGCTTAAACGAATTCGCATTATTTGATATCATCAAATTTGTTTTTATTTTTAACGGAGTTAAAGATCTAAGGATTAAAAATATATGGTACATATAAATAAGCATTCCTTATTAAAATAATCAACACTAATGATTTGTACCAGTATGACTTAAACTGGAATTAAATTATGATTGAAGGATCCTTTATTTATTGCACGTACCTTATGACACCCTGTTTGGAGAATATTTTATAAACTGTAACGTGTAATTAGAAACAGAAAAATGTCTAATTCGTGAAAGTAAAAATTGGTATGTTTCTATACAAAAATTTCAAATAACTTTTCTTGTTAATACTGTTTAGTATTTCAAAATTCTCCCCATTCAATCCATAATTTTTATTATGAAAAATTCTAAGAATGAATTATCAATAGTTACGAAAAAATAATTTTATTTTAACCGTAATATTTTAATATTTTAGAAAAGCTTTTAACAAATCATTAATAATAATTTTATGTATACATTCCTACTAATGTATTATTTTAACATTTATAGCCAATTTTAGAAAGTACTACTTTTATACTACTTTAAAAAAGAAAAATGCTAGAATATTTTGGTAAACCTATTTACTGAAAGATAACAATATCTTCAGTATTTAATAAAACATTACCAGACTAATAATGCAATGCGCATCAAATAAAGTAATATGGAATAAATGACATATGGCTAATATTACAATTTTTTAAATGAATTTAAAAATCAAATAATTACATGATTAATTCAATATAAATTAATTTATATTAAAATAAATAATAACAGCCTATGAATTAAAACATCAGTAATTAGTAACTGCTATTTAAATGTTAATTAAATAATTAATAATTAAGTTAGCTCTCTGCCACAGCACCAAAGAGTATTATAGAAGTACTATGATTTTGTCATGATAAATAAATAGATGTACAGTTTTACTTCTGAAGTTAAATAATTTTATATCAAGAATTATTATAAAATTCAATACAAAGATTCGATAAAATCTTCTTCATTTACAAAATGTTTTCCGTACAGAAACAACAAGAATAAGTACTACCTCAAATTTTGCAATATCACCAGATAATAAAATCGCTGAAGCACTGAGAATAAAAAATTAAATAATTATTTAATTATTAATTATTTATTTGTGATAATAACTAATTACGCACTTAATTAACTACACATTCATGCTAACTTCGTCGTGTAATTAATTATTACTTAATAAGTCAATTCTTGGAAACTGGTAAATCGATCATTTACAAAAATTTATTAACTTAATCGTTTCACTAATTGAAAATAGACATTGTTAGAGAAGTTATGGAGTTACTTTATCAACCGTCATATCATGGCGAATAAATTTATCGTGAACTCAAAGTGTCAAGTAAATGAATTCTATGTTTCAGTGATTGATGAACGTCCTTTATCATATCACTTTTCTTTTGTCATATCACAGGATGGCATGCATTTAAATCTAATATCAAAATTAATCTGGTCGTCCGAAGGACAAGAAGTAACTTCCGCTTTTTCCGGCTCCTCTTCATTATCTTCATTTTCTTCTATCTCTTCGTCCTCATCTTCATCTTGCTCAAGTAATTGTTTTCGAGCCATTTGAACAACTTGCCATTCTCGATAATGGCTCTTTCTTTTTGCTTCAAATGCTTTTCGTTTTTCTAGAATTTTGTAAATTAATTGAAGTTGTCTTGATTGTTTGGTATAATCATCGAATAATTATTTCTGTCCTCATGGAAATGTAAACTAACTTTCTACATATCTTGTTTTCGATAATATACTTAAAGTCATTAATAATAATAATAATAATATTCGTAGCGCAAATAATTTACAAATTATCATGAAGTAAATATTATTTTATTTCGTAGTCTTTAAAATTGTATAGAATTTGGAAAATATGTGTTATAATAAATAATCTATATCTAAATAATTATAAACATTAAATGTAAGTAAACTTCAATGAAATTTGATTAAAGTAGAATTTAAAGATTATAACTAATACCCTACCTCTTTCCTCAGGCGTTTCTATTTCTTCGTCTTCTTCCTCTTCATCACTTGATTCTTCCAATATTTTTGGTTTGCTGCCACCTGCTAACCTACAGGAATTGAAAAATAAATTTTTATCACCTCATTTATAATGCTTTCAATTAAAAATAAAAATTTAATATTCATTTTAATAAAAAAACTTTACTGATTCATTCAAAAATTGCTGAAAGTACAATATATTCATATCTTTTGCAGTAATTTTTCATATTTTCTGAAACAATACTGTTTTCAACAAAACACTAACTTGTTTCATAATTTAATAAAAATCTGGTTATATAATTTGTATTGAAATTAGAATAAAAGTTAGTTGTTTGCTTAATCAGCATTAGTTTCCTTAAGTACAAGTATCATTAAATTACACTCTGATAACCCATAATATTTTAGTAGTTTGCATGCGGTTCCCAAGATAAAACAAAGTTCGATACTTAATACTGTATTTAATGTTAAAATATGATAAATTTAAAAATAAAAAGGCGTGCGTTTACAAATTTACATTTGTTTCTGATTGTGTATTTCTGAGTGCATTAAAGCGTTGAATGTAACTCGATTTCCCATAAATATAGATGTATGTGTATACATATATGCATGTGTTATTACTTCTTCAATATTGCAAAGTTCTACTTGTAATGCTGCAAGCTCTAATTAAAGCTACGTAACTATCTTTTCATCTTTTCTTGTAATACATGCCAACTTCGTTTAAGTGCTTACATAACACAAAAGAAGAATAAATATTTTTCTGTAAGAGGTGTAGAGATAAGAGTTTTTTGGAAGATGTGTAACACCTTAAATGAGCAAAGGAATTATGATAGGTATTAATTAAGTTTTCAATTTTTATATAACATATAGTTATAAATTTGATTTCATTACTTATTGTTAAAATTGGATGCTTGAGAGTCGTAATTTTACATGTCAATATAAACAACAATGTATGTTTATTTATTCTACCTGTTTTACTATCAAATAGATATAACATTATGTAAAATTTGTGCTTTGCAAACCAAAATTTCGATTCAATCCTTGTTTTGTTATTATTATATCATTATTATAACTTTTATTGTCTCTGTAAGTTAAATTTATACAATATTCTAGAACCACTGTTGTAAATATGTATAAAGTGATTAAATACATGTGCATTCAATTTTGACAATTAATAATATTAAAAAGATTATAACTATATTTCATGTAACTCTCAACTTCAGGATGTTACATACCTTCTGAAACCCTTTGTATATTTCTTGGTGTATATATTTGATAAAAATTGTTTGAGTATAGCATTTGTACATAATATGAACCATCTTAAAAACTGGTCCGATTTATTTGAGCTTGAAAATTAAATAATATTGTGCAGATCAACTCAAGTAGTTTTCCACACAAGTAGATCTTTTTGTGCAGAATTACTGAAAACAATAAAGGAATGTAACTCTAGGAAGCAAAAGTAACAAATGTACATTTCAAAGAGCTCTGAAACTTACCAATGAAGATTTATTCCAATAAATAGAATAAATCAACATGAAATTTCTACATACATTTGTACACATTCATAATATTGTTAACATTCAACTCCAACATCAACACTTCAGCATTATGTATGTAACAATGTTAGAACCTACATGGTGATGCTGCTTCTTAGTAGCAAATAGTTGCATAATTTAAATTTTTTAGCTGCCATTTAAGCCAATCCTGGTATAAAATTCTAAACAAATATTATAAATTAGAGTGACCAAAGAACTTAAAAAAGATAAGAAATAGCATATTTTAGATTAAAGCTCCATAATGTGTCATTGGTAAATTTGCTTAGTACATAATAATACAAAAATAAAAAAGAGATTAAGTTTAAATAGTAATTAACACAAAATGGATGTAATTATTATTATTGAAGAAGTTATTTAAGAAAGAAAATTAATCACTGAAAAGATGCAAGAAGTAGAGGATGCAGGGAATGTACATTTGATTTAGGTTTAGTATTATTATTTCTTGTTGCTGCTTCAAATAGTTGTCAATAATTTATTGAAGTTAGCACAAGATTTAGCTATACTACTTTAAAACTGACACTTCAAACAAATGTTTGGGTACCGCATGAATAAAGTAAACCTTGATTCATATCTTCACTTACACATATGTACATTATAATCCTAAACCATAAAATATATTAGGATTGTAGTAATATTATTATAATAATAATAAGTGTCAATATATTTCTAATATATTTTAAAATTATGTTTTCACGTAATAAATAATCATCTATAATTTTTTATGTCTTGAATTTATAATTCAATCATGAAAAAAATCCTGAACAAAGAACAGAATGCTTATGATTAATAGATTAATATAAACACTTACTTGGCAGCAACGGCACTAGTATCTAACTGATCAAATTCAAAATCACTTTGCAGGCCTTCATAGTTGTATGGGGTTTTTGGTTCATCAATCTTCATGTGACCATAATCTTTTTCTGGTGGATGCAATGTTGCTATTATGTTCATTTCATCCCATTTTGTTTCTTTACATTCTTTACTTGGTCTATAAAAGCAATTATATTATATAAGTCAAAAAACCATCTTTATTTTACAAAATACAATAGGATATCCTATAATGTATCATCTTACAGTAAACACATGCTATAACAAATAGTTTTCCTTATTAAGTTAAAAAACTTACAACGAATGAATGTTATAATAAATGCAAAGAGATACAATTAGTCATTAGGTTGTTATAGGATACCCTACCGCAATCATATAATTGACATTAACTTTAAAATGAGCGATACATTCAAATTATGAAGTATCCTTCATTAAAAATAAAAAATATATAAAATTATAATATAGTCATAGGCCTTTAAAATAGAATGTAAATAAGAGATAAAAATTGTTTGATATTAATCTGTCATTAGAAAATACTTGTTCATAAAGTACAATTGTTATTAAGAAAAAATCAAGGAGCAATGAATTTATTAAACCTAACCTTAAAAATAATTTCACTATAACATTTCTCATTGGTAACTACAAAAATTCATCACTGTACAGCTTTATGAGATAATAAAGCTTAAATTATAATGCATCTTAATAATTTTAATGAATATTAATAATTTTTACCTAGGTATATCAGGATTATCGAAACTGCTAGATGATTTTAAAATTCCTTTGGGAGGTCGTTTTGAGAGATTCTCTGCCATTTTGAAAAAACTTGATTTACAGTTGATAATTATAAAACATCACGGACTTATAAACCCAATATTTCGTTACAATGTTCTTACTAAAATTAGAAATAATCAGGTTGATATTTACAATCGCTGACAATTTACCACCTTAAGATCCAATCGCAAAATAACCAGCTATGATTGGTAGCATGTTGCGCAAAACCTTATACGGTGTAGGACGTTTGATATTTTACTTCGAAATACTTTGCCAATTTCACTGCAACATTGAAATCGATTTTTTAATCATTATTAGAACGTGAAAAACAGAAGAATTACAAACAAGCATTTTTATGTAATAATTTGTCAGATAATCCTTTAATAAAATTAAAAATTGTACAACAGAAGCCTTACATATACATAATATATACCTTACATATTTAGAGATTTGGTTTAGTGCGTAAAACTACGGTAGCAATACGATACAAATTTGTCGAAAATCTTTTCTATTAAACTATTCATGAATCCTCAAAAAATTTTAAAACAAATTGTTTATTTCTCACCACATTAGTACTTGCTTACCAGATGTAGTTTGAATTT
Source organism: Megachile ligniseca (assembly GCA_945859555.1). NCBI lineage: Eukaryota > Metazoa > Arthropoda > Insecta > Hymenoptera > Megachilidae > Megachile > Megachile ligniseca. Next base: position 8,733,866 of record OX243784.1, read on the forward strand.
TTTAATTGCAATGTTATCGTTATTTTAATTAAAATAAAACCAAGTATTCAAATAAAATACCATTGTTTGATCAGCGTGAGATCATACTTATTTTTCGATGAGTTTTCGTTCATTGTGCGCATGTTAACCCTAATTGGATCGAGTACTCTTCGTAACCAAGAGTAACGCGCATGTGCATGTATGACTTTTGTGATATTAAATCATATACCTAATGATCTTTTATTTTGTATACTTCTTGTTTATGATATTTCTTGTTTCTTTCTCACTTTTTTTTGCCACCATGTATGCAACTAACGAAGTAGAAACTATAAGGTAGTGGGACAGCACTAAAAGATGGGGAACGTCTTGAAGTTAGCCGTGTTGCGCGAAACAAGCATGATCTTCCATTGAGCAAATAATAGATTCAACAGTCGAAATAATATAAATGTGGTTGTAATGTTATGCATTGTATAATATTTTATAACTTTATATGTATGAATTTATTAATTAGGATGTCGTAAATATAACATTAAAGTAGGATTGTGTACTTGAGTGATTTTTATGTATTAGGGAAAAAGTTTTACATATATAATTACCAGTATATATTATTTTTTATCATGTACACAGTTTTAATTATTTGAAGAAAAACGATATAATATTTCATTTTCTTTAGATACTAGTTTATTTAATCGTATTCTTGATTTTTATTGATAAATCGTATTTTAACAAATCGATGTATCGAATCGTAAACATTTATCGATATAACTTTTTCACTACACATGCCTTCTGAATTTTAATAAAATGGAAAATATTAAAAGAGCTTGAGCTCCAAGTTTAAATAAATATTCAGCGGTGCTACATACGCCCGGTAGTTAAATGTGCCCTGAAATTAATGTGATGTCGACTGTGTGTGATGGCGGGTAAAGAGTTAGTAAGCCATCAGCAACAGTTTGTTGAAGAAATTAATTACGATGAAATTGAAACCGAGCAGGTATCTCAATTGTACAGTAATTCTGCCAATTATTTGAAAACGTCGAATTTAACATTTACTTATTATCTAATAAGCCATTTATAAAAAGTCGAAATTTCTTTAATTGTTTTTAATTTTTGCAATTTTGTCGAATCTTTTTTTTCAAACATAACCTAAGTAATGATTTTCGAATATTTTATAGGTATATGAGGTTGTGTTGACGAAATTCGTTTTGACATTTTACATTGATATTTTAAAATCACGATTTAGGTAATATATTTTGTGTACAAGATTCGTATTTTATAAGGAAAATCAGTACCTATTTTGTCTGGATAAATTAAAAATATATGATTCTTTAAAATTGACAGTGCTGATAAAAATTGTGTGAATAAAAAGGAAGTGCTCAAATGTTTATTTTCTTTTTTATATCATTGGTGTTTTTTATATTTCTTCAAGTATTTTTTTATACTATAGTTGTAATTATTACCTCTGTAATTATTATCCTTTAAGTAATATTACTTTTTAATTTTGATTATAAGAAATAGATATAAGTATGATATTTGTCATATGTAATTCATCTTCAACTATAAATAAAATAATTTTATGTAGGTAGTAGGAAAAGGTTCTTTTGGAGTAGTATGGAAAGGAAAATGGAGAGGACAATATGTTGCTATAAAGTATATAAATTCAGAAGGTGAAAAGAAGGCCTTTACCGTAGAAGTTAGACAATTATCAAGGGTTGTGCATCCCAATATTGTAAAACTTTATGGGGCATGTACTAAAAATCCAGTATGTTTAGTTATGGAGTATGCTGAAGGCGGTTCTTTATATAATGGTATTTTTTTTATCCACATTAATTTATTTTGAAAAATTTGTATGGAAATAGTTCTTAAGTTTCATTTATTTATAGGAAAATAACTGATAATACTGTGTTGTATAAATTCAGTTTAAAATGTAATATTATAGTTATTTTATATTATAAATAGTAAAGGAACAAAAGTACATGTATATGTATTATTCATATTCCTTTATTTATTTTATAGTTCTGCATTGCAATCCACAGCCACGATATACTGCAGGACATGCAATGAGTTGGGCATTACAATGTGCACGTGGGGTTGCATATCTTCATAACATGAAACCAAAACCACTAATACATAGGTAAGAAAAATGAAATATTTTAAATATGTACATTTTTATGTTCAACTTAAAAGTTATTTTGATGCAACTTTTCAGAGATTTAAAACCTCCCAATTTGTTATTGGTAATGGGGGGGCAAACTCTTAAAATATGTGATTTTGGCACAGCATGTGATTTAAATACATACATGACCAATAACAAAGGTTCTGCTGCTTGGATGGCTCCAGAAGTATTTGAGGGTTCTAGATATACAGAAAAATGTGATGTGTTCAGTTGGGGTGTTATTTTATGGGAAATATTATCAAGAAAAAAACCATTTGATGAAATTGGTGGTTCAGCTTATAGAATAATGTGGGCAGTTCATGTTGGACAGAGGCCCCCTTTAATTGAAGGTTGTCCAAAGCCAATTGAAGATCTTCTGACCAGGTATCTATTAGAATTGATAACTGTATACTTGTAATTTTATAAATAATTATATATGTTAAAATATTGAAAAAGGATTGGTAAAATTTTGTATATTATAATATACATATGATTGTATTTATGAAGCAATATTTCCTATTTTATTCATTATGTGTTACTAATTCTTATAATAAAAGCTATTAAAAATATAGTATATGCTTTCGAAAAAAAAAATAACAATTTTATTAAAGCTTTTTGCAATTATTAACTGCATATTGCTAAAAATGTGAAAGCATAACAATATGGTTATAAATAGTACTAGATAAATATCTTTCAAAAAAGATTTATGATGATCTGTTTTGGCAGTATTTAAAAGATTGTTATTCAATCCTTGAAATTATATTGATATTTATGTACATATTTCATACAAATGAATTTACAGAATTGCTGATTGTGTACAATCAGTGTTCCATATCTTTACAATTTTCTGATAGACTCACAATGGATAAATATTTTTCTTCAGTAGAATGAATGCCTCATAATTTAACATGTTCATTGTTTATAGCAGTATTAATATATTTTTTATTCACTCATTGAATGAATTGTGGAAAGTTCATTAAGTTCAGTCGGTATCACACCTAAGATTTTATATCTTGGTATGTATTTAGGTGGTCAGACAAGTAGAACATGGTTGATAATAATAGGTTATTAAGTAGAGTGGTGGCCGTGACTGGTCAGACAAGTAGAATATTTCAGGAGTCGCGTGCGGCCAGACAAGTAGAATATGGTCAGTAATCATCACATAATTAGAACGGTTCTGAAGGCAGTCGAGAGTAGAGTATGCTAGATTATTCTATTAGGTAGAATATGGTTGAGGGTTGTATTGCAGAGCTGAGGACAGTACAATGTGACTAGTCATATTATTTCTTCTTTTTAAACATTCTGTGAATTTCATAATTGTTAGTAGAATGGATAATTATCATATTTAAGTGAAAAGCTAATTGATGCAAGCAATCAAGATGATCTTGTTGGTAGCTTCCTCCAAGATATGAATATCAACTTGAATGCGATTAGTATCTGGTTATAGTGGCATAATTCAAATAGGGTGTCGATTAGTTAGGTGTTAGAATAATTTTAACAGTTCCAATAATTCTTCGCTCTGAGAGTGTTCTGTTAATTAGGGTTTCCTTTTCTAAATTTCTTCTTATGAATTTTAGGTTTTATCCTAGGTGAGGGTGAAGATTGGGGCACATAGTTCATCATAAAATTTTTTCTAAAGAAATTGAGGTCTTTTAGCAACTCTGGATTCTCCTTTGGGACAGCAATCCACTATTTCATCCTCCTCAATGTTTAGGCACTGGGAGCAAATTTTAGTGGTAAGTGATATTGTCTTCAAATGATACTTGTCCATTAAGGATTTCATTGAGCCCAATGGCTTAATTACTTTCCCTTTCGTTTTTCTCTTAATGATTGAAAATTCATACATTTTTCTCAAATGGTTATCCATGATAGTGCAAGTGGATTTTATTGTGAGAAATTTGATGAATGCTCCCAGTTACTTTCATCACTAAGTTTTCTGACAGTAAAATGTGGAAGGGAAAGTGTTGAATTTAGAAAAGGAAAAATATTGAACAGAATCATCGAATTTATATTATTTATGAATAGTTGTGACTAGGTTTAAGTAATTTAAAGAAGAAAATAAAATGTATATGTTCATTTGTGCAATAATAATAATGGGTGATAGGACTACTTAGCAATTCTAGTACAAATAGATGCATTAAAAATAATCTTTTGCATTCCTTTAGTACCTTATTTCTGTAGTAGTTTATTTATTAAAATGTACTTAATATTTTCCAGAAGATTTTTTTAAGTGAAACTTGTAACTTTTATAATATTCTTACTTAAATGCATATACCTGTACTAAATTTTAAAAATTAAATTGCGACCCTTAAATACTATTTTAATGTTTTACATTATCAGGTTTCTAATTTTGCAATCATTTAAATATTAATGCTGTGCTAATATTGATGTTCCTTTAATTCAATCAATGTTTAATATTGTTGCTTTCTAAGGTATTTAACATCTTAAAAAATCTACTGTATTCAAGTAATTAGAATTTATTAATTTCTTGTTAATTGATTAGCTGTTTGCTTGCTTTCTGTGTTGGTTTTATTGTTATCTGGTATATCATTCATTCTTCTATGTAAAGATAGAAGATCAATTTTTTTATATTTATTGTGTTCTCCTGTGCTGCTATTTTTAAAAATTCAATGTATAAACTTGGGAATATTGTTCATAGTATACTATGATTATTGTAATTTGGATTAGTAAATATTTTATGCTTTTATTGCTTAATACATTGACTGCTATGTGTAATATGTGAATTTTTATAGGAATTCTTCACTGATATTATTAGGAATTCTTTTATTTTCCTAAGTAGTAAATAAAATAAAAAATAAAATATTGTTTATTAAAGTTTGTAACAGCCTTTGCACGACAGTCAATGCATTAAACATAATATGACTAGAAGTCATTTCTACTTAATAAAAAGAAGAAACATGTTATTTTTTCAGATGTTGGCACAAATTTCCAGAAGAGAGACCATCAATGGATGAAGTTGTTGAAATAATGACGATTTTATCACAATTTTTCAGTAGTCATTTAGAACCTGTTGAATATTCGCCAAGTATGTATATCATAAATATGCAACAGCAGTTTTCAGATAATGTTAAAAATTGTGCATGAAGTAATCAGATGTATTGTAATCTTTTTATAGACGCTGAATCAGAAGAAGTTAACGAGAATCATAATTCTAAATACGATTCCGATTCAGAATATGATACTGAAAATAATGGATGCATTGATAACAGTACCATTAAAGCTAGTATTCCTGATTCTAAACAAGAATCAGAAGTTCAAAATGGAGAAAATAGTTCATCCAATTTGTTGCACGATTTCAAGAATCCGCCGCCTAAAAATAGTAATTCAGTAAATGATGTAACCAATAAAAAATCCCAAATAAATAATTTTCCACAACTTTACGTTGAGTGTGATCCGGTAAACATAAATTTTGGTTCTAAATATTTTAAATAACAATTTGATGTATTTAAAAATTTTTGTAAAAGTATTTTAACAATTCTACATTATCATATTTATTTTCTTAATGTATATTTTTATGTTTCTAATTGCAGAATTCTTGGGAATTATCGAGTTCTGAAGCTTCATTAGAATCACCCATTCTAAAGATAAAGAATCCTGGTCAGAGTAAGTTTTATTCTTATAAAATATTTAAACTATAAATAAATAACGTTTGAAATTATTTTAATATAATGAATTCATTCAATCACTGTATCGTTTTTCAACGTGCAAAATGTCTTAACAAATACTTTAAATACTCTGCTTATATTTTGTTTACGTATTATTTATCTTACTCATCACATGGATGCAACATGAAAGAAATGATTAAGTTGCTATTTGTTGACGACCTCGTCGTTGTTCTATTACTACAGAAGAAGGGGAACTCGCACGAGAGGGACGAGAGCTTCGAATTTATGACTCACTGCGATAGTACTCTAATCCCAAAATAACATTCTCTGTATGTTCCACAAAACCTTCCTTTAAGTGCGGAATGTGGTGCGTTCAGACCCGTTGTCGCCGCTCAGAAGCTTTTTCAGCTAATTAACATTACTAACACGCTTGATATATAATATTTCATCCAGTTGTCATAATTAATGTTCACTTTGATTCTCTTAACGTAGAAAAACATATTGCAAGAAGTTGATGAAAGATAGTAATACTAATTTTTAAATCCGTTCCAAATTTCTTTATTTAACAGTTTGTTATAAAAGGCATAGATATAGTTAGTATGTAAATTGCTTGCATCTATATTTATATTTGTTATACTATATACGTTTTCTAATTGCACTTGATGCTCACATGTGTTACAGACACTGATCATTTTTTTTTTACAAGGAAATGTATGAAAGGAAACTAAAACGTTGTACCTTGACACATGGTGACTTTACCATGACGAATTCCTTAGGAGTTCGTCGATCGGCGAAATCAAGTTTGGCAAAGGGCCCGCGAAAACAGTCGCATTGTGCGACTACCCTAAATTTAACTGAAGACTAATCGGTGGAAACTGTTTTCGATTGACACTTACTGATAACAATAAAAATTACGACTATGCAGAATTAAATTAAGTGTCAATCTAAAAGGTCGTAAAAATTGTTCAATGTTATTGCCAAAACAGTACTGCTAATACTTTTATTTGCTTAAAAAAGTATTGCTATTCTTTACCTTCTTGCAATCATATTTATTATATATTACATCATAGGATATTATACAATGTAGAATTTATGTTCTACAATTTCAGAAGTCTTCCATAATTTGTTGTGTCTCTATAACCCCTTCTAAGGCCATATATCAAGATTCCACTGTACCACAATATGAACTTGGTATGCATATACCTTTTTGGTCCACAGTCTATAAACTTTTTAACATATCTTTTATTTTTTATCAAATGGTATAAACAAGTTTATACTTAAATATCTTTTCTGAAGTTATTGTTGTCTCGTCATCTGAAACTATATTTCTGTTTGTATAGCTCCAGAAACTTTGTATACTCTCTAAACAGAAACAATCCAAGATGTGTCAGCTGCTGTCTCTTAGTCACCGTTTGACTTTTTTTCTTAATTGCTGCCTATGAGATCAGCATGGGAATCGGAACTTCAACTTAATCCAGCCCTGAAGATGAATTAAGAGCCGAAGAACCGTATTTTCTTCTTGGCTCGCAATTGCACGTTCTGTCTGGTGGGGGATACCTCGAAGCAGGTGTGGCTGACTCACCAGGCCCAATATAGATGCACGTTTGTTTAGTGCTCTCCCGACACACCACCAAGAACGACGGCTTTCCTCTTCTTTCTTCTTTTTTTTCTTTCACTCTTGGTTATTTGAAAAATCTCGTTTCTTCGAATATCGTCACCCTGTTAACAATCGGCTCGATCAATCTCGTTGTAACAATTATAGGAAGTGGATTGTAGTAGCGTATCACAGTGACACTCTTCATGTGAATAATCTTAATTCTATTATGAACGAAGCCTCGACAGGCTTCAGTATTTGGAAATGTGCGAGGAATATCCAAACATCGTCGCCACGGACACCCTAAAGCGGTGCTGGGTTCTGTTACGTTAGTACATTTACTTGTTTCTTCTACTATCAGGAAGGATGAGCTGTCCAAGATTAAAAGTTGCAGAGATTGAATGGATTCTGAATTTAATATAATTTTTAAGTTAAAAAATATAGATTCTTCTAATCATATCAAAAGCAATTTGAGATTGAACATTATTTCATGTAAAAAGAGTTGCAAACCACAAGTTTCATTTTACCAATGAATTGTAATATGTAAATTAAGACAATAAGTAGGGATATTTAAAATACTGAAATAGTTATTTAATTAAAAAACTATGTAATATATTTATACTTAAATAATTGATCTTGTAAGTGTGTTGCAAATTAATCAGCTTAATCTTGTATATGAAAAAGTTACTTTTGCAGTGACTAAGAAGAGTGACATAGTAATTGTTTAGAAATTAACTTTCAGTCATGATTATTGATTAACAGGTAACAGTACAACGGATAAAGATTTGGATAATGTTTACCGCCTCCTGGATGCGGATCTGAGGCCACTGACACCTGATCAAACTTGTGAAAGGTCCAAAGAAATCTTTGAAGAGCATAAACAACTTGCGCAGGAATATTTGAAAGTTCAAACGGAGATCGCGTTGTTGAGCCAGCATAAAAACGAAATGCTTAAAAATTTGACTATAGACAGTCTAAGGCAGCAAGAGGAACTCAGAAAGCTTGAAGAGGAGAAGGTAAGTATCATTGAGTTTAAACTGTATGGACAATTTTTTAAGGTTCTATCAAATAAAAATCTCTTGCACTGGACCTCTCAATTGTTCATGATTCCCTGAGGATCTTTGTAAAATTTTAATCTAAATTTGTCCTTTTCATTTCAGGGAGCCTTGATACAACTGTATCGAAACTTGAAACGACAATTAGAAATTATGAAGAACCAAAGAGTGAACAATGCCCTATTGAGCAATGCTCAAATGGGACCAACAGTTTCAGGAAACAATGGATGGTTCGTGGTGCCGTGTCAAGATCCTTCGAGACATTCATGAATATCTATATTAGATAAGTTCGAGGTTTAAGTCAAATTCTTTCTTGATATTATATTTGCGAAAGAAGTTCCCTGCTTCCTTTTAGCGGCGAACGAAAAGCATGAGACATCGATTTCCTCGCGAACCTAGCAAGAATTTTTTTGTAAAAGTGGGTTCAAAGAATCGTTTCTGAAGAAACTAGTTTACAGTATATTTTATTTTGCGCTACGAGATGGTTCTGCGCGTCATAATGCAGTCAATTAGGCGCGATTGAACATGTGAAAGGTACTGGTGTTTTTTTTTCTTTTTGCATTTGACAATTTTTGTTACAGTGTAATATCGTTAAAAAAAAGTAGCGCATGCTACAATATAAATTTACATGAAAATTACTTTTTTTGTCTTTAGACTGCTTCAGTTGGTGAATGAAATGTAATAGCCGATATAGATGTAGCATGTGTCTCTTTTTCACTAAAGAATTATGAAAAGGGCCGTATAAATGGAACTCCTTTCATGCAGTGCTAAACTTTTGCTACCAATAGTCCGCCGCTGAAAATTTGAACATTTTACGATGTTTAGGAAGCACAAGTATGAAGGGGATTTTGTTCTGTGGGTTATATAAAAGATAATCATATAGCGAAACTGCACTGTAATATATCTGTAAAATTCAAGATTTTTTTATAGAAAATGCTAGGTTTTTATTTAAAAAGAAACAAATGTCTAGATCGCAATTTTTTGTATTTTTATTTGTTATTTAAATGTCTTTCAGAATATCAGAATCTATTCATGGTTTTAAGCGTATACTTTGCTTTATCTATAAAATTAAGAAAAAAAAATCAAAAGTGCCAGATTTTATTGTTGGCGTTATAGCAGAAATGTTTAAGTTGTAATTCACTGTAAATTGCTAAATATAAATTGAAAACACAATGAAATAGTATTTATGATTCCTAAATGTGTAAACAGTTGGAATGAAGTATTTCTTGTACGAAATCAACAATTGGTAATCAATAATTAACTAATTGCCTGCGATATAGTGATTAGTGTACATGTTTATATAAGAAGTAACATTGATAAGTGATTAAGGATGTATTGTATCATTATTTTGCTATTTAATTATGTACCTATTTGTCACTACAATTATAAGGTATTAATTACTGTATTTAATTAAATACCGATAACTCAATCGTTTATAATAGAACTTTTATTTCGTAATTTATCAAAAATATAATTTCAAATATTGAGCTATCATAATGTAAGAAATCTTTTGAATTAAAACAACAAAAAAATTGTTGTATTATATTTCCCAACAAAATTTGTGTATATATAAAATCACGTACAATACATATTTTCTGTTTGTGTCCTGTTTTTAATAAATAAGTGACTCTTTTTATTTTTCATATCACTTCAATACTAATCCTGCCAATGTTCCTTTTTAATTTGTAATCAAAATTCAAAAACCATTAAAAACAGAATGAATAATTGCCGTTTTACTTTGCAGTTACATGAAACCAGCTTATCATCACCGATAATTTCTATCAATGGACGTTTTTTTCTCCTCGTTCAGTAATCCCCGCACACGAATTAGAAGGTATACAAGCAACATATCTCCACAACAATAGAACTCCCTCAACTTCACAATAACAGCTCCTCTATTCTTTCCAATTGTCTGCAAGGAACACAAGGAATCCCCTGTTACATGAATCATCTGGTCGGATGGAAAATCACTTTGGCAATATCCAAAACAATTAAATTGCCCGCATCGAGTTCAATATATCATCGCGTTATAATCAACGACCTTTAAACTAGAAAAAGACTAAAACATCATGTCAGACGGTGGATTGCAATGAATTTCACGAAATTGGGACTTTCCATCAGCGGTCGTAGAAGGGTATATCGTGCGGTGTCTCTCCCCGAGAAAAAGAAGGAACTGTGTTCACCGAAAGGGTCGTGAAGGAATTCCATACCAAGAAGTGAACTAATGAGATCGTAAGACATAAGATAAGGAAGATATCGTCGTCTGATAACGCGTTAGGAACGCAAAGCGTGCGATGCGCACGCTCCCATCGAGACCACCATACGTGCATGCATTGTAGGGGTGAGAAGAGGGTGAAAAACGGAAGCCAGGGTTAGATAGGAAGGGTGCAGTCGCCTCAGACGTCTGCTTGGTCCTGTTCTACGAACCTTCCCTTCGAAACTTTTCGTTCGTTCGATTCTACCTTTGGTTCTACCCTTTCGACGACGATGGCCCTCGACGTCACCGAGAAAAGCTACATCCTGGACGCAAGGAGCAACTACGAGGATGTGAGTAGAATTAATCGGTGTTGTCCCTTAATTCTGACGTGAAACGCAACGGACATTGTTTTCTCTGTTGCTGATAAAAGTAGGATAGTGATTAACGATATACATGCTCCCTGATTGAAGGGGGTAACTCAATTACCGGGCGGAATATAGGATTTCGTATAATGTGGTTTGCCCGAGGCGAGTTCTGGATTTGTACAATTGGCACGATTCGTCTTTATCGTCTCATTGATTAGATTGCAAAATTGATTAGGAACGGATCGTGGCGATGAACGGTATCGTGATCTGATTGACGGAAATGATTTATTGGGAAATTTCAAATCGATGTTTGTCCGATTAATCGCCGCGTTTGTGGAATACGTAGTTTTAAGAAAATGTAAGTTTTTTTTTTTGCATTTTGAGAAATGGGACGTTTGAATTGATTGCACATCTATCTTTTCTTGTATTCTCTCAGAAATTGATTGATATAAATATGCTCTTGGTATGCTATAAAATACTATATTGATAGTATTATATAACAGAAGTACTATTACAGTGCACTCACCTTAGAGGGATATGAGAATAATACTATAATAGTACTATATTATTGCATTATTTTATATTTTAATACTGTGTTACATTATTATTTTTATACACTCTTCAAACTTATATTGAATAAATTATAACATGCAATATAAATAAATACTATTTTATAGTATTGTAAGAGTTTATTATATCATAATAGATATAAATCCTCTAAAATGCTGACTACATTATAATAATACTATAATATGTATATCATAATTTTTTACACTTGAGTTAAGTTTATCCTGCAGAAAGTACTATACTATATAACACTTTTATTTATGTCTTATGTTTTTATTCTATTTTGTAGCTTAATTAGAGCTGGATCTATAAAAATAAGATTGTAGTACAATAAAAAATGTAAGTGCAGAGGATATGAGAAAAGAGGTGAAGACGTGGGCGTGAAGAACAACATAATGGTCTCTAATTTATTTTCCCATTTCCTAAGGATGCAATACACCAGATTTTCTTTTAATTAAATTTTATCAAGTTCCTTTCGTATTTCCTTGAATTATAATGGGAAGAAGAAGTACAAATATTCGTTGAGCTATTTATAATTAAAAGAAAAGAAATGAAAATAAATTTGATGATTCAGAGTTGCGGTAAAAGAAAGGAGAAAAATCTATAACTCATCGCACACATACAGTGACTCACATTGAAAATCGTCCACCGAGCTTGAACGTGTATTAGTCTGTATAAAACACACAGTTGTAATGAACGTAGTATTCTGTTCTTAATTACTACATAACAATTTAAAGATACATCATTTTACTGTAGCATCTGTAGTAAACATCATTGTAAGTCACTGTATTTCATTTATTATAAATCTCACATAGAGAAGAGATAGAAAATTACTACAAGTGCATTTCAATTTTGTTACAAATTTATATAACAGATGAACAGAAGTATCTTAAGATTTGTTCATTGTTTAATTATTAAAAAAAATAAGGAGGTAATTCTTATACTAAAGAATATTTTTATTAAGGGTTTATTCAATAATCAATAAAGAAATTATAAAAATAAACATAACTATAATTATTATTCGTTTTACATTAAATATTCTCCTTATCATATTTTCATTACGTTACCTAAGGATTACTTCATTTGCAAGATAAGTTCATAATTTACTGTCAATTTTTGATGCTGAACAGGCCGGCAGTCTCGGATCAGAGGAATCTTATGATGATATGAGGCAACTTGTCGGGGCAAGTAACAATTGATAAATTATTCATAAACATCACATTCCACAATTTAGTTAACAAATGTACAATATACTAATAATGTATAATTACGAAAATTTGTACATTTTACAAATATTCTTATAGAAAACGTAATTTGATTTGTAGGAGAAGAAGGAAGAATCCGGGAAATTCAATAGTCTACCATTGGCCAGTTTTAATTTCATCAATTCTATTATCGGCAGTGGTGTTATCGGTAATTCACAGCTGCCTTATTAAAAATAATTCTTAAACACCGAAATACCATTAACAAGTCTATAATAAACTTTTTATAATATCACTTGAAATATAATTTGTTTATATTTGATCTCAATTTGTTCGGGTATACATGTTCCATTTTACAATTATCAGGAACGAATGAAAATTATCGTTATCAAGCAGTATTACAATTGCTCATTAGTTATCATATGCAGACTGAGAAATTTTAATGACCTCTTCACTTTTCTTCGGTTGTTAAGAAAAGTATGTTACAAATGTTCGTTGAAATCAGGAAGCCTTTAAATTTATGGATTAGTTCTGTTTTTTCAGGCAAAATCGTTGGCTCTGTGCCCGCTCTCTTGATCACAATATGAATGATTCATCGGGGCTTACTTATTTAAATACCGATCATTCTTAAACTCAGAAATAAAATTATATTAAGTTCGGTGTTTAAGAAACATTGATCCCAAAAATGCAACGAAATTCTAAATTAACAAATTTCTTTTTAGGCATACCCTATGCTCTTCACCAGGCTGGATTTGGCCTTGGAATAGTATTATTAGTCGTGGTAGCGGGCCTCACTGATTATTCTTTAATTTTAATGGTCAGAAGTGGCCACATTTGCGGAGAAATGAGTTACCAAGGTTTAATGAGGGCCAGTTTTGGTCGCACCGGATTTTATATCCTTACGACTCTGCAGTTCATTTATCCATTCATAGGTAAATTTGAAGGAAAATTCGATATAATTAATTGTAACCTTAATTCTAATTAATGTGCAAGAGCATTTATTCGCTAACATCATTTAACTTTAGCCTTTTCTTTTCCAGCAATGGTCTCCTACAACGTTGTTGTCGGCGACACGGTGACTAAAGTGCTAATAAGGGTAACAGGAATGAGTGAGACGAGCATTTTTGCTCATCGTCAAGTGGTCATCTTCTTCGCGACGGTTTGCATCACTATACCATTGTGTCTTTATAGAAACGTAGCCCGTCTGGCCAAGATCTCTTTCCTCTCGTTGGTCTGCGTCGGTTTCATTCTCTTAGCTATCTTAATTCGGATGGGTACAATGTCCGCAATTGTGTGAGTGATCCAATCATTGTTTCCCTTTAACATCTTCGTTGCGGACATTCGTCGAATTACATGTAATCAAATATTTCCCAGTTTAACTGGTACTTGAACCATTTATCTGAACAAGGAATAATATTATTAATAACGATATATTACTAGAAATAATACTATAATTCAATACGATGTACAATCGCAGCGAAGATGCTAAAGTTTCAATCTTTCGATTCTTCTCGTAAGACAAGCAGCTTTGAAGATGTTCAAACAATAAAATCTTTTCCAGGCCAAGCCAAGAGGATAGTTGGCGGTTCGCAAACTTCCGTGGCATCATTCCTTCGGTTGGAATCATGGCATTTGCCTTTATGTGCCACCATAATACTTTCCTCATCTACGAGTCCATAGAGAGGGCTACTCAACAAAAGTGGGACGTGGTCACTCATTGGTCACTCTTCACCTCGTTTTTGGTTGCTGCAGCTTTCGGGATTATTGGCTACGCCACCTTCACCGCCTACGTTCAGGGAGACCTTATGGAAAATTATTGTTGGGACGATGACTTAATGAATTTTGCGAGAGTCATGTTCAGCGGAACTATTCTTCTGACTTTTCCTATCGAATGCTTCGTCACTAGAGAAGTAAGTTTGGTGAGAATAAAACTAAACACCCGATATTGCATAATTAAGCACATCAATTATATCTTAAGTTTGAAATATTTCAACTAGTAATATTTCACAGGTGATCTTAACAGCGATCAAAGGAACAGACGAACTCGAGGATCATACTGCATATGTTCCTAACTCGGACAGGAAGTATTTGATAATCACTCTGACAATAGTGATCGTGGCTTACCTGATCTCCATGTCCACGGATTGTCTAGGTGTTGTCTTAGAATTGAACGGCATCCTGGCAGCAGTACCTTTAGCCTACGTTCTTCCTGGACTCTGCTACCTCAAACTCGAAGAGGGACCAGTTCTCTCGCCCAAGAAACTTCCGGCTCTAGGTTTGATGACTGCTGGCGTATTCGCCGCTGTTTCTGGATTACTGCTTCTCATCGTGAACAGCGATACCTCCAGTTCCTGCGTACACGGAAAGGTAATGCCGTATTGTATCGACAACTCGAATAGCACGAGTTTTAATTCGAGCTTGAAGATTGAAGCGATGTAACTTCCATGAGGAACACACGTAGGGCACTGTTCTTGGGCAAGATAGTTTTGTACCTTCGAGGATGTGGTTGGAATCGAGCTTGAGAAACAGAAACGCGTTCGTAGAACTGCTTCCACGTTTGTTTCACCTTTTTCCTGCGTTGCACCTTTGGAATTAGGATTTAGGGTAAAAAAATATTAACACGTTGACTGACAATTTTACAATATTACTGTAACAGTTATGGAGAACGTGATTTATTTTGCAATTTAAATTTCATATCTTATATAATTATTAATAACGTTACTCTCTTTTAATTATTGTATGAAATTTTTTATGGCAGTCTTGTTAATAGCCTCATAATACCAGAGTAATTTAATTTAGTTTTTAGAATTATGTGGTGAAATTAAATTTATGTTGGTCAACGTGTTAAAAGATTATTATTATTAAAATAGAAAAGATAGAATTGTGATCACGAATTTCTTTAAATTGAATAATTGAAATGGACAAATTTCCCTCTCCACTTCTAACTACAAATATTTACGCAATAGGATACAGATGATTAAAATGAATATAAAAGTATATTGATCAAGCGTGAAGTTTCAAATGCAAGTCGAATACGAGGTACATTGAAGATCGAGAAGCATCTATCTGTTGAATTTATCAGCATTTTATCTTGTTGAACGCGTGAAATGAAATATTTTTAAAATCAAACATTATAGACAATATCGTAATATGCAGCTTGCGTTGCGTAGATTTTCTTTGATAATACAAGACTCTAAGGTTGTCTTGAACAGATAAACAAAGGTTGTTGCTATTAGGTTTGCAATTAATTTTAGTGTTTCCAAAATACGAGCTGAGTAAAACTCAGAATTTGCAAAATGGTAAATACAAATGTTTCAAACAATCAGAAATTTTTTTAAACATAATACATTTTATCAGATGATTGATCCTAAAAGATTGAGAGAAAAATTTAGAAAGTTGGGAATTTGGAGATGGAATCATGTAAGACTTTCTAAATTGGTCACTGATATGCAACAATCTAATTGCAGTAATTGGTGATTTTTTAATAGATACAATAAAACATTTATGTTTTGTGCAGTACGATTAACTAAAGGTCCATCGAATGTTTCGTTTATAGTATTGCAGAATTACTCAGCTCTTGTCAGTTGGAATTTATGCGTACCTGGATGAAAACTTATATAAAATATGTACAGTTAATCAAACGAGTATCTTTATAATTGTCAGTATGACAGCTCCTTAGGAGAGGAATTGAATGATGATAAATTATTTGTATAAAACATTTAATTTCAAACGATATAAAGATTGATGTAGGTATACCATCAAAGTAATAAGTTGGTAAATTAATTAGAATACGGTGTATGTTTAATTGCTTGCGATGAAACGTGTCATGGCAGTGTAAAAGTGTTCCAACAAGGCAGGTTTTCTATTTAAAATTGAATTGCGTAGAGTATTTATTGATAAACATATAGCTGCCAAGAAATTACTATTTATAGAATCGCTAGCTCATTTGAATTACTTATTTTCTACACAATGAGAACTATTTTAGCCGACTTCAAACAAATTTTGATGAATTTAAAGAGAAAGACTATTTATTTAAAAAGTGAAAATTCTATTCTTCCTTTTTGACAAATACACATTGAGTTGATATTTCAAATAATGCGACTACAGTGATGCATTTTGATGAAAGCATTATTTTCCCATCGACTCAATGTAACCAAAACTACAACTAATTGTTTATCGATAAGAATAATACTCATTATAGTTAAAAACCGAATGATATTAAGCCATTATTGACACTATTTTTCGAATCTTTATCGTAGGAGCATATTACGAACGATATGATGTAGAATATTACGATTTTGTATTAAAAAGAAGAAAAAAAAGTGTAATATAATAAATAACTATTTATTTATATTGATATTTTTTATTCAGAAATAATTCATTTCATCGAGGATATTTGTTGAGAAAAGTAAATGATCTTTTTTTAATACAAAATCGAACCCTTTGCTTTCTGGAAAAAGTTTAGGTGTATAAAAATAAATATACAAAAGACGAAACATTGGAAAAACTGAAATAAGATAATTTCATCGTCCATGTGTTATACCATTACATTAATTTAATTTTATGAAACTAGTTATGGCATATTATGTGTATGAATTAAATGTAAACGGGTTCAAAAAAATTGGGTGGTACTCGAACATACACGAATGCTCGAGACTCCGCGCAGATTTACCCGAATGTTTCCGATCCAATCCGCACCCCTAATCTCGGTTATCATCACTGATATGAATATTATCTTGATTCAGATTTAAAGATATTTTGTCTTTTAGATGCGTTAAATCTTAAGAAGTGTGTGACGTATTAGGCCTAATAAGTATTATGTATCTAATATAAATGAACGCTAATTATTAGAAAGATGGCAAAAAACAGAGACCACGATAACGAAAGTATTTAATGAAAATTAATAAGAGAATTATAATATTTAAATTATAATACAGTTGAAATTGTAAGAGTATGTACAAAAATTTACCGGGTGTCCGTAAATTGTGTATATAATTAATGTCTGTATCTAAATGTGTATTCAATTTTCTGCCTATCTGTGCATATATTATATAATATACACATGAAGTATTAAGGTGTACGTGAGGGTATTACATTTTAAAAATTACAAATTGTCAGTGAAATACCAATATTGTTTCTAACGTTTTCAAATCATGATTTATATTTGATTTCCACTTTATAAAAAGACTTGAAATGTGATTATTTTGTCCTTAAGAACTTTGAAAAAAAAATGTAATACTTTCGTTCACGCTGATATACTAGACCACATATTTTGAAAATTAGCTATTACCAAAGACGAGTTTTTCGATTATAACTCTACACGAACTTTTTACATTATTCTGATGGATAGAATTGTTCTTAAACTAAGATCTCAATTTTTAACACTTCACATATATTACGTGTGTACAAGCGCGAGTGTATAAAAGTTTAGAGAATATAGACTAAAGTTAGCTTAGAATTTTTCGAGCATTGAAAAGTTCGTAACGCTTAGAATAGCTTTAAAGCTTACGAAACTTTAGAACGATCTTTTACTATGTAAAACTTGCCAAAATTCGTAGCTGTTACTAAATTTGCCAAAACTCATAAAGTGATGTGTAATTTAACGAGGTGTGATAAAATTTAGAAATTTTTCTTGCAAAATTAAATTTCATTTTACAAAAGATTTTATTTGAGCCAAGCACGTGAGCCACTTAGATCACTATAGTATACTGATTGTGCACATTTTCTTAAATTACAAAATTTCTTAATTTACAAATGTTCAATTTATTACCTTTCGATTGAAATAATTTAAGACTTCAAACATTTCTAAATACACTGTAGTTAGATAGGAAATTCCTTAACAAATGTGACTCTGATGCACAAGAAGCTAAAACTTATTTTACGGACATTCGGTATATTTTTTAATAATTCAAACAAATGTAATTCAAAGAATATGTGCAACTAGAAGAAGCGTAGTCATTATATTGACAATCGTGTATCGCAGACCAACTAAAGGAAAGAAATAAAAACAAAAGGACGATAATTTGAACCTACGATGAACAGACGAATTACATAGATAATCAGAATTATCGAGAAAATGAAGCAGGTTCCTAATTCTCTGAAATAAATCGCTTTCGTTCACAGTTGTGATCATATTTTTCTATGATTGCTTCGCTCTGATCGCACGTTGAAAAAGAAACCAGCAAATTTTTTGTACACGACATATTGTTTATACAGCGATTATATAAATTCGAATCAAAATTGAAAATTTCACTCTTGAACTGATCATTAAATCGCCGTTAATAAGTTTTGCACACATTCTTTTATAGAACGATTTCTTGTGACAAAGAAATTACTTTTTCTAATGTTTAAATATTTTTTTAATTGTACGAACAATGCACAAAAGTGAAGTACTACGATGTAACTTGTACATAGTCGATATTCTTTCTTCCTTGATATATAAAATAAATACAATAGTGCAATAATCAAGATTGTGATCGAACCCGTTAGACATAGGAAATTTCTTGAAATATGTACATAGATTTTCCTTGCTACGAGTGTGATAAGATTTCACAGATGCTTTATTTTTTAAGACAACAAACACAGATTTATGATACTTATAATCTAACGGGTTATGAGTAACTTTAATGAAGATATGTAAGATTACTCTAATTATATTTTGCTTTCCACCGATCAAATGCTAATTTTGAACAGGATATTTTTTCAAGAACAATTATAATTGTACAGAGATGATTTGGTAATCTATTATTATATAGACAGCGTCTTCAATTTTTTAAAAATCTGATATTGAGAGAAAATTGCAACTTTTGAAAATATTTTGTGTCTGAACAGTTATCCGGCTGCGACTTGTATGAAATTATTCTATTAGTTTTCTCGAGTGAAATAATATAAGGTATTAATGTATTATAAAAATTGTAATTTTTTTAAATTACGTTCAAAGGATAGTTGAAAGGTACCAATTCTTATTTGAATTTCAAATGAACTGAGCATGCGCAGATAGCGTTGCAATCAGACATTCGCGCCGCCAAATTCAAATATGATAAAATTATTTGCCTTAGTTCTGTAAATACAATTCATCTCTGTCAAGATTTATTTCTCCAGGTTGTTACATGTAAAGTATCTTCTGCGACACCGTAGGAATAACTTGTGTAATTAGGTTAACCTAAATTAAAGAAATATGCTAACATTAATTTGGGGTTACAAAGAAAGAAATAAGCAAAGAGATCAAATTATTGATTCATGTTACGCTCCTATGACAGAACAGGTGCATTATAATTGTTGCCAGAAGATCCCTGGATACATACAACTATATTTACTCTGTGATACCTGTACAGACAGTGTACTTGTATATGTTTCGTTGAAACGCGTCTATACTTAAAATATTCTATTGTAATGTTGACTGGACTAAAAAGAGTAAATTCGAATAATAAAAAAATAAATAAAGAAGTATATCGAAATATACTCACGCAGTTTTGTACATAACTTTTCTATTTGAACTCTTTATAGTAAAACCAATTACATTTCTGCATTTAATGCACAATTTCTGGAAGTCCAAAAAATGTCATTGTTTGACAAAAGAAAGTATTGGATAATATATAAAATTATATCTTAAATTCTAATCGTAGCTCTTAGCTCGATATTGTTTTCTATAAATTTTCTTTAGAAAACAATATCGATTACCAGGTCACACCACGTGGAGGTGGCTACGTCGTGACCCACCCTATCTCCAAGTCCCAACCACCCTCCATTAACAACTCCCTCATTTATCAGAAGGATAAATGAGTTCTAACTCTACTTCGCCCGCTCGCAAAAATATACAAGTTCTTTACCACAGTACAGCAAAGAACTTGTATCGCACGCAATATAACACACAAGCACACCATACAATTCCAAACGCTCGCATTCTAAGATTGCACCCGTGTTATCTAAGACGGTATACAAAGCAAAGGGGCAAGGGAAGAAAGTTAGAAGAACTTTCTACTAGATGGAAAGAAAGTTAGAAGAACTTTCTACTAGAAGATAAGAAAGTTAGAAGAACTTTCTACTAGAAGATAAGAAAGTTAGAAGAACTTTCGCAAAAAGGTGGACCAGCATTCTCTATCAAGTGAACCTCGCCTTCATGGGTCAAATGGTAGTCAATAGTGACTTACGTGAACCACGAGACCGAATTGAACCGAAAAAACTGATAAGAACGAGTGACACATCCGCGAAGGGTCTCCCATTTCTCCCCGCTCTCGTTTGAAGAGAGGCTGACCGCAGAGAGGAGACCCTCGCCGTGAGGCGGCAAATCGAGAAGGTGCTTCAATCAAAATGCCTCGCAAGATGTGTCCCAGGCGCTACACCAGCCTTTGCAGCTCAACCCTGCCGCGTGTTCACAGCGCTACCAACCCCAAATGATCCACTTGGGTTTGGACCAATCGACAGAGAATTACCGATTAATACTACACTCTAACGCGCAAAAAAATTCACGTATCGTGAAAATGGGTGCAAGTTAGAATTGTAAGCGCTCAACACACTTATAAACTTAATACTAATTTCGTAGGATCCCACATACACACTCTGTTATAAAATTGCACTCGCATTACGTAAAATGAGACGCTAAACGGGAGAGAAAGAAAGGAAGAGAGGAACTAATACTATGATCTAACGCGGAAAAAGTTCGCTAATTAAAATAAGTGCAATTTTAAACAGTACTCGCATACGCACACGCTTAACATACTTATTCTAAACGCCGCACGTGTACCTCTTATTCTAACATTGCACTCAAATGATCTATAACGATATGCAAAAGCAAAGGGGAAGAGAAGAAAGTTAGAAGAACTTTCCACAAGAAGGCAAGAAAGTTAGAAGAACTTTCTACTAGTAGGCAAGAAAGTTAGAAGAACTTTCTACTAAAAGGTGGGTCAGCATTTTCCGCCAAGTGAACCTCGCCCTCCTGGGTCAAAGGGTAGTCAATAGTGACTTACGTGAACCACGAGACCGAATTGAACCGAAAAAACTGATAAGAACGAGTGACACATCCGCGAAGGGTTTCCCATTTCTCCCCGCTCCCGTTTAAAGGGAGGCTAACTGCAGAGAGGATACCCACGCCGTGAAGCGGCAAGTCGAGAAGGTACTTCAATCAAAATGCCTCGCAGAGATGTGTCCCTGGCGCTACACCAGCCTTTGCAGCTCAACCCTGCCGCGTGTTCACAGCACTACCAACCCCCAATGATCCACTTGGGTTCGGACCAATTGACAAAAAATAACTGGGTATACTACAATCTAACGCGTTCAAAGTTCACGAATAAGTGAAGATGAGTGCAAGGTAGAACAAGAGGCACTTACAGGGACCCACCCACCCGCCCACGAGATTACAATTAACTTAAAACTAACGCACGCATCCCACGATGATGTTGCGATGATTCCCTCGATGATCCCTCGATGATATTGCGATAATTCCCTCGATGATCCCTCGATGATTGCTGTCTTCAAGTTTCGTATATACGCATTTCACACATGCACTCATCCATACTACAGTATTACAAGATCTTGTACGCAACTTAAAATTAACTTAAAATTAGCGCATCCGTCGGTGAAATCCCTCGAAGGCAGTCTTCAGTGACTACTTATTGATTACCTATGCAATAATTAGCTGTAACGCTAAAAAAAGTATAGAAACATACGATAAATGAGACGAATGTTTAAAATTTGTGCAAAAAGGTAAAATAAACCTCGAGTCGACTCGATAAAAATACGCAAATAAAATAGAAATATATGTGAAATATTCGATTACTTACTTAAAATTTAAATCTGAAACATACAAAAATAATTAAGACAAATATGAATTATTCAATTACTTAAATAAAATAAAAATCTGAAACATACAAATTTAATTAAGACGAAAATAAATCATTCAATTACTTACATAAAATAAAAATCTGAAACAGATAAAAGTAATTAAGACAAATGTGAATCATTGAACTACTTACTTGAAATAAAAAGCTGAAACAGACAAAAGTAATTAGACATATAAGTAATACTTACTTACAATCAAAAGCTGAAACATACAAAAGTAATTAGACAAATATGAATTACTTACTTAAAATCAAAAGCTGAAACATACAAAAGTAATTAGACATATAAGTAATACTTACTTACAATCAAAAGCTGAAACATACAAAAGTAATTAGACAAATATAAATTACTTACTTAAAATCAAAAGCTGAAACATACAAAAGTAATTAGACATATAAGTAATACTTACTTACAATCAAAAGCTGAAACATACAAATGTAATTAGACAAATATGAATTACTTACTTACAATTTAAAAGCTGAAACATACAAATGTAATTAGACAAATATAAATTACTTACTTACAATCAAAAGCTGAAACAGACAAAAATAATTAAGACAAATGTGAATCATTGAACTACTTACTTGAAATAAAAAGCTGAAACAGACAAAAATAATTAAGACAAATATGAATCAATCAATTACTTACTTAAAATTAAAAGCTGAAACATAACAAAAATAATTAAGACCGAAAATTGAAAGACAAGGAACGAAATCTTACTGTAACGAAAGAGAACTCTTCAAAAATCAAAATCACTGAGTTTAAAAACCTCAAGATCTCTAATGAAATTAAGAAGAAATTGAGAAACCTCAAAACTCGAAATAAAATCATGATGAGATATTGTAAATCTCAGCTCCTAAGTAAAATCGTCAAGAAATGTAATCACCAAGTAAATTCATTAAAAAATCACCAAAATAAAATTCACGCATAAAATGGAAGTCCAACGCGAATTAAAAATCAATCAAATAATAAATCAATGCAAAAAGAGAAAATGCGAATAGGTTGAAAACTTCGGAGCTAGAAATAACATTTTTTGGAAATTTTATAAACTCTATAATCCCACAATAAAATGAATAAATAATGTATCCTGCAACCTGTACTCACATTTTATCCACGTACTCAGACATACTGCAATATAATACTTATTCTAAAAACCCTACATGCGCCTTTTATTCTAACATTGCACTCGTAAAATTTAAAACTTTGTAAAGAAAAATAAGAAAGAAGGAGAGAGAAAGAAAAAAAAGAGCTAGGGAAGAAAGTTTGAAGAACTTTCTTTTAAGTTTGAAGCAATTGATTAAAAAATGATAGGCTATTACTACAATCTAATATATAAGAAGTTAAAAAGTTGTCTCGAATATGAGTGCAAGTTAGAATAAAAGGCACAATTTGCGTAAGTTTTTCGTCACGATACATGTATCATGACGAAAAACTTACGCCCGAGCCCACCCTTCCTCCCACAAGCTCGGAATTAACGTAAATCTAATGCACTGAATAGAACTTACCAAAAATAAAACCCTGAAACATACAAAACTTTATTAACATATAAAATTGTGGGAGAAGGAGTAAAATTTTATTTTATTTCATACAAGAACATCGAAAAATACAAAACGCAATGACAATTGCGGATTTGAGAAGACAGAGAAACATAGTAACTTACCAAAAAATAGAACTTACCAAAAATCAAACTCTGAAACATACAAAACTTTATTAACATAGAAATTGTGGGAGGACGAGCAAAGTTTTACTTCATTTCACACAAGAATTTCGAAAAACAAGTAAACGCAATGAAAATTGCGGATTTGAGAAAACGAAACAACATAATGTACCAAAAATCAAAAGCTGAAACATACAAAATTTTATTAACATAGAAAATTGTGCAATGAAAAAGCCTGAAAATTCGAAATAAAATCGCGAACCGATCGTGAGCTCGTCAAAATTCGAGCAAAACGCGTTCGACGATACTTTTCGTACCGTTAAAAACACATGTAAAATACAAAAAAATAATAGCGAGCATAGTGACAAAATGACTCTCCATCCTAAGATGGACAGCCATTAATAGTTCCCCTCTTCTTTGGCAACTTTAGCCGGGGCGCTTCGGCATATAGCCTCTTCTCTCTTCGGCACAGCCTCACAAAAATCACTCGCGAAATTTTACGGTAACTCGGACATTCTTAGCATTCATATTAATTACAAGTACTTTCAATTTCGCTATCGATCTCCACAAACAGATAGCAGACAATTTTATAGAAATAAAACTGAACCACTATCCATTTATTTCGATCGCTAACGAAATCGAAATTTTGTATAATATATCATAAAAATTCATTACTAAGAAAGAAAAAGAATTCTCGAAATAATAAGATATACGACCAGCGATTCTCAGAATGCGCTGTCCGTAAAAGAATGTCCGAGCAGAATTTTTATTTAAAGCACTTCACTTCACTGCACTTCACTATATACTTCATTTTTGCAATCGGGTCTAGAACCACGACTGCGACTTACAAACTATAAGGCCTGGCCTTACGAACAATCGAGTTCAAGAGAATATTAAATAGAATAAATTCAAATTTAGATTTTCTCTTCTCGATTTTTCGTTTTTAACCCCCAGATGCAAGCATCTCACGCGTGTTTTACGGAGGACAGAGAAACATGAAAGCTTGCTCTGGCCCTACCTACTTAAAACTAACTCAATCACACCAGAAGTATGCTACCTGCCTGCCTATCGCTATATTTAAAAAATTGCAAAGTCCATTCTCACAAAAACACACTCCACGGTTCTCACACATGCCACCCGGGTGCAAAAAAGCCTACTCCTAGGGAGTACGTCCCGGGACGTCTCCGACACCCGAGTTCAATACAACATTCACACTCTAAGTTCATACCTTTTTGCTGAAATCGATCGACAATCGACAGTGAATATTTATTGAACATATTTCATTTTCTGATTCTTTCGAATATTCAATGTAATATGTGCATGTTATAAATTTGTAATCAAATCTAACTCAACTTTTATAAATTTGTAATTCAATCTAACTCAACTTTTATAAATTTGTAATTCAATCTAAATCATTTTCAATATATCTTGCAATAACTTTTTGAAAAATTTTTATGCTTTTATAATAAATTAAAATGGTTTGTAATCGACACAAGGTCCACGACCTAACCACACACACACGTGTAACTTGTGTCGATAATTCACTGTCAATTTGTCGATCGCCAAAACATCTTAAAACTAAACCGTGTCCACCTGCCCTAACTCATGCGAGTAGCATCTAAGCACGCGTATGAGTTTAGAGCATAAAAATGAACACGGCCAACAATATTTTCACCTACCAGTTTTCTTCATGTGTGCTGAAAATCCTGAGCTAAAAAACGTGATTAGGAACATGCTAATACAGTGTCTTCCGAAAAAAATTTACTCTAAAGTTTCAAAAAAGCAAATGGAAGAACACTGCAAAAATCTAGGTATATCGATTTCATTCTAAACAGATTTTTAATATCAAAGTAAATTCACTAAATGATGCAAACGTTCATAATTAACTTTGATATCAAAATCTGTTTCTCGCGATATTTTCTTGTACATATGTGTATATTTAAAAGAGTTCACGGTACGCGTATAAAAAGATTAAACTACTATGAAATCGGAGGGTCATCCGACTTCTATGTAATTTTAAATTCGTTATATCGGTTCGTAAGGAAATTAAAACGCGATGTACAAGAAAACCCTGACCTGATCTAATAAATGAAATAAACAGTTTGTACGAATTTTGCACGATCGTACAGTCGTGGTCACTATGCTCGCTCAAATAATAAAAATACAACCAGTTCCCGTGTCGTTTCGGACCATTCGTCCTGCGACATGATGGGAACCGGAGGAACCATAAAGCATGCGACTCACCGATCGCTGATTTGCACTACTGGCCCGTAACGCATCTCAGATCGATCGGCTCCACTCGTTATCGATTGCATGTTGGAGGTTGATCCACGATCGGCTGCTTTGTCCACCAGGAAAGGGGTAGCCTTTTGAAATCAGAAAAGGAACACAACGATTAATAAACAAGTTTTTGTAATTTTTCAAATATCAGGCAGATACAAAAATACGCATGCACAATTACGTAAAAATAACTCCACCAGAAAATTCGTTAATAAATTTGAAAATGTATAAACCACACCGTAACACAAGATAAAATATTTGCAAAGGTACGTTTAAGTAAGTACTCTACAAAACGTACTAGAACATTTGCACATGTATGTGTAAGCACTTGAGTAATTATTCTTTAAAACATGCTAATACGTTTGTAACAGTATGTCAAAACTCGTAGGTAACTACACCACAAAACACAGTAAAACATTTGCAAAAGTATGTAAAAACACGTAGGTAATAACACCATAAAACCCAATAAAATATTTGTAAAATAATGGTAAAACACTTGTACAATTACACCATAAACCACACTAAAACACTTGCACAAATATGTCAAAACACGTAGGTAATCACACTATAAAATCCAGTAAACGTTCACAAAAATTTGTAAAAACACGTAGGTAATAACACCATAAAACCCGGTAAAATATTTGTAAAATAATGGTAAAACACTTGTACAACTACACCATAAACCACACTAAAACACTTGCACAAATATGTCAAAACACGTAGGTAATCACACTATAAAATCCAGTAAACGTTCACAAAAATTCGTAAAAACACGTAGGTAATAACACCATAAATCCACTAAAATATTTATAAAATAACGGTAAAACACTTGTATAACAACACCATAAAACACACTAATGTATCCGTGTACACATGCACAATCATAAATTAAAACACCTCAGTAAGCACTTTGACACATAAAGAACCACTCCATAAATCGTGTTAATACACCCCCGTATTTATTAAAAAACACTTGATAAAACACACTAGACACTTGCACTAGTACACTAGGTAACACACAGATGAACACATAATCCATTAACTGAATCCTTGACTCGTACCGGTAAGTGACGATGCGGTTGATCCGACCTCCTTGACAGCTTCGATAAGACTGATTACAGGTGACCTGTTGGATGTACAAACCGGTAACAATAATTGGCGATTCAGGATCCAATCAGGTGATGTCCAATCAGCTATCGTCTAATGCACCAATACCGTGCTACCTCCACTCGAATTGTGATTGGTGCAATAATTTAATAATTTTTAATTTTATAATTGTTTATTAAGTAATTTATTGTTTATAACTATTAAAATTTATTATTTTTTTTAACTTCCTCTTTCAGATATTTTGCAAAATGATTGTTAATTAATATATTACGACATATTTTATTGTAATTATTAATTTTTCAGTTATTTATTTATCAAAATATGCATATATCTATTGAAATCTGTTGTTTATATACTTTCCACTCGAGGATATCTTGCAAAATATATATTAATTATTATATTAACATGTGATTTTATACCTTTCACGCATTGATATGTGCGTCATTTTTTTAATTATTATACTTTAATATGATATTAAGAGAAAATTATGAGTTGTAGATTCTTGAACTTGAAACACTAAGAGTATTCTGGAATTCTTCCTTATCCAAGACTGTAATTTCGGTACAAAATTGAATATAATTGTCGATAATTGTCGGTAACTGTTGCTGAATTGTCGGTAACTGCGATTGTTCTCGAAATCAGAGATCGCGCGCAAATATAAATTTCAAAAACATATAAAAGTGAGACTTAAAATACTTTCAACTTGTAAAATTAATAACTTCATAATAAATTATTGTTCATTTTCTATTACAACATGAATCAGCTTGTTTTTAAAAGTAAGCATTTATCTGAAAAAATTTTATTACTTATTAAATATTCGTGCGAATGCACGAGTAATATGATGGGTGGTTAGGACCTCCTCCTCTTGACCACCATTTTCCCCAGGAAAATTATATTTGCACTTTATTGTACATATTAATAAATGGGTAATGATATTTCACTAATAATTTATATGTTATACATTCAGTTCAAATAAATGCGGATATAACAACAATCGAATCGACGTTACTTTATCTGTTGTTAATGCGCAAGCTCGAGTTAACGCAAACGGTACTGCAGAATTGTGCAAATCCAAGTTACCACTGGCAGGATTTTATTTCATATTATCGTAATATATGCGTGTATATTAATTTGAGCATAAAAGATAATTATATCAATTTATATACTTGAATGGATTAATACATTTCACTCTGAATCTATTATGTTTATTGCATACACTTTTTATAGCGCTCATTTATATAAATGTAATTACTATTTATTCTAAAAGGTACAACCTGCTTTTCAAATTGTAAACACGAAGTAATATACTACATTTCGTTATATTTTTTCTTATTATGTTTGAATAATGTTTTCCATTATATGAATGCATTGAGCAAGAAAAATGTCAAAAACATCCTCGATTTCCGAGGAGGGGAGACCGAGATCATTGCTTGATTTCCAAATACATTAAAATGGATGTACCGAAAAACGAGCATTTAGTTGATACATGTGAAAAAATTTACGGTGACGAGTGTAGAATCTGTTTAAATAGAACCATTGAATTTTGTGAATTATTTAAAAATGGGGACACTATTCCGCGTAAACTTATGGCCGTTGCATCTGTACAGGTTAGTTTACTAATCTCTTTATGACAATACCCCTTAAAAATCAATTTTCATTGAATTTCATTATCTTTTCCTCTGTTCGTTGTTTAAAAGTTAATATTTTCTGTTCTGCGCGCTATTTGAAAGCAATCTTTAGGTTTGATTTTATTTATATTATTAATTACAAATAATGGAAGCCATAAGAAACGGTAAAAAATAATTTAAAAATTTAGAGGGATACTTAGAATATTTAAAACATATTGTATGTTTGGTAAACATACATATGTTTGGTATCCTCTGAAAATTTGTCAGTGTTGTATTATTGTTTAATAATTAATATAGACTGATGTTTACACTTTATTTTTTATAGTAATAACAATTTTGTATTAAATATTTACTTATTTTTAACAGTATATTATTAAAAACATTAATGAAATTTTAATTTAAAAACTATAATATATGTTTATTTTATTAGGTGGCAAAAGGCGATGGTTTACCTCCGGTGATTTGTATACCTTGCAGTCAACGATTGGATGCATCTTATGATTTTAAATGTCAGATACAAAATTCAGATGAGAAACTTCGTCAAGTTTTAAAATTGAAATCTTCTGATTCAGTTAATAGCACCAGTATAGTTACAGCAATAATTGCTGATGTGATATCTAATGTAATATCTTCTGAGAAAGAAAACTTGATTAAACCAGAAAGTTGTTCTCCAAATTTTTGTTCTGATAATTTTTGTTTTACAAAGGATGATTCCTTTTGTCTTAGTTCGGAAAAAGACTTATTATGTCATGAAAAACAATCACAAAGTCAATTAACTAATACGGATCAAAAGAAAAGCACAGAAAATGTAAATATTTATAAGAGTTTATTAGAAGAAGATTCTATAAAACAAAGTAATTCAGTTGAGCAGCAAGAATTGTCTTTATTGGATACGCCTGAAGTGCAAAACAAAGATACTGCAATAAAAGTTGTAAATAATGATGAAGTATCTGAAAATCAACAAATGTTAGAAGAAACATTAAAAATAGATAGTACTCAAGACGACGAAGAAAAGCCTTTAATTGTACGTGCTAATAGATTACGTTGTACACAGTGTATTAAGTCTTTTCGTACAAAAGTGGCCTTGCAGAGACATACTATTGTACATAAGCGTAAGACTAAGTTACGGTATGTCTGTTACGTTTGTGATAAACAGTATTCAACACTTGCAAAGGCAAAAAGTCATGTAGCAGTTTGTCGTGAAGCTCATAACAAGAAGGAAAATATTGATGATAAAAGAATCACTTATGAGCAGGAGAAAGAAATTACAGATTTACAAGACAAAAGGTTTAATAATATTCCAGTAAGTATATATGAAGGTGGTAACTTGTAAGAAAGTTTTCATTCTGTTATCCTTTCTTATTGCTGTATATAATTTACTATTCAATTTAACATTAGTTACATTTTTATTTCAGGATAAAAGAACAAAAATTCAGAAAAATGATGATTCTTCTAAGGAACAACGAAAAGGTTTCAAATTTACATGTAAAGTTTGTTCAAAGCAATTTACTTATCAAAAGTCCTTTATAACGCATGCTAAAAGTCATCCAGAGTATAAGTTAGAAGAATATAATTTTCAAGAATTGAATGATTCTTCTCGGTGTTCAACAAAAGAAAAATCTGCAGAAAATATTGAGGAACAAGAAGAAGAAAATGAAGAAGAAGATGAAGAAGAGGACGAGGAAGATGAGAACCTTCCCGCTGAAAGTCTACAATGTACTCAATGTGGAAAACTATTTGCAACAAAGAAAAACCTTAAAAGACACATTTCCACACATAGTGGATTAAAATACACGTGCGAGACCTGCGGTAAAGGATTTTCAAGGATAGACAAATTAAAAGATCATGAGCAGTCAAAACATAAGTCTGAAATATTTGAAAATTCTGATTTGTCTGACAGAGAAGATATGGATGATATGAACAGGGAAGATTGCTTAGAAGAAAGAAAGAAAGTAAGCCACTTAAAGTTATTTTATGAAAACCTAAGTGAAGTTTTATCTTTTAAAATAACTTTCATAAAATTTAAAATTATTTCAGGACCGTTACAATAGACCACATAAATGTGCAATCTGTCCTAAATCCTTCGCTCAAGCTCAGTCTTTAGCAAATCATGTGGAACGTCATAAACGTGTCAAAGATACTCAGAAAAGGTTTCTTTGTGAGGTTTGCAGTAAATGTTTTGCTCAAAGTGGTTCTCTCGTTGCCCATATGCGTACGCATACTGGAGTTAAGCCATACGTTTGTAATGTGTGTAATAGGGCCTTTACAAAGAGCACTTATTTACAACTGCATCTACGTACACATAGTGGAGAAAAACCATATATTTGTCAATACTGCAGTAGAGCTTTTGCGCGTGCAAATACATTAGCCCGGCACATTACGATGCACACAGGAGAAGCGAAATATCACTGCCAGATTTGTACAAAATCATTTAGAAGACTGACCTCATTGAATGAACACACTTACACACATACTGGTCAACGACCATATGCGTGCAAAATTTGTACAAAGAGATATAATAATGCTGGCTCGCTTTATGCACATAGAAAAAAATGCAAAGCGCAACAGTTATCTAATACTGGATTTGCAGTTTCCGTAGAGAATTCAATACCGCATCAGGATATAAATGTTCCACAGGTTTTGATTTATTCGCAGAGGAAGTTAGTAGAGGATGCAACGGTTGGACAGGTTACGCCCACGCCTCAGTACATGATACCAAATGTACACAATCAAAAAAGTCTGGGATCAAATATTATTCAGCCATTTACGGTGGAAGACCCAAATGTTTATTCAATTAATTCAAAGCAATTTAAGAATCCCTATTATGCAATTTATCCAAATATGTAATATAATGTGCGCAGGAGATGCATTAAACTATGCCGTTTATAGACATTTGTATGCTTGTAATACTGTTAAAAGGCTATAAATATTACGGTAAAAGCGTTATAAATAATTTAAGGTAAGTATCGAAGTAGGTAAATAAATAAATAAAACAGAATGTATAAAATAAGTTAATAAGTTTTGAAAGAATCATAGTAATTTATATCGACGGATAAAACATGCGTATACTGTTTTGTCAATAATTAGCTAAAAAAGACACTGTTTTTTAAACAAGAACAAAATAATTAACTAATGTAATAACATTAGACGGGTGAAATTTTTATAAATAGCAATATGTTTTTATACCGAATTCACTTTTTCCTAAACATGTACAATAATGTTGCAATACATACATAAATAATTAATAGCATTAATATGGGAAGTATTTTATGCTTACACCTTTGTTTTATACCTTTTGTTTTTAATAATTAACGGTATTTACACATATATAATTACAAATCAATAACTTAGTCTTCTCTCGAGGAAGAGTTCGTATCGTCATCAGGTGTGTCTTTCACTGAACTCGACCAAGCCTTATCCAAGTGTTTTAAGTTTGGCGAGCTTCTTGTATAAGGTAACATTTCTTCCACTACTATTATATCTTCCACTTTTCCTTTACGATGTATCCTCATAAATTTCTTCCATCGACTGTCTTTCTTTTTACCAGTTTCCATCGATTTATGTCTCCTAATAATAAATTTAGGAGTGGATTTTGATGTCGTTGCTTGTACAGGAACTGATAAGTTCGTGTCTGACAATTTCAGAGAGCTTGTGTGATGACAGTGTGATTGACACGTATCTGAATGAGGAGTATCAGGTAACTGTGAATTTTCAAAATCACTTTGTTTTTCCTCATCTGGAGAATGTTGTGGAGCGAATATTTCTAAAGGCAGTGGATGCACAAGGTGTGGCATGTATTCTTTCCATGGATTTTCCTCGCTAATATATACCGTAGGAGTATCAATGATTTGTCTCATGGATTTTGATAAAGTGGATGTACTCGAGCTAGGCCGTAGAACCATTTTAGGAGTTTTCGTTAACATGAAAAACGGTTTCCGCGTGTGTTCAATTTGCGATGCCGAATGTCTTCCTAGAGATGAAATTCGCCTCATGGTATCCGTTACTCTAGATCGTTGATCTGTCTGATCTACTTGCGCTGTTGGTTCTTGAATATCAAATTGTACAATTGTCTCTGGACATGTTTGATCAGTTTTTGTAGGTGTTTCAGCGCGCTGGCTGATCTGGCTGAAACAAACGAATCTAACTTAATGGGCACATTTTTTAATAAATTTTCATTGTTTGCATTTTATTCAATTACCGTCTTTGGCATAATGGACTTTCATTATGAGTAGCTAAACTTATGGTTGATGTATAATGTGAAAGTTTCACCTCCTCCTCATCTTCTTCTATAACGTCTGGTAAGAACATAGTTTGCTTTTCTTCAGGTACTCTGTAAGCACATTAAGATATGTGTATATAAAATAATTTCATTTATATCGATGGATTTAGCATAAGCTACAAATTTTTTCAATATACTAACGTCATATTTGCCACACTACCGCGATATGTTTTCTTCTTATAAGCAGCTGCTGCTTCAGTGTACGGCAAAATTAGATTTTCATTGTCAAAGTAAATATCTTTGACCAGCGGCGGACAACGATTCATGAGTGTGTCTACTCCAAGATACGATACCTACGAATATAATTAGAAATTTTTAGTCGACAAGTTTTCAAATTTGGTAATGAAGCGTTATACGAAAAGAGTTTTGTTGGTATAGTCGTTTCCATAACGAGACTTCATTGGACATAGTATTGAAACAGTGTCGAAACATTAATTACCTTTGTATGACGATCGATTATCCAGTTGAGTTCAAAGTCTTCATCGTCATCACCAAAAGGATTAATTAACTGTTCTGCCACCTGACCGAAAACTTAATTTGAATATTTCTATTGACTATTATAACAAATTTTTCATTCTCATTTTTTTTACTATAGGCATACCTTCAATAAACCCATAAAGAAGAAGAATTGCAGTATGGTAAAAACAGGAACGTAAATATCAATTTGCAATTGAAATTGTTTTTCTTTGCCATCAATGTATTGTCGCGCTATTAAAGCGACAGCAAAGAAACTGTATGTCGCCAGTGTAACTACTTGCGTGTAGACTAAAGGGATTGATATCCAATCAAAGCTCCATAACATGCCACATTTCGTACGAAATTCATTGAATTCCTGTATCATTAACAAGGAATAATTTCAACTTAGCTTGTTAATCAATTGTAAACACTTTTTTATATAATACGATACAAACTTCCATGATCAGTTTTAATCCTTGCGGATCGGGAGTTCTACGATTCTGACGTGCTTCTTTCAGCAGATTGATAAACCATGTGCATGGGATCCAATAGGTGTTAAATTCTGAACTTGGTACAGCCAGAAATAATTCTAATTCTATAGATGTCATAAAACCTGAAAAATTTTATGAAACTTTTAATGCAATACTAATAATTTTCTTAATATAATAGTTCATTTCAGATATAATATCGTTGGAAATTAATGTCTTCAATGCTATGCTGAAAGCATAGAAAACTTCATTAGATAATATTTGAGCTCAATATTAGAAAATGAAAAATAGTTATACCCACTGAGCACAGAGTAAAAATGGGTTCATCTTCATCAAAGTGAATGTTTAGTTCAAAACTCGTTATTTCATCACTGATCTTGTTTTGTTAGCTTTTCCTCAAATTCTTGCATGCTACAGGTTAAAATTAGGAGGTTCTTGTTAAAAGGAAACTTGCTTCGGTGTTAACGAAATGTGAAATGTTTTACCAGAATCAACTACATGATCCAGTGTCGGAAAACGTTTCTTTACTGCTGAGCTGATCGAACGTAAAACCAATATCAAGGAAAGGTTCAAATAACGCATCATGCTTCTTCGAAGCACACGAGCATACTCGTCGTTTCCCGTAACGTATAACGCGATTAAATGCATCACTCTGAAAAATTATATCGATTATTAAAGATTGTATCATTGAAACGCATGTATAGTAGCGTACAGCGTAGGCTTTCTTCACTTAAGAAAAAGTTAAGAGAAGAAGTTTCCTATCATTCCATCAAGATTGAAGATGATTGGTAAGAGGATTCTTTTCTAACAATTATTCTTAATTAAGAGAAGTCTATGTTGCATGCTAGTGTATGTACACTCGATTATAAAACTTACTTATCAGGCCAAGGTATCGCTTGATACTGTTGCCACCACCTTTGGGCAACATAAGATACGTAGAATCCAAGAACGAAACTTAACGGAATTAAATTGATGAAGTTATCACAGTAAATAACAATTTTCTCGAATTCTCTGAAAAGCAGATAATCCATTGAAGAATTTGAATGAAGAAAAAATTAGAGAATTAACTGATGCAATAATCAGTGATGGGATACATTTTCATTTTATGGCTCAGAGCAAAAGAAGAGAGTTTATCATCATCTCTATTACAATTTAAATAAATTATTATAATTTATTGGTAATTAAGGAAGTTCATTCACATCCCGTTACTGTTATTAGCATATCTTATTGAGAAGGAAATTGCGAACTTTTTTTGCTTGGGATTCAGCAAGTAACGGTAAACGGCTGATAGTGCAGCGAAGAGGGATAAAAACAGGAAGAGTTCTCTATAGATAAGCTTGTAGAGTGAACCTCTCCACATAAAAAGTAGCCTGGTAAATCCACCCCTCGTTGAGTTAGCGACTTGATACTGGTACGAGACCGTCATCCTTCAATCAGTTCTTGTCAGTTTCGTAATGAAAATAGTTTCCTCGCGAGATCAGAAATTTCTTCCTTTTCATCGTTATTATAAGTTATCGTCTTTTTAGACCTGGAAAAAATGGGAGAGTGAGTATGAATAAAATTCCTTATAATATCAATGTAGAATGTAGTGATTTGTTTGGTATATACAAGATTCCCTAATTGTTTCAAACAATGTTTTCTTACAGAATTTATTAACTTGCGTATTGCATCTAAAAGAATCATACGGCACATTCATCTGATATCTCGGACATTAATCAATTCAATTGTATAATATTTTCTTGAATGAAGAGGTCACTGATTGAAAATCCATGGTGAATATCTGAAAATACCTAAGTATGAAGTTAAAATATCAAGTGTATGTTTATGTCCATATAAGAACATAATGAGCACTGTTTCAATGTTATCTATTTAGTAAAGTTGCTTATTCCAAGAAGACAAAATTTAAGTAAGATCAAAAGACAAGTAAGCTCAAAATCGTACAAAAATGTTATTACAAGAATAAAAGAAACAGAAGTCAAGGTATTTTGACCTCGTAACGGATACGTAATTGCTCATGAAAAAACAATCAGCACCGGGAAGCGTCTGCATGAGTTTTTATAGCATAAATAATGCAGAGTGGTTTTGGGAGATGAGCCAGTATCAAACGACGTTTGTTAAATATAACTTCGTACATTGGAATAACTACTGTCTGAGTAAACACACGTTTTATACCAGGTTTCATAGTGCAACACATTAGCAGTTTTAGACGAACAATAAGTATTTCTGGGTCCTTGTCTCTTAAACAGACTACAGTATTACTAAGCTCTTGTAGAATCTTCAGTAGTTATTCTGTAAATATGTCAGACGTTTAGATTGATAGTTTTATTCATTGAGAAAGTGTAACTTCTAAGCTGGTTGATATGCCAGAAATGTATTTACAGTGAATTGAGACAGTACATATTAGCACACTGTTTTCTTCTAGTTATTTTATGTAAATACATAGATAATATGTTATGTAAATGTTCCATGAAAGACATCACATGGCATTTGAAAAAATGGTATAATATAATGTATATGACTATTTATATATTTTTAATGTCGGTCGGTAAAGTGTTAATAACACGTGCGTGAATTGTCATCATTGTGTCTAACAGATCGTCTGATGGCCACACGTTGCTTTCCGAGGGAGCGATCTAAAAATATGTTGGAAAGAAGTATGCGACATTGGCCGAACTATGAAACACTTCCGTTCAGGTTTTAATGCAATAGTATAGATTAAGTGGGCTAAAACCAACTCAAAGCGGTTTCTTCTTCAGTGACAATCTAATTCAAGCATATCTGCAAATAAATATACATGCAACGTGACTGTTAACTTGCAGATGAATGAAATGCAAAAGCATGTTTGTAATTAAAAAGAAAAGATCAGAATTTTTATAAAAAATTATTTTAGTTAAAATCTTTCTGAATAATTGTTAATGCATGTAAATATTTTTTAACCTAATCTCCCCTTATTATTAGCATTAAGATAATAATATTGTTTCATTACGAATATTTGAATTCATAATTTAAACGTCTGAATCTCCAATTCGTAAAGTTAAAAATTCGAATATTTCCAGATTTTCAATTTTCAAATTTTTAAAAGTCGATTGGTCATGTTTTAATATTGCCAAATCTAATTAATAAGACGGTGAGACCTGGTATCCTCTCAGACAGAAATCCTAGTTACGCCAATGTATCAAACGCATCTCGTACGATTATTTTTCTTTTCAACGAAATATCTTATGGCAACCTAAAAAATACACACATGCAATAGAAACAACTTATTGTTTTTTAAATTAAGATTGAATCATTGCACTTACACTCATTAATCATATTTATTGAACACGTATAATGAACATTCACTGCATCCGTTATACTGATTTACCGACTGCATGTAAGTTCGACTCCGTAACACATAAAGGGTAAAATCTGTGGATCTGTGTAATCCGTTATTGATACATAATTCATAATGTTGCAACTATACTACAACACATTATTGTATAACTTTTTTAATCGAACAAATGTCACTGACGTAAACAATCTTTTATTCTGGTCCAAGCACGGATATGCACTCGAAGATAGTTACTGGTAAACTGCATCTCAAAGAAAATCAGCATCGTCATTGCGAATGTTAACATTGAAGCTGTTCAATTTTCATCCGATGGCAGATGCCCAAATCTAAAAAGGGTCGAATGTCAAACTAGTGTTGAGTATTGCTAATTTATACCCGTCTTGAGCAGATTAATTGCATTTCGGTAACCTTTGTCCTTTAATTTTCGTATACCTTAACAATTCAGTCCGTACGTGTTATAATATGAAAATTTAACAGTCTTTTATATTATCGCTACATTCATTCCGTTTCGATCTAATGAAAACGAATTACAATTAAATGACAATTCCTATATTGCTTCTTTTTACTATGTTTTTTATTGTAAAATAAATATGTTTCTTCGTAACATTGTATTTGTATAAGTGACGAATATTAATTAAATTAAGTTCTAAAAACGTTTAAATTTCCTGTCAATTTTAGTTCGGACGTTATCCGATACGCACCACTGATGTCACTAAATATATTTGATTAAATAAATATGTATTTTGAAATTGATCACAACTTTTGTTTATACTATAGATATAATTAAAATTTTGTCACTTGTATCAATAAATTTGGTACAAATTAATGAAATAGAAATATATATTTAACGTGACATATACTTATGAAAACTTGTGAGGTTTACAGAGTATTATAATAATTGTATGACAGCAAACGATATTTGACCGATATTTTTAAGGCTATCAATACTTCTGTTAATATAAAGTGATACGCAGTACGTATCAGTTTAATTTTTGTTTAAAATTATTAAGAATCTAAATATTTAACAAAGCAAGGAACTATGCATAGAAACAGTATTTATTTACATCTTACAGAATACGTATAATATAACCTAAGTTTACTGACCGGGTTTAATTTTGAATACAATCGCAAGAATGAATAAATCAGTATTGATGCAAAAACAAGTAAAAGACAATGCGGAAGATTTACAAAAAGAATTTCTTGACATGAAAAATTGGGAGGAACAAATGAGACGTAAAGATGAAGAACTAAGAAAAGAAGCAAGTGGTCAGGTACAAACTAATTGTTATTGATGCAATAATTTCAGAATAACAGAACTTATATGTTTATAGGCCACCTTACCACCAGTTAGAAGTAAACCTAAAAGTAAAGCAAAGAATGCTCCCACAAAACAAAATGGAATTGATTCTAAAACGAAACGAATTAAATCTTATGATTATTCTGCTTGGGAAAAATTCGATGTAGTAAGCTTTGATTATTATAACAGAAACAGATATAAGAGTCTAGAGATCTAAAGATCAAGCATATTTTTATAGCATGAATTTTGTTATTAATGTTTTATATTGTTTTAAAGGATAAAGCATGTAAAGAGTTAGAAAAAGAAGAACAATCAGATGATTCTGGAGATGAAACTGTGTCCAAGGAAGAGTTAGAAAAAGCTCACCAAGTAGCAACAAAACATAAAAATGAAGGCAATACTTTTGTGCAGCAGCAACAATGGTCTAAAGCTATTTCATGCTACAGTGAAGCTATAAAAGTTTTTTCATATGATGCTGTGTTTTATGCAAATCGAGGACTTTGTCAGTTAAAGTTAAATAAGTAAGTATGATTCTTTATGTCTGTAAAATAGAGTGTTTATAAGAACATGCATTTATTATGTTTATGCAGTTTTTACTCTGCAGAATCAGATTGCTCTGCAGCAATACAGTTGGATGAAACTTATGTAAAAGCATATCATAGGAGAGCAACAGCCAGAATGAATCTGAAACAATACAAAGAAGCTAGACAAGATTTAGAAAAAGTTTTAAAACTGGAACCTTCTAACAAAGAGGCTAAGTCATTGCTTGCTAAAATTGAAAATCAAATTAAGGTTTCAGAAGTAAGTAAAAATTTAAATGAATAAATTTACATGCTCATATTTATTATGAATGTCATTAAATAATACTATTTTATATAGTCATCTGCAGTGAACGAATGTACAAACAAATTACCAGGAAAATCGATTGAGAAGGAGATTGGTAAAAAGATATGTACCAGTACTGTATCAAAAACTCAAGCAGTAAATACTCAAAATATTAAAAATAAACATT
Source organism: Megachile ligniseca (assembly GCA_945859555.1). Taxonomy (NCBI): domain Eukaryota; kingdom Metazoa; phylum Arthropoda; class Insecta; order Hymenoptera; family Megachilidae; genus Megachile; species Megachile ligniseca. The sequence continues at coordinate 8,773,975 of OX243784.1, forward strand.
CAAATGACGATAAAACAAATATTAAAAATATCGAAGATAGTACATGTAGTATCTCTGAAGCTGATAAAAAAGATGGCGCAGGAGATGCTACTATAAAAAAGCAAGAAAGGGATCCACGTATTCCTGATTGGTTACCCGAAAAAGACGATGTTGTTGTAATTGAACCCATTAAAAAGCCACCTCATTTACGTTCAAAAGTAAGATTATGTAATGAACATTTATCTATTATATGTGCTAAAAATATTAATTATTTACAGAAATTATTAACAAGAATACCAGTTGAAGAAGTAGAATTTGGCACTCTTGAACATAATAAGGATAAAGATAAGATAGAACATAATGAAAGTGAACCTGTATTGATTAAGGAAATTGGTACAGATAATAATGTTATGAAAAAGGATAATTCTGTTAAAAGTCCTGAAATTACAGAAAATATTTGCAATGTACCGCCAGTTCCTAAAACAGCTGTACAATTTATAATGAACTGGAAGGCAATTAAATCATCAGAACTTAGATATAAATATTTAAAGGTGAAGATTATATTTAAACATTAAAGTTTTTTAGTAATGGAAGTTTATACTTTAAGTTTATACAGCTACATGATCAAATTTCAGCAATTACATGGAAACTCGTTACATGAAATATTTCAAGACTCAATGGAATCAGATATTTTTATTGAAATATTGGAAGTTTTGAGGACAGAATTTGTTAAAAGGAAAGAACAAATTATATTTTCTTATTTAAAAGATCTCAGTCAAGTTAAACGATTTAGAGCACTTATCATGTTTATTAGTAATAGTGACAAAGAAAGTAAGTATTATTATATTAATTCTAAAACGTTTTAAATTGATTGTAGTAACGTTATGTTTTGAAATATTTTATATAAATTTTTAGATTTAAGGATACTTTTCGAATATTGCAAAGCAGTTGATAATGTTTCCCAAGAAGAACTTAAAACTGTACAAGACAGATATGAAATATAAAAATAAAGTGGTGATATTTAATTACGTTTAAATTAAAGTAAAAATAAGTCATACAAGATATTTTTAGTTGTATATTTTGTACAAATGTTTCTATTTACATACACCCGAATAAACAGAAAAAAATTATACATATTATGTTACATTTTATTATTTTGTTATGTACAATATGTAAGTATAATATTTATGTTAAGAAATGTTAGACATGACCATTCAGTAAGGTTTGTATTCGTTGATCATTTTTCATAATTTGTAACTTAGCCTGACATATTTTGTCAAGTTGTGCTTTCATATTATGGTCAATTTCTTTCAATGTTTCTTTCATAGGGTCTATCAGCTCTTGTGTTTTTCTGTAAGCATATAAATTAATTGTACATGTAACACACATTTTGAAATAACTAAAAGATATTAAATATTCTTACATTTTTTCTACTTTTAATTGTTCATTTACTTGTTGATACTGATTTCTCCACTCTATCAATTCTTTTTGCATAATCTCCACATCTTCCTGCAATAATTATTGTAGGTATAATAACATTATGTTAAATAATATGTAAATAAAATAAAATGTACCTGAAAATAATCTAATAATTTTCCAAGTGGATTTGTTGCTCTCGTTAAGGATTGTATTGTATTACGAAGTTTATCAATTTCTTTTGTAACTACGTCGCGCTTTGAACTTGTATCCCATGCCTGAAATAAACATTTCATGTGATAGGATATTTCATAATAAAAGATGAGAAAAATGTGAGAAATTATAAATGAAGTGTCCTTACAATATTTGTCTTTTTTGGTATCACATCTACATTTTCATTATTAACTAATTCTTTTTGCGTTTCTAATATTTGAGCAACAAGATGTCCATGTTCTTGTGTTAATTGATCATTAGCTTTATAGATATTACTATTTTCTAAGGAATCACCACTACCTCCTTTTGTTTCCATTACTACCATATCTTCAGCATCGTCATCGTCTCTGGTATCGGAATTTTCTATGATAACGCTAATATTTCCCATTGGTGTTCTAAAGAAGAAAATTTGGATAAATAATGTTGTACATTTAATCAACAAAAATAAATTTAACTTTGACTTTTACGATATTTCTTCGTTAACAGTTAACTCTGCTTTCCCTCTTATTCTGGGTGCTGCAGGTCTAGCACTAATTGGTCTTGAGCTAGGTGGACGTAAAGAAGTTCTTGGTCTAGACACTGCTTCTGAATTACTGAAAATATAAAATTCAAGTAAGTTACCATAAAGTATTGTAATTATCAATTATTGTAAAAAATATTTATAGGACTTAATTACCTAACATCAATGTTTTCTAATTGAGATTTTTGAATTTCTGATGCCCCTAGTTCAGATTTTATACCATTTTGAAAAGGAGTTTCATTACTTCTTATTTCATTTGCATTATATTCTACTGGTTTTATATTTTCATCTGCTTTATTGTTCTCTATGTTATTTGTAAATTTAGATTCTGAATGTACAGTGTCTATTGTATTTACTATTTGGTCCTGAGATTTATCGTTTTCATCATATATTATTTGCTTCGATTTGTTTTCAGACTCTTTCAGTTTCTTATTTTCGTCTATTTTTTTATCTGAACTTGTTTGAGAAATTACTGCTTCGGGTGAAGATACAGCAGATATTTTCTGTTTAGATCTGGCGGACGAAGACTTTCTTCTATGTGCAGATGAAGGCATTTTATTCTGGGCTGGCTGAAATGCATATATTTATGTTATGTCCAAGTTGTATAACTTAAACCACAGATATGTTAATTTACCTCAACCTGTGGAACCTCTTTAATTTCAGCACTTTTTTGTGATTCATGGTTTCCATTTTTATGCTCTTCTGTTTCATTTACAGCATTATTTACATTGGGAACTCTTTTTCTTTGCTCTGAAGATTTTTCCTTATCCGTTGGAACTTTTTTTTGAGACCCCTCTTTTGATGACTTCTTTTCTTCTTTTCCTCCAGATGACTTACTTTTAGAGGTAGATTTACCTTTTATTAAATTTGTCTTATATTGTTCAACAGCTTCCTTGCTGCTTATCTAATATGATAAAACTCCTTAATATCTTCACGTCATTCTTTATGATGTTTTAAAGTAAATACATTAACATTACAGTACCTTTTTATCTAAAGCTTTTCCGATTGCTTGTAGTAACTCATTTGTTTTAGTTGGTTCTTGACCAGAGACTATTTTACTAGCTCTTACAGTTAAATTAGTACCGGTAGCTAGCTCTGAAATAATTATTAATATATTTAAATGAAGGAAGGTGTCATATTTTTCACAATACAAGAAAATAGGAATCATACTTACTGACAACCTCGATCAACTTTGTTAAATAAGCAACTTTTGCCTCCTTGTTTTTGATGTTCTCAGAGTTCAGTTCCTCTTCTGTGAATAAACCATCCAAAAAACCAGTTTCATTGATGACCTGTGTATAATGTCATTCATTTAAAACAGATACCAAAGCATTCAATATTTGAGATTACAAGAAAAAAGAGAAACATCATTGAGTTGCGCCTTAAAATAAAATAATTACTGCTGAAACAATATCATGAAGAAATCGAAACGGTGGTTTCTTCAGAAGTTTCTCCGTGAGCGGTGGTCTTTTAAAATACTTCCCAAGTAAATCTTGGGTCTTTTTGATCACTTCAGGCTTCACGTCTTCTGCCATTGTCATTTATAAGCAAAACCTGCCACAATGCACGTTTCTTTCTAATCTTGCACGCTCTGTGTAGCTTTAACTGTTACCTAGCAACTATTGCATGACCGCCACATATAGTTGATTATAAGGTCAAATTTGATGAATATTTTTTCAATTATACGTCAATATAACCCACAAAATATTTATTAATTATAGAAATAAAAATTGTTCTACATATTGTATTATAATAGATTCAGAGCATTTTATTGAACGATTCAAAATTGTTGCCCTTTGAATTTCGCGGGTAAATTGAAAAGAGACATAACGCCATCTATGCTGCTCCTGGTATCAGGATAGCATACCACGAGGAGGTATCACAAAATAATGAAATTGAATTGCGCGCCAAAACCAAGCATGGCTCCACAGTCTAAAATGGCGTCAGATCGAATAAAATTATATGTTACGATGAAAAATAATTAATTACGTATTTTCTGCGTATAATTCATGCACTTTTAGGATTGAATGTTAAAGTACATGGTTTTATTAACTTTCATAAGCAGTTTCGCTACCATTCTGATTATCAGAAATTAATTATTATCATTAGATAATTATTATGATTCGTATTTTCGATAGTTTTCTAATTTTTCATAGCTAATTTATAGATTTTTATGTCTGGAGAAACATTTGGAGGTTATTACCTACTTTTTCATATAGATTTTGTCAGGTTTTGACATTATATCAATATTTGTTTATATGCCTAGGGCCCAAAAAGTTTTTGAACGGCCCTGGTATACCTCCTTTGCATTCCTGTTAGCCTGTTACTTTATTTTTAGTTCGGAATACAAACCGCTAGATGGCGCTGATCCAATTTTTGTATTGTGTCTAACAGCATTTAATTTGTTACATTAACGATATTTAAAAATATAATAGATCTAAACATATAGTCTTATATTTTTATTTAAGTTCTGAAAGCTCATATTAAATCCACCGCTTTCTTCTCATAATAATTTTGTCAAATTTTAACAATGACGTTTATAATGCAATACTAAAGTGAATAGTATCAATCGTTGCAGTGTTCGCTAATTTATAAATGTTCAAGACTGTACTTACCTCAGCGATTCGTTGTTCGTGAATTAATTGGTCACCGATGAGGAAACGGATAAAAGCTTTACAACGTTATAAATGCAGAAGGTTCCCTTTTTTATTTAGTTTTACCTTTCTACGTGAAGCGGTTTATTCTACAAGGTGCACACGCGTCGTGTTCTCATATAACATACATGTAACCGGAATCGTTTATAGCTTTACAGCATCCTCGCTTCTCTTTATACGATTTTATCTCTTTATTAGTCTTTCGTTTAATTACCTAGCTCTGTCGTTGAACTTGCTGCGCTTTCATCTCGAATTACGAGCTAATCGCGCTTTATAACGAGTTTGAATCTTACTTTAATACGGTGTTTTTGATTTTACGTGACTCTTTTAGTCCATTCTATGGAAAGTTAGAAAAGATTAGAAGAATAGAGCTTCTATGAAATATAGCTGAACGGCAAGGTTGTATCAACAGAAACTAAACTACTGTGAATAAATGAAAACTATCATGTCTAGATTACTAGTCATTTCACTTTATTAGAATACGTCAGTTTCTTTGACTTGTTAAAATTAAATATTAATAATAACTACAGAGTAATATGGCATCGTACCGCTCGCAAATCGAAATCGCAGAACCGCTTGCAAAATAATTTCATTACGCAAATCATGTAACTGATATTGCTAAAATCATCCGGAACTCGTAAAATGTCTACATCGGTATCATTACGTATACTGTATATACTTGTTGATGTCTTGTTCCAAAGACGCGCGCGAAACGGGGATAAAAATAATTTAATTATAAATTACCTTAACGGACTTACGGTATATCCTACAATATTGCAGTCAATAATACGTGTTCGACGATTGATACTAATATTACATACAATTTACGATTGTTTTCCGTGTCGTAGTACAATGATCGCTTTAATTTCACTTTTTTTCTATCATTGAAAATTTTATCAACGTGTTGACTGCCACAGTAGAAACAGCCACACCTAGTACGGTATTTGTTATTTCAAATTATTAATTAAATATTTTAATCTTTCATATTTCTTATTTAACCGAGTCAATTCATAACTTAGATCATGGATATCTACTATGACAGTCCATTTATTAATCTAATTGTAAAGTGGATCCTTGACTAATTTTCTAATAAATTAGTTCTTACATTTACTGTGACTTTGTGCAGGACATCTTAATTGTAAATTAATAGTCTAACTTCAGACAATTCCAAAATGGTCAAAGGCAGATATTGAATGCACTCATGCTCATATGAAGGACAATGAAAAACAATAGATCTTGACTTTAAATGTTTCACTGATATATCAGTGGGAGGTCACAGTAAATCAAACAACTTTTGCTTCCAGTGGAATCGATAAAAAAGTACGGAGTCAGTAAGCGATCTTTCAAACTATACAGCCTTCTATATTCTAGCCTCTATTTCTCAGATCCTAAAACAGTTTCATCCTTTCATAGCTTCTACGGCACATAAATATCCTTGTATGTCAAAGATCCTGTCTTAGACAATCTAGACAATCATCTTAGCCTCTATCATCGAATCCTTACGTGTGGTGTTTCAAGTTCTAGCAATTATTTCCTTCGTATTGTATTCATCTACCACTTAGTTCATTACACCTTTGCCAATAGGAGTACAATAAAATACAGGTGGAATTTCTATAACTCTTTACAAATGTGCTTTCTAAGTACAAGTCTAATTAACCCTTCTGTTATGTTCATACAAACTAACATGAAAAGCAGATTTTATAGTGGTTTAATTGCTACACTGTTTTTCAGTAGGTGAATAAACTTAACATATAGGTAGAAGTTAACCCTTAGCACTCAAAGGTATGCTGTTGTCAGATATCAACTTTTTGGTTAAAAAGTTATCTGAATTCATTTAAGATTAATATTTCTTCCTTATTAATTATCACTATTGTCTTCTTTACTATGTTTACACCATATACATAATACTATAAATTCAGTTAAAAAATAATTATTGTATCAAACTGAAGGTGAGTGTGAGTTACCTTTCAAGTGCAAAGGGTTAAATTAGTAGTGAAAAATAATAGTAAAAAATATGTCAAATGTTCATAATGCTTGGTACACAGAACACAGCAGAAGGGTTAACTGTCATTGCCTAAAACATTCATGAAATTTGAAAACTGCTACTTTGCAATAATTACAAGAAAGAAATCTCTAAAATTTTCCATCACCCCACGCACAACTTTCTTTTTCCATTCCATTCGAATATTTTAAATTTCTTTATTCAGGATGTTTCCACATGGTTGTACCACACCGATGTTGGTCAACTTCGGCCTCTTCGAGGCAGTCTTGTCCTCGTCCTTCTTCAACAATTCCTCTATCGAATAAGGATTCCTTTTTCTCTGAGGTTGCACCGGTCTTTCTTCGACCGTTGCTTCTTTGGCCATGCTGCTCTGTTCGTTTCCGGTTTCCGGCATCCGTGGGGACGCGGTGCTCTGTTTCTGACTGGTTGTCGGAGATGGGCTCTGTCGATTTTCGAAGCTTCCGGAGGAACCGGATGTGCTGTGTCTCACGAAGGCGCTACGATCACTTCCGATTTTTTGACCGAGTTCCAGGATAATCGGCGAATTCTGGAACGGTTTGTAATGATCTTGCGACTCAGTGTTCTCATCCAGATCGCTTTTGTCCAGGGAATCGTCGCTTCCTGCCATGGAACTGGAGCTGGACTTCAAGTCAACCTGGTTCGTTGATCCGTTCTGTTCTGACAGACGATCCACGTCTAACGATCTGAAAAGATTAAAAATTACATCAATAATTTATTTCTCAATTACATTATAAGGTAGGTTAGGATCTTTTTTTAAAGGTGTTTCGATAGACACTTATGAAACAAGGTTTTGTCTACAAATTCAAATACTAGGATATAGAAAAGAAAACAAAATGGCGCAGGGACTAAAATGTCAATCCACTTGAAATATCTAACAAATATGGAAATTACGAAGGTACGAAGAAAATAAGTTAGAGTGTAGTCATAAAATTTAAGATAAAAAAAGCTGCACAGATTATGTAAAATCTTCAGGTACTTTCCTAACAATTACAGACGATAATTACAGTTTTATGATATATACTGCAAAACCTACCGCATCAAGTATAATAAATGTAATTTATTATGTAGAGAAAATTGCTCGTAATAATCTACTTTGAATAAAGAACTTGTTTTAGAAGTGATTCACATTGAAAGAATCGAAGTCGAAGAAGAAACTTTCTCCCGGGAATTGTCGGAAATGAATGATGTACCAAAAGCAATAAATAAAGCTTGTTATTAAAGAAATATAACACTCACGTGAAAGCATACATTCCGTGATGCAAGTGTAGAGTTGTTGCTCGATAAAGGGACGAGTATAAACTTGGATTCCACGATGCAGCGCTGGTGTTACCGGAAGTCGTGGAAGTGTGCAATTGTCCCAGATTTCCGGGATAGAACAACTGGTAATCCGTTCGCATCAGCGTATCTGAAGATCAGAAAAAACGATGCATTAATTAACGATTTCGAAATGATTCATTTTGTAATTTGTATTTTTGTGACTTTGTGATTTCGTTAATTTGCAATTTTAATTTACAACGCTAATTTGTAATTTGAAAATTTGTAGTTTTATAATTTTGTGAATTCCTATTATGCAAATTTATGTAATTGAAACGAATGAAATATAAATGTTAGCGTTAAATAAAATGAATATGAACGCAGTCTGGCGATAAAATTCCATCGTCGGGCATAAATTTCGTGATACAGATCCGTCCGAGAGAAAAAGGGAACGTCATAGATAATTTACGGCATAAACGAGGTAAATTGTGAGGCAAATTTTGAGTTCGTTCAAGGGGTTGCGTGTCTGCTTCTGACGAGTCAATCGGCCACAGGGTATTTTGCGGATTCCTTTACTTTTTTCTTTCTTCTATCCTTCTCGACTTTTTCTTACCGAGCCACCGTCGTTGCATTTCTGCAAGCGTCTCTCGATCCATAGAATCGTAACGACGTGAAAAAACGAAGAAAAATTTTGACTGTGATTCCGAGATACGGACAGATGTTTAGAGGATCATTAACCGGTAATGACGCACTCACGACGCAGCTTTCCTTCGTATAATGACTCCCGACTTGAATGCGGATCGATGTTAAACGCGAGTTGTTAGAGCTCGACTTTTCGAGATCGACACTTCCGAGTGATTATTGCAAGTTAATCGAACAGGTTCGTGATCGATCTTCCGCAATTATGCGAATCGATCCTTCATCGCGTGTCGGATTTTCCTTATCTTTGCCAACAAAATTTCTTCGCATTCGATTTTATATTTTAAAATAATTATACGTTAACGTTAGACTGTTTCAAATTTTACTTATAAGATAGAAGTGTAGTTCACTTTCAAGATAGGAATGTGACATTTACCTCCATTGGAGACATTTGGAGAAACCTGCGAGGGATAAGTGCTCGATGAACCACTCTCGATCCCTGTGTGGTCGGTATGAAGTCCTCCACCCCGAAGAATTCGATTCACCGAGGAAACAGACGGTAAACTCTGAGGGTCACAAGCTCCTTGTCGTGCAAGTTGTTCACGAATTTCCCAGGCGAACATCGTCGGTTGTTCTTGCTTCATACGGAGGATCTTTTTAACAACCGTTGGCGTGGCCACTTGCTGCAAAACCAATTTCAAATCTTACTATTCAAGTCAATCTTTTATTGTTCATAGTATACAAACTATTCTTAATCTACTCATACCATTTTTTGTACAAGACTTGATTTCTTCGTTTCATTATTAAATAAAATAAACTAATGAAATGAACTAATGAAATGAACTAATGAAATGAACTAATGAAATGAACTAATGAAATGAACTAATGAAATGAACTAATGAAATGAACAAATGAAATGAACAAATGAAATGAACAAATGAAATGAACAAATGAAATGAACAAATGAAATGAACAAATGAAATGAACAAATGAAATGAACAAATGAAATGAACAAATGAAATGAACAAATGAAATGAACTAATGAAATGAACAAATGAAATGAACAAATGAAATGAACACATGAAATGAACTAATGAATTTCATTTAATAATGATATCAAATAAAATTGTTACTAGAGTACAAATTTTCTTGTGGACAAACATGATGGTAAAATAAAATGGATGTCATTGGTAACTTTTACACTAATGGAATGGTTTAGCAAAAAATACTTTCATGTTATTAAGCTTTAACATTGTATGGCTAACACGTAACATTGTATTTGTGATTCATAATGAAACTTTTCTATATCAGTATATGCATTATAATGAGATCTGCAATAAAAGTCGTGTACAGTATCATCGTGTAAGGATACGTCGAAAGTATTGGTGTTAAATAATTACTATATTCCTTCGGACTAAATTTGTCAATTTGAACGACTGCACTTAAAGATCTCCAGGGATAATGACGATCTTAATTGGCCATCAAGCTAAATTTGGTAGCTCCACATAAATTAAAGGAGTAAGCACGTGGAATCAAAGGGACAGATATAATATTGCGAGTTCGCAACTGACGATCTCGAAAGGGGAGATCAAGGGAAGATCGCAGTGTAAACTTCAACGTACATCGTTCTTGATTCTACTTGAGATATGATGCGATGTTATCGATTCAATATCGTCTTTCGAGTTACATCAATTTCTCCTCCGGTGCCTTTTTAATTTAATTTGTATTGTTTTTAATGACTGCAATGATCCTTAAGATAAATATGGATCCTTGGGAGTTAGGTATTGGGGTGGTTTTGGATTCAAGAAATTCGGAATTTGAGGGATTTGTAAAGATTTTCAATTGTCAATCCCAAAATCCCTAAATTTTAAATTCTCAAACTTCCAGATTTGCAACCCTCCAAATCCTTAAATCCAACTTCTCGATTTATCAAATTTACATACTCCCAATCCTTCGAATCCTGAAATTTCTAAATTCCCCAATATCCAACCTCCCGACTTCTTAAATTTCCATACCCTTAACCCTGCAAATCCCTAAACCCCGTTCTCCAAATTCCCCAATCGTCAAATTCCAACCTATAGAATTTGCAAAGGTAGCTAAATCCTTCGTCCTTCGTCCCGAAGGTTATATCCTGCTCCTGCATAGGTCTTCCTGCTCCTGCAACGGTCCCATGATCGCGACCGTTGCCAATCATTAGCCCGGCCATTTTTCCTTCCGTCCGGGAGTTAGCGCTATCTCATCGACAAATTAACGCGAAAGTGGTCACAGTGTCGTCGAAAGGGGCAGCCAACGAGCGGCATGGTGTCGGCCATATGTCGTTCACAGGTGAAACACGTCGGCTGGTGGAATCAGATAACGGGAAGGTCTCAGAGGTAGGTGGGTAATGCGTACCGCACTTTATTACAGTTTAGCCCCGGTTTACAGAAGAGGCGGGGGTCTCATCTGCTTCTCGCTGTTCCGTTCATTCGGGCCCCTTCATACTGGGACCACTCAGTGGTGCTCAATCTGGCCACCGTTCATTTGACTTGCTAATGAACGACCGGCAACCAGGATAATTTTATGCTAACGCGATGGAAATGTTATTCCGCGTACAGATTTTCGAGATCGCTGATTTCTCGGGGCTACACCATGAACACACGTGGAACGATATGGTTCAGAGAACAAACGGGGTACTGCTTTTTCTGCGTCTATGCTGGGGGTATACATGCTTTTATCGCACTTCTTTTCTATGCTGATTTATGCTCATTCAGATTGTACCTTTCAACACCTTCGGTACCTACCATTTTTTTAAACATATAAATATAAAACATTGTCATGAAGCTTGTTCATCAAACTCATAGTCCTAACTCACAGGACTACATGTTCCAGCAATTGGATCAAACAAAGGAACTCAAAGATTGCATCTCGTTGTACAAGCATATGTTTTTTCAATCGGAACATCTTCATGTAGCCACATCTAGTAACCCATAGTCCTAACTCACAAAACATGTTCCAGAACTTATTTAGAGTTGATGCAGACACTCCATCAAACAGTTCATCTATGTGGATAAAGTACACATTCAAGTGTCTAAAGAGCAAGTCCCTCTTTAAATGTCCCTCATTGAAAGCATACAAACGATGTGGTCCTACATTAAAATGTACAGAAATAATTTAAGTGATTAAATACGATATGATAGGCAGAAATCGATCAAAGGAAGGAGAAGAGCGAGGTGCATTGAATGGTAGCGATATGGGAGCACCACTGGTGGGCAGAACGTTTAATGGGGGGGCAGCCGAGCTCGCCTAATAGTTTCAGAGGGTTAGGACAAGCATCGCGTGTTCCCGGGAGCATCTCAGATTCTAATCTGACACTTCCGTCGTCATTGCCACAATTACCGGCGACCCACGATATACGGTGTGTCCTAATGTCTACCCTGTCGCGCGTACCCTTGAGCGGACAACGCGTATACAGGGCCGACGGTGTCTTTCGTGTGCGTGTTGGCACACCACAAAGGAAATTGGCCGGTTCGCATGGACATCTGGCGCTAAACGTTAGATAACGTAAACTATCGAACAGGTTGACCGACTCCGGTAATTACCGTTGGGGGGATGACGCTTTTGATACTCGATACTCGAGTTGTCTGTCACTGACAAGACGCTAACACGTGCGGTGATGTTAACGTCTTTTCGATGAGCGACATTTCGCTTCCTTTTCGACGAAGGGCGGGTTCGTGAAATTTTTCGACTTTGCAAGTTTCAGGGGCTGGGATATTTGGAAAAGTGGTATTTGAAAGTTTGGGATATTTAGAAGTTTGGAAGTTTGAGAGTTTGGGATATTTGCAAGTTTGGGATTTGAGGAGTTTGAGAGGTTGGGATATTTGGAAAAGTGGGATTTGGGGAGTTTGAGAGTTTGACATGTTTAGGATTTTGGGACTTGGGGTATTTGAAAGTTTGGGATGGTTAGAACTCTAGAATTTGTTGAATTTGATAATTGTAGACGTTGATATTTTGAAACTCTAAGATTTTAAGATGGAACTTTACTTTGAGATCTTCAGCTATTTTGACTTCTTTTAAATTTCGTAATCTTGACAGCTATACACGTTTAGAAAGTCTACTAATTTTGCTGCACAATAAAAAGTGACTGTACCAATCAGATGTAAACCACCGTAATTGTACAGGAATTTTTTATCGTAATATTTTATTAATATATCTGATTGGTACAGTCAAATATTATAAAGAAAAAATTGTGCAAGAAATTAGAAAGAAAATACGTTGTCAAGATGAAAATATACATTTATATAATAATAATTATTAGTTTGATCGACAAACACGATGAACACAGATGCAAGATTGCTCGCTGTTTGTTTTCTTCGTCCCGTGACGTTTTATCGCCTATTACTGAATCATGCATCGAGAAATAAATACCCATCGAGCAAAAAGCTCGAGCACGGTTCATCAGTGTACTCGTGCGAGATCTTAATTACCAGATAAATAGTAAAGCTTCCGATCGACGAGCTAGAATCGAGGAAACGAATGTCCACACGCGAGAATATTTATGATGCTTTCTTGGAGAGAAATCTGTTGGTTGTATCAGACTTCGATCTTACAAAATCAACCATACTAAATAAATAAATATTTAGTCTTCGAAGATTTATTGTACATTATTCTTTCGCTATCTGCTTTTTTGTGATTATTGTAAATTGCTGATTAATATTTTGTTCGCGAGGTTCATTCGTCGGCCATTTTGTGGAGAGGTTATGTTGTGAAATACGATTTTATTTGATATTTGTAAGGTGGTGGAAGGTTTATAGTGCTCATGAAATTTCAAATTTGGAAATTTAGGAATTTGAAATTTAAGCAATTTAGAAATTGAACAAATTTGGTATTTAAGGACTAAGATCTCTCGCACATGTTCAATTATAGAAAACTTAACTCCTCACAAGTTCAAATATTTCGAAATTTTATAATTTACAAATTTATCAATTTTCTGAATGTTACACGACCTGAAAATTGTCTAACTTCTACATCGAAGATAATTCCTCGAATTTTAATAAAACCCACCCTAAAATTTCAACATTCAACAACTTTCATAGAGAACAGAAATTAATTCCTCCAAGAAAGCAGCAGTAATTCCAAGAAAGTTGCAGAATTTTTTCGAGAAATAAAAAACTTCAGTGTGCAAGAGAGTGAGAAACACGTGTAACTATTAGTATGGTTAAACAAACGCGGAAAAGGACTACGGATGGCGAAGATCGTGCGATTTTCTTGCTTCCACTTTATTATCGGACTTTCGACGGGGCGTACATTTTTCATGAGACAATTTTCTGTGCCGTGATGCGAGTACATTATCTGACGCGTATCGTGTTGCTGCGAGCACCGATGGATGTATGTACACGGCAAAGATAACGATGAAAATACTGGGACACGTTATACACCGTACCGAGAACACGTGTAGATCGACGATAGTTTGACAATTAATTCGCAAATTAATCGATCGATTAGAAAATAATTGCCTGGCGAACTTTTATGGAGTCGAATTTTACGAGGAACTTTCAGTGTTTTTTTGATCATGGATAAATCCTATAATTATAATATTGAAATTACTATATTCAATTCTTGAGAAGTTAATCCAAAAAATTGAATCTCGGTTATAATATTAAAATGCAATTATTAGACTTAACCTAAAAATAAATAATGTAATTAGTAATTCGTTGTATAATCCCAAGATCATAATGTGTATAATTAGATGCTTACACTGTTCATGTTATTCAAGCATCGTATCTGTTTCACGTAAGTCGTTGATGCGAGACATGTCTGACATATGAACGACTTGTACTCCTTGAAGCGGTAGAGATTAAATCTGTGAAACGATTCACCTTCATGCATGGTGCATTCAAAATGGTTTCGCCAAGTTATGAAGTCAAATATTTGATCATTTCGGTATATTGCATTTTATCATTTTATCACATTATTTTACTTTGTTGTCATTTCATTTCTTTGGCAGTTAACTTTGTTACTTTTCATTTCATCATTTTATTTCTGGATATAATATTTTGTCATTTTATTTTTGGCTATAATGCCGTTCGGCTATATATACAACTTTAACTACATTATGTCCTTATTTCACCGTATTATTTTACCATACCACCATTTCACTAGTCACTCAACTATCTTATTATATTACCGTTCTACTCTTTGCTATATCCCCATATTATCACACTACCCAACTATTTATCCATATATATTTTACCATATGTTCGTATCTCACATTTTACGATTCCAGCATCCACACCATACAACCCGTTCGCCGTAGAACCATTTAAGATTCCAAAAACAGATTGAACGCATCCCGTCCACGTAAATAGAAGAAACACGATTTGTCTTGCGGCGACTCGACTATTTTGGCATCGCCGTGACTAAAACGAACACGGTGCAATAATGGCCGTTGATGACGATCGTTTACATGCGCTCGTAATCGTGGCCGTGCACAGACAGAATTTAAATATGCTCGTCGGTGTTTTGTGGCCGGAGTTAAAGAAGCCGCGGCTCGCGATTCAACGACGGGGTCGTTGTACGCCAACCTGGCGTTATTAAAATAAATTCATTAAGCCGAAACGGCTGATCGCGGCTCGTGTTCCCGTGCCGGGGCCACGGCTCCTCGTACGAAGAAATTCTTCGTGTAGGCAGCGTGCAATTATATTGTCATTAGTGACGTCACACGCGTAATACAACACTCGAGTGGCCCCGCTTCTTTGTCGGTCCCGCGTTATTCGCACGCGGTTTCGTGGGATGCATCTGGAGATAATCCACCTTGTGGCCCTTGATTATCGAACCTGTGCAGCGTGCCGGACACACGAGGTATCGTTGCCCTCGCATCGAGACTCGTTAACTCGCCATTTTCCTCCAAAGGTGTTTCAACAGAGAACCACAGTGCCGGAGATACTTTACTTTTCTCCCCGGGTTAAACTCTTTCATAAAACAGGGTTCTGAACAAGATTTCCCTTCGCAAAAATCGAGTTTGAAGCTTCGTTTTTGAATTATCAAGGAAACCAACGTTTTCATAACCCTTTGCACCGTTAAATAAATCTTAAAACATTTCTTAAAGAGAAGAAATTAATATCTCTTACATTTTAGTATTTATCAATAATTAATATCGCAGCAAATATTGTTTCATAGTAAATATAAATTATAGTGCTTCAGAATAATCTCACAACGAAGTGTAATTTCATTAACAGGGGAGTTGTCGACCATCATGTTTCACGAAATTCCATTTCAATTTCCGGAATTCGAATAATTTAAACCGTCGACACAAATATCTCAAGGCAGATATTCATTTCCATATGTGTAATCACCATAAAGACATTCGAGTGGTCGCAGAGTGCACGTGTCTCGCCATAAACTTTCGAAAGCATCGAAATCTTCCGTGACACCGTTGATTCGGTCATAATTGAACGATCGAACCTCCCTTCGGGAGGAGTTCGTTACGGCGAGCAAAAAAAAGAATAATCGATTAACATGAAGACGTCGTAAATAAAGAATTTGAAATTCAAATCGGACAGGCATTTAACAAGCGAGACATCGTCACCGGGAATTCACTTTTCTCGTAAAGGTGAGTCTAAAGAGGGCTAAGTGCGTCTAATTTCACTCGTTTTCGATCCGAACGATCATCTTTACGATCTTTAATTTACCGTGATCCTACTTTCTTTTTATTCCTATCCTCAAATTGGCGCACGGTGTGGAAACGAGTCGAAATTTTCGGGTCGATCGTCACGCACTTCATAAAATTACTGCACATTTTATAAAATAATAACGTTGATTATTACAAATTTTATAAACTAATTATTTCGCAAATAACCGGAATTATTACGCACTTCATAAAATAACTTTAATTATTATACATTCATAAAACGATGTTCATTCTTAAAAAAGTGTAAGTTCTTTATATAAGAAAAATGTTAAGCCGTTGATCGATCAAAATAATGTATAATGTTGTTCTTGTTATTCAAAGTACTGCTATTTAGCAGAAGAATGATTTGTCATTATAGGTGCACAGATAAGTAACATTTTTTCCATAGTTCACGGCTGTGTAACGTCATTTCCGACTGAGGACCATGATAATTCCGCGCGACAGCAAGAGTAAGGGTAAGAAAAGCCGCGCAAAGTCATGAAATTATGCAAATGAACTATGCTGCAAGGTGTTTGGATAATTGCGTACACTGTCGGCTACGAGCAGCCCTTACTTAAAATCACATCAGCGCCGCTCTGGCTCGACGACTTTCTGCCATGTATCGCATCTCTCATCAGTGTCACCGCCCCATAAACCACGCATCCTTCCTTCCTTCCTTCCTTTATTACGCTTTTTCGTTCGTCGTGTACTATCCCGTAATTGCGACCGTAAACTTTGTACAAGAAAAGGTAAAATGAGCTTGGCGTTGATTTTCCTGATCAGCGGTTTTCCTTGTCTTTTCGCTCGTTGTTTGAGCAGATCGTGAACTTTTTCTTATTTCTAGATTCATCTTTGATATTTAGAGATATTATTATATTACTAGATTTCTGTATAGATATATTACAATATTTTTCCTCCATAGATCTAGTTATATCCCTAACATTTTTATGATGTCAGAATTTCTATATTTTTTAATATTTCCCTATATTCTACAGATACAACACTTCTTAATATATCCCTATACACCATTCACTATAAAGACCCTATCAAGACCAGATATCACTAGATTTCCTAAGGTACCCATAGGGATTTCTATATACCCTAGAATTATTTTTATATCTACTCTGCCTTTACATTTCCCCTATACTTCTAGTAAACTAATTACGAAGTTCCTATAACTCTAAAAATCCTCGAATCTGTCAAAAACCTACCCCTAAAATTCTCATATCCCAAAATTAACGCAGAAAAAAATGCCATGACCCCTATCTGGGATTTGAACTCCGAAACCTTAAGATTAGTAGTCCGCTGCGCTATCCATTATGCCAATACCTCCATCAATAATTGCTTTCATTGTTTACGGTTTTTCTTCATCGAGTTATGTACACATTAGCAGCTGTAGAATGTTAATTGTCATTCAAGATGAATTTAGAATTAGTAATACGTATATGATTTAAGAAACTTACTTTCGTTTTGCTACCCCCGATGCTTCCAGGTCGAATGCTTCCGGTTTCGTAGAATCTAGTCAGGATTTTCGAAACGCATCCATGAGAGACGAGCAGCTGTCGCGATATATCGCACGGTCTTACGCCGACCAAAGCAAGCTGTACGATTCTTTGCCGGACACAATCGGGCAATGGCCTCCCGTTAACAAAGACACCACCCAGTTGATTAACTCCCGCTTGACCTGCAAAACAAATGAAATGCATGAGTTCTCGACTCTTGCGTCGTTTTTATTTGGTACATTTATTACTAACATAGCACCGAGTATTTTTAAGCAGAATCTGGTTATATGGCAGTTAAAGATCTGCCATCGAGAAACGATTAAAACGCAGATGCCTAACCTAACTCAAAACAGTAATAGGCATAGGAGCAGTATAATTATCAGAGAATTTTGGTAGGTGTTTCCGTGGCCTCTAATATGGCCACGATGTCCTCAACAATGTTTCTGACATGCTCGCATGCCGGACGGAAAAGGTGACGTGTAATTATCCTGCGTTCCGCCAGAGGACATCGGGCGAGGCAAAGCAGAAAAAAGGGAACATTTCATCGAAATTGTTTTCCGCTAATTTCCAGACATCCCTCGAATTACCGTTTTTAACAATTTTTCATGCACACGGGGAGTAATAAAATTACCGGGGACCCGATTGTTTTCTCCTTTTTCCCGGTAACTGCCGTTTCGTGAGCGGCAAGTACACTTTGTTGCATCTTGTGTAACTCGATGTTCGAGAAGATAATGCGTGTTCGATTTTGTCGGTTGATATCAGTTACTACTTGGATGATTACGGTCTTTCCGAGACGTATAGAATTGATGATGAAATGGTTCAAAGGAACTGGAGATATTAATGTCTGTTTAACGGAGACGGGATTAAAGGCGTAGAAACTATGGATAATTTTTAATTCATGTTATCTTCTGTTGTCAATTTTCTGCCATGTTTTGTAATCATTTTTCAATAGGATATGGCGATGAAACGGGGACAATGTTGAAATTTGTTGATTCAAAATTTCTAAGTGAAACTTTGGATTTCTGTGTTTCTTTATGTGGACACTTATGGCGGGAAATTTGAAATGTCTAAATTTGAGAATACCCAGATTTCTAAGTTTCTAAATTTCATCAAATATTTCCAAGTTCGAAGATCTGAATGATTGCCAATTTGAAAAACTAGACTCGCAAACGTGTAATTACGCAAATTCGAAATTTCCAAGTTAAAAAGCGAGAAACTGCGATCTCGCAAAAATTCAACCCGTCCAGCAAAATTTCTAAAATTTCATCAATGCTTTAATCATAAACAGGCTCGGATAAATATCTCCGTTTTGCAAAACGTATCGACGTTTTCACCAGGAGAACACGGCAGAATATCTTCGGTGAATCGTAAAATCATGATGCTCGAAATAAAAACGTCAATCGATCAATGATTTTATATCCGTCCGTTGAAAATCGTACGATCGAATGGTTCGTGGTAGACGGGCATTAAACCATACGGGAATAAAATTTGAGTTACATCGCATTCTGCGACCTCGTCTTCGAATGTTGCTCGATCGACCACAGTGGCGTAACCAAAATTTCGAATTTTAATTCACGTCGATAAAGAATATCATTTCGTCTTATTCGACATATCGCCATATTTTTTACTTAGATATCAGGATTTGACAAACACTTTTGAACTTATTTTTGATCAAATGTGGAGGGTAACTTATATTCTACGGGTTAGGGATGAAACTTTATTAGAAGTAGCAGATTTTTAATAATTTTGTATAGTTATAGATTGAAAATTCAACTGATTTTTTTTACTAATATCTTAAATGTTTGTTGCAATATTTTCATAAAACGATGAATACTTTATGGGGTCAAGTGGCCTACCCAGTTACGCCAATGATCAACGTTGAAAACAGAGAAAAGGCCAAAGTGTTTGGGGATATTAAGGTCCCCCATAAATCTTCAGTGGTATACCGGGCCTCCCTAATTCTCGGATCGTTTCGGTAGCCGACGATTACTTAACGGCATAATTATTACCAGACTCCGAAATTTCATGGAAATTCCATGTAATCAACGCTCGAATGTTTGCTCCATTTGGTTTTGCTGCGCGTGGCTTAGTACGCTGTCGTTTTATGTTTCAAATGGAGGAGCAATTAAATATTTCATCGGGATGCATGGACTTCTGTTTTTATTATCGAACTCTTAAGTAACGATAAAGCGATATTTGAACGATTATAGATCTGCTTTTTAACACGAGTTCAACGAGACGGTCATTTTCTTTTCGTTTGATAAGCAATCCACCATTTTTCAGTCTGTTAAAAATATTCTGTATGGCCATATTATCTGGTAACGTATTTTGAACATTTTCTACATTATTACTATATAAGAAAGATTATTAATGTGCAAGATGTTTCAAACTCTTAAGGTCATTTCGATATTTTTATATATTTAAAACGAAATGAGCTATGATCTTGAGGCGACCTTGAGATGACCTTGAATACAGAAACGAAGAGAAAAGTTAATAGGGAAAATTATTTCATTAGAACTAAATCGTACATTCGAGATAAGGCTCAAAGGACAAAATGGCCGATGCAAATTGTGTTATATTAAAGATCAATGAAATGTTTAACGCCGTATCACAGGACTCGAAAGTATAAAAATCTCACGATCCGAAGCCCGCGAAATACCGAAACTGCTCCTTAATTTATGACGCTTATGCAAATTACATATTCTGCAACTTTCTCGTTCTACATATCGCGAACGATCAAGAATAAAAGCAAGAACGAAAATTGACGGTAATAAAAGAAACGCATAATAATGTGTATGCGTTCGGATGGTCCGATGATTTAAAAGCAGTCTTCAAAACGGCTACGACAAACTTTTTCGACACGTTATTACGAGGGAAATTACATCGGAAAGGGGAGAAATTCTCGCGTGTCGATCCCTCGTTATTCATCGACGATATCCGACAGCGTGGTAACGATTTATTCGGCTTTATCGCCAATTATTATTTCACCTCCTTAAAAATCCCGTCTCACGTGTCCTCTTTTCCTTCTCGGCGTTCCTCTTTTTTTTTTTTCTCTCACTCCCTTTAATTTTCGCTCTACACGATAAAAAGAGTGTCGCTTCCTGTTCCAACCGCTGAGGATCGGGCCGAAATTACACGCGGTCAGAAAAGCGACAGACCGACACGACCGCGGGCCAAATTATTATTACGGCAAAAACCGAGCAGGAAGTTCTTCTTATCTTTATAAAAATCAGCCGGCGAAACGCGAAATTGCGCGAATAAATGTCGGATTCCCGTGGCTTTCGCCTCCTCCGCTGTCAAGACGGGAATTTATTGAGCGTAAAGATCGTTCGGCGGCTGTGACGATCGAAAAATATCACTGTCACGTTTCATTTTCGATCGGACATGGCTGCGATAGTAAACATTGTCTTGTCAAAACGAAAATTGCATCCATAATATGTTGCGTTCAAATTGCATTTGAATTTGCCGCGCTTTTTAAAGATGGAGGAAAAATGCAAGGAGAAATACTTGTATACAATATGATCAATATTTATGTATTATTCGAGAGTAATTTGAACTGATTACAATCGAGTTTATTGCATTGATTGTCAGAATGCAGTTCGATGTAACTACAACGACATATTTGCGTTTGAATTTGGCGGGAATTTTAAACACGACGAGGAAATTCAAAGGGAAAACGATAAATATTTGTGTATGAGTAAAACAATTTTGAAAAAGAAATATAAATGTTAAATGTAATACAAAGAGCAAAAGTTGAATGTTTAGAAAAGAAAACAAGGATGGAGGTAATAAAACTAAGACATCTAACATGATGCTGATGCATACCAACACGTAACGCCGTAAACTGGCTGGGGTAAAAAACGGAATATTTACGATGACGGCACGTATATGATCAGTAAAGGTGTACCTTTAGATATATAATAATGGTCAGCTTAGAATTAGCGAACTAAGGTGATCGCTATCGTGTTCACCGTTTAGGTCCTAACCAAACTGTACACCTGCCTACCTGTAATCACGACTCATCTACGTTAACAGAGTTTTCTTCTCTCTTTGTATACGAAGGACACGGGAATCAATTTTAAATCGTTGGAACATTGAATGTGGTCAAATATTTGTTGAAATTCAGGACAGAATGATTTTCAAAAAGTGGAATATTTTGGTGGTGTTTGATATAGCTCAAGTAGAAAATAATGATTCTTTTGTGTATGTAAAAGAAGGGAAGGAGAAGAAAGAAAGAAGAAGAGTTCAACCTGAAGAAGAAGCAAAAACTTACAGAAGAAGAGTTTAACCGAAAGAAGAAGCAAAAACCTGAAGAAGAAGAGTTCAACCGAAAGAAGAAGCAAAAACCTGAAGAAGAGTATAACCAAAAGAAGAAGCAAAAACCGAAGGAATAACAGTTTGACCGCAAGAAGAAACAAAACCTAAAGAAGAGTTTATCTTTGATACACTGCAATCTGTATCAAGAACGAAACAAAAATAAATACAAAACGTTTTTCTTTCCACCTAGAACAATAGAAAAATCCTACAAAAGCATTTTACCGAAAAAATTTGGAGTCTTATAAGTTGACGTTAAACTGGTCGTTCAGCGAATTAAGAACGTTGTATCAGTAAAAATAAGCAAACAGCTAATTACAAAAATTTACGCTGAAGATGATCGTTAGAAACTATTTAAGGCTCGCGTTAGACGAAGAGGAACGAGGAGAAAAGGGAGAAGCGAAGAGGAGTGGAAGCAGGAAAGAGGAGGACAGTGCGATGTAATTAAAGTCGTTTAATAACAGGTCTATAGATCTCGAGTCTCGATCCGGCGTATAAAATTCTTCGTTAATTACTGTCAAACTGCCTTCCAAATCGTAATTTAACCGATGCCCGGAGCCAATCGGTCGAGTGCCGCGATCGGCAAACGTAGGCTCGCGAGAAAGCGAGACGAAACGAAAAGAGGGGAGTGATTTTAATTTTTACCGTCGAACGACTCGTCTTCTGATCTCGCCGACGGTAGCCGACCTCGTGCTAAATGTCCGAGAAACGATAACGACGAGCTACGCCACGTCGTTGCATAAATCAGAGGCCGGGTACAGGTAGCTATACTACAGCTATCTGCTCGCACGACGTTGTATTAGTGTGGCTAATATGTCCGATAGCTGATAGTTTCAGCTCGGTGTTGGAGACGAAACTTGAAACTCCGTTTACATGGATGCTGAATTTTAACTTCCTATCTTATTTCAACTGTCTGCCACCACATTTCGTTCGATACGCAAGTATTTTGTTAATTATTCCAAGTAATGAACTTTGTTAATTTCTACTTGTATGTTCTTAGAAATACGATACGAGAGTCAGCGACGAATTTGGTTAGGTTTTTAGAGAATTTTCTATTTAAAATCGATAAGCTAACTCACCTGTATGCGGCATATTGATCCCGAGATTTCCGTGACACTCTGCAACAAAAATGACAGCGTTTCGTTAACGTAGATCATTGCAATCGTTTCTCGTAATTATATCGACCACAATGTGGCCCGTTTAAGGTGTAACCATGTAACTGTGTGCAAGAGGGTAACCGTGTGTAGAGCACGGTTTACGGGAACACAGCCTTTACTGTTAATGAATTTAAATGTATTCAAAGGGCGCGCTTGACGCTTGACATGGCAACCCTTAAATATGCAACCGTACCACGCGGCAAAATATTACCGCTACCGGGCCGTGATTCTCATTCCGTGAAAATAACGTAATTGCAGATAAATTAAACTACCTTCGACCGCCCCTACTCTTTCTTTCACCGCGAATTTTGCAATCGACTCACGTATTGATAATTTCGAAGCGACGACAAACCTAGTTATCGGCTCGATCAACGGACCGAGGTGTAAAGGTGTGTGTAATTCGATGCGGTTTTCGTGGCGACCAAACACAGTTTGCATTGAATTAATTTCCTCGTTAAAAAATGAGCTCCCAGTTAAGGAATTTATCGGTTGATCAACCTTTCAGCGCTGTTCACGGTGTCCGTCGATGTCGTAATAAAAATTCATCATTTTCGCCACTGTTAATGCGCGGTTACGCCTGATTGTGTCGTACATTTTGATAGCTCAGAAATTTATGACGTAATTCGTTTCACTCGTTTTATTTATTGCGGAGAAATAGGGACGATCCCAATTTCAAATTACCATCTCAAAAATTGAAAAATTTCCCAAATCTTCGACCTGGAACGTTTCTAAAATACTAAACTTCTTCGATAAAAACCTCAATCCCAAATTTGTCGAACACCTTTTCGAAACTTCCCACTTCTTCCACATCCCCAACTAAAGATTCTCACCGAATATGAAAACGCTCTTGCATCGAGTATTACCCTAAAGGCAACCTCGAAGAGCATCCGTATCGAATCCCCGAAGTGTTTCGAAACGAATCAATCAGCGGGGATGAAAAGAGCACGAAGCCGTGGAATAATTTGGTCGATAGAAGCGTGCAGTCGCGTAACGTGTAATAGTTACATCAGATTAGAGGCAACGGGTAGCGAGCGTGTAAGCAGGCTTAATGCGTGGGTAGGCATCGAGTTTGAGGTTAGGGTGTTGGTTGCACGTAGACGACTGTACACCTGAAATCGTGGTACAAACACACGTTCGTCGGTGGAGACCTCGACACGAAACGGACGAGGGTTACGACGGGGCGACACGGGGGCACAGGGGGTGCCTTTGGTAATCGCGCATTAATTTGCATCACAAAGTACACGCCACCCGCTACGCTACGCACGCATTCCACGTAGTTTTCCGCTCCGACTCGATCCGCGAGTTTTCAAGTCGAAGCACCCTTTGCACCGAAGACTCACTGGTCCAATCATTCCAGTTTCTTTGTCAATGGTGTTATACCCATCACTACCTGTTCAACCATTTTATGAACGAATGTATATAACCCCTTGCTTATTTGTCAAGTGTCGGTCTATGCACTGTCGGGTTAGGCTTTTTTATGTAAAATTTTGTCATATTTCATGGACTTGTTTTTGCAACCATTTTGTGAACATCATAGTCTTCTTCAGCAAGTTTAGGTTTAATTTGACATAAGTATGACGCTTGTCATCAGACTTCTAGTATCTTTGCACCTGTAAGAATACATAAGTTTATCCGAAGTGCACTCTTAAACTTGTATACTCTAATAGTGTACCCAATAGAGTATGTACACCGCTTAGTATTCTAACTTTACTATTCACTTTCTCGTAAGTGAATAAAACTTGTAACATAGCCACTAATCGTATGATCTCTAAAGGAATCGAAAAATCTGGGAAAGAAATGGTGGCTCTATTCGAAGATCCATAATAACGAGGTACATGGTGTATCAAGTTTGCCGGTGAAAATTCAAGATGGACAAAAAGATGGAGAACGTATCGTATACGGTTGTACGAGTCTGGCAAGAAAACGAGGCAAGTATTTTTACGCTGTGTCCGCGCAAAGGCCTGGAAAATTGACGGTGCAAAGTTATTATGGCGTCGCAGATCACCTTCGAAAAAACTCGATTCTACGTATATGGAGTTTGTAAAGTTTGCGGATACTAAAATTCCATCACGAAGCGATTTCAAGGTGTCAAGCGATACTCGTTAAAGGCACGGTTCGCAGTTGCACGAAATGCAGTTCCCTTTTATTCGCTTGATGATACTGCGAGACCGCTCGCAAAAACTGCTGGGTACAAATGGCGCACGTTACTCTAATTAGACTGATTTTATTGTAAAACTTCCTTGAGAATCCTTGCTAACATTTTCTCTATTATTTATTATCCTTCGGTGATTTTTATGGGTGTTGTGATGCTGTTATTAAAGATTAAAATTTTAATTAATTCAATTATATTCGACGAGACTACGGTTACACATAACTAGATGCACTTTTAAAAATGGAGTAAAAAAATAAATGTACATGTATTGTACATGAATATTATTTATAAGGTTTCTTAAAGAATTTAATACATGTTCTACCGAAATTATTTATATTTGATTAATGATAACATCATTTTAATTATAAAGTTTAATAAAAAATAACCGACGTAGTTTCACCTAGCAATTTTTGGATAGATGTTAGAGAAAAGCGTGGAATTGAAAGTTTTTTCCGAAGGATACGAATTAGGTATCGAGAGGAGTATCAGAAATCACGTGTTCGAGTTTCCTTGTCCGGCAAGGTCCACAGTAAAATATCTTGGTAATGAGGATTGAACGATTATTATAAATCAAACAGGGCCGGCAACAGGGGATCGTTCGCTGCATTTCTCGCGCGCCACGTGTTTTGCCGGTGTTACTCTCGTGAACACGTGTCCCGCCTTCCCGCTTTATTTCTTTCTTCATCTTGTCCTCCCTTCGTCTTCGCGGTACGTGCAAAAGTGACGTACGAACCGAACGCTCTCGACACGCTGAATTTTTCTCTTTCAGTGCGGGGCCGCCGGTAATTTCTTTTGGCCACGCTATGATCACGATGTTTCAATTACCGCGAAAGTCGTATTCGAGCTTCGGAGTATCATTTTGAAAATAAAACCTAACGTTAGAACCGGTCAAAATGATGATACAGGTTTTGCGAATTCCAATCATTTTTCTTTTTTAATTTAAAAATCTCTTCAGGGACTTCTTTTGATATCTTTTTATTTTAAATTATGTACAAATAATGTACTAGAAAAATATGTGCCTTGTGTCTGCGTGAAATTCGAAGGAATGAATTATTTTAAAGTCTTAGAAGCTTAGAAGCTGATGTAACTGCAGTGACATCAATGCCAGCATAAGACAGTACTCAGCTGAAGAGAAGATTACTTAGATTCTTAACAAGCTTCTTTTCTTTGAATGTAACAAATTATTTGTCGAAATAAACATTTACTTCTCGTACTTTGTTAAATTTCAAGTTAAACTGATAAGATTGTGTTTTAAAAGACCTAAATTTTTATTATAGCTTCTTCATTTGTAGAATACGTACAATTCTATTCTGTTTGAGATAAATATTTTCAGAAGGAAAATACGTAACACTGAGAATAATTTATTACTATAAAATTTTATTGGCATTGAACTGAAGGTAGCAATTTGTCTTCATGCAGTAATCAAATCATAAATCATTACAAATTTAAGTTACATCAATAACAATGTTCAGCTTACAATTAATGAAATCGTACGAACATGTCAAGAAAAACACGGAACAAGACTTACAACTCTTTACGACCCGTGTAATGGCAATTTCACAACGAATCACAAAAAACGTCAAAGAAATTCTGTCGTCATAAAAACATGAATGCTCCGCGTAAGAAAGAGAGTCGCTTTAATTTTCAAGCAAATTCGTCAACAACGAAATACAAGACTATAATTAAACAAATACTTTTAAAATATATTATGAGGAATCAACCCTTTGAATTAATTCATCAATATCAAATTTAATTTTGAATAAAATACAAAATGTTAAAACTTCTCTGTTTACAAAATTAAGAAAATTTGTGTCACCGTGGGTGGGGTTGCAATGTGTGTTGTTACGCATGGAATTGTCACGCGTTATATTGCCAAAAATGGAATTGTCATTTGCTACATTGTCACGCGTGGAATTTTCATAAAGTATCATAATTAATTACTCGTTTGTTCATAAATAGCTAGTAATGAATCCACGAAAATTCTTTTAGATCTGATTTTGTAACATTGTTTCCATTTCTCTGAAAAGGGAAGGTTCGATTTGAGAACCGCAGCGGTAAATCGTCAGTAAGGTCACGCTTTTACGTGTAAGCCCTAAGCGAAATCTAGTTTTTGTTTATTCATTAGGTTACCCCGTGCTTTAAGTGGTACGTGGAGAAGGCTTGCCCGACACAAGCTAGCACACCAAAGGGGGTGGCAAGGGGGAGGAGGTGGACCGCCGTATCTCCGATATGCCACCAGCCATAAAAATCTGAATATATTAGGCCTACATGCACACGACATCTCGGTCGGATCGTGAACACGTTAACCACGATAATCTATGCTCGTTTCTAGCACACTTTAACACGTTTCTGCGTAGAAACTCGTTGTGACCACTGGCTACCTAGCTTCTTCTTTTATCCAACCATTTTCTTTTTCATCCTTTATCGTAAAAAATTCTTAATTAATTGAACAGATGCGTTAAAGAATGGTACAAGTTCGAAATCAGTGATTTTCGAACCAGAAATAAACACTCTCGTTATATTGCCACTTGTATATCTAATAAGTTATACGGTTAACACGATGAATTTACGTCTTATATTACCACAAGTTATATCGCCAGTGCGCTATAACGCAATCGAGTTTATCACATATTATACTACCACGGGTTATATCGCCGACATGTTATATTACCGCGTGTTATATGACGCGTTATATCGTCAACACGTTATGTTATCATGTGTAATATTACCAACGTATTATATTACCGTCGATAATATCGCTAACACGTTACATTACCCCACACATTATATCACCAGCGCGATATATCGCCGTCGGGAAGTATTTTCAACGAAACCATTGCCATTTTGATGAAAAAACACTTCTAATATCATTTAATTATCGAAAAAGTAGGTAATATTGCATTTAAACAGCAATTTCAGATTTATCATAAAATCAGTTACATTTTCTTGTACTTGTAGATAACTGTAATCTAATCGTTCTATCTTCAGGAATATATTAAAATACATAATCCACGGAGGAAAATGAACATTTTCGATATTCAAGGTTAACAGAAAGTTCGTGTTGCCGTTTACACGGCACGAATTTAGTTGAAAAATTTCGATTCATTTTTTTGTTCTCGTTGCCGACGAAGCCGGTGAGCTTTCGAGAGCGCGACGCGAACCAACGAGTAAAAACGGTGGCCAGAGGATTGGCGGGGGGTAATTAGAATAATTCGGGCCGCTGTGGTTCACGCCACACGGACGAATTTGCATTTTAAATGAAGCAATGGCGTGTCAGAGGCCCCCGGTGCGCCGGCCAGCACCACAGCGGCAGAACTTTGTGTTTTATAAGGAACTTTAATATTTATCGCGTATATCCAAACCGAATAATCGTGTATACCAATACCTATACGCGTATATAAATACATGTACAATTTAAGGTGTCCTGTATTATAATATACGTACAATATCCACCAAAAGTACGGGGCTTTGTTATTTCAAATTAGAAATTACATTAATTGTCTTACGTTGATAATACTATTTTATTTCTCTTCTTAATGTTACTTTCATTCAAAGTACTGTATTGCTGTTGGCAGTAAAATTTATTGGTGACTCATGGACTCTTTCAAGAATTTATCTGACAATCTTTTGAATTCTCAAATCCTTTTTTCATGAACACAAAATTTCTACATTTTCTAAATTTTGGAAATTTTTCACTCTCAACATTTCTGAATATTTTCTCATTTTAAAATCTGAAATTCGGAAATTACCAAAATGTAAAGTCCCTAGATTCCTAAAATCCCAATATCCTCTCGAATGAAAAAGCATTAACGATGAAATATTCGAAGAACTTTGATATCACCTATACGTAGTCCCGTACTTTTGACCGACGGTGTATATTCGCGGCTGCCTTCTTTGAGCACACTCACGCGGCCAGTTCGATCGTTCATGCTCGCGTTCTTCCTTTCTTCTTTTCACCGGCGAAAAGAACCGGCACACGATCCTCCTCCGGTTCAGACCCTTAACGGTGGATCGTTATCGCGTAATTAGCGCCGCTGATTTTCGTGTTATGTCATTGACACGCATACGACCACACGATGATACCCCTCATTTCTACCTGTCCGGATTGTAGGGGACAGAATTTGCTTCATGCTTCATTTCGCTACCACGGGGATCTTTTTCTTTCAATGTAAATAATTATGTTTTTATTTTAGAATACCATTATCTTGCACATACTAATACCGTGGTACACGTGTAATTCCGAGGTGCATATGTCATAAGTACTTTTGCGTTTCGATGAAATTTTAATAAATCATGTTAAATGTGATCACTTATAATTTCATACTTCAGTTTAAAAAATTGTTGCTTTCTAACATTCGATATCTGGTTGATAAAATAATACTTTACTATATTCTGAAAACTTCCCTGAACTGTATTAACAAATCTGAATAACCTCAACATTAAATCTGAACAATTATCAAGAAGAAAAGAGTTAACATACCTGTTGACTTATCTTCTAGCACCCTTCTGGTCCTTGGATCAGGAAAAGTCTTCTTCTAATCTACAGTCCACCAATCTTCAAGGACACCATAATTTTAGACACGATCTTGATGCTCGAGGAGAAACTATTCTACAGTAGTGTAGACAACCACGAAGAGTTTCTCTCAACGTCGAGTGACAAATCTTCGATATCTTCATCAATGACTGATCAGCCCGAACACTCATTAGATGTCATCTTCAAGGTAATTATCAGGTTGTCTCTTTCCTGTTCTTGGCTGCAGGATTCATCGTCTCAAACTTCAGTTTGTCAAATTCATTGTCCTTTCTAGAGATTAGATCTACACTAACACGTTTTGTGGAATTCTTTCATTAGCTTTGCTCTGTTAATGTTTAATTTATTTTTTCATCATCGTTCATGAAATTCAGCGATGGTCATCGTTTCCCGCGAAAAATCTCAGCTGTCATCGAGCAGAAAGGATAATGCAGAATCTACCATTGCGAATCTTCGGTGATGTTGAACTTTAGGGTGCAGAAGTGTTTGCTATTCTGCAGAATTTTCAGTCGGTTGCAATTTTTAAGGCTGTACAAAATTTTTGATTAAGATAGCTGGTGTGGATGGTAGTTGAATATTTAGGGTAGCAAGGAAGTTTCTATGAAGTGTTTCAGTTGGGGTGCAGATTTTTCACCTATACTTCTAGTATAGTGTTGAATCTTCAGAAAATTCTCAGCATCGACAGAACTTCCACTTAAGTATGTGAAACTTCCAAATAAAGTGTGGATTGTTTAGCTAAGGCAAGGTAGAATTATAAGGATGGAATTTCCAATTGTTAAATCGCAAGGATAGTTTAGGTGACGAGGAATCCTCGACCAGGATAACGTAGAATTTCGAGTTAGAGAAGTAGAATTTTCAATCGAAGAACTAAGCTTGTATAGAATCTCCACTTAGAATAGTACTTTGAGCTAAATTACAGAATTTTCACTTAGAGTTCATCTAACGAATCTCTACTCAGGGAGAATGCTCACCAAGAATATACTTTTCCACAAAAATGGAATCCAAGCGTCAAATCTTCGTCTCGGTTACCGAGAAATCATGTTGTCAAATCTTCAGCAAAGTTAGCGTAGTTCACTTATGATGAAAGTTCACCAAGGAACTCTTCCACCAAAATTCAATCTTCATCTAAGTTGTCGACAAATCTGTATCTAAGGTACTGTCAAATCTTCATCCGAGTTATCGTAGAATCACACAGGTAATGTCCACCAGTCTCTTCCATCGAAACCACATTCAATCTTCATCTAAATTAACATCTTCGGCCAAGTCACTCGATACAACCGACAATGTCCACCGAGGGTAAAAAGCCTAAAACCATGTACCATAAAAGGTCTTTACGAAAGGTGCAGCCTATCACATGGAACCCGAAGTCGAAATCACCATGGACCATCTGAAACGATCTCGTTGATCTAAGGCTTCCCGGCGGAAATCACCGTGGAACTAAGATCTGAAATTGTCCGGCGTCTAGGTGGAACGTCGAGGAATGATCGCGCAGAATGTCGAGTGGCGACGCGAGAGCATGCCCGAACCGTTTAACTTCACTTCACACGGTGTCAGTGGTTCGCGGTGTGTCTTCCTGGACCTCCTCCGGGCACCTCGTGCGCGCGTGCAGCTACTCCTGGTAGCCGTCGGAGTGGCAGGTCCGCGCTGGACGACTGCGGTTGGCCGGCGAACGCGGCGCGGAAAAGAGGGAGGCGAGAAGCGGAACAAGCGGAACGAAGACGGAGGAAGCGGAGAGGGAGAGGTCCGAAGGGAGGGGAATCGAAGAGAGACAGGTAGCAAAAGGTTGAAGAGAAGGGTGACGAAACGAAGAAGAGAAGAAACCGATGATGAGACCAGGACCAAGTGATGTGAACCATGCGGAGGACAGGATGTGTCTGAACGGGGGTTACGGGCTTTGCTTTCGTTTCGGTTCTCCCCCCGTACCGGGCTGCCACGAGCGATCCACGCTTCGCTCCTGATGCCTGTTCATGCAGAAACGCCTACGTATGCGTGGAACGAGCCAGTTCTGCCTGGTCCTGAAGAGGGGGAGTCACTCACGGTAGCGAGGAGTCGCGTGCTCGACGTTGCGAGCTGCCCCTGTGGCACACCTTGCCATTTCACCCCTTGCCAAACTATTTTTCTTTCCATTTATTATTTATTTTTACTAGTCTTCTCTTTACTCCTCCTCTATTCTTCTCGTTTGAAATCAGGGTGAATTTCATGTAATATCTTTTTATTTTAAATTAGGTTAGTTTCATTTAAATATCATATTTCTTATCATGTCTATTTCTTTTGAACTGTTAGAATAGATCCAACTTTGTGGACTTTGCGATGGACTCACATGTGATCAATTTTACTAGAATTTTTGATACCCTCCAGTTTGAGGTTCAAGTCTGTAACTTGCATAATCAAGGATCACCGAATACAACTTTGACATAATATTTAAACTTTCGTTTAATATTGATGGATATAATACTTTGACTTTATTTTAATACTGTAGAGGTGGACCTGACGTGTGTGACAAGGGGTTGATTTGCGTGGGTTGGCTTTCAAAAATGTGTAAATGAATAAATGACTCGGAAGAAATGTCAAATGTCGAGTGAATATTTAGAAAGTTAAAGGGAACTTCAAAACTAATAGAATTAAAACATCTCCTTAATGTCACTCACAATCACCATAGGAATTTTTTTTAACTTTCAACATACTCTACAATACTCAACACATAGGTAATTACTTCTAAATAAACAATGTTCGATACAAATTCCCCGAATAACAATCGATCCGTGCATTACGTAATTCCCAAAGGCACATAATCAAAAATAATTGTTGCGTCCAAGAAGGTCCATCACAATTGCCGGCAGAAATCTGTCGAAAAGTAGGAGGGTTGTGTAATACCATTTAAATTTAGTGGAAGATAAAATCGTGGAGCACGCGAGTACGCACCACGAAGAGGATCCAGCGTGTTCCAGGAAAAATCGAAGATGCTCGATCGCGATTTATCTCGTGGGTCCTTGAACGATCCGTTTTCTGGATTCTTGCGCAAGAGTACAATTATATGGGACCTGGAACCGATACTTTTTGGCTGGAACGTCGAATTAAAGCAGTGGGTTAAACGGTCGACGCGTGTCCGCGAATCGTCGGTTCGGTTCGATCACGAAGGCCGACGCCGCGATTCGAAAGAATCCATCAGTCATCCAGACACGGAAATAATAATTTGTCGGCAACATGCGTGAACATTAAACCGTTTTTGCCTTCCTTTGCCCTTCTTTGTGGCTTCTCGTTTCGTCACGCGCCAAAAATGTGGCGTTTGATAGTCGACATTCGACTATGGTGGATGTGTAGGGTGTTTTTTTCTGGGTGGAGGTGTGGAAAATTTGGGACTTGGGGAAATGGGAATTTGGAATTCTGGGATTCGAGAAAATGGAAGTTTGAATTATTTGAACGATTGGTTTTAGAATTTGGGGAATTAGAAATTTTGAAATTTGGGTCTCTAGGAATTTCTATTGGGTCTTTAGAAATATTTGGGAAGTTGGGAATTTAGGAATTTGGAATTTAGAAATTCTAATATTTCCAAATGCAATACCTAAATTTCTAAAACTCTTCAAAATTTCCATAATTCCAAATTCTCAAATTTCCAAATCCCATAATCTCCAAATGACTAGATTTCCAATTTTTTTTCTACCAAAATTTCGAAAATCCCGGAACTTAAGAAATTCCGAATTGGTTAATCATTGAAAGAAAATTGAGCAACAGCGACGCGAATCGAAATCGCGTGAAGAAAAGTTTTCAGGCGTTAAAAAACTTTCGACATGCCGCAATACGTCGACCGTTAGAAAGTGTAATTGTCACGCACGAAATGGTGGATGTACGTAGGTAAAGTACCGTTGAAAAGTAAAGAAGAAAACGGAACTTTTGCACCACGAAGGCACGCTAGTAATTGTCGTCGTATGAGACGAAGAAATTAATTGATCGTCGGATTGCGATTAACTTCTGCTTAAAAGAAAAATACTGTAGAACTTAAATTTTTAATTATTGCAATCGTTGTTGTAATGGTGAAATATTGTCAAAATATTCGTCCCTAAATTTTTAAGTACAATTTACTCAAAAATTCAGTCCCATATCCTTCTGAATAACCTACCGTAACAAAAATATACGTAACCTATAAACATCTGGAATTCTCAAAATACCAGTAAAATGTTAGCGAGAACGGTCGAGCCGTTAAACAAGATGTCAAAGTCTCCCGAGGAGACAGCGGGACAGAAAGAAATTTATAACGGGCGGTAATTAAAGCTGTTCGATGGTCTCGATAAAAACGGCGACGCACCGTGCCTCATAGACACGCGCGTAATAAGTCAGCCATCCTGAAGAGGGCTCGATCGCGGGCCAGTTACTCTCCTCAGCATGGTCGCTACCGTTTTTCAACCGCAGGACATCAGAGGTTGCCTCGAAGGGACGATTTAGAAGATAAAAATCGGCTTGATGGCTACTTGGCCGGTTCTATCTGGCCGGTTATCGCGATAACTTTCGTCTCCTGGCCTCTTGATACCCATCGTGCGCCTCGTCGAGCTTTTACGAAAACGCATACCACCCTCCTAAATTAGGATACGCGAACAGGTGCGCACACAGACGGACATTTTTACCGCGATAAATTCAACATTGAACGGTTTAACGTGTTTCTCCGTTGCAGAGCTTTTTCGGGTAGCTTCGTATCTGATGAAAGTCGGGTGGTCCAGGAAGTAATTTAGAAATAGCTTTTACATATTGCAGTCGAGTCTTTTCAGAAGTTATTTCAATTCTTTTCAAATATTTTCTTGATAAACTTGCAGAAGCTTCATGTATCTTTTTGTATAATACAGCTCTGATTTTCTTGTTAAAGTTGAAGAAGTTTTTTCATGTACTTTCTTGTTCAAATTTAAGAAGCTTTCTGATGCAGTTTTTTCTTAAAGTAGGTTCTTGATGTATTTTTTTATTGAAATTGAAGATGTTTTTAATATATTTTCTTGTTAAAGATGTAGAAGATTCTTGATGTATTTTTTTATTAAAGGTCTTGATATATTTTCTTGTTAAAATGTAGAACATTACATCAAACATATGACTCTTACAAAATACAGTTTCGTTTCGCAAAATGACGGTGATTTCACGTATCGTCGTCACCTTCCTGTATAATTGCAAACTGCGAAATCTAAATATTTGACCACGAAAGTGGAACATCGTGTTCGGAGCTCATCATCGGGCACACCGCATCGTTTGTATAAACCGCAACGTGTTCGAAAGATCGGTGATGATCCGTGAACGAGCGCAACCTGCATCGGTAAAGGGACAAAAGAAAAAGCGACGGGGTTTGCGGTGTACCAGTCGAAAGTCGAGATCCCCGACAATAGCTCTATGGGGGGTCGTTACAGGCGCCAAGGGTACTTGGGCTTGTTCTCTTGTTTATTTGTCGTCGAACCATCGAGCCATTAAACACCATACGCCGAATGATGAATGTTAACACGTTTCGACTCGTATGGTGGTCTGGTATAATTTCGATGTGCTGTATAAAGACTGATACATGTTACGTATCACAAGGCTGTATAAAATTAAGTCAAATACATATGTAGCAACAAATCAGGACTCATGTATTATAAAATTAACTCTAGCGTATAAGTCTGGAAAATTACATATGGAGCAATTAGGTCTCACATGTAACTTCGCTGTATAAAATTAGGTCAAATACAGTGTACATATGTAGCAACAAATCTGAACTCATATATTATAAGATTAAGTCTAGTGTATAAGTCTGGTAAATTACATATGGAGCAATTAGGTGTCACATGTGTTAACACCGCTATATAAAATTAGGTTGAGTATATTATACAGACAAAGAAAATTGAAATGTTATATATCAATCTGTTATGCAGTCGACCATTTGTACTTGAACTCCAAAGTATTAAAAGTAGTAAAAATTCCGAAATATTTGGCTATTAGAAGGAAATAAATAGTTTAGAGAGTTTGATAGGTAAAGTTGAAGGTTTCCCACGTAATGCGGGGCGTAGTTGAAACTAGGGTAAAAATTGCGTGGCGTACTTTTATCAGATCGTACGCAACGTGAAACGAAGGGTAAGCTTGTAATAGCAACGGAACAACCTCTAACGAGGCGGGGATCAGATGGTTCGAATAGATTAATCTATAGCCAGCGCGATCCGGGG
This sequence comes from Megachile ligniseca, assembly GCA_945859555.1. Lineage (NCBI taxonomy): Eukaryota > Metazoa > Arthropoda > Insecta > Hymenoptera > Megachilidae > Megachile > Megachile ligniseca. Next base: position 8,810,141 of record OX243784.1, read on the forward strand.
AACACCAGGAAGATTACGACAGAACGTTTGTGTCCCGCCTTTTGTAACCGCGTCTTATCGCGGAAATAAGGACAGGTGAACGATTCTGAACGATCATCCTCGTTGATCGTCCTCCCGAATTCGCGCCACGTGGTGTCGTAGTCATTTTTTTCGATCGTTACGATTTCTTTAACGAACCTCGCCGAATGTAAGTTTTAACCCTTTGCACTCTTTAATTCACAAAATTGTGAATGGTATTATGTCGCACAATATTACACTGCTATACATATCGTCAGAAACACAAGGAAAGAATAAAAAATTCAATCGCCAAGTCAAACAAGCATTCATTGATTGAATCGCAGATTAACATACTCCGAACAAACAATCCTGAACCCTCTTCGATCCCGTTGAAAAAGAAGAAACATTAGGAGCCGGTCAATTTACTGGTTCGCATCGGTCAGGCGCGTGTATGCAAAATTGACCTAACCCAAGCCAATTTGCAAACGATTCGTTCTATTCGAGCAGGCGTGAAAGAGTATGTAACCTGTTGGGATGCATCGAAAAGGGAGAAAAACAAGAGCGGAACGACGGACCTGCAAATAAAAACCGGTTTGAACTATCGGCTACTTAAGAGGAAAAGAGAGCATATAAAGAAGACAAGGGGGAAAAAAAGGAGCGGATAAAAAAGATAGAAGGATAGTCTTGCAAGAAAGACTCCTATTTTCTCGATGCAATTTCATCGGCGGCAATTTTGTCGAAAACATGCAGCTGCCGTCTCGAGTAACCACCGACGATATTAGGAGGCTGGGGTTTCCTATTATTTCTCGAGCTTAGGCGGTCGTTCTTTTTGTTCGGCGACAGAATTTGACCGGGCCGCCATGATCAAACATTAATTTTGCAAACTAGAGAGGATCGTGATGCGTCGAGAAATCGAACGGAAGAGGACAAAAGGCGCAAGGTGTTCGGATGATTTTTGATGAAACAATCAGGGCGGTACGATTACCATACGTAAGTTAGTAAAAGATCCCGAAACGAGTCCCTACGACTTAATCTGTCCCGAAGCTTTATCATCGTGCAGCTTGCCTTTTTATCGCCGTATTGGAACGCCTCTTCTGTTCGACAATTTTTACCTCCTGATGGCTGGCCGGCCTATCGCGTGATCTAATTGACAAAGAAACGTGCAGGCTGATTTGGGGGAAAGAGACGGACAATTTTGAAATGTCTATTAAAGGCGGGAGATGGAGTATGTTACTAATTAGATCGCGGATGGGTATTTAGGAGAGATACGAATTAATATCGATTCGGATTAAAACTGGCCGGGAAGAAATAAAGTGTAATCATAATGTAATGTTAATATTTTGCCTTTCTCACGATCAGCATGTGTATCGCTGTTAAAATATTCTTGATCGTTGGTACATACTCGGAGATAGGGAAAATGGTACGAATTATGAACATTTGGGTGTGTAATTAAAATGTGTCAAAGGTGCGATAGAAGGGTATGTTCAAATTACATAATAGAATAATAGAATGATGAAATAATACAATAGAAGAACGATAAAATTGTAATATATCATAATAGTAGATTGGTTGAATAAGACATTGACCACATTACTAGAACAGTAGAACAGAGGAACAGTCGACTCCAAAACGAAATAAAATATAAAACAGTATAAAATTGTTAACACCTCCCACTGTCTGTATAAGAAAATTTCAAAATTCTGCCAAAGGAAAATACTCGAACCAATAACAATTCCATAGCTGTTAAAATTCGAATGAATACTAGTTTCGAATATAAATAAAGAAGAATCCACATGTTGATTACCTTTCCACGTCCATCATCCCATGCATCAAATAGAAAGTTGATCCGCCGAGTTCAATATCGTTCTCCTCAGATCCTGCAGGAGCCGCTCGGCGGATTAGCGAGTTCGAGCGAACGGATACGGAGAGGAGGATTAAATTGTTACTTCGAGCTTATGCTTTTCCGCTTGCTTACCCCATCAGTCGGCGAGCTTAGCATCGGGATCGATGCCCGAGGGGTAGTGTCGATTCCCAGAGCCTTGGCCAGGATCGATCACCGGCAACCCTTCTTCGATCTCTCGTTCTGCCGCGTTTCAACCCTCTTGCTCTCTCGTCCAACCAGAATGATAATATCGCGTGGCACGAGTGGCGGATGACACCCTCGCTGATAGAACCGAGCGTTTCTATTGGTCGTCTCACCGGATGCTCGATATTAGAGGGTTTCAACGATTGGTGGCGGTTTGGAACGCCCAGGAAGGATGCGCAGCTGCCAGGACATGCGTAATCCGACGACTGATCGACGTTCGAGCGAACAACGACCATTTCGAACTACCACCCATCGTTTCCTTCCTGGGTACAATAACGGATTAAGGACTGAAGAATGTCTTTATGTAAATGTTCTCTTCTTTGCTTAGTTTGGAATTGAAATATTTGGATTTGGTAATTTAGAAATTTGGTAATTTAGAGATTTACATGTTTGAGAATTTTGAAATTGGAGAATTTATTGGTAGGGTATTCATCGAAGAAGTATCTATCGAAAATGTAATTATACATATGTATAACACCTAACTATAGCAATCATACACATCAGAAAGATATTTATACGACAGGTACGAAGTAGCTATTTATCGAGCAGCTAGTTATTGAAAAGTTACTTACTTATCGACCACGTATTTAAAGCAACATCCAACATCCATTCAATTCTACCATCCGTAATATTTATAAAATATCATCATAAAAAAATAAAAAATTGTAGTTTTCAATACTCCAGTTTCGAGGAAAGCCCAGCTCGAGGCACGATTGTGCAAACCGTGAATTTCGATAATCACCAGCAATTGCTTTATTACCCGAGCAGGTGCCAATAATGGGCGGCGCCTCGTCTCCCGATGCTTTACAACTTCGTTATACAAACATTCAAAATTGTTTTTAACCCTTACTCGGTGCAAATTGTCGGGGTCGTAAAAGCTCGTAACCCCAATTTACGTGGCAGCTGCGTTCGATAAATAACCCGCGAATTTTTCAACACTCCATCTACCATTTATCTTCGATGCAAAATCGGTGAAAAGTGAAACAACATAAATATCAGATTGGGAATATGGAAACTTGATATAGCAATTTAACGACACGTACATTTAGAGCTATAATTTTGGAACACAATTCGAAACTTTAATTTTCAAATCTGCAAATTTTCAACTTTAAAAGTTCCGAAATCTTAAAACATAGAACCTTAGAAAATCCTGAAATTGAGATATTATGAACCCTTGAAATACTGACACCAAGACATTAAGCACTCGTCAGTAGCTAGTTTCTCTGTACGCGATCATTTCTCTTTCCAGGAACCATTATATTAAATCAGAAATACCGGTCAATTATTTCAGGCCGTTAAATAATATCTCTGATGCCTGAAGTTTGCTCCGAAGCAATTATAAACGATGGCGTACTCCAACGTTCGGAAATGGAGTGAATTACAAGAAATTCACGTGGTTGGTTGTATCACGAGCTAGTAGTTAATTCTCAGGGCGCATCAATCATTATTACTCGACTATGTAATCTGAACTTTGGTTTTGCTCGGGTACTGTTGCTGCTCATTAATTCCGGCTGCCAAGGGATGCACGTGCTACTCTCTTGCATTCCTCCTTTTTACCACGGAAGTAATTTACGTGGTTGCTCTCGTGGTTACTTTTGGAAGTACCTTCCTATTTCTTGGGATATTAACCATTTCGCGATGGAACAAAATTTCAATCTTTTCTTACGTTCAAAATTTGTTCGTAATAAAATTGTTTCGAAAATCAGTTAGGACATTACAGATGTCATTTATTAATTTTTAATTGCAAAAGAAAAAATGTATTAAGCTTCAATTAGAAGAAAGTGTATTAATTTTTAATTTAAAAAAAAAATTTCAGAAAAATCGTTTCTGCAAGTTATTGTTCGAAGTATGTATTTTAAGGAAGGAATCCTCTGTTTTATTAGTTTTATCTCGTGTGTTTTATATTTAATCACAATGAAGATTATACGTGCATATCTTTACAATCATTAATAAGAAGGCAATTTCGAACAATAAAATGTTAGATACAAATTGCAGCTGCACAAAAAAGAACTATTGTCGCGGTCTGTCAACCGGACCAGCTGAAAAATTGTTGCACCCTGGTCAAAGTCATTAAGAACCCTCGTGTTGCCGAAAAGATGCCAAATTACCCGCCATTAGACACGGCCAATAACAACTTACACAATCTTTTCTCATCTCGATGGATGACACGGTTAGAATTCACTTGTGACCTAATTTCCCATTAATATTAAATTACTGCACGAATATCGTATATCATTTAACATTTTTAAGAAAAGTTTACACATAAAATTACACTTTATAATTAAATAAATATTTCCCACACTCTATTTGTATTTTCGCAAAACAGGTTTAGGGATTTATACTTTAATTTATATTTTAAATATACATATACATATTTATTATTACAAGAATTCTTTCTACAAGAATTATTTCATGAACAAAATTTAACTTTGGGCAAACAGATTTTAATTCTGCCGCCATCCGCGTCGTAGACCAAAATGGCGGACGGTTCTATCGTTCAAAGTCATTGAATCACTCGTATTTTTATCAATTCGAAGCACGTAACGCGATGGGGAACAAAATGTCGGTTGGTTGCTCGTTTTCTTGTATCCCGAGGCGATCCGCGGTGTATTTTGACACCCGGGCAACGAGCAACCGATGCAACAACGATGTAATTTCGCACGATAAACGCGTTTCGTTCGACCTTTCAACAATTCCGAACGGAACCCTTAACGAGGCTTAGGCTGCGAGCTGAAGCGATCGTTTTTACCTCTGTTTTCTGGCACAGGGCCGATAATTGGCAACGAAGTCGGCATCTCTCTTCTTTCTTCTCTTTTTTTCCAACCTTTCAGCCAACAATCGCTGCTACGCGACGATTCTCGCCCTTTTCGGGATGCTTTATTGCGAACGATCCAGCCCACCAAAAGTCGCATTATAGCGCTCAAATTGCTTACAATTATTGCATGCTTTAGGCTTAGGTCACTTACAACAGATTTACTCTCTAAGAGAAATTCATGGATATGATGTATTAGAAAATTTCATTCTTCAAAGTTTCAAAATTTCAAAGATGTAAACTCTCAGTAACTATCAAAAATAATAAAAACAGTAAATATTTTGTAATAAATATATTCAAATCACTTTGGGATACTTTGTAAACATAAAATTACAAAATATTTTCAACAATTTCGTTAATTATGAAATTTCCGCAATGTTCAACAAAATAGAAGCAATGTTTAACAATTGCCAAATTTTAGTAGTAATTACATCGTGTGTGCAAATGATATCAAAAGGTACAAAATAATCATCGAATTGTACAGCGTGCAGAGAAATGTGACGAGTGTGCCCATGGACATTAGTAAGTAAAAAAAAAAAAGACTCGAAATGACAAGTTAGCCATTCCCGAGCGAAAGCAGGGTCGTTTTGTCGCGAAACATCGCTCAAGATCGTTGAGATAAGGGAAAGGGAAAAAACGGAAGGGCAAATGAAATTTCTGCCAAGTATGGGCGTGCCACGGCGAATCAAGTCGTAGTACGCGCCAGCTCCGATCTACCCCAATTATCTATCTGACCGTATTATCTCGTTGCTTCTCGACGCAGAAATTCATTAAGAGTCGCTCGGTTTGGAATTAGAAACTCATACAGGGTGATCTGAAAATGGGTAGCTGGATTTACATTCTTCTTTAACGAGAAACTTTTAAGAATCAACCGAAAGTACATTCTCAAATTTGTCAATTTCCTAATTTAAAATGATCCATGTCTTCAACTTCTAGCTTCAAATCTCTGAACTATAATAAAGCTTGAAATTTTAGACATGTAAAATTAATAACTGTTCAAACTTTAGCATATAATTAAAAAGTAGTTGTAAAGAGACGTGAAAGACACTTGTACAGCAAAGTGTAGTAAAATGAAGAATTTGCAAAATGGTGCAAAACGGTGATAATCCAGAATGTCTGAAGATGGAAATTTTCGAAAGCACCTTGTATATAAAAAACCGAGAAGCAAAGTATAAGAAAGAGTGTCGTAAGGGTGATGGTTGTTTAACATCTGCCTATAATAACAAAGCTGAAACGCGAAACTACATGAAATGACGAGTTGTCGCGGGCAAAACGAAAGTTAGACCCCCGATTCGTGTTTTATCGCTTTATTGCACACCGCCGGCACCTCCGTAATTAGCACGTTAATGTAATAACTCCGTGGCTCTCATTTGCTGTTAAAAGACGTATTACAGCCGTGCCGAGAATTCTTAAAGCGTTATCGGGTGTGCCGTGGCACCATTTTGCCCGGGCGATAAACGTTCTGCCGCGGTAAACGTCGTAAAGGCGCGTTTATATTACCGCGACAAACCGGAAGCTCGCGCGTGGACCGGCTACGGGCTTTCGTCGTGTCGCGATAAGGGATGAAGAGGATACTGGTCGGAATAAATATAAAATAAAGTAAGTATACATATATCGCAATTTGTATCGTTTACGATGACGAGCTGTATAATTGCCCGCCGTGATATTTCATATTAATTTCATTTGATGGACATTTTGTAGATGACGGTGATATGGATTGTACGAGTTGTTGAATGTGTTACTCTTATTGTATTTCTAAACCTTCTTTCTCATTTTCTAAATTCCTGAATACCTATATTCCTGAATTCCTTTTCCATCATTCCAAATCGTAAAATTTCCAAATTTGCAGTTCTCCCCTTCTGATCATAAAGTGCAAATTTTCAAATATCTCGACTGGATCAGAAAGTAACATCTCGTATCTCAATCCAATCGATTATTAAACACCTAGAGACTGCAAGCTCCATCTAAAGTCCAGACTACGTACTTACACCACCTCGTAACTATTAAAACATAACGCTATTTACTGTAAAGAGTAATAATAACGTTAGATCCGCCCCTAACATCCGCAGATCTCGAAAACAAGTTTGAAACGTCGAAAGAGACATTTTTCTACGGTGAAAATTACCGAACGTCTTAATGAACCAATCGATCGCTCTTAAAATAAAAGTAGAATGTCAAGGAAAGGAAATGACCGTTTAGAAGATCATTTTCAATCCATGAAGAGGAAAAAACCCGTGTACCGCCCCTTGCGCCAACAGCCGCCCCAATAAATAATCGAAGTTGACCGCGTGCCCGGGCTAAATCGAATTTGCAAGTTAATTGACACGTGCTAAATTCTACGCAACCGGCAGTCTTCAATAACCGGGGCCCCAAGGCAAATAAAAAACGACCTTAAGGAAGGGTGGTAAAAGACATAGTCGCCCTCGTTCTAACGCACACCCGGGCGACTCATGAGCTGCATACCCTGTAATCTTGATTCTCAATTGCTATAGGAGGCGTTTGCCTCTTTCTTAATACATTTTTGCAGTACGGTTGCACCTGTTGCTACCGAAGGACGGAAAGAAGCCCGGCTAATTACGGAGCAATCAATTACCCGATGCCCGACACATGGGACCCACACTCGACCAACCACTCATTCCGCTTCGAGATAACTCGATCGCCACGATCGATACACGATTATCCGTTAATTTCTTAATTGCTCGAATCACTTAAACATCGCAGAGATTGCCGGCCGTGCGAGTATCGTATTGATAAGCGATTTGGGGTTCCACGATTTACGGACATTCGGAAATTCGTGTATGGAGGGATTACTTCGGATCAAGATTGCTGAGCAAACACCTCCGATAATTAGATGAGATTGTTTTTTATGGGAATGTTTGGTTAGGTTAGGTTAGGTTCGACATCCTCACAAAATGGCGTTTCGAGTTATCCTTCCGTATAAACCTCAATTCGACATCGTCACAAAATGGCATTTATCCTTCCATAAAAAATATCCAAATATTTCAAGAACGAATACAGTATACTAATACATACAATATACTAATCTCTAATTAGGAGCAATACAAAGAACTAACAATAATATACACGTAATATCACATTTATTAGTACCGATTTCCTGTGCAAATACCAAGAGTATTTGCCTTCATATTAAAAGGAAACGTGTGTTAAAAAGAAAATTTATTCCAAAACTTGGTCAAGAATTGTTAAGTAAAAAAGGAGCGATTAAAGTTTATCAAGTGGAAAGAGGGTGTGTTCCACGGTGGTTATAAGCGAGCATTGTTTCGAACATTAAACACGAAAAGGCGGTTTCTTTTAATCGGGAAGCAATCATCCGCGTCGAATCGTAGCGACAAAGTTTCAAATTCCCATCGTTTCGACGTCCATTGACGTGATTCCCGGTTCTGGAGTCGGTGTTGCGGATCCCCATGAGCGTGCAGAATTCCTGACGATTGGTTTTCGGCGACGAGTAAAATCGCGAAGAGCGAGCAGAAGCGATCTTGGCAAGGTAGTAGCCGTGCTTGGTTGGCTCGTTAAAAGGAACCGCGCAGTATCTCATTACATTTTTGCCACGCCGCGTAATAGCCTCTCGATTTACACTCCGGCTCGTGGTGTACAGTCAACGGCAAATCTGTTTTCCCTAGGGAAAATAACTGGGGGTGGGGAGAACGGATCATTTGATTTTTAAATGGTACCGAAAATTTTGATAATTACGGAAGTTCGGGAAATGTTACAGAATTCGAGCACGAGTTTTGCAAAATTTGCCGATTTGTAAATTTCGGTAAACTAGGAATTTGGAGGATTTCGAAGTTTCGGTTTTGGAATTTTTTAATTTAAGCATTGAGAAATTTCGGAAATTTCAGAAATTTAGGTGTTTGATGATTTCAAGATTCAAGTGATGTAGGTATTTCGAGAATTTCTGAATTTGGGTAGTTTCGAAATTTGAGAATTTAAGGATCTGGAAATTTGGGCAGTCTCAAAATTTCAGAATAAGGATTTGGAAATTTGGGAAATTCAGAATTTGAAAATTGTGGAAATTGAATTCGAAAATTTGAGAGACAGTGGATTAAAAAAATTTGACAAATTCATTAACGGTTAAAATTGAGGATCCGAAAGTTTGTGAAAGGTGAAAAATTGGAAAAAATGTAGGAGTTTGAGAAATTGGGAATCGGCGAATCGTGATATTTCTGTACGTTAGTCTGGTAAAAGGAAGCCGAAGTTGCACTCGAGTGTACTGTCGGGACTGGTCGCCCGTTAGGTGGCAACCAATCGAGCCGATGAACGAAGGTAAACGTTCGTTCGTCGAGAGAAGCGTTAACCAGTAACCAGTCACTTCCACAGTAATTATGGGGCTGGCTCGCGTTCGCGTTTTATAGGCGAACCCTGCGACCAACGCGAGAGAACGGACCAGACGACTCACTCACTCGATTATTGCATTACCCATGCATAGCCTCAGTCAATACCAGCCTCGAGCTGCATTCAGCTTCGTCAACGGACCTCCGTCCACTCTGCACCCGCCACAAGATGACCTCTAGCAATTCTGGGAGGAATCGAATTTAACTTCCACTTTTTCTCACTGCTGTATGGAATCACTCTAACCGATCATTTGCTCGTGTCCGAAATTCGTGAGACGAATATTCGATCGCAGCTGCAATCCGTTTGGTATATTGCCGGGATATTGTGGCGGGCGAGAAGTACTTCATATGAGGCGATCACGCACGTTTAGTTTGATAGAATTTAAGATTGTATAAACGTGAAATAAAAATTTCAGTGAACATTTCGAATACTTGAAAGTCTGGAAAAAGGGAAAGTTGAGTTAAAAATTTTTTAATTGGAAAATTTTTTAATTGGAAAATTGAGAAATTATTGAAAGTGGCAATATAGGGAGAGGTCTGACGTCCGTCAAAGTGTTCAGACAAGATAACCTGAAAGTACCAAATATCCAAGTTCTTAAATTTTCAACTCGAACTGTAGAGGCGAAAAATTCTTAAAATTGGCAATATAAATAGAGATTCATCTTTACAGTGCCTGAAGATCGTTTGTATATCGAAGAATATGAAAATTTCATATGCAATCATGAAAAGGAAATAAAAAATGCGAAAATTCCAGTTTTCGAATGTGTAACTCAAGCTAAAGAGATACCTCGATCGGCTATAAATCAAAGATACAGTATATCGCGATTAATCAAACTTTTCCCATGGAAACATTGTAAACGTTGGAGGCTCACAGGCGAGCGCGTCGGTCGGCGTTGTGCTTAACATATTTGCACGATGCACCGTCACGCAATCCCCGATAATGCTAAATACCGAGACTGCTTTTCGCGTACTCGGTTTGCGTGTGCCTGAAAGACGGATTCTCCGTTGGTAGCGGGGATCAGAAGTAATTCGTTATCCGGAGGGCAGATACGCTTAACAGGGCCGACAAAAAGGTACACGCAGGAATATACAGGAGGTGGCGAAGCGTGCAGCTGGCCCTGGATAAAGAAACAGGTCCGTGATCTGTCAGCCGGGATGTCCACCGCTAATTAAGAAATCGAACTCTCGGGTACGCGGCACAGAAAGGAGGAGGATGCAGGAAATGAGAGGCGGAACAGGAGATCTTGAATCAAACAAAACGACCAGGAGCAAAATTTCAAGTAATTGCAAAATATTGAGAATTTAATGATGTAGAGATATAGAGATCTAACATCTCGAATTGAGTGAAAAGTAACGCGAACGGAAAAATGCCACCTTAAGAAGTTATAAATAGATATACCCGCGCGGCGTTTAAACGACATAAGGAAAAATGCGATATTACAGTAATATTGGCAATAACGCGATGAAAGTTCTGCACCGGAATGGAATTAAGAGGATACGACTTCCGGTATCGTTAAGGAGCACGAATTCAACGAATCGTCGGCGAAGCTGCAAGAAATCACAAGAATGCGAAACAAGCAGCTATTTATATTTCCTCGTAAAAATCGCCTTCTATAAAGCACAGTCATAAAGCGGCGTTTCTCGCGGTAATTAGCGCGAAAGTATCGGCGCACCTATGACAGTAAATTCGATTCCACCGCTGAGAGGCGCTGAGAGGCCACCGGAAAGAAAAACGACGAAAAACAGGTTGAAAGAGAAACAGGTATTTTGCGCGAATTATGTGTACAGCGTTCAAAGCGATATACTCTTCTACGGAAGATTTAGGGAAAGATAATTCCCTCAACTTTCGCTTAATAATTCTTAATAATTCAATTCGATCGTATTCCATTTAACACGATTCGACGCGACGTAACATAGTACGATTCAATTTAAATCGGTTACATTTCAATTCAGTCAATTCGATTTAATACGATTCAATTTTACTTCATTCGATTCAATGCGATTCGTTTCGGCAAGATTCAATTCAACAAGAATTAATTTTATACAATTCAATTCGACTTGATTCAATTCGACTTGACTAAATTCAGCACGATTCAATTCGACTTGAATTAATTTTATACAATTCAATTCGACTTGATTCAATTCAACTTCACTAAATGTAACATGATTCAATTCGACTTGAATGAATTTCATACAATTCAATTCGACTTGATTCAATTCAACTTGACTAAATTTAACATGATTCAATTCAACTTGACTAAATTCAACACGATTCAATTCGACTCGAATCGACTTAACACGATTCAATTCAATTGAACCGCGTTGAATTGAAGATGATATGCGTGCGGGAATCTCCTCCCGAGAATGGTTTGATGGGAAAATGCATGCATCTCCCTGATTATCTGCTGGTACGTTTATCGAATCGATACGATGGAAAATCGTTACCGATCATTTGTAAGCGGTGCGCGTGAGCGAAGTTACGGGAGTTCGGTTTCATGGTAAACGGTAATTCGCCCGATGGAAAGAAGACTTAGTACTTGCTGTCATGAGATCGTCGATCGAATCACGATCGTACCTCCGTAATCATAGCTGTTTATCGATCGTGACACAACATTGTAAGTATCGTTTCTGTCTGGTTGCTGTTACGGGTACCAGAACGATAGACCGTTTAAGTGTCTGCAATACGTTCTACACGTCTCTTACCAGATGATTGTTCTCCTGTATTGATGTTTGCTTTGTGGAACGAGCATGTAATCGCGGTCGAGATTCTTCGTTGCAATTTGTGGCTTTCTTGTGGGTTTGTCCCGGGACTTTTATGGGATTTGCGGTAACTTGACAAAAATAGATCTTGCACTGGATATTGGTTCGTTGCGATATGGGAACTCATTCAAATTTTTTCAGCGAAAACTTTAGCATTTAGTCTTTTTCAATTTATTATACATTTTCAATTATAAACTTGTCAATTCCTCGGAATAAATATACGAATAATTCTGAGAAGCAAAAAAAATATGGCGTTTAATGGATAACTAGCGTGAAGCTGTTGCCGGTGAAATAGTGTGTTGGCGAAAAGAAGACATCAATCGCCGGAGCTCGAAACCGCGGCATCGGTTTCGAAGCGAAGAGCGTTCGTTTTGTTCGTGTTCGTCGGGCATTCGTAACGAGCCCGCAGGAACGGGCGACAGTAAAACGGTGCCACTCACTCGGTCCCGTCCCTCTTTCTCATTTATTTCTTCAGCGTGCGTTCCCTCTTCTTGTCCGCGCCTTAACGCCTCTGCTTTCCTCGAGTTCGCGCTTCGAACAGCCTCGCTTTTATGCATCGCCACCGCGGCTAAGAAGCTTTTTGCGACCTCCGCCTTCGTTATGGCTACCTCGCGTATGAGTTATGCTAATTGAATGTATGATAAGCAGCGAGTTTAATTTGGAATGTTACCGAGTGATCTTCCGACGGCCGCGTGACGATTTTCGTGCCGTTTATCGCGCAAAACTGTGCTAAACTACGTAACGTTGATCCCATAAACTTTATGCCCCGTCCCGGAAGATCCGATCCACGGTGGTACGGATTTTTCGTTCAGCGTGCAAGGTAAACGCACTCATTAAGGACTCCCGTGAATGACCGACTCGTTATTTCGTTTCGTTAAATACCGCCGACACGCCGGTCTATCGAAACCTTTCAACATTGAAATTAAACGGATTTTATTTGTTTCGATCTTTCGTTGTACCTTCGCGTGAAATTTTTCGCTTTGAAATGTTTTGGTACTCTTAAAGTGATCGTAAGAAGATAAGTGGAAACAGACAATTTTTATACGAAAAGTTTATGATGACGCACCATGTGTGTCATGACATATGACATTCTATGACGCACTACGTGTGTCTTATAATAATTATTTAAGACAACTTATGATGCAACACCTGTGTCTTGAAACAACTATGGAACACGTATTATGACACACCCCGTGCGTCATCTGGTTAATCTATGACTTCGAGAAAAAAAAGTGCAGAAGTATTCGTCAGCGAACACGGTTGGGTGCAAAATAAAAAAGAAATGGAAATAAGTTGAAGTAACACGAAAAGGATCAGGTCCTTTTAATTTCGTGACTTTTGCACCTGTTTGTCTGCGTGTTTCGTATCCAGGAGACACGATACATGGTCCTCGTGGAAAGAATCCTGACATCTTTCATCGAATTATCGCATGTTCCGCAATAAATCCAAGACACGTTATTCAATTACGTCCGATTTTAATCGCTTTTAATTAGCGCCGATTGCGAAACATCCACCGTGACAGGAATTATCGGGACGGTTTTATTTCTTACACGACGAATCGCGATTCGATCCACGTACGTTTTAACGTGCTGCGTCGTATTATACCCATTAATTTCGTTTAATTTAATGGGAATTTTATTTGAATTTCGAACGATTTGTTCGCGTTTCGATTTACGACCGAATCTTTTATTCGTCGCAGTTAAAGCTTTCACTTTCCGGCCATGGCGGACCGAATACAGTTTTTAAATTGCAGATAGGGTAGGAAAGTAGCAATTTGGTATTTAGAGATTACGAAAATTTGGTATTCTTACATATTTGAATGATACAATTTTCAAATTTTAGAAATGGAAATCTGGAATTTCGAAATTTTTGAATTTTTCAACTATAAATCTTGCGAATTTTGGAACTTTATATTTCCGAGACTAAAGCTATTTAATACAACTTATGACGCACCACATGCGTCATATACAAATTACTGATACACCATATACGTGTTCTAACTATTTAAGACGCGCTACTTGCGTCTTAGAGTATCCCCTTAATACAATCGATGACGCACCGTATGCGTCTCCCACGATTCACTACAACCTATGACGCACCACATGCGTCTGAAAGAACATACAGCCAGTCAATGAACTCTTAAACAATAGTTGGAGAAGTAAACTGGTACGAAAGCTCGTTAATAGAAAAAAAACTTGTATAGAAATGAGAAATTCATAAAAGATAAACAATCCAGGCGTAATAACAGGAGGAAAAAGAGAATTCCGTTCGCTAATTATGTGGCTGCAATAAGAAATAGGTCTCGAAACGGTTTAAGGGCCAGCTTAATTGTCGTTAATTGCATTTTAGTCACTTGATCCGGCAGGTTAGCAAGTTGATCCTTGTAGAGGAGATCCTGCCGTCTACCTACGCTCGTTGGACAGGTATTCGGTCGGATTCTCCGTTTTTGTCCTTTCGAGGGCCGTCCAACATGCGGATAACATCGATTTCTCTGGCCGTTTTTCCCGCAGCCCTTCGGACCCCTTAAAGGGCCATCGTCCAGATTCCGATTTCATTGCGTTACCGACCGATATCTCAACGATCATCGGGCTCGTTTCCAACAATGTTGCTCGCGGCAGGTGAGCGTTAGGCTCACGATTCCTGATGGATTTATGCGCACTAACTTAATTGCGCGGCCAAAAGACTGATCGGTGAATTTAATTGAATTGCCAAAGCATGTGGATCATATCAATACTCGACTAAAAACGATCGATTCGTAGCAATGGCATCTGGTAATCCGTAACGGTGGCGACCTGTAAAATAAAAATGAAATTGGACTCTTAATAAAAACTTTGAAATAAAAGTTGATTAAAAACAAACTCACAAAAACTTGATATTACACAAATCAGACAACATGAAAGTGAAAAGATGAAAATTTCAACGAAGTATGAATTATATAAAACCGAACAAGCTAATCCAGGTTCACCACCATAAAATCACGTTCGAGTGTTTTCCTTTCGTCGAATCACGCGAACGCAACATCGAGCGAAGAACATAACGACCTAACTGGTGTAATTACCAGCAAGAGATGTTTGCGGTTACTACGTGAAAGCAGATGACACGTAATGACGCGATCAGTTTTCGCAGTGAAGACACCAGGGGTTGATCCCTGAAGAACGGGGTGCAAGGCAGCCACGATGGGACCCCATGGACAACGACCTATGGAGTGTGACATTGGCCCATCTGTTGGTCTCGTAACACCATTAAATTTCACGTCAACGAGATAATATATTAACCTGATCGTTGAACTGTATTTACGATCAGTTGAAGTTTATAAAGGGATGAAGATTTTTGAAAGAAAAATTTAAAATTGACGATATTATCAATAAATATATACTGATACCCTTTATAACAGAAATTAACAAGAAAATATAAGAAGCGTGACAAAATTACAATAATCATAAATCCTACAAAATGTTCATTTATTAAGTACGTCAATGTATTAAGTGCACTAATATATTAAAAAACAGCTCGTCAAGAAAAAGAAAGGACTTCTTTTTAAAAATAATCATATAGTCTTAGTCCACATGTTCCAAGAGACCCTCCATATCTAAATTGGTCCAGACACTGAAGTTCTAAGTTCTCCATATGAAAGAGTACATGGTCATTAACAACTACGTAAAGACCTAAGCATGGTTGTCCATTAAGAAAGATCATGGAACTTCTCATAAAGAATAATCAGCATATAGTCTGGTTAACTTTGTCCACATAGTCAAGTTCTAAGAGGCTCTCCATATCGAAATTGGTCCAGACACTCAACTTCGAAGTTTTACATATGAAAACTGTATATTACCAATAAGTATACAAAGACCTGAGTACGGTCCATGAAGAAGGAGCAAGAATCCTTGAAAGATAATCAGAATATAGTGTGGACAACAGACTAAATCCAAAGAATGAAACTTGAAGAGATTTTCCATTGATTACTAATAAGTATAGAAAGACTTGAATAGTCGATGAAGGTTGCCTTGAAAGATAATCGGAACGTCAATCGAGAAAATCAAGTTTCAAGAGATTCTCCACGCGAGAAACTATATGATCGGTAATAAGTATATAAAGTAGTCCATCAAGCAAGGAACCTTGAAAGATAATCGGAGTTCGGCATCGGTATCAGATCTGGCCCAGATAATAATCACGTTTTAAGAGATTTTCCGTGCCGACGACAAACTGGGCTCCTCCTCAGCTGCGAACCGGTGGTGAGCACCTGTGCACATCCAATCAAGCCGAATTCACTCGTGTTGCCGCATATATCTCCGTTAACGCAAGCACCACGTCCAGCCAAACCTGTAGCGAGCGGGATTCGAAGAGGAAAGAGGAGAAAAGCTCCGGGCTACTAACGAGAGAGCAAGAAGACACCGCTCCCGGGCCCAGGGGCTCCAGACACCGGCAAATTGGGCCGACATATTTCAGCTCCCGATCCATTTGCAGTTTCGACGTAAAACCAGTCGTTGGAATCCAGCCGCGGACGCGGGATTCTTACGAAACGCCTTTAGGAACGATTCTCCCGTTTTGGACGAAAATGTCCCTCTGGACCGGCAACGGAAAGCCGATCTTTATGATGAGCAACGAGCCCGGAGCGTGCACACCGAAACCGGATTTATACCGTGAACGATGGAGACCTTCTTGCGAGCGATTCGACCATTTTACAGCTGCCCTCTCGGGTTAATCGTTCGCTGACGTATAATATGCGTTTGTCGGAAACGGACTGCCCGCGCGTCGAGCACGATGTTGAATTCCTCGCGAGTTGATCAGGCAGTTTGCACCGATCGGAACGGAAACGGGAGATCCTCCCGGATTAAATATTTGCGTTGTTTTTTTTTTTCAGAATGTGGAGTGGAATTTGTGGCGTGAAAGGGATACATTCGACTGTGATATGTGGGGATGTTTGCAAATATTGCCATTCATGACGCACCTGCTGCGTCTTATAATATTATACATGTACTACCACCCACGACGCACCAGTTGCGTCTTGCAATAACTATTGTCTACAGTTATTGGTACATCACACGGGTCTTATATTTATTATTTAAGCCTATCTGTGACGCATATGGTGCGTCCTAGAATATACATACACGGTACCACCTATGACGCATACGGTGTGTCTTATAATAGCTATCGACTACGACCTACGATGCACCACATGTGTCACGCGATAACCATTTAACACAACTTGTGACGCACTCTGTGCGTCTTATAACAAAATAATAATTGCAATAAAAATCCTGCAACATAGATGAGAAAAAACTTGTCTCAAGGAAAGGGTGAACGACATTTCGACCGAAACGAGATTCAACCCGTTCGCGGCAAGAACCTCGTCACTTATCAAATACCGCGATAATTATTATTCCTTCGGAAGATAAATCCTATCGAATCGGCCGAAAGTCATTAGGTTTTTTACGGCGACAATCGAGCAGCGCCAAATTTAGATCATCGTATGCATCAAGCTCGTAAATCGGGGCCGAGTGACAGTTTGCCATAAAGTCGGCAAAGTGGTCGCGAATTTTGATGGCACGCGGAGCTAGAAAGATGGACAGTCGATCGGTCGATGTAACTTCATAAATCTCGCGGCGCATGATCGAAATTTATTACGAATTAAAAGTCAACGGGCCGGGGTAATATCAATTAAATACGTTGGCAAGCTCGATCCGGAGGACCGACCGCTCGTCGTTTTGTTAGCAAAAAATTCGAGCGTTCCTTCAGACCGAAAGAACGACTCCGGCTAGCGACAGGTTCGAGTTAATTGCACGAACTTTTGTAAACGGTTTCATGGGGATTTTGGTATCGGTTGGATTTTAAATGGATCTGGGAGTTGAGAGAGACTCTTTGAGGGGGTTGTTTCTTGACGAGCGAGAGGATTGTAGAGATATGTAAATTTCAAAATAGTATTGTTTAGGTTATGTCATTTTAAATGCTGGAACCAGTTTTTTAAGATATCGATAGGATACAGTAATCAGATCTTGGCAGATCTGAAAATTCACTACAATCTATGTCCTTAATTTTCCAAATACACAATTCCCTATATTCTCAAATTTACAAACCCACGACTTAACTCCCTATACCAAACGTTTCAACCCCCAGACTTCCCTCCAAAATTTCAAATCTCTCAAACTTGCCCATCTCCAAATCTCCAAATCCCCTTAGAATATCATCCCTCAGCGTGACGTACACAACTGTTAAAATGTAACAAATCTCATATTTTCACCACATCACCCACAGTATTTAAGAATTTAATGTATCACTTGAATGATAAATAAAGATTCGTGAAAAATAACAAACCACCTATATATAAATAATAAATATAACATATACTGCAAGATTTGTTAAAAGCAGGAGCTAACAAAATTTTCAGCAACTGTGGGAATGAACGTGTTAATGAACACCGTTACTCCCATTACTACCATCAAGCTTCCTGCGAAAAAATAAAGGCAAGAAGAATAACAAATAAACGTTGATGATGATTCGAGGCTATCGCTAGTCCACAAACCGCAAAGTGTATCAATCCTTTTTTGTTTTCGTTCATTTCTCGGATTTCCTTTGCCTTTCATTAGAGGCTCGTCGCGCAAGAAGGATAAGGGTTGTGCCTTCAATCATTCGAGTAATTATTCGCCAGAAACAGTTTTGCCCAATTATTTGTGGCCGAGTCGATCCTTGTTTCTTCCCTTGTCCCTTTCTTTTCTTCTTTGCTGAACATTCAGAGCAACGTTTCCTTCTGGAGCAGCGGGCC
The DNA here is from genome assembly GCA_945859555.1 of Megachile ligniseca. NCBI lineage: Eukaryota > Metazoa > Arthropoda > Insecta > Hymenoptera > Megachilidae > Megachile > Megachile ligniseca. The sequence goes on from OX243784.1 coordinate 8,828,908, forward strand.
ACGATTGAGGAATTAAAATTGTTCGAGCTCGTTCACGGTGCCCGAATGCTTTCAACGAAAGGAACGAATCTTCTTGGTCGTACGTTAACAAAAAAAAAAACCGCTCTGGTTTATACATCACTTTCATATTTATTGCACTTGCTTTGCGATATAGAAGAAGTAATGGACTTTTAATATACGGAGCGTTGAAGAACACTTTTACGTGACTGAGGAGGTAAGGGTGGTTCCTTGTAATTATTGTTGCGTGATACGGTTTTTGACAAATGAGAATTTGGGGATTTGAGAATTTGGGGTTTTGAGAATTTGGCGATTTGAGAATTTGGGGATTTGAGAATTTGGGGATTTGAGAATTTGGAGGTTTGTGTATTTGGGGATTTGAGGATTTGGAGATTTCAGAATTTGGGGATTTGAGAATTTGGGGATTTGAGAATTTGGGGATTTGAAAATTTGGGGATGTGAGAATTTGGGGATATGACAATTTGGAAATTTGAGAATTTGAGGATTTGAGAATTTGGGGATTTGAGAATTTGGGGATTTGAGAATTTGGAGATTTCAGAATTTGGGGATGTGAGACTTTGGGGATATGACAATTTGGGGATTTAAGAATTTGGGGATTTGAAAATTTGGGGATGTGAGAATTTGGGGATATGACAATTTGGGGATTTAAGAATTTGGGGATTTGAGAATTTGGAGATTTGAAAATTTGGGGATTTGAGAATTTGGGGATGTGAGAATTTTGGGATTTCAGAATTTAGAAATTTGAAAATTTGAGAATGTGGAAAATTAAGAAAACACACTAACTCAACGCTAAAGAAAATAAAAATTCAGACTACTACCCATCTACACACAAATATTCTAAAAATTAACAATCTTTCCAAGAACTTGTAGGTACTTCATACAATTCCCAATAATTCATAAGAAGCCAGCAATTGTATAAATAAAAGCGTCGAATGATGATAGATGAGAAGACAGCGATTGTTGAATAAAATAAAAGTTGTTGTATGTTGCGTGTTGGTCCGGGTGTAGCGTTTGATGTGTCCAATTAAAGGGTCGGCTTTCCTTTCCGTGCTTTAATTGGACGGTTTTCGCATCGCTGCATGTTTCCGGTACAAAATTGCAGTTTAGCAAAACGCGTTACGGCGTGCTGGAATGACCGACATTCATCATCCCCTGCGATAAAAGTAGCTTAATTGATGCTGAGCAAACTGCTCGAACAGAACGGTGGAAAAATTCACGTCGAATCGGAACGTTTAACCATCGTAATATCACTGATTTCCGTGTCGGACATTAACTTGACTTTTTTCTTCGTTTTTCTTTTAATGCAACATCAAGGTGTGGTACTTTAAATATAGAGCTCGTTAAATTTGTCGGGGATGTACTCGAACGGGTATTCGAAGATCTTTATGTATTTATACATACATTTTTATTCAATTTTAAGATTCGTACAATTTTTAATCAACTGTCGAAATTGTACAATTTTTATCAATTTTAATAACTGTATAATTTTTGTTCACTTATAAAAATTGTGTAATTTTTATTCAATTTTAAGAATTACATAATTTTTAATCAATTGTAGAAATTGTACAATTTTTATCAATTTTAAGAATCGTATAATTTTTAATCAACTGTCGAAATTGTACAATTTTTATCAATTTTAATAACTGTATAATTTTTGTTCACTTATAAAAATTGTGTAATTTTTATTCAATTTTAAGAATTACATAATTTTTAATCAATTGTAGAAATTGTACAATTTTTATCAATTTTAAGAATCGTATAATTTTTAATCAACTGTCGAAATTGTACAATTTTTATCAATTTTAATAACTGTATAATTTTTGTTCACTTATAAAAATTGTGTAATTTTTATACAATTTTAAGAATTGTACAATTTTTAATCAATCGCAGTAGAAATTTAAAAAATTGATGTTTGTTGCTAATTTTCAATAGAATTTTCAGTATATCCGAGGGTTATAAGAGTTCTCGAGTGTCTCGCGTGTACTCGCAGATCCTGAGGCTGAACAAAATGGCGAAAAAAAGCTGGACGAGGTGAGGCAATCAAAAGGCGGCAATCCTTTCGTAGCCTAATTGGACGATTTTCACGAGATTTTGCCATCGCGTTTCTAATACGCGATCGATGTGCATTCCACAAAAGCCCCTTTTGTGAGATAAACAAATACAAATTACACAAGTTATAAGTATAGATATGTACAGAAATTGTCGACCTCTCAATTTTCTTCCTCCCCAAATTTCTAGTTTCATTTCTAAATTCCCAAATTGTAATAGTTGTCCAAATTTAATTTAATAAAATATCCAAATTTCTTAAATTCCTCTCACCTAACAGCACAGTGCATAAAAATCCCAATCATTGAAATAATAAAAAAGTGTTTATAACATGACTTCTAACAAACACCCCTAAGCAACGTATCCTACATGGGCATTCAAGGATCCTTTGCGTAACAGCAATTTAAAAAGCGAGTATAAAGAGAGCATTGAAGCCTTGCGTAACACGTGAAACGTTTCCATAGGGGTGGCTAATGGAAAGGGTAGGAAAATGAGGAGAATCGACGTCCATTATTCGCGGTTTTATCGTTTACTTTCAGCCCAGAACCGTTCCCCATGAAAATCATCCAATTACGAACCGTCAGCTATCTCCGATCTTCCGGATCGACTGGCGAACGAAACAGGACGTAGGAGTTGAATTATTCGGGTCGGGTGGGACGGGTCGACCACGGTCACGAAAACTGGCTGTGAACGCTTGACAACTTACACAGTGTTATCTGGTAGCAGCAGAATGCACTGGTAATCCTTCGGTAAGTCTTCCTGATCCTGGATCCACGTGCCACGCGACAACACCTCAAGAGATTATCACCCCTTAATGAAACGATCACCACTGCTGGTCCAATTCAAATCGAGATCATCACACTTTCTATCGATATGGCCATCGAATTTGGACCATTTTCTAATATACATTTCATTTTTAATAGAGCATTCCATTTTTAGGGCTTGTAGGTTCTATTCCAACGACTATTGTATACAAAATGGCCGCCCGAAGCATCGATGACTCCGTTGCGTTACATGGTCATGTTTATGTTGTGACACCAGACGTTGCAATCAAATTTCATAACTGAACATCGATTTCAAGAGATTGAATTTTGTTAAAATTTCCAAGTACTGTTTTTATTCTGGTTACTTCGACTTGTGCACGTGACGTTAAAAGCTACGAGGGAGATAGTATCACGTGTTTGTCAACATTCAATGACATCGAATGAATAATCGTGACAGTGAAATGAACATGACCCTAAGGTCGAGTATCTATTGATGACAAGGGGGTTCAAGGGTTCCATCCTGCGAAGAGGGTTACTACCCTAATGTGTGAATTGACGATAACTTTAGGGTGGCAACAACTATAGAAAACTTACTATGTTTCTATATCATTTATGTATAGTATTATTTTATCATCACTTGCATTTGGGGATAAGAAAATTTTACAAATGATTATTTTAAAAATGAATTGTAGTTTAACAAAAATCTGAAAAACTTTATGAACTTGACGAACTGGACAAACTTGACAAACTTGACAAACTTAATAAACTTGATAAACTTGTTTTACAAATTTACAAATTTCGAAATTCCCACACACCAAATTTATAAATTCAAAAGTTTCTGAATGTCTCAATGTTTTTTATCCATATAACCTTTACATGTGTATATACATTCACATATAAATTTTATATAATATAATATTTACATGAGCTCATATAAATTTTACACATATCTGTAACACGATGATATCGATTGAAATTCATTTCCAGCAAACATACGCAATAGTCAGAAAACTTTCGCAATTCCAGCACGAAAGAAAAAAAAATGACAAGTATTTTATTTATTACGCCACAAATATGTCGTGTAAACGCATAAATCAAGTCATAGCTCTTGCAAACGTCCAATTTCCAAACACCTGTGGTTCAATAATTGCACCTCTCACCAGAAGCCTATATTTAGGGACAAAACGATTATCGAATATGTAGAAAGTATACAATCGCTGGAACCCCGTAGCTTGATTTAACAAACACGTGCACCTCGAATTATCGAGTTTGATCGTCTGCGATCATTATTTTGAAATGTCTAATTTTTCGAAATTGATAGGTGGGTGGTCCACGTTTTAAAAAAGGATTTTGCCTTCTGCGTCGCTTAAATTGTACGTTGCTTTAAGAATTATACGTTTCTTAATGCTATCGAACTGATCAAAATAAGTTTCTATACTTTGTTTCATACTTTGTCAGAATAACATATCTGGCACAGTGGGACGTTTAAGATCCACTAAAAATATTTTTGACAAAGAAACTACTCATTTAAACTGAAAAAAGTGATACATTTAACATGTTTCACAGCTAGTCCCAGTAAATTTAAATATGGAAAAGAAAATTTAAACTTAATGTTAAATGCAAGAGATTCGAGAGTATTGCGCCTGTAATCGAGCAACCAACCACACACCAGTGTACGCTACGTGCATATGATCTCACATGTGTACATAGGAACTAGCTTTCAATTTTCATAAAACTTCTTTCAGAACATTAGCTTTCACATTCGTATAATTTCTAATGCAACTTTATTGTCTACGACATAATGCAATTGTATAATTTTAATTATCAAGTTTGTCAAGTTTGTCAAGTTTGTCAAGTTTAGCAAGTTTGTCAAGTTATTAAAGACCATCAAGTTCATAAAATATATCAAGTTTACCAAGTTCATAAAGTTCATAAAGTTTGTCAAGTTTATCAAGTTTATGAAGTTCATAAAGTTTGTCAAGTTTATCAAGTTTATCAAGTTGGTCAAGTTTGTCAAGTTTGTTAAGTTTATCAAGTTTATCAAGTTTATCAAGTTTGTCAAGTTGATCAAGTTTATCAAGTTTATCAAGTTTGTCAAGTTTTTCATGATTATCAAGTTATTCCAGACTATCAAGTTCATAAAGTATATCAAATTTACCAAGTTCATAAAGTTTGTCAAGTTTATCAACTTGTAAAGCAAAAAAATTATGTAAAAATCTCGTAATAAACTGAGACACGAATCGGTATACCGGTACTATACTTATTTACCCCGTCATTTGAAAAATTCCTTCGATTCCCAAGAATCTGTTGCAGGCTGCAACTCGCGTGCACAAACCTTGCAACAAAATTGCACAAAAGCTAAGCCGAACATCGACGATCATTTCCAGTTTCTTTAGAAAACGGTTTCGAATGAAGGGTGTAAGATAATACTCCGTCCATCTTTCAACATCGGACTCGAAACTTGATCCTTATCGATTGACTTATTCCAGACGGAACAGGCCAATATTGAAATCACGTGCAGAAAATATAAAAATTGCAAAATTACTAACTACCAGCTGAGACTTCGAGTCGGAACATTTCATAACTTTACAGCATCAACTTTGAAAAATCACAAACTTAAGAAATTTAATTTTCTGAAATACTACTATTTAAAAGGTATACCTTTCTAAACTTTCAAAGACATAAATTTCAAAATTCTCTGTTTATAAAGTGTTAAAGTGTAAAAATCTGAAATGTAAGACTCAAAATTAAAATAATCTCAAATTAGAAAATATCAAAGTCTCAATTAACAACTTGTTTAATTAGAAAGTTACAAAATGTCAAAATTCGGACATTTTCAAATATCAAAACCTCAAAGTGCCAATAACTTAATATCTATAAGTCCCAAAATTCCACGAATTCAAAGTGTCAAAGTACCAAACTTCTAAAATCCTGAAGTCCTATAATTCCAAAGTCTTCAATTCCCAAATTTGCAAATTGCAGACTCCTCAAGTCCCAAAATCCCAAAACGATCAAGTCCCAAAATTTCACAACATTCAAAACCCAAAATTCTCAATGTTCCAAATTCCTCAAGACCCAAATTTCTCAAAGTTCTAAACTCTTCAGGTCCCAAGATTCTCAAAAGCTCAAAATCCCCAAGTCCCAAAATTCTCAAAATCCCAAGACACTCAAGTCCCAAAATTCTGAAAAAACCAAACTCCTCAAGTCCCAAATTTCTCAAAGTTCTAAACTCTTCAGGTCCCAAGATTCTCAAAAGCTCAAAATCCCCAAGTCCCAAAATTCTCAAAATCCCAAGACACTCAAGTCCCAAAATTCTGAAAAAACCAAACTCCTCAAGTCCCAAATTTCTCAAAGTTCTAAACTCTTCAGGTCCCAAGATTCTCAAAAGCTCAAAATCCCCAAGTCCCAAAATTCTTAAAATCCCAAGACACTCAAGTCCCAAAATTCTGAAAATCCCAAACTCCTCAAGTCCCAAAATTCTCAAAATTCCAAAGTCCTTAAGTCCCAAATTTCTCAAAGTTCTAAACTCTTCAAGTCCCAAAATTCTTAAGTCCCAAAATTCACAAAATCCTCAAGTCCCAAATTTCAAATAAAAAAAGACTGCCAAAGTCTTCTTTCTCTGTTCTGCTCCACGTTTGGATCTCGGTCCCGAACGACGATCCTTATCGATTGAGTCATTCGAATCAGGCCCCGAAATCCTCGACAATGTCGAAATCAGGACAGATTAGTCCATTTGGCATCTCGGTAAAAGTGAAGGATACTTCACAGCTGTTTGGTGCTCATTATTCGTCGCACAGGTGTCGCTCTCGTGTACATAAGTCCCAGCGAAAGTGCACCCTTCTTACGACGGTAACATGTGATTTTCGAGTTTGCCAACTCGAGGTGTTGTCTCCGTACTTTGCATGCTCATTCCCGAGACTTCTCAGCTTGCTTCGAACTGTGTATTTTCGAACTTGTTAATAGGTCGCGGGTAATTCGGACAGCTGTCGTCGGACAGCGGTGATTCTTTTAATTGGGCGACTGCTGATTAATTTTCGCCTTTCCTTAATCACTGTAGAAAGTTCAAGGTGTGTATGAAGATATTAGCGTACGAACGCTCTTTAAATTTTAATCTTTCGTTCTTTAATAGCTTCTGTCAATTATTCTTTAATGGGCAATGCGTTAGCTTTCAATTTTGGTGTTCTCATTTGGGGATTTAAATTTCAAATGTTCTGTAATTAAGACAAGACTGAACATTGAGTAAACTAACACTTTCTAATAAAACTAAATATATGTCTTCGGTATAACATTTAACTTAACATAACTTTAAGTAACAATACTTTAAAAATTTTAATATTCACTTAATCCAACGTTAATTCACAATATTAATGTTCAATTAAACCAATGTTAACATAAACAATAATTTTAATTTTTAGTCAGTCAAACGATTATATAAATAATAATTCTAACGTACTATTAGTCAAACGTTCGAACGAAGCATCGGATTAAAATGAAAGTTTAATTAAATTTTACGGGAAGATTAGCACATCGATCGAGGGAATGACAGAAACGATCATCGACATTCAGGATCGTACGCTATTAACGTAAACGTTATCTAATTTCGATGAAATCGTAAAATCATCATCAGGAAGTGACTTAACATGCTCACGTGGTGAGAGTGCTCTCTCGAGTGCGTTTCAGTGAAAGGGCTGAGCCAGTGAAACTAAGGAAAAGTTGTTAATTAGATCGTGGTGTTAGGATTGCTTTACGATCTCTTCCTACGGAATCCATCATCCTGTATTGATTCGATTTCGTTGAAAAATGAAAAAATCGTTGAATTTTATATTTGTGGAATTTCGTCAATTTGGTCATTTTCAAATATTTGGTGAATTTGGAAATTTGAGATTTTGAAAATTTAACATTTTCGAATCCCTACATTCCCAAATTCCTAGATTCCAGAATCCCTATATTTCCGAATTCCTACATTCCCGAATCTCTACATTCCCAAATCCCTAGATTCCCAAATCTCTACATTCCCAAATCCCTAAATTCCAGAATCCCTAGATTCCCGATTCCCTAGATTCCAGAATCCCTACATTCCCAAATCACTAAATTCCCAAATCTCTACATTCACAAATCCCTAGATTCCCGAATCCCTACATCCCCAAATCCCTAGATTCCCGAATCCCTTCATCCCAAAATCCCTACATCCCAAAATCCCACATCCCCAAATTCCTACATTCTCAAATCTGAAACTTCTCAATCCTAAAATTCCCAAAATCCTCACCTCACCAAATTCCCAAATCCTCCAAAAGTCCCTAAAAATCACCAAATGTAATTCGATCTCCGTATATATCTTTCTGCCATAAAGAAAAAGAAAGAAAAAGTATTTGCCGCTGTAGAGGGAAAAATATGTGAGTCAATGTGCCAGGAGTAGTTGCAGCAGGCGAGAACGACGAAGAGGATCGGTTCCCGATCGCTGCAGAAGGAGGCACGTGTGTGACCGTATCATTAGGACCACCCTTCGTGACCCTGGCGAGCATTTTTCGACGGCGTAATGACACTTCGTGCGCGAACCATTTAGGCGAATCCGCGGTAAAATTGTTCAGGCCCGCAGGTACACGAACACCCTTCTACGACAAGGAGGGCAGACGCAACCTTCGAAATTGCACGCTCACTGAACAAAAGGGATTGCGCTACCCGGGCTCCTTCATTCCGCCTGATATTAAATTTCGATGCTTAACTGCGGCTACTTTTTTCTTTTTTAATAAGTTTTCATTTAATCTCCTAATCTTATCGCTAAATTGATGTTCTATTTATTTTCTTTTTAGCCGTCACATCCGCTTTTATTAGCAAAAATTGTCAGGTTGTGTAAGATTAATCTGAATCTCTCTGGTTCAGCGTTATAAATATATCGAAATATTTTTAATTGTAAAAATAAATTTATTATACAACAATCACAGTAATGCCTTCTATTTTCATTTTGAACCACCTCGTTAATCGCTTCGTCAGCAAAATTTTCACAATTTTTCCGAGACAAAAAGTCGTGTTTGTACATATAGACGAGTGAGTGGTTTCATAGTATGATTATCTTGAATATCGTATACCGTTGAAATGCAGCCCTGTCTAATAACTTTATTCGGCAAACGCGATTCGAAAGGAGAGAAAAAACCGCAGGGAAGCAGAAAAAGCTTAAAATTGAAGATGAAAGGACCGAGGAGCAAGTAGTGCATCGTTTCTGAGAATTCGGGTGTCGCAACGTTCCACACGCCCACACCAAAAACCGCTGACCCGTGTTCGTTGGTTTTAATAAGCATGTCGGGGCCGACGTTTAAAAAAAGCCACAAAGCAGCCAAAGTTGATGGGCGATTCTTCGAGATAACCATAGTCCACGCACGTCACACGTAATAACTCTTGGGAGCCTGTTTTTACTACGCAAAGATGCCCACCGAAACTCGATTACCACAAAACTGAAACGTTTGACGGGGACGGGGCCGACTTGAAGGACAGATAAATGACGTAACGGATGATGTGTTTCCGGTACCAACAAGTCATTTTAAATATCGTGACTTCCAGATCATTTACATGTCTGATTAATACTTTCAGATTCTTCGATCCCTATATTTTAAGGCACTATGAAAATTCTGTTGTACAATATTTCGAGTTATACATATATCGAACACTATTGTTAGATGCAATGTAGATTTCCTCTGGGTTAGCATGTATATATTTTACAATTTAAACTCCAATTTGTCAACTCATCAATCAATCTATCAATTTATCAATATGTGCTTTGAACAATCGATCATTTTGCTTCTTTGTTAATATATTTATTTGTTCATTCGTCAAACAGTAAATGCATCAATTCATCAATACATCAAGCTATCAATTCATTGAGCTATCAATTTATGGAACTGCCAATTCATCATGACATAAGTCATAAAACTATCAATTCACCAAGTCATCGATTCATGAAGGTATCCATCAATCTACCTATTAATCAATTTGTCCATTCATCACGTTATCAACCTACTCATCGAGCTATCAATTTATCAATCTATTGATCCATTAAGTCCATGAATTGATAAATTTTCTAGATCTAGAAATATTTTCGAAGATACAGAACACCCTGTACATGCATCAGCTTAAGGGCGCAAAGAATGCAAAGGAATTCATGAGGTACGGGGCGGACGCAAAGAATCAACTGGTATCACCAATTTATAAGTCGTCGGAAAACGAGGAGCGCTGAAAGGAGCAACCGCGTCCAGTTTCCATATAAACGTGTCGTCAGGATCGCGGGATGCGTGTTCTTGCGACGGTTAATTGAAGGGAGGCATAGTACTCGCGAGCATTCCCGGTCCCGTCATTCAAGGGCGCAAATTGTCGCGTCGCGTCGATCGATTCAGGACAGCTTTTTGCGGGGCCCGCGACGCGCGGATTTGTCCGCGAAATATCATCGAGCCGGACGTAGCCTGTTCGCGCAACTATGCCGCGAACCATTTGCTTTTTCTGCGATCATTACGTGTCACGGCTACATCGTGACTCGCGACCAGCTACCGACGAAACAGCACGGAACAAATGGAAGGATATCGTCGATTATCTTCTTCCTCGACTCTCGTTCTTCGATCGATATGACGCGATGTACACAGTAGATAGTGTTCTGTTCATTTTTTATCTATTTTTATTCTGTTCATATTTTATCTTATTTTTTATCAATCAATCGATTCCTAAATTTATTGATTCATGTGTTCATCCATTTCTTTATTCGACGATCCACCTGTTTATCAGTTCATCAATCTATCAATCCATTATATCATTAACTCATGAACTTATCAATTCATCAATTTACCAATCTATCAATCCATCAATCTATTGATCTGTCAGTCTGTCAATTTGTCAATCTATCAATCCACCAATCTACCAATCTATCAATTCATTGAATCACCATATCATCAATTTGATCGTATCGTTCCAGAATACAGCAAGTTCCGTTGAATTATTCCAACACAAATACCCGAAACTCCGACACGTTCCGTTCGGAATAAATGAACCTCAGTTGCATACTCGTCACTGATCAAATCAAAATGCAGAAACTCCGTCATTTTTGAAGGTGCAATTCGACACCGAGCGTGCTCGACGTTGCAACACGCTGCCAGCCTATATCTCCACGATCTTTATTTATCGACGGATCGTCGTCGTTCGACAACCACGCGAGCGTAATTTTCTCCCTACGGAGGCTGCGAAGCAATCTCGTTCCCATCGCTACGCACCACGCGAAACAGACTATTCCAGGACACTCGGCCGAGGTGGCTAATAGGCATTCGTGATTTCGCGTGCTTAGATTTTTAACGGCAGGTGAGCTGCCCACCAACTGTCCCCTCGAAGGCAGAGAGATCGTACCCCTTCCATTTTCTTCTCTACACCGAAAGGGTGAAAGAGAGACGAAGGATAACACGCCGGTGTCCCGATGCCGTTGCATTCGGCTCAGCCAAAGTAGGCGGTGCCCCGAAATTTCGCATTGACTTTCTATGAGCCCACGTATACCCGGTGGCATTCATAAATCGTTCGGGGCACACGGGGCTCCGTCGAGACTATCCGAAACTTCTTGTAACACTGTACAGACTTTGACAAATATTAGCGGAATCTTCTTACACAGCATGCTATGTTACTTTATTAAATGCGATCGTTCATCTTTGAGCTGCTGCAACTTACTAATGTGTGCTTTGGAAGATGGGGATGGAGGAAGAGGGGTGGTTGTTTCATTGGGGGGTTCATTTTGGACATTTGTAAGATTTGAAGATTTGAAGATTTGGAGGTTTACAAATATAGAAATTTAATAATTTAGAGATTTGGGAATAAAATTTGTTAATTCAGAAACCTAACCTTGCATTCCATATTGAAAGCACAGAAATATCGTACAAAACTTCCTTAACACATGATACCCAACAACATCCACGCACCCTCTTGTAAAATCGCCCCGTGTTAATGTTTCCAACGAGTTTTCTTCGGAAACGGTTAAGTAATTTTGGAGACGTTTAACTGAAATTGTTCCGAGATTTTCGTGTGAGCATTTCCAACGGCCATTAGAACTCGCGTGCATACGTGACATGCACGTGAAATAAGACGGGAAACATATCGTTTTCGGTGCAACATAGTAAAGTGGAAATAAAAAGCCGCATCATTCGTAATCACAGGTGTGCATCTAGCTCAGGGCCGTTGCCACATTTTGCAGTCTTGAAATTGCACTCCAATTTCCATGATACCAGGTACTTATAAGCATCGATTTAAAAACGTACATTTTCTTTTTCCACACTGTCGCATTCAAATTTTTGCATACTACGCTCGGTATTATGTTTTAAGACCTCTAATAACATCATAGAACATCGGAATATAATACTTACGTGTCAATATAGATGTGAGACGGTTGCAATTTGCAACTTAACTCTCAAATTTTACATTGTTCATGTTGCTAAATAGTCTCTGTCAGATTCTGGTTTAATGTTAATGTTAATCGTACGATAATATTAAGTTATCTCGACAGAACTATTTCTTCGTTTTAATGAAACGTTAATATGTACATAATCGATACTTTGATTAAGGATAAATTATGAAATTGACGACTTTGCTAAATCTGTCAAAATGATTCACTTTTATTGTCGATAGAAAATAATTGAATTATTATTGATTCAGAATGTTATTCATTCAATTCTTGGTTATAATTATCGATTTTAGATCTTGGTTATCCATTGCAATTATTAATATTGATTGTAATTATTGATTTCAATTATTGGTTAGCATTGATAGATTTAAATTATTGATCGAAATTGATTGATTTCAGTTATTGATCGATATTGATTGATTTCAGTTATTGATTAAAACTGATTGATTTCCATGATTGATTAAAATCGATCGACTTTGATTATTGATAAAAATTATCGACTGAAATTGTTGATCAGGACTGAAATTTCAGTGGTTGAGTGAAGTTGTCGATCAAAGTGATAAGTTCAATTACTATCGCCATCAAGGTATCATCGAATTTATTAAGAAAAATCTTCATTATGCAAAGCATGCAGTGATAATCTGATTACGATGCAAAAGGGTTGTCTCAAAAATACCGGTGTTTCGCGTATCATCGTCCTTGTAGAAGCCGTATTACACGTGGCAGCTGTAATATCGCGATTTTTAATCATACACGACGTCGTACCTCATATATTATCGAGCGCGGAACAAGTATTATTTTGCTAATATTCGAACCATCCGGCCACTTAATGTTGAAATATGACTCGGTACACGGGAGACAACTCTATACCGGGTGGTTTTCGGTACCTGTCGGCCACGGGACACTTTCTCGACTTCCTTCGCCTTCCCTTTTCTCTTCTTGCTCGTCCTCGTATTCAAAACTAATTTTTAAAGTCACGTCGCAGAAGCAAGACCGATTATTAGCGGGCCGGCTCGCAAGCTGGTTTTCGGCCCGAATAATAAAACTACTTTGTCTCTCTTCGTAATAACCATCGGTTAGCCGTTCATGAAGACATAAATATTCGTTGATGTTTTGCTTCGGAATTAGCGCGCTAGCTCGATCGCAGATCCGTCTTTTATCGATTGCTCGCTGCTACAATGTATCCACCTAGCGATTAATTTCGTTCTTTCGATTTTTCTTTGCGTGCCGTTTCTTTTGCGAGCCAACACAATCGGACTCTTAATCGAGTCTACAGGACGATTCACGCGACTCTATGCTGAAACACAGCTTAAGTACCAGAAAATTTAGAAAATATTTTAGGGAATTACAGAGGACGTTCGAGGTGTTCATCGTTCCCGTTAAAAGCAAACTCATCGCGCATAAATCACCGCGGCGATCGTTAATAAATCAATTCGGCCGACAATTTCGCCCGACTAATCCAGGAGGATCAGGTGTAAGTAGATCGCGTAGTAGCACGAACGGTGTTGCTCCGTGTGTCACGTGGTTTCCTTCGCGATGCAGCGCACGCGCCCCGTCGTATCAATTATACTCGCCGGGGCCCCGAGAAACGGCCCCCAAACAATTTCTCCCCTCGAAGATCGATAATGGTCGAGAGCCACGGAACGCAAGGATACATACGTGCGCGTGTGATCATCCTTCTTGTATCGTGACACGTACACGATAATGCCGGTCTGAAAATCGCAATCAAACGATACTTAGTCTCCTCGGAGATATAATATAAGCAGGGGCCCACCGGTGATCATAGGCTAACGTACATTTAGGCAGATGCGACAGAAATTGAACGTCTCATGTTCACTCCCTTCTTCTCCTCGAATATCTTCTTCCTCCTCATCGCCCTCTTCTTCCTTTGTTCCTTTAAACTCCATCTTCTTTCCTTGTGACTGCACTTCTTCGTCCTCGCATCGCGTGCGCACTTGTTTCGCCGCTTTTGATGCTGCTCTTTGCTTTCTTCGTTCATTTCTTTATTTTCGGGCAATTTTTCTTTTTTTTTTTGGCTCGGTTTATTGGACGTTTGATACAGAGCTTCGGATGGATTTAGAGGTGGATTGAAATAGGTTCAGAGGTACATTCGAATAGTTAGATTCGCATGATTAGAATCAGAGGTAGATTCAGATGTGTAGTTGGGTTCATAGATTGACATATTTTCATCCAGGTAGATAGATTCAAATAATTAGATTCAGAGGTAGATTCAGATACGTGGTTAGGTTCATAGATTGAGATATTTTCATCCAGATAGTTAAATTCAAATAATTAGATTCAGAGGTAGATTCAGATATGTAGTTAGCTTCATAGATTGAGATATTTTGATTCAGATAGCTAGATTCACATAATTAGATCGAAAGTTAGATTCAGAATTAGGACGTCTAAACACGTCAGCCTCTTCACGTGCCAACTGGATGCAATCTCACCTGACCAATACACTGCAATTTCGCTTAAAATTGCTAGGTTATGAATTTTCCGTGAGATGCTGGAAAAATACTCGGAGTCACTAGATATGTCGCATCTTCGGAGTTTGCGAACACGCGTCGTGTGGCAGCCACGCGACGAGACGCCTCGCGTCAACCGAAGGCGTCGTGCCGTATCGATCGATCGAGTCGATATCTCCGGGCAAGATCGACAGCCGCCTGTAACTGGGTTACAGGACGCATTAATGCGCGACTCGATTACAAGGCAGCCCCCGATTGATTCGGCCCGGCGCAATTTGCCAGATTAAACGTTCGCCGGCACCCGGACCAAGCGATTCCTGAATTCGTAATTTCTTACCATCTCGCTCGAGCATACACTCGAAACATCTGTTCCGATACCTCGAGCAGACCTTCGCCGATGACACCAGACGTTCTGTGTTAGTGTGTCGCCGGGCTGCTTGTTTGCTTTTGATTGCAGCGAAAGTCGAGCGGAGATACTGCTTCCAAGGAGAAATCCTCTGATCTTTTTATGACTCTTGCAAGGACACGCATGTGGAGACGTAGTTAATTGAGCTGTTATCATACTTTTGAGTTAATTATGGTTTAGATAGGGAGGTAGGTACTTCATTAGGATTAGAGTGGTAAGTTCTCTGAGGTTTGTGATAGATATTTGGATAGGTGATCTGCTGCCAGGTCTTTTTAGGATTCTTACATGGATGGACTCTCCATATGTTCTTCAATATGTGGCTCATTAGGGAGAGTTATTGTGCTTATGGGTTAAAAGGTGGTGAGATATCAGGACATATTGAGATCCCCAAACTCTTAGACTACCAAATCCCTAAATTTCCATATCAATAGGTCTCGAACAGTAAAGTCCCGAAATCGTAAGATCCCCAATTTCTTAACCCATCCCGACATCTTCAGACCCCAAATTCCCAAACTGGCAAATGCCTAAAATGAATAAACCTTCAAACATCAAAGTCCCCAAATCCTCAGGTCCCCGAATCTCGAATCCATGGCAGAATCTGAAGTTTCCCAAAAGTGCGTAAAAATGAGTGAGCGGAAAATGTCTACACCATTTTCTCCAGGAAAATCAAATTTGCTGTTGACTGTACACGTGCAAATATTAAAAAAAAAAGAACACCACGATTCAATTACGCCACTCTTGCCGATGTTATCGGTATTCTTTATCGCGCGGTCATAACAATTAATGGACGGTTAAACGAGGCCTCATTAGCATCCTACGAAAAATTATTTAAACCGAATTTTATTGCAATACAGATTTACCGGGGGTAGCATTCACGTCAGCCGTGGTCTCGTGTCATCGATTATATCGACAAGGAGTCGCATTATGCTAATGTAATCGACGCGATTTTTCTCCTCGTCTTTTTTTTTCGCCAACGTTTTCGAGGCCTAACGATCGTTCGCGAACAACAAAGTAGACGTTTAATTAGAGCAGCTTGCACGGCGACGATGTCACAGTTTGCGATACCATAATTCTCGTGAATAATAATACTCGCGTGGATCCACGTTTTATTTAGCGGACAGCTAAGCCACCTGGATATCGATAGTCGATCGCGACCTCGTCCCTTACGATACCATCTTGCTTTATGGCTGCCATAATTCAGACGCCAGAGTTCATGGAGGATTAGCCGGAATGTTAAAATTCGAGTAATCGATAGGTTCGCTTAATTGCGAGCATCGGCGATTTTGTGCATGCTGCGCCGAAGGGCGGGCCGATAAGAGATATGGCGATATAAAGAAGGTAAGAATGGTTTATGGCGAATTACTGTTTGCAGAGCAACTTAGGGCCTATCAAATTTTTAGAGCACATTTAGGTTTTAATGATATTTTTCAGGTTTCGATCGAAGCGATTTTTAACGAGATTTAAATTAATTCGTTAATTTGATGTTTAACACGTTCACTGGGGCAGTTGAACATTTTACTAGTACTTTTATGATTAATAAATTTTATTTATGTTCACAATGTTTTATTTATTATTCACAGTCCCAATACGAGTGATCAATTCATATGGAAATTTAAACGTCAGTCATATATGCGTGGCAGTCAATGTGTTAATGTATTATTGGAGGTTAGTTCAATTTGAAATCATGATACTCAAATGATTTTATAGTCTATCGAAGTCGAAGAAAATTTTGTGATATGAAGGTACGATAGAATGGCACTTTTGATGTACACTTTTATCAAAATGTTATTCGTATAAGGACTTATAGCATTCTCGATCATTTATAAGTAATATCAAAATACAAGTGCAACAACAAAGAAAATCAATTTCACTAATAAATTCATCCCGAAAATCGATCTGTCTTCTTTTCAGTGAGCACATATCACTATACCCAGCTCCCGCATGCAATTCGAGCATTAATCTTGAATTAATCTTTTAATCTCCTATTCTCCTCTAATCCGCCAGGTAAATCAACTATTCATGAAAAAAGAAGGAGAAGAAAAACGACACCGAGCATAAGCGGGAATGTATATTCATTATCGCGTAATAAACCGGCAATTTAAAAAAGGTTTATCGTCGCGATCGAATAAATTGAGCGTCAAAGCATCGTCCGCTTCCACGCAATCATCTTAATTTATTCGAGGTCCATTCGGAAACGCTGTGCTTTCAAAAAAACTGTCCACATTCATAACAATTTGTGCGTTGAATAAAATTGAATATCCCGTCTGGCCGAAATTAATCGGCGTATGAATATTAACACCTCTCTTCCGCGACGGGGATCACCTGTACTTTATCCATTAACCATCATCCTCGTATCTTATCCCCGATAACGATCTACGTTCGTATTAATTATACCGAAAATTATCTGGTACATCATGCTCCGCGTAATACGGCCTGTTATCATTGCAATTAATATTAACTTAACACCATCGCGAGGCTGCTTCACCGATAATTACGATTAGCGAACTCTTATATGTGATTTACAGTCGATCGGAGGATGTCAGTGGTGTTTGTTTTATTAGTTTGCCTGATTTAATAAGTTCCGTTGAATCACTCGAGTAGTAACGAATGTTCAGACTTTGACAAATAATAGCGATGAGATATTGAGAGTAATGTTGGAAAGATAGAATGTGATTCAGATTTATAATATAACACATCCATGTAACTAATAGCATACATTCAAATATACATACTTCATATGTGTATCTAGCTACGTGCATACCTACACGCATACATGTGTGTACAGGTACACACTATTTACATACATGTTCTCATACATGCATGCATACATACTTCACATGTGTCACCTAGGCTACACATCAGCTGTCATCTACAAGGAGTAAAAAATCAGGTAAATTAGCAACAACTGTTGACAAAAAGAAAGTAGTGTACTATGTGTACTATAACCTATGTGGTATCTGATGACATCAAAAAGTGTCCATACCAAAAAGTACATATACTCCATGATACCGTAAAAAGCATCATCCACATCCAAAAGTACAATCTACATACCTCAAAAAGTATCAGTCATAACTAAAAGATATGGAACCATATGTTAAAAAGTACAACCAGGTCCAGAAATAGAATACGAGTAAAAGATATCCATTCATTTGTACCAAACAGAAGTATAAAGTCGTTCTAACTTGAACAGGAGTAAGATTTCAGCGACAACGTTTGAGGAGCGCAATCGTCGCATCGTTCCGAAGCAATTTCTTAATTAGACCCGGAGCAACGGCCATGCTTTATACGCAGGAAATTAAAGGGGTCTGCCCATCGAGATTGAACTCTCCGAATGCGCGTCTCGTAGCCGGTCTTAAATCAAGCCCGCTGGCTAATTGCCATCGATATTTTATAGCGGGTCCGCGTTCGTAGCACGCGCTGCTCGCCGCAAAAAGGCGGTAGAAAAATTTTTCGACAAAAAGCCAGCTTGTTCGTCGAAGAAAAGAAGAATCGTGGATCACCGATGCTGCGTCCGGCCGTTATAAAAGACCGCAGCTGATTCGACGATTTTTCGTCCCTTTTTACCGCCGCGAAATTTATCTGGCCAGCTCCGCCAGCCGGTTAATAAAATGTCCGCCTTGGCTCGAGCTCGTAATCAATTAACACATCGACACCTTACGGTCAATCGATCCGTGGGAGCTTGATTAATCGTTCTTCGACGATGTCGTGTGTTTTTCTTCCGTAGATTTCGCGGGAACATTTGGTATATGGTACTAATATGTATGGGTGGTTTGAAAAATTGCAAAATCTCTAAATATCCTTGATATTATATTCCTAGCTCCTTACATCTCAAGAATTATGTTCCCAATAATATTTTGTATTCCAAAGTCAGAGATGTTTGACGTACTCGTGGCGCTTAAGTTTACGAATTAAGATTAAATATATCTCCGTGAGTTCCCCTAATGATGCTGACCCAAACCGGATTACTTGATGGCGTTGTTTGCTACCGTTGCATCGGGGGCTTACGGGTTAATTACAAAATTACTCCCTTAGGATTTTAACTGGCAACGAGAAACGGAGCACGGAAACGATACGATACAAGACTGGTTCGTTAACGTTAACTCACGTTGAATAATGCGAATTGCGGTGAAACAGACTGATAAAAATGACCAGGCAATAAGACGTTTCATTAGGCTACGAATTTATACGCTGCTACGTGCGATCAATTATAACAGTACCTAAGTGTTCAAAATTCTAAAACTTGAAGAACCCAAAATTCCAAAGCGTTAAAAATTCTAAAATGTGACAGGAACAAAATTCCCCCAAAACCTTGAAATCACAAAATCACAAAAATTCAAAAATTTCAAAATGGATATAAAAATTCCAAAGGGTTAAAAGTTCTAAAACTTGAACGACCCAAATTGCAAATAGTCAAAAATTCCAAACCTGTAAGAAGTCTTGAAATCCAATTCGATGACCAGAAATGATGCAGGTATAATTTTGCTTCGAAATAAAAATTCATTCCATTACACGTTCAGTGATGGTTACAGAATCGATTACATCGAAAGAAATGAAAGACAAAGTAAGAATTTGAAATTGTAATAGCAGTGATTTCTGTGGTGGCAGTTCTAGTATTAAAGTGATCGTCGGTTTCCACGAGCGGGCCAGAAGCAAGGGCCCGTTATTTGTTGAAGACACAATTATCGGATCCGGCGGCACATGTAATTTGACCGGTATTATGCGCACGTCGACAACGTGTCGCGATTATGTTCGTACCTATACCTGGCACCCAGCTGCACCGTTCAAACCTATCAACACGAGCACGTATGTATCGTATCGAACGATTCTCGCCAATGCAACAACGATCGCCACGTTCGATCCGATAGCCAATTACGAAGAACACGAGGTCCGACGATGTCGCTGATACCTGCATCATGGACACGGGACACACGATCGGCTATGATCATGCGAACGCGCACAAAATTGTCATATCTTGTTAAATCACGTCTACCCCTAATTTTTCCTTGCGAACACGTTCGCTACATTTTTCACTTCGAGTTTTATTTTTTCTTACCGCGAGACAATTTCAATTTTCAACATTTTACTAATTCGCAGTATTATTTGAAGATTTATCATGCTTGTATGTATTTTAAATGCGATGTCCGAAATTTTATTGTATTCTATATGAATCGTTATTTTATTCATTGTGTTCCATATAAATTGTTGATTTATTAATTTTATATTGAATTCCATAATTTCATTGAGTGAAAATTCTAATGATTTTGAGTATGGAAGCTGTAAATCTTAATATCGAGGCATTTATTGCGATGAAAGTCGCGAAATAAAATACACGACATGTTCGACATGAACTTCATGAATCGAAGCAAGTTTTACTTTCATCTACTCATCGAGAAGGGAAAAGAAAAAAAAGCGAAGCAAAAGGTGCTTGTACGATATATTGCATGTCGAAGTGAAATCTCCGTGATTCTCATTACATATTTACTTATCCAGCAAACATTTATGAATATTAAACAGCGGAACACCATTTTGTACTTCTTTTACTGGTAACTAAAATAAAATCATTTTTAACATAAACTTATAGAATCACGTACGTAATACTTGCTTTTTATTCCACAATGTTCAAGCCTCACAAACCCAAAAACCCAAAATTGCACAATTTCAATACCTGAAAATAAAAAGTCGAATAAAAATCATCCATGCAACATTGAATAGATGTACACAGCCATAAACTCAAATATGCAATAAAAATGAATCGTACATAAAACAAAATAACGTAGAATGGTAAAACCAACGTTGCAATTCATAAAAGTGAAATATATTTGGCTCCTTAAGTCTTGAAGGAGGGCCACGTCTTTCGGCCATCAGCTTGGCAAATGTCTTAATGAGGCAGCTCCGAAACTGCTGCTTTTTCGTTTCTTTCACATTGCACGGTAGTTAGAACGCGATTAAAGTTGCATCATTGGCCATCAGTAGTGCATTAGGTTCTGATCGAGCTGAAACGACTCAAAAACCAGCTGCACTTTGGAAACGAGCTCGAAAATATCGCTTTTTCATGATGCGATGCTTTATCTATCAGTCTGCTGCACGAGGTTCATATTTATTTTTACCGATTGATACATTTATTTGTTGTGACTCGGATATTTTTTAACGACTTACATTATTATTGTTTTCGTTTATTTTTAGTATACGTACATGTATTTATTTTACATTTATTTTTAGCGACTCGTATATTTATTCTTTGACGACTTACATTATTATTCATTACAATTAATAAGAAATAGAATCGATTGCAGAAAATAATCGAGTGTGAACCGTTCCACGGAAAAAATCGAGAATTTATACAGAGGCGCTTTACTTTCGTTTGTAAACGAAAGCGGAAAAGTAGGAGCGCGAAAAAAAAATTTCTACATAACAATTACGAGAGAAACAGAACGTTGCTTCAAAAATGAATTTGCGCAATCCAGGAAATAAAATGTTCGCTGGAAACCGCGTTCGGAGAAGGATAATGCAATATAACAGCACTATGTAAACGTTTTCGTTTTTATGCGATTACAGATCTAGAAAATAGCGTTTTAACTTTTTATGGAGCGATTCGGTTAATTAAAGCGGTCGTTGCCGGCACTTAATTGGAAACTGGTCCATTATGAATCATTTCCTCTGTTACGAAATCAATTCTGATCAAACGGTACAATTATAAATTATTAATTATACTATTCTTTAAATTGTACGGTAAAATTCAATTTTCGTATGTTTCGAATAAAACTGATTTAATAAATGATTATGTGATTGACATCAAAAAAGTACAAAATTAAAAATTTTAAATAATAGATGTTTTACATAATAAAATTGAGTTTTAAATATTCTAATAATTAATCTAATGAGTTCCAACTAATAGAATTTACTTCGAAATTTGAAATACGTTTTTAGGAAATGAGACTAGTTTCTAAAATTTAATAAGGAAGAGTAAAGAAATATTTTTATGTTTGATCGTTAACGAAGTATTGTGTAATGTCAAATTTATAATGTCGATGTTAATGTTACATGAAATTTCGAGGAAAGTCATTGAAATCCTTTCACTTTCCTCGAGAATACTCTGAAAGTAATGCGGCAGTTCTCCACAGCTGGTGAACATGTTTTCCGTTACTATTTTTATCTACATATGTATCTACTTTTACCAAAATTTCGACCTGGTTACAACTGAAACTAGTTTTTAGGTAATCGTTCATTTTTACGAACACACATGTTTTACATTTTGTTGAAAACAGTAACAATTTTAACCGTAAAAATTACACAAATTTCGAGTTTCAGAATTTAATAGATATATAGATACAGAAATGTTTCAATATCAAATATCTAACTCCGTTATGAAAAAACCGATGCTATCGAATGATTTCCTTAAAATTCGTTCGAAAACATTGTAGATATAATAAACATTCGCGATGAATTTTTGATTGCTACTTTAGAAAGCAGAATAGCTACTAATATGCAATATTAACAGAGCCATAAATTAGATGTTTATGCATTTAAATCTATTAAAAAATTCATCGCATTAACATCGTAAATACGAAACAATTATAGATACTAGATAACTAATTACAGATATAATTAGACACGGTTAATGATACATATTATGGTTTATAACTATTATACCTTCAGAAGTGATAAACAGTTAATTTAGCTGACAATATCGAGCGAATATCTAACTGATATTTTGCTTCGTAGAGTAATGAATCAAAACACCAAATCTATTAAGACATTAATTTATGCTTTCAACGCCGAAGATGCATTAATGCATCGCGCGCATCGAAACGAGCCATGAATCGGCTAATAATAAGTTTAAACTGATACTCTCTCGTGCAGTGCTGGATTAAGTAATTAGCAAAATGAGGACAAGATAGGACATCAAAACAATTTTCTAATATTTAAAATTAACAATTTTTTCATTTTCTGAATTTTCCAATTACGAATTTTCGAATCTCACAATTTTCTATATGAAGTCCTCATATGTCAAATTACAATTCTTCAATAATCTTCTATTCGTAGATGTAAAATATAAAAATTCCCAAATAATCAAATCAATCTGAGAAAATTCAAAAATCTGCAACCCATCAATTTCAGTAGTTTGAAAATCAGATCATGTCACACGCATCATTAATCCAAAGCATAATTAACAAGTCCTAACTGTGTTACATAACAGCGTGAAAGTTGCAGTTAATTCCCAGGACTGGCGTATAATTAAACGGATATAAAGCAAAATGAAGAAAAAATAAGAGAAAAAAAACCGTCGTGGAATTAGCCGACAATCACGTAATGAATAAATTTTTTCGAAGGGCACCGCAAAAGAAACAACCGATCGCTATCGAAGCGGTTAGAAAACATGCGTTCCGTGTGCTCATGCCTCGAAACGCATAAAACTTCACTTCCACAAGCGCACGCACGACTTTCAATAATCTCACGTACACAAACGAACGTTTCGCTTCGTCTTCAATTAAAAGCCACGAAAGTGGGCATCGTTCGTTTGCAAGATAATGAAATTAATTTTCGATCGAAGTATGCGAAAAACGGGGAGAATTATAGTATCCGGAAGTAGTAAACGGTTCTGAGATTTTGAGTACTTGGAAATTTTGGATTTTCGATCTCTTGGAATTTTTGGAAAATTTGGACTGGAGTTTTCGGATTTCGGAATTTTGGAATTTTGGAATTTTGGAATTTTGGAATTATGGAATTTTGGAATTTCGGGATTTTTGAGTTTCGGAATTTTGAAATTTCGGGATTTTGGAATTTTGGAATTTTGGAATTTTGGAATTTTGGAGTCTTGGAATTTCGGGATTTTGGAATTTTGGAATTTTGGAATTTCGGGATTTTGGAATTTTGGAATTTTGAGCTCGAAATTTTCAGTACTTAAAATTGTGAGAATTGGGAATCTTGGTCTTTGGTTTTTGAGTATAGGAATTTTGAGAATTTAAAATTCTGAGAATTTGGCACTTCGAATTTCAAGTATGTAGAATTTTCAGAATAATTTTGAACATTTGTAAAAATGATTCGAAATTTTTAGAATACGAATATTCGAAACGTTGAGAATGGTGATGATTTTGAATGAAAGTTTATAATACCTAATGGTTGTTCGATTATACAGGCATTTGACGTTCATTCACGGAACACCAGGTGTGAAGACAACAGCATTATGCAACAGATGTCAACGTAGATCATGTCCTCTCACCTGCGATTCCATAGTAACATTCACCTCTCTCAGGGTTAAACGTAATGTGTATTTAAAATACGCAAGGTCGAAAGGAAACCTGGTTGAACTATTGAATGGAAGTCGTTTGCTTGTGAACACTATTCAAGGTAATCGCGTGAACTATGAATAACGTTAGATGACGAATTGATTATACGTCATGCGCCAAGTATTTTGCATTCAATACCAAATTACTTGCAATTTATTTAAATTGCTGCGCTCTGTATTCTATGTTTTATTACATAAAAGTTAAGTGTATTACTAATATGGTGATCAATGATTATTAGCAACTCAGATTTAGTCTAATTTGGTTATGATTTGGGATATTAATTATCCTACTACTGTAAAATATTAATTGTTATATATAGTAACACATTAATTACGAATTCACATATGTACATATATGTAACATACAGTAATTAATATTTTATAACAGTAAAATATCTGTTCAAATCATAACACGAGTAATTTCTCTTTACCAATAATTACTTGTACGATCAATAGTTATTTAAATGAATATATAGAAAACAATTAATTATTGCAACAATTATGTCTCGACTAATTATTTCCACTGAGGTTTCCATTAACACGCTAATGCCGTATCCCTGATAATTAGTAATTTATGGCGTGTGAAACCTGAATGAATTACTTTTCATTATCCAGTTGCCAGTGATCGTTAATTGTCAACAATTACGGTGATGAATGACCGTTAATTGAAATCGATCTACGTTGATATCTGTTAATTGAAATAGTTCTACGTTCATGAATATCTGTTAATTGAGATAGATCAACGTTGATGAATATCTGTTAATTGAAATAGATCAACGTTGATGAATATCTGTTAATTAAAGAAGATCATGATTTTGTTACAAATGCCTGCACTCTCACAAAACTGTCAGTTATTTATTTTCTAATTGTCTTAATAATTGAAAATAATTAAATAATCGTACTTAATAATTGACAACAAATTTTAGCTAGCGACGTCGAATTGTTTGAAATATTATTAGATACAGATATTATTATTTGATGAGTCGTGCAATTTTAATTAGAAAAACAGGCGAATTACTCGATAATAAAAATAGGCTGAACCGTATGACGTTTATTATCAACAACAAAGCTAAACAACATCGTTATAAAGTAAGTTATGGCCAAATGGAAAATCGTGATTCGTCACGCGAACTTTAACCGGTTATTCTTTATCGGTTCCATATTCTAGGACATCGAGAATTAATCGTAATTGCGTTGAATTAAACGAGGAAAGTACCAATGAAGTAGAAATTACATGCACTCGAATTTGAAAATTTGAAAATTTCAAATTTCAAGCTAGAGAATTGAAAAACCGAGAAAAACCAGAGAAGTTAAAAACTCAACTAAGAAAATTACAAAGAATACTTCCTTACTTCAACTTCCTTCTGCCGTAATTGATCTGTCTTTAACAATTACCGCACATGATCAATCCTGAGAATAAGAGAATAATGTTACATCGACAGCAAGAAAAAAGAAAAAAATCAAGTCTGCAAAAAACGTAACGTGGATTGAATGAAATGTATCAGTTTCAACTGACAAGAAAGGAAGGAAAACTTTCTCGTTACATTGCGCTAAGTAATTAACACGCGAGCTACATACGCGTGGCCGCAAGTAAGACTACAATCGACGTGAATTATAAATCGTGGATAATCATCTTGATAGGAATCAGTTTGGAATTCAGCAGATAACGCACCGGGGATTTCATCGGGAAGTAACGTGCAAATCAAGAAAAGTATAAATTCAAGGAATAATAGAAAATTCACTCTTACACAGCTTCATCCTTAAACGCTGTTAATTTTACTTATTATAAGATCATTAAATTTTCAAATTATTTTATCTACTGTTATTAAAGAAAATGATTTTTAGCATAAAAATTTGCAAAATTTCAGATTCCTTGCCACACGATTTATTTATCAGATGCGTTTACCATTCACTACAATATTAAAACAAAGATGTTATGTCAATTATGTGATCCTTGACTATATGAACTAGACATAAACTTGAGTATTAAAAATGTGTGATCGTCACGTGAAACCTGAACGAGTCAGCTAAGGGTTTTCTATTAAAAAAAAGAAATCTAGTTGAAAAATATGAAGAACGATTTTGGATGTTTAATTTGCAACGAGTATTCAGAATGATACACGAGTTTGTAGTGGATGGTCGTAGCATATTAATCGTTAAAAATTGCTGGTCTATATCTCTTAGCAGGATCAAAATGGTGGCGGTGCATGCGACCCTATTAACATACGGCATTAAGTATTCCGCATGCGAAACAACCACCGAGCTTTACTCGGATTTCTGCGGCAATTACACGCGCCCCTAATGGCCGCCCTTCGCAGCTATTGATACGGTTTGCGCAAAACCTGCTTTCGAATTAACGCTATCAGCTGTCGCGATGCTAATGCGGATTAACGAGAAAAAGGAACTGAAACTCGTCACTTTAATTTCACCACCCCTCGTTTATAAACAAAATCGAAATAAATAATATCTCGATCGGAAACAAATAAAATACATTTTTATTTGGTCGAGTCAATTATTAAACTCGGGGAAAAAAATTCAAAATGAAGACAATGCAGTTATTTAATAAAAGAAACTTTCTTTGCCCTGATTTATAAAAAAAATTTCTTTGCACCGACGAATAAAAAGAGAAAAATATCTCTGCTGACATTTAAAGGTAAAAGTTTGAAGCTGAAGGAAACAAAGAAGTGTAAATTTGAATAAAATGTTGGAACGAAAATTATTGCGGTTGCGTGTCCACGCTCTCGCTGATTATTGATCAAGCAATACGAAAGTACCGGGATGAACATTTCAATTCGATCAACGATTTTCACGGTGAACAGAGACGCACAAAGGAAATCGCAATCATTTTGCCATCGTGCAAATTACGCTTGCGTGAACCATAATTCCCGACGATCTGTCTGTGATGCGACAATAATGACACACTGCTCGACTTCATCGAAAACACATTAGATGCACGTTTCTCAGGTGTTCGTGGAAAAATGGGTCACGATAGCTGCCAACGAAAAGATAACCCTTTATGTACGAAAATTTCATGTCCCTGGAATAAACTGAAATCGTTTAATATTGATTAATATTACAAATAATGTTATACTACAGTGTTTATATGTTCTGTACTGATAATGAGTGAAATTTCAAGCTTATGTTTATCTAAGACCATCTGAGAACACCGGTTAATTATAGGAAATAGAGATGAGAATCTAACGCATAATATATGTAGTGTTATCGTACCTTTTTATGCAATTGTTTAATAGTTACGAAACATTCTAGCATTAAAATAAGCTACTTCTGCAATTATAATATAAGAATTTTTAAAAATATTAAAGCCATGTACAATTGTATATTTTACCATATATTAGAAAGAAGGATTTTTCTCTACTTTAATTACATAATTATAATTGAATATTGTTACTAGACGGTGTTATAGATATTTCATTAAACATACTTTTTTAAAATATACATCCACATTCATGACCAGTAACCAATAGTTACAGTTTATTTGAAATAACTACACCTAACTTTATTGGTTAATGTATTACATAATTGCGATTGCTGCAATAAAATTACTAAGTAGAAGCGGCGAACTACCTATCATTTCAAGCAGCACCGCAATTACAGTAAAAAAATGTCATCAAAACGATGAGATTTGTGTACTTTCTATTCGTTTACAGGATCCGTTATTAATACAGACGTTGATCCTTTACTGCTCTGTCGTACAATATACCCGATCGATTTGAATCCGAAAGAAGAATGTTCGAATAATAAAATCCGTTTAAATTAGAGATTTCTATCATCGAGATTCATCCTATCGTTCCACGAAAGAACGATGTTACGACTATCAGCTAATTACTCGTTGATCGCGAAACAGTATCGAATCGTTATCACAAACGGCTATCTAATAGAGCAGTTTCCATGGATCGCGATCGAACGCGATTAGAATCGGCTCGTTTCGTGCCAGCTGAATTTCCCGTACGTTATCCCAGGATACACGAGCGCAGCACGTTTTTGCAAATGCAAAACGAGACGCACAACTATAATACGGACGATGAGGTGCAGCGAAAGTACAGAGCCATTATGCCGTCGAGTATATAAGGCTCTGTGTAGAAAACGAAGCGGTTCAGTTAGTGGTTATACGCCACCTAAAAACATACGCGAACTCGACGATGAATATCAAGGTAAGCGATCGCTGTTTCCGTGAAAACTTCCAATCGATACGATCGATCAATAACCAATCACCTTTTCTTTCCGTCCAGATTTTTCACCGTCGATTTTATCGCTATTTTTACGAGCTTCCTCTTTCGAATTTAAGTTGACGGCGTTGAAGAAACAGGATGTTCTTTACAGTCTTGAATGTTCTCAACAGTGTTTGCTGTTTTAGACAAAATTTTTATAAATTCACTCGATACCGAAGTTGATCTTTTTAGTTTCAAAATTATAGATGTATATAAATTATTTAGTTCGTACATTTTTTTTGAACGTTCATTTAATTCTTCGCTGTACACGTTTGCAAATACAGAACATTTCATTCTTCACTTTTAATTGCAATGTTTTTAACGCGTTACAAATTTTTAATGATCCCTATACTTTAAACAAATTGTCTTTTAAAAAAATATTTATTCATCGTTAATTCCCTATTACGATTACTAGTGAAAGTTTACATACGTGTTTGTTTTAAATTGAAAAAATCCTGTAAGGAAGAGGTAATTTATTTCTGAGTTAACAATCAGTTCCACGTTTTGAACATACTTTCAGCGATATTAGAAAAATGATTCATAATTAGTTGAGCAAAATTGTTTCTCATAAAATAGATGACACACAAGCCAATTTGTGGCTAAATAATTGATATGGTAGTCAAAGTGTTAATGATAATTTGTACATTTATAAATGAGTACCCAATGCTTACCCAATTATAAGTAATTTTATTTAATATTTTGTAACACTATATTAAGAATATAAAGCATGATACTTGTATTAATACCATTCATAAAACAGCAATTTGATATTGTTCAATCAACGATCATCACACAATTTTCATCAAACCGTATTCCATAAGGTAAACTTTTCTGTACATACGACATTACCCATAAACCCCTGACGCCTAGCCCTAAATAATAACTAGATTCTGAAAGGATTCTTAAGGTTCTCAAGGGATAAAGTTCACCTGAGATTCTTCAGAATCCAGGGTATTGACTCGGCGAGTTCCGACCTGTTGATCAATTCCAAACGAAACCGAAACCGCACGTGTATCATCGACTTGCAAATCTCTTCATCATTCTCAACTTTCACTCGCAGCTCGCCATCGTCCTGGTGGCTCTGGCCACGCAAGCTAGCCTAGCGGAGGAGGCGAGCAAGTCAGCAGAGGAGGACACGACGAAAGACTCCGTAGCGGAGTCGAGCGAGAAGAAAACGGAAAAGCGGGGTCTCCATGGCAGTTACGGTGACCTGGGTGGCGGTGGAGACGGCGGGGGCGGTGGGAGCTACGATCACCACGAACACGTGAAGACGGTCACGGTGGTGAAGAAGGTACCGGTGCCTTACGAGGTGACCAAACACGTGCCCTACCTGGTCGAGAAGCACGTACCGTACGAGGTTAAAGTTGGCGTACCCCAGCCTTACACCGTGGAGAAACACGTCCCGTACCCGGTGAAGGTGTTCGTAAAGGTGCCCGTACACGTGCCCCAGCCGTACACCGTGGAGAAGCATGTGCCGTACGAAGTGAAGGTACCCGTGGACAAACCATACGAGGTAAAGGTGCTGGTGCCGCAGCCGTACACCGTCGAGAAACACGTACCAGTGCCCGTCAAGGTGCCCGTGCCCCAGCCGTACACCGTCGAGAAACACGTGCCGTTCCCAGTGAAGGTCAAAGTTCCTCTGCCGCAGCCGTACCCGGTGAAGAAGCCGGTGCCGTACGAGGTGAAGATCCCCGTCGATAAACCATACCCGGTCTCCGTGCCCAAACCGTACCCGGTCACCGTCGAAAAGCCGTACCCGGTGCAGGTAGACAAACTGGTGCCCTACGAGGTGAAGGTACCCGTGGACAAGCCG
This sequence comes from Megachile ligniseca, assembly GCA_945859555.1. NCBI lineage: Eukaryota > Metazoa > Arthropoda > Insecta > Hymenoptera > Megachilidae > Megachile > Megachile ligniseca. Next base: position 8,859,356 of record OX243784.1, read on the forward strand.
TACCCCGTGCCCGTCGAGAAGCCTTACCCGGTGCCGGTGAAGGTACCGGTGCCCCAACCGTACGAGGTCCACAAACCAGTGCCCGTCGAGGTACACAAGCCTGTACCCTACCCGGTCAAGGTACCCGTCGACAAACCGTACCTGGTCGAGAAGCAAATACCTGTACCCGTTGAGAAAGAAGTACCGGTACCTGTCAAGGTACCCGTGCCTGTTCACATACAGGAAGATCACGGTAGCAGCGGAGGCGGATATGGAGGCGGATACGGAGGCGGATACGGAGGCGGATACGAAGGAAGCTCTGGATATGGAGAGGAAGGCGGATACTATCATCATCGTTGATTATTTGGTTGATATGGTAGGACGGTCACTTCGAGGTTAGAGCTTCTTTTTTATGCTTTTCGTAGACTCGTAGGGTTAGGTTGGATTGGAGAGGTAGTTGGGTAGATGGCACTGGCGGAGTAGGCGGAGCGATGGGTGGAACTAGTACTGGAGTGGGTGGAGTTAGCGCGTTGGAGGGGGAAGAGTAGAGCAAGTGGTGGGGTAGATGGGTTTTCAAATTTGATCACTTTTGAACTTGGAGCTATTCGTTTTTATTTACGAGCCTGAGAATTCGCAAATTTTGACAATTTCAAGTTTCGAAATTTTTCAATTTACCTAGATTTTCAAATTTGGACAGTTTCATGATTAGAAATCTTTATACTTCTAAATGTCCAAATTACGAGGTTTTAAATCTTCGAATTTAGAACTGCGTAAAGACACAAACTTACTAATTTACATATTGCCAAATCAGAAGGGAAGTAATACAATAACTAGAGCTAGTGCATGACAATAACGGAAGAAGTTACTATTAGTGTATTATGAACGGTAGAATTACTATTTCACTATAAAGTCCTATTGCACTCTACTCGACTCCACTCTACCAATCGGTTACCCAACTTACATAAATATACCAAAACAGATCTACCGTTGTCATCTACTCTACTGCATACTCCACCAATGTAACCTAGGCCATATAGATAGATTACGTGTTCTATGAAACGTAATGAAAGTGATATAAGAGTGACAGTCATCCTGGTTGTATTGGTGGGGGGCGTTACCTGACTGTGGTGGGGGCGTTCCTTACCATGGTGGGGACTTACCTGAGTCTGCGCATGCGCACGAGACCTTTTATCGTCTCTCAGCCACTTTCTCCCCACTCTCAGCAAAAACACTGACTCTGATGTCACGATCAACTTTCTCAGAGCGCGTAATCTGTTTGTGTAAGTCTGCTTCCTGAATGGAAAATAGAAGTACCGTCAATGAAAACAAACCTTGAAAAATATCATCCTTCTTTAGACATACTGTGTCCCGTTGTTTGATGTAACCTGTAGGATGGAACGAAATGCGGGGCAGAATTTTTTCTTTCGTGACTTCTAACAGTGAATGAAAATTACTTCTGTAAATTCGTTGACATACAAAAGATAATTTTATTTCATTTATATACCTTTACCGATTTCCTCGGTAAATTTACCATGTAACGATAATTTTGAATGAATAAAAATTGAAAGTAGCTTGATTCCTTGTCAACAAATATAGCTTCAAGCTGCAATTTTGAAAGAACATGCGTGTATTTTTTATCGGTCTTGAAGATGAACATTCGCTGTTAGAAAACGGTTACAATTTCTTCGTTCCAGCCGCATAACCACGCGTATCTTCAGGGGAGAACCAGGTAAAAGATTCTTGATCGTATGTAGATAAATGCTTCTCTCTCAAGCGTAACGTGTCTTTCAAGCAATTCAAAGAAGCTGCTCGAGTATATAACATCATTAGCTATTCCTTGGTGACAGCCATTTTTACAGCATTTTTCCATAAACAATGCTTCATAGTATTTCGATCGAAACAAATTTTCCTCTATCAAAAGCTTCAATGTTAACACGTTCGCTATCGAGATCGCAGTTTTGTATATTTTATACAAACGAAAATCAAACGTTTTTATACCCGAGAGCCAGACTAATCTAAGTTCATTTTAACAGTTTTCTCTTATTAATTCTATTTTTGTACTTTGTTGTAACGCAACGGAAATTTGGCTTAGTTTGACTCTCGGGTAGAAAAACATTTTTTATAAAAAAATCGATGGAGAAATTTCTGATTGATTTTGTACGATTATTCGACGGTATCGGTTTTAGTACTTCGTGGAGATTTTTGGAAATTGTTAAGAAGCATAAAGCGTTCTCTTCTAATAGTGGTAGAAAGTATGAGTTTATCTTGCTGTTCCAAAGAAAACTAACAACCTGCGCATAAACGAGCTTTACGAGCATAAGTTAGCCAATGTGAAGTATACTTCGCTGCGAAACTATACTTTTGCAGCGTAGAGGCACTCTTGTACCTAATTTAAGTTAAGACACCTGAGCGATGTAGATGCCCTTTTTGTATTAAAGATTTTTAATAAATACTCTGTCATTGTAATCTTGATTTTTATTTAAAACATCCTTTATTGCTATTGTTAATATCTTTCAGATGTCGAAGGATAATTTTAAAAGTTGTAAACATTCGTTGCAAAGTTTTTATTAAACGTTCTAATTGCACAATAATTTTACGGATATTGCATCACACACGTATACAATATGTGTAATATACAATAAATATGTATAATTTATTAAAATAAAAATAATCTATATTTTTTATTATTAATTTAATTATCCTCTTTTTCACATAGCCAAAATATTATTTAATTATACTTAAGAATCGTTAAAATTATTTAATTCGATCACACTTAAGGATTGACCGAAATTAATTACATAATCAGGATACAATATAACTCAGAAGATTAGAGACGATTAAAAGTTTATTAATTTTACGAAGTTCGTTTTAGAACGTTGATTGTATCGTTCTCGTAACGCGTAGATAATTGATGGAAATCAAAAGTAGCGATCTAGAATTAAATCATCGTTTTCCTTGCTCGAAGAATTCACAAAGTTTTTCGCAAGAGTAACCGAAGAAAAACGGCGAAGAATTGTTCGCGAACGTGTTAACGAGCAAACACTTTCTCGCCGAATCTACCGGAAATCTCGTCTTCGAGTTTCACTTTTGCAAAATTTCCCTTTTCGCGCCGACTGCTCAACCACGTGTATGAGAACGAATTATTATTACGTGGACGCCTCTTTCACTCGATACCAGTAGCGTAACTACTTTTCGACGGGCCCAGGACATCGTCATAAAATATAGAATTACTTTTCTTGCGTTGAACGAGGATTGGGGAATGTAGGACATTTCATATTTTAGCATTCTTATATTAGAAATCTGAAAACTTTCAAGAATTCAAATTTTCAAATTTTTAAATATACAAGTTTTCAAGTTTTCAAATTCTTCAGTTTCTAGTTTTCAAGTTTTTGAATTTTTCAGTTGTCCAGTTTTCCATTGTCAAGTTTCCAATGAACTTCGAAATTTTCCTAAATTGACAAAAATTGATAGTCCTCAATTTCCCTAAATTCCCCGAATTCCCTAGATTCCAAATTCATATATCTAAAAATTTCCAAAATACCTAAATCCTTAAATCTTTAAACTCTCAAACTCCCAAATCCCTGAGTCACTTAAACCCCGAATTCCCAAATCTGTAGATCTCCAAATCCCCAAATTCTCAAATCCCCAATCCCTAAATCTCCAAATTCCCAAATTCCCAAATCCCTAAATTTTCAAATTGTTAAACTGCCAAATCCCTAAGTCTCCAAATCCCCAAATCCCCAAATTCCCAAATCCCCAAATCCCTAAATCTCCAAATCGCCAAATCCCCAAATCCCCAAATCCCTAAATTCCCAAATCCCCAAATCCCCAAATTCCCAAATTCCAAAATTCCCAAATCCCTAAATCTCCAAATTGTCAAACTCCCAAATTCCTAAATTTCCAAATCCCCAAATTCCCAAATCCTTATATCTCCAAATCCCCAAATCCCCAAAATTCCACGAATCCCCAAAATCCCCAAATCCCCAAAACTTGCATTTCCCTATAACAAAATCCCCGAATCCCACTCCAGCCCGGACAAAAATCCTAGTTACGCCAATGGTAGAAACACCGCGAAGAAAAAAAGTCTCTTGTTGTTCGCGAGCTGCAAAGCGGCTGATATTTTACGGTTCAATAATTTCAAGGAAACATGACAGAAACGTTTAACATGTGTCCGGCTTCGACCGGAAGCGGAAAGATTCCGAGAAGAGAAAGATGAACGTATCGAATGCGTATACATATTGCTGCTGACCGTTTCCGGGCGGCGCTTTCGATCCCGAGCGAATCTTAAATCAAGATTCGCAATTAAACCGATCGTTGTGTGCGTGTTCAAGAAAGCATTACTTTCTCCGCGATTAGTGTTGCACCGACACACACCAATACGTTCTTCTGCATTGATTTATGGGACGGCGCAGTTTGATTTGAATTTGATAGCAGGGTTTCGCGAAATAAGAAAATTCTTTAACAACTGTGGTTACGGAAGGGTCGGATAGGACCCCACGCGAGAATGACTAAATTTCAAACTTTAATTTCTATCATTCGAAATCGATTTCCATAATTATTTCCCTGAAAATTGCTTTTGCTTATATTTTCTTTGTCGTGCTTTTATTTTTTACATTCGTTACGAATGCTGCAATCATTTTGCATTTTTGCATACGTGTGTAAATACACAATTGTTATGCGTGTAAAAATGTAAACTTGATTTAACTTGGTTTAATAATCAATAAATAAATAAAAACTTTATAATGTAAAAATTGTTTTCGAGGCCTGTTTTTATCATTTAAAATACCACAATTTTTCCGCGCAAATTGATTTCGATGAATCCGTGTAGCAAATTTCAATTTACTGAAATAAATGCATTCCTTAAAAAATAATTACATAAAAATAGACCGGTGACAGTATTGTCATAAGAGTAAACGATTAGCATGGCCATCGAGCATTGTTTCCTTCACGGTTACGTAAAACGTTATGTTATACGGGAACTGCGAATTACGAGGATGCATAACCGCGGCGAAATATGAAAGTGTGCAGGCGCGTGATTTTATTAGACGATGTATGACCGGTGGATTTTGTGAAAGTGAAAAAAATCGCGACGATTCCACCATGCGTGAATTATAGCCGACCTGTCTTGCTATCCACTTCTTCCTGCATCGCGATCTACTTCCGCTTTTCTATTGGCTCTTCGGTAATAAGAGGAAAGTTTCATCGTTCCTTTTTCTCCCTTCTTTTTCTCCTTATTACTTTCCTTTATCGAACTGGACGTTTTCACGGCAATCGACAAAACGATATTTTCTCACGATTCTTATACAATCCTCTAACCATAAGTAATCTTTTTTTTGATAACGAATGTTCAGTTTCTTTTTACTGAAATTACATTACATTAACAGTGAAATCGATTCAGATAAAGATTTCAAATTAATGCAAGTATCAACTGTTAAAATTAATTATTAATCGATAGGTGAAAATTAAATATACGAAAAATTATTTCACGATTATTTAATGATAAGAAATTAATCTTTGAATATACTATAAATACAATTTCTTCTATCTATTATTTATTGCACAAATCTAAAACAACACACCGTTCCACTTTCCTATCGATCGCCAGCAAAATGGAGTCGCGTGTCATCGCGAATCCGTGCACGATTTTCTGAACAGTTATTTACGATTCCATATTTATTTCAGTAGAACAGAATACCGTAGTTTCTCGACAGAATCGTAGTGAAAGTACGTTACTTTCAGATCATCGAAACCGCGATTGTATCATGTTCGTCTCGCCGTTGCAAGGACAAATAAAGTCATCGTCATCTATTTCACAATATTATCACGGTTGTAAATTCCGTTCCGGTGATTAAAGGCCGTTGAAGAAAGCAATGTAACAACGTCTCGCGTACACCGGAAGAACGTAACCCGAGAACGTAATGAGTCCTTGCTACCGGAAGGAAACATTTTAGAACCAGTTTCTACAGGATATAATTAAATTTTGCCTCGACGTGTTTGGTCTTTTTTTTCGGGGGGAAAATTGGTGTTGCTAAAGCTCAACGCAGGATAATGATAGTTACCGAGCTAATCTGTCATTGCAATTGGTTCCTTAATATTAGAAAGTTTTATTTTCGAAACTACTACAATTGCGAAAATTCTTAAATTAATAAATTCTCAAATTTCCCAAATCCACTCAAACTTTTCAGATGTCCTGAATTTTGTAATACCTACGTTCTCAAATTCCTATCAACAATTCCCCAAATTACCAAATTCCCAAATCCCAAAATTTTCAAATCTACAGATTTCCAAATCCCTAGATTCCCGATTCCCTAGATTCCCAAATCCCTAGATTACCGAATCCCTACATTCCCAAATTCCTATATTTCCAAATCCCCAATTCCCCAAATTCCTATATTTCCAAATCCCCAATTCCCCAAATCCCTAATCTCCAAATACCCAAATTCCCAAATCCCTAGATTCCCGAATCCCTACATTCCCAAATTCCTATACTTCCAAATCCCCAATTCCCCAAATCCCGAATCTCCAAATTCCCAAATTCCCAAATCCCCAAATTCTTATATCTTTAAATCTCCATATTCCCAAATCCCTAAATCCCTAAAACCCTAAATCCCCAAATCCTTAAATCTCCAAATCCCCAAATTCCCAAATCCCTAAGTCTCCAAAATCCCTAAGTCTCCAAATTCCCAAATCCCTAAAGTCCAATAATAAAAACCGTGACCCCAATAAAAAATTGTCCCCGGATAAAAATACAAAAAGCAACCAAAATCGTGGTCAAAATTGAAACAGACCGTTCTCGAAAACGTAGAAGGGAACGTATCCAGGAGTTTCCGTGACGAGGAGATTCGAATCGCGTTGAAATTCCGAGGCTGAAACCCATTATCGAGTTTCCATCCCTTCATCCCCGTCGTCGGGTTCGCAGAACGGGCGCGGGGGTGGTTCGGAGGGTTTTATCCAATGCCGCGGGTGTCGGGGCGCGACTGTGAAGCGAAGGCAATTATCGTAGCGAAACTTGAACGTGTTTGCCAGCTTCGAAGCTGGCCGACGACGACGACGACGACGACGACGACGACGAGGAGACGGTGTGAGAGTGGAGTGTTTGGCGTCTGATACGACGGGTCAGGTCCCGGGGGATTCTCAGCGACTCAAACGGGACTATCCCGACACTCTCATCGCAGTTAATTACAGAGTCCTCTCGTTCTCCTTCTAACTCCATTTCCCCTTAGCTGATGCTCCTTGAATCGCCTTCCTTCGATTTTCTTCGACGGCCGTTTTTCACCCCGTGAAAATCTTCGTTGAATGTTCACTAAATTAATTTGTTATAATCTTTAAACTTTAATTAGTGTCTATAAATTCTAACTCCATTTTCTCTTAGCTTCTTGAATTTGTATTTGGCTTCTTCAACGCTTCATTTTTCACTCGATTGTGATTTTATTAATTTTCAAGAAAGAAAAATATTGGTGAACCATAAAAACAGAGAGATCGATAAAATGTAATCCTCATAAAAATTTACGAAATTAATTTTCGTCGAGCATTATCGATATTCATGAATTTTGATCAATTTCACGAAAGTGTAACACCATCAATTTTACAAAGTTGATCACCGATCAACGAAACAGAAATATTAATTAAAATGAACAATGAATTTTACAAAATCGAACAATGAGGGGCAATTGTAGAAAAATAAACTGGGGTGCGATCGACTAGTGAAATAGAACGTTTCGAATGAAGTTTAACTACAGGTGAAGCGCGTGTAAGCGAGAGCTTCGACAATCAGTGGACGACAGAGAAACCCCCGTGGGAATCCGAGCGAGCGAATCGTAGCGGGATTGAACGCTTGAAATGGAATAATATCCAATAATCTGGCAGCTGAGAGAACGGGATAAAAAGGGACGTTTTATCGGAACATCGCAGTAACCGAGCGAGTACCCAACCATTTCCGCCCCAGGCTCTCGCTTTCCTACCCCTCGTCGCTTCTGGCAAACCGGGCAAAATTAATTATTGATTTCGGATACGGCCATTCACAGGTCGAAAGCTTTTAATCGAAAACGAACCCATCCGTCCCGTTCGATGCGAATCGAACAACGAGACCGGTATTGGTTTTTATTTTAGAGAAACAGGGAATACGTGCAAAACTTATTTCCCTTTTTTCTTTTTAGAAAAGTTAGCAATTTTTTAAATTGTCACCTGAAATTTACTGCTTTTTTCTATGCTCCGTGTAAATCCATCTGAATTCCTAAATCTCTCGGTTATAATAAATTAAAAAATGGTGCTTCAGGTATTAATTTATTGTAACGTAAGTGTATTATATATTTAATTAAATTAAATGATATAGTACGGATGGTCTATAAAAAGAAAAATTTGAAGGTTTTAAATGATTACTGATGAGCACAATGTCTTGTGATGGAGGTAAAACACCAACAAATACACCAATTGCTTCTCAGATTTTCATCCATCCATGGATACGGATGGGAGGGATGGAAATGGACCAGACATATTGGATCTTGATCTTAAAGATTCTTCTTTTGATGATGGCAGGATTTCAATTAACTAAATTAAGGGATTAGAAAGATTCGGATTATAAACGGCATGAGAAGAATATATAAATAATTATAATTAGGCTGTTTATATTTATGCATTTATGATAAACCAAAGCCTGCAAACTATAAATTGCATTAAAATCTCCATATTTTGAAGACTTTCGTATATCATAACTGTATAAACATTTACACCTTTCTAATTATAATTTAATATATTAATGGAAAAGCGTGAATCAGGAAATAGAATAAAGGATTCTTTGATACGGGATCAACAACATAATGTGCTAACAGTGCTGCTATTTTGAAACAATAAAAATGTAAAAACATTCGGTATGTAGAAATGACATTTTCGAGTGAAAAAGGTATATATAATTTGCACTTATACAATGTTGACATAGCATTAGTTTTGCTGCACGTAATTCCATATATTTAAATTCATTAAATCAACATATTTTAAATAATCTAAAAATTAAGCAATATCTTTAATCACCTCCTGTAATTCAGCTTTTGTAAACATATGAAGCAGATTCTCAGGTGTCATTGTCATTACTTCTATGTTATTATCACTCAATTTTTCTTCCATGACTTGCTTCAGTATAACCAAAGCTGATTTTATTGCTTCTTTAAGCGTCATTGACTGTGAAATGTAATAACAAATAACAAATATAATTAAAATTTTAATACATAAAAATTACATATTACATATGTTATAAAGATTTCTTACCTTATGATATACCTCTTGGAGGTTTTGTTGTGCACCTTCGCTACCAGAGCCAATGGCTTTTGCATTAAACTGAACGAAAGTACCCGAAGGGTCCATATGATATAACTGAGGACCTTTCTCGTCGATACCAGCAAACAAAACTGCTACACCAAATGGTCTTGACATAGCACTCCCATCGTCATCGCTATCTCCAAATTGTATAGCTAAATTGGAAACAGCTTGGGCCGTTGATTCGACAGTCATTCTTTCATTGTAGATAAACCAATGATTCTGACATTCTACTCTAGCACGATCAATTATTGTTCTAGAATCAGCTATTAAACCTGATGCAGCGCATCCAATATGCTTATCAATTTCAACAATTTTTTCTAAGGTTGTGGGTTCCATTAAAGCAGAAGTGATACGCTTCTCTACAACTAGCACTACACCTTCTGATGTTGCAATTCCAATGGCAGTGGAACCAAGTTTTATAGCTTCTATAGCATATTCAACTTGGAACAACCTTCCTTCGGGTGAGAAGGTATTAACACCATGATCATATTCAGAACGTGTTAAAAACATCTGAAAACGAAAGAACTTAGTTAATTGCATCTATATAACTTTTAATCTGAGCTATCAATACAACTTTTTATATACTTCTGTTCATGATTGAACTTTTAGGTTATGATTCAAAACATTACGTATGCATTTACATTTTACTACTCTGACTTCAATATATAGTAACAAAATGTGCCAAACATATTTACTATGAACTCAATAGGCATAAGTTAATTCATTAAAATTTGAAACAATAAAGCATAAACTAATATGAAATAAGGTTAATTCGGAATGACATAGCAAAACTTATTCCAGTAATGTTACAAACATACAAATACGTAAAGTTAAGTGCATTTTCGAAATTAAGCACTTATTAACAACTATTGATACTCACTTTTAAACTAGATCTATTGTTCTACTAAAAAACGCTTAAAAATCAGTACAAGCCGAATGTCACAAACGCCAGTCACGAAGAAACTTGAATCAATGGCGGTAACTGGCGGGGATAATAAAATGATGATATTTTGAGAGTGTCTCAAGTGCAAACCTAATTTTTTTTAGAGATAATGACACCTAACAGGAATAAATTCCTACTATCAGAAATAACATCCTCTATCCATTTTATTCCGCTCTTTATATTTCAGAAAGGCGATATAAAAATTACATTAGAATGTACCCTAATATATTTTATTCATTGTATTTTGGATTTAAGCTTACATTTATAACGGAAATATCTCGCTGATTTAATATGTAATAAAGAAATAAAGGATAATAGTTTATTGTAAAGAATTCAATTTAAAAATGTTAAAAGTATTCTTTTTTACATATATTTTCGCGCGCGCTGTCCAGGAAACAGTACCCCTGGCATCATCTAACCGGCAAACATGGAACTATCAGAAAAAAAATATGTTTTTTCATAAGATGAAAAATTTTTAATGTTTTTCTTGTTGTATTTAAAGGCTGTTCTTTGGAAAACCGTCATGTTTTAAATAATTTATTAAAAATCAGTATTAAATGGATTTTAAAAAATTGAACAAGTGGCGCCATCTCTCCGGCGAACAGGGTGAACTACACACTTTTGAAACTGTACTTTAATTAGTTCTAATATTGTACCGCTAGATGGCGGCGCATGAGACAGACACCCTTAGGCTAATTCGAATTAACCTAAGAATGGTAAATTGATAATAGTTTGGGAAAGTCAAAACAATTAGATGTTAGTTGATCTTGTACTCCGATGTAATTCAAGTCATATTACAGTCAATTAAACTAATAAAATCAACTATGTTAATTGAATTGAATCGAAAAGGATACACGTGGCGCCATCTAGCGGCAATAAGTGGGAACTATCGAAACTACAGTTTCAAAAGTGTGTAGTTCACCCTGTTCGCCGGAGAGATGGCGCCACGTGTTCAATTTTTAAAAATTCAATTAAAATTGATTTTATTGGCTTAATTTACTGTAATTTGCATCAAATTACGTCGGAGAGCAAGAGTAATTAATTTCGGAATATTTTCACTTCACATGTGAAGAATGCAATTTTCTGTTTGACTAGTACCATCGTACACCAATCGATGGCGGTACTGAATTCATTTTCGGATAACGCGCTTATATACGAATTTGAAAAAATATGAAATAAATTAGGTCTTCAGAATATTTTTAACATTTTAAATTAAGTATTTGACAGTAGTCAGTAAGTCATTAAGACATGAAGACTTCAGAAGATTGAGACTGTATCTTTGCAATTTTGGAAATGTGTCTTTGAGAGTTGGGAATTTTTAAGTTTTATGACTTTGATACTTTAGGGTTTTGAGAATTTGGGTGTTGGAAGTTTCAGACTTTGCGAATTTACGCCTCCAGGACTTTGGAACATTAAGACTAAAATTTTAGATCTAGGAATTTCAAAATTGTACAAGTTTGCATCGAAACTTTGAGATTTTGGAACACAGGGAATTTAGAAAGGAAGTCTAACAATAGAAAATTTCAAAGGTACCTAAGAATGCACTAAACTTAATCCAACTCTGCTACCATCCCAATAGTCCCGCCGCAGTGTCGCAGACCTACCTACTGTTCATTCAAAACATAATCCCATCGCCATTCACCATTCAAACGCCCACAACTAAAATAATCCACTCTTGCAAAACTCCCCAACACAGTTTCATTAAAGTGTATCCACAATTCGATGGATCTCTGTACATGATCCCGCGCCATGTTGCAAACGTGCCCTTGATTCGTCTCATTCCGCGGTTTCTCGATTCTGGTCACCGAAAGGGGGCATCGTTGGGCAGCCGAACAACGAGGGCCCAAGTATGCGCTAATTGGTACGGGCACACACATACCACACTGTGCACCTATACACAACGAAGACAGGACTGTACATTCAGGTATGGACAGTTCGAGCGGGTCTATAACTATAATTGTTTTTCTACATCTTCATATGTACTGTATAGATATAATGATTTGCAGGTTCGATCATTTTCAGGTGTTCAAGTTGTAGAAGTTTTACATTTCCAGATTCTCAGATTTCATATATATAAATTAGATGTACTCTAACATATGTGGACTCTAACATCCCCACAAATTACTATGACCTCAAACTAGCTATGCTTCCAAATTTGTAGATCACCAAATCTATTGATCCACAAGCTAATATATCTCCTAATAAACTATTACATGTTAGCTATCATGTCTCAAAATTTCAAGACCACCAAGTCCCTTGATCCACAAGCTTATACCCCCTAACCTATATGTTAACAATCCCACCTCCAAATAGATAACCAATTCCTCCAAATTCGTCCACCCCGAAATTCTCTGTATCCGAAAGTTCTTTCGGTCGTCGCCATTTCTAGTAGCTAGATTTGCCAGTGACTGTACCATATACGAAGAGGAACGGCCGCAAAGGGAGAGCGAGAGGAGAAGAGGTATCGTGAACATTGTTGGCGTCTCCGGTTCGAAAAGGACGCTGGAAGCCGAGCCGGTCAGAAGTAAAATTCCGGACCGGGCGACACGGCGGCTCGTTAAAATGCTTCTGGGGCTTTCGGGCGCGGGACGCTCCAGGTAATTGGCGATTAGCGATTAAAACGAACGGACGTCTCTTTCTATCTCCCGATGGAGTGTCGTCCTTCTTCGCTGTCCTTGGCCAAGTGGACAACGCAACGTATAAAGCGCCTTTTATCGACTCGCCCTAGTCCGTAGATTGGCCGATTTTATCTTTTACCTGGACACGATGACACCCGGCCCTGTCTGGACCGTTTTTGGAGCCACGGAATGGGGAGAGATCGTGCGACTCGGAGGACTTGATGATCGGGATCGGTTTCTTACTGAAACCCACTAGGAACACTCGGGAAGTTGTGTGATCCTTTAGGGAAGAATTAGTCGATAACTGATAATCATTTTATCATTCTTGATCCTACTACACAAACTGCTTTTGTGGTGCCATAAGGTGTAAAAATTGTAAATCTTATTTCAACGAATATTCAACTCTGACTGCATACTTATTTCTCTGAGAACATGCACCCACATGAGAGAAAACAAATTTTATTCCAATTTCATCCACATCTACAGGACCAAAATTAATGAAAAACTCTTAAAGACCCACAAACACTTGTCCACATAAATATTTGTCATAGCTGCTAATAGAATCTCATAATTTGACAAGAGCAATTGATTTGTCGTACAAATTCCGTCGATACTGTTAGGCGAATAGAGAAATTACAGTTGTCCCTGTTATAGAGTAACTCCCGTTAAATGGTGGTGCTGCCATTTAGCCCGTGATTCTCGGAGGAAGTCTTTTGTTCGCAGCTGGGTATCGGCTCGGTATCGGAATTATATGGCGAAAACAACGAGCGTCCCGAGTGAAATTAAATGCCGTACGGCCGCTTAAGGAAACGACCATTGTGATTTGGGATTTTTACCACGGTAGCGGTCTCGAGAGCCAGGTTAATTTGCCTTCTCGCCAATAACCGTTATTTCGGTATTGACTCGAAAGTGGTTACCCTTGTCCCGATCGCTGCTATCGGGATTAGTCATCCAACTAATCCGTGATGAGCGTGTACACGCAAACGAGCCAACCTTATCCGAACTGTACGGACAGTTAAAAGCAAATCTCACTTCTCGGTAGATATGGTAAATAAGCGAGATGGGGAGGTTCAGTTTGTCGTTAGGGGCTTTTGTGGATTCGGAGTTTTCACGTGGGGAAGGTTAGGAACTTTTATTTTTATATTTGGAATATTTGGGATATTTGGGATGGTAATTTGGGGATTTAGAAATTTGAGAATTTAGTCATTTAGAAATATGGAAACATGAGAGTTTGGGGACTTAGGATTTAAGGGATTCCGGACTTTGGAGATTTGAGGATTTGGGGCTTTGAGGATTTTAGGAATTTGGGACTTTGAAGATTTGGGATATTTAGAGATTTGAGACATTTGGAGATTCGAGAGAATTGAAGATTTGGAAATTCGAAAATTTAGGTATTCAGGTATCTAGGAACATGAGGTTTGACTTCAAGGATATAGATATTTGGAAATGTAAAAATTGTATAAATTAAGGAATATAGTACAAGTTTACGAAATTTACGACCTTACAAGTTTCAAAACCCATCAATTTATTTACTAATTAAAAAATTCGGGTAATCCGAATTTTTCTTCGGCAACCAGCTAATACGTGTTCGATTTCGCCGGAGAGGATCTCACGACATTATTTCCAACACCTCGTTGTTTCGAGGCGTTCTACCGGGTGCACGCGGTTCTACGTACTTGTTACAGACGCCTGCCGCGGAATACTGTTCCGACCGGTGAGTTCATCGGCAATTTGAATAATTCCCTCTCGAAAGGAACGGTTTCTCATCTCGAATTCGCCTAACGTCCGATGTTTTTGTTGCATCGGCTGCTGCCTCGCTTGGCTATTTACCTCGGAATGCGAGTGCTTCTGCTTCGTGCCACTTTGTAAATGCTCCATTCCCACGGGGAAAAGTCCGCGAAATTCGTTTCCGTGTTTCGCCGTCTGATTTCCGTTTTCCAGGTAACAGGCCGCCATTCGTTCGTTGACGTCATCCATATGACACCTTTTCCGTAATTATTAAGAATTCAGATAATATAACGAAATATTTTATTATTGTCTTTTAGACTCTGGAAATTTGAGAAGTTGAGATTAGAAGTCTTTGAATGCAAAAATTAGGAATGCAAAAATGTGAAAAGTTGAAAAAGTAGGAAATTCACACTGGAAGTATGGAAGTTTGCATATTTGTTGATGAAAGGAAGCGTCTGTGTACGCAGACTGTTGATAGAAGAGGGGAAAAGTGATCGCGTAACGAATACGAGAAAGGATGGCCAACGGCGCGAGCGGACCGACTGCCGTGCTCCAGGAACAACCAGAGGAAGAAATCGGCCTGGTAGAGGATATTAGAAGCCACTCTCCCGCGGCGATAGACGAAATTTGTCAAACAACCCGGCGGGCCCCAATTTGTTCTACCGCCTGTTCCTGCCACGATGAAAGAGCCGTAGGTGGTTTCGACAACAGTTTCGGTCGATGAGTGCTTCGTTGTTTGCTCGACGTAGTATACTTCCCATCAGCGAACTTATTGTGTTATTAGAATCTTTTTGATTAATCATTGTTCAGGAATCAATTCTTGTTTTCAATCAATTTCTCAAGTACTCACGATTTTTAAATTTGGTAGTATTGAATACTTCAAAAATTTCTTTGCATACTTTGTTCATTTTGCATTTTGCAACCTCAAATCCCCATACCCTTAATTCCTCATCGAAATTGTCCACAATCCCCCAGATCAGTCCACAAATTCCCAGATCCAGCACTTTCTATACTCGTAAATAAACCGTGAAGGTCCAAACATCTCCAATTTCCCGAATGTCCCAAAATTGTCACATTCTGAAATCTCCTTAAAAATGAACAAGTGACATCTCTGTTGATAGTCATATTTTCCTAGAGAAGTCAGATTCTTTCGCCGTGCACGAGCAGGTTCGTGGAAGGTTCGTGCAGAGCAGACTATCGCGATAGGTGGTAGAACGAAGAGGATCAGACCCGAAGAAGGTACCGCTATCGCCCTTTGACCTCACGAGGCGAGCGAACCAGACCTCCTTCCATCGGCACCGGTAATTTTGCCTTCGATCCCGACTTCCTGGTGCTACCCAGATCTAGATCATCGAAAATTCGAGCCGAACCCGCGTCGAAACATCCTCGACCAAAATTACAATCCATCGTGCTCGAATTTCGGGGAAAGTACCGATGGAAATATTGTCATCAGACTTCCTTGAACGTGTTATAAAGGAATGTCAATATTACAGATCGTTCAGATGTTAAAGAGCAGTATTTAGAGGCTAATTAAGAAGCAAGGTATCCTGGGCGTGAACGTAATGTTATTTCAATTTGCTCGGTCGCGGGTAATCGCGTTCCTAGAACTAATTTAGCAACGGCGTATCGGGACAGGGTTGGCGATCGCGAGCGGATAGCATTGCAGATGATTATCGTACGCCGCGATTTCTTGCTCGCCGGAAGCCGTAAGTATGCGTGTAGTCGTCTTACTTTCGTGCGTCAGATGCCTGCCACAAATTAGCGACCTATTATCCGCCGCTTGACACCGCTGAGCATCATAAAATGGCGGGCATCGGTAACGGCCATTGTATGCTAATTCACGGCGAAATATAGAAAAAGCGAGGGAAACAGATTGCGTAATTTGATGCGTCCTTGACTCCGTGTTCATTCGACGTGGACGAAACGATATGGAAGCGAATTTTGAGAATATTTATATGGAATAGAAATTCGGAGGGAATTTAGGGATATTGTTATAAACTTAATATATCTTCAGGAATTTGGAACCTTGAATTCGAGACAAAATATATAAAAATAACGAAGACGGTAAGAAAGTATAATATTGCGTAATCTAACGTGTCCCTTGTCTTCATTCAACGTCATAGGGGGAGCATAACTGGTTGACACGTGCGATATATTCCGTCCGGAGATAACGCTTACAGATTCCCCCATTCGTTTGCGCCACAAATTAACAGAATTAATGACCAACACCGTGACCGGTGACGACAACGACCACGAAGGACGAGAGGGTAATTGCGTTAAAGCTTGACATTTATTTCACGACGGTCCTTCGTGCACGGTTAACCTGGACCTGACGATCGTTTTTCGTCTCAACGCGCGGAAAGTGTTTTCGTCTCAAGGTGACTTGGGACACCGTTTACACACACTTTGTTCCTACAGTCAACACTTCCTCATATTTCTAGGGATTTTTGTAAACTTGTTCATTTTTTGATAGGTTAAGAATTTGAAGACATTGGGAACTTTCTGTGATTTCTGAATCTGAAAATGGAGAACTATTGTACATTTTTAGAGATGCTTCAAAGTCACCTATCTTAAAACAATCAAATTATCAAATTTTATTTGAAGCAAATAATGTTTCGTGCATGTACCGTTTACGAGCGTCGAAGGTTTAAATAATTCCGCAATGTAAATAAATCGAGCGCCGCTCTCAGAAAACGTGAGACCGAAGGCTTCTTCCGGAATCGTAGCAAGAGCAAAGAAAATCGAATAGAAAATATTTGAATTTCTTTGGCCGGGTTAGCGTCGATCCGATACCACAGAGCGCTTTTTACCATCACGATCCAATTGATTCCTGGAAGATAACCGTTATGATCTCCACTCGTCGTAGCTTGATGCTTCTTCTCGAACGAGCTCGGTTTCTTTTCGTACCTTCGAAAGAAGGATCGTTCCGTCGAAAGGCACGATATCCAAAGGGCTTCCGATAAAATTAATCTCCCCGATCTTTTTTTCTCCCCTTATTTTTTTCCTCCGGCTGAAAACAAGTCGAGGATTTATGCCAGGCCGCGGAGTCGTTTCGAGCCTCGCTTTCGAAAATTATGCGACTATACGTTGCACCAGGGAACGTTCCGTGGAACGGTCGTGTGTATGCACGTGCGGTTCGCGTTTAAATCGTGTAAGCTATCGGAAAAGATCGTTACCGGGAAGCATAAGAGGCAGCCACGTCGGCACGAGACACGCGGGATGAATCCTCGAGAACCGGGTTAGCAACGACCGTTCTGCCCGTTCAAGTGCAACTCGGTATCCAGAGACGAGGCAGTTTGCCGAAGAAAACGGCCGAGCACCCACTTCTAGAGCCTCTAAAACACTTTAAAGGGGGAATGAAACTAGTCGTAAGGGATATAGACTATCGTTGCAACGCAACCACAACTTCGCGGCTCTTGGAAGCGGTCGTGCTACGACCCCACGGCTTATCCATTAGAGGACTATTATTTAGACAATGTCTTAAAGGTTGTTGCTCGAACACCGCAGCATCGCAACTTTGCCTCGGACCACCTTGTAATTTCGAAATTACCGCGCCACGCTTCTTCAACCTCGCGATATTAATTCTTCGAGGCGCGAAACTTACGCTCGACCATTCGGATTTTCAAATTTACATCATCTCTATTTATTTTACTTCTATTCTTAAATGTTTAATAATAATATACAAACTGTTGGAGAACATTTGTTTAGTATTATTTGATAGAATTATTTATATTAAGCTCTTGCGTGAGGATCTGAATCCAAGATGGCGTCGTAGGTTGGGACATGCGCACTCCTGTGCACCGAACATCTTTAGACACATATGTAGATCTGAAACTTTCTCTATTTCCAATTGTTCATAATTTGCAAACGAACCTTCACACGATCTTACGAATTTCTCAGTTGTTTCGAGTCTGCAAATTCTGAAACTATCAGGTCCTTAAATCTGTAAATTTTCAAATCTATAAATTTCCAGACTTCCAAGTCTTAATCCTAAACCCAATAAATTTCAAATTTTCCATCCTCTACATTTTCACCTATCTCAAAATCCATCTTTATCAGTTAACCTATTAGCATGAAATTTATGTACCCAATAGATCTTTATTTCTCCGCTCCAAATCGAGCACGGAACGAGTATAGTTTCTCAACCCTGCATGCAACAAGATAAGCAAACACGGTAGCCATGAAATTCGCGTAATTCAACGTGTTCGACGACGAACGTTCGATTATATTCCGTTTACCAGATGGAAGTGGAACGTAGGTTAATCGTAGTCAGGAGAAATTAAACGGCTGTACGACTAGGTGATCCCTCCGCGGAATGGAACAACCGACTCTTCTTCTTCTTCTTCGGGTACTGCCTTGTACACGTTGCTACACGTTCCCGCATGATTAAGCTCTTCCGATCGCGGAGGTCGTGATCACGAGCCTCTTCAGGTACATACATCCATACGAACTCTCCTCGAAAATCAGGGCAAGCTTCGCGGGAACCTGGTAAATCTTCTTCGTCCTCTCTTCGTCTCTTGTCAACTCGTTATATCGTGAACTCGCTGGTTAAATGCGATATAATCAACCAGTCAAGATCTAATCAACTTAAGCCACATCAAATCTACACTGGTGAAAACCAAATGTCAACTTGTGATACGATTATAGTCTTTTTTTATACAGGATGAATGATGATGTTGATGTTCTAGTCAGCTGGTCGTTATTCTTATGTCTTCTTTTATCCAGGATAAAGGATGATGTTTCATAATGCAATTTCATAATGCGATGTTTGAGGTTCATAATGCAAGTCTAAGTTAAAAGATGATGTTTCAAGTTGATGTTTGAGGTTCATGATGCAAGTCTAAGCTAGAAGATGATGTTTCAAGTTGGTATTCTAATCAGCTTGTACTTCTGTGGTCTTCTTCTATCCAGGATGAAGGATGATGTTTCAAGTTGATGTTTGAGGTTCATGGTGCAAGTCTAAGTTAAAAGATGATGTTCCAAGTTGTTGTTTGAAGTTGAAGATGTAAGTTGATGTTTGAAGCTGATGTAAGTCGAAGTTACAGATTGATGACTCAAATCGATGTTTGAGGTTCATGATGTAAGAGTTGAAGTTAGGACTCGATGTTTCAAGTCGATGTTCGAGGTTAACGATATAATTCGAAGTTAGAGATTGATATGTGAAATTAATGACATAAGTCGAAGTGAGAGATTGATGCCTCAAGTCGATGTAAGTGTGGAGTGATCAGATTCCAAGGTGCAAATTCTCAAATCTCCAAACATCAAAACTTTCAAGGTTTCCCAGTTCACATTTTCACAAAATCCCAAATCTTGAATGTTCTAAAGCATCTTGAGCGAGATCCCGAAATTTGAAAGTCGATACCTCAGAATCCGAGTGCCAAACATCTCATAAGCCTGTCGGTATGCACCTGATCCTCGCCAGTGGTACCCAATCTTTAAGGAACCATTTCCTTTATAACGAAGCCTACAACCTTTCTAAACTTCCTCGCGAAGTAACCTTAAAAATGGCCAACAAAAGGGAAGCCGAAGTTGTGCCGAGTGTCTGTAGTGTCTCTCACATTGATCGATCAGGTGATCGATTTATTAGTTATGGAAGGTAGGAACCAGCAGCTACCCGTTCGATCGAGATTCACGGTGTGCTTACACGGGGTGGGGTCAACGAAGGTTGCGCAACCCGTGGCTATTGCGCGGCGGTGCTGCCTTCCACACGATTGCCACTTTAAGTGCGCCATAATGGCAGTGGGCTTGCTAAGAAGAACGCGATCTTAAGAAACGGCTCACGGTGCCTCCTTGTGGCAGCGTTCTCCGTCGGTGTTGGTTCGTCTGGCTCTCTCGATCGCAAGGGGAACCGTCTCGGTCGCTCAGGGCCCCGCGGATGCGGATCGCCGTTGGGCCTTTCACTGGGGCCTGCGGGCTACGGGTCGCGACCTCAACGTGGTCCACTCCCTCTTCCTCTTCACCCCTCTTCTTCCTCTCCGTCTTCGTCTCTCGACCTTACTCTCTCTTCTTTTTCTCCAAACATTTTTACCTCCCTTCTCTTGCCTTTATGCTTTACCTAACCCGGCTCCCTTTGCTTACTCTCCCGCCTTCTCGCGACTGCCTTGTCGGGATCCTCGTCTATTCTTAGGCACTCTCGTTATTGGCGACCGATGACCAATGCCAGATATTAGCTTCGATCGCTTCGTGACGTTTCTGTTACGTGATTCACGCCGGAAAAAACGATTCGTGGTTAGCTTTTCGAATTCTTCACTTTCAAATTTTCTTTTTGTGCAATTTTTACAACTGAGTGGTAGATGGGTTTTGGACCCACGAAAATTTAGAAGTAGGAGTAATTTGGAGAACTAGGGAGATTCTACGAAGACATACGATCTGATAGAGATGTTCTGACAATCGAATACAACACCAAGTATTTGTATACAGAACAAGTCTGAATTCTGAGTTACCATCTTTCGAAGTTCAGAAGCTAGGACTAAAACTACGTAGTAAATGACCTCAAGTTCATAATATGCCTTGTCTCATATTTACAGGTGCAGTCAAACTCTGCCTCTAGCTTCCATTAGAGAATATTCAAGGTCATCTCTCCTAATTTTACGATACTACATATAATGTACCATACGTACCAAAATATGTATGTGGAATATACATATATCAGTAGAGTGAGATTTTTCATTTTATAGCCCAAGGAAGAGCTTTTTTATTTTTCATATCTACCCAGAAGTTTAACAGGAAGTTAGGGTTTAATAGATGGAGATTACTATAGATATTAGGATAGACAGATATCTTTCACAGTGGTCCAGGCAGCTCTTAGTGGCTAGGGGTTCCAACAGCCATGAATACAGGTCTGATCGAACGATAATTGGATAGATTACGCGGAACCTCCTCCGTCTGCGATAGCATCGCGTTTATGCGCCCGTTTTATGTGTTACACAGCCTGTGTTCTTGTGGGACGTGTACTTGACTACAATACGTTCACATGGTTCGGTGTCTGCGAACGATGCTGCGCTATGTATGAGAACTTTTTGCGTGTCAGTGATGTCTAAGAGCCAAGAATAATCGTATTGGCTATTTGACTTCTGAATATCTTTGCTACTGTCTTTTACCGTTTAGATGCAAATACCTTCTTTCGAAATAGCAAAATGCTAGAGGAAATAGCATTTAGTATAAATCTTTGAGGATCTTTTCGTGAGTTACAGGGTACTTCTTAATGAAATATTTTGCTCTTCTTGATCGTTCAGAAAAGAACTGATCCACTTCTGAACGCTCTACTTATTTGTCATTGTTAGAGAGTTGCTACTTTATTGTAGCTATTCTTGGGACTTGTGATTTTAGCATATTTTTATGTTAATAAAAAATTTCAGTCATGAAAGAAATACTCAACATAGGATTAGACCAGGAAAGTACTTGCATTCGACTGTCTAACATGGAAGGCCTTTTCCGAACGTATCGAACTGAAAACACGCAGGAAGATCACGCGATAAAATTGCAGGCGCCAGATTTAGACGTAGATCGCACTACAACGGGTGTATCGTATTCCATTTGAAGCGAAAGAAAAGATGAATAAAAATGCGTATAAATTTATTAGAAAAGGAAAGAAGCGTATCGTTCGCGAGAAAATCGAGGCTGAGCAGGCTCGATCGTGCGGACGAATGAATGCAGGCAAGAAAATCCGATAGCCAGGAAAAAGCACGGATTGTTTGCGATCAGATCGACAATAACGTCGTCCGACCGCGAATCGATCGATTTTTCTGCGTCGTTCGCGAACGAGCATTCTCTCGGGCTTAATTATACGCTGCCGATCGTAACGAGGGTGTATCCGAGCGATCAGAACGCGTACGTCGCTGATAATTAGCAGGTACGCGACGTTTGACGTGCTGTGCGTATTCGAGACAAGATGAAACATCGGCTACCGTAACGTTCGATAGCTTCGATTAATTGATTCCCGTGTCAACTTTAATTCCTATCTACTTGATGTCGGATACGATTTGCTAATTGATCTCCGTTACATGCCGATATTACAGTTTAATTAATGCTAGTCGACTCGATGAAAGATCGTTCGTATCTTTAAACTTTGACATAACCACCTACTTTTATTTGTAAACATTTATCAATGTTTTAATATGCACATATGGTATGTTCATTCAAGTTGAAATTTAAAGTTGATGCTCTAAATTGATGTTTGATGTTCATGGTCCATGTTCAAGTTTGAAGTTGATTTCTCATATTGAACATTTTAGTTGATGTCTCAAGTTGAAGTTTAAAGTTGATGGTCCAAGTTCAATTTTAAAGTTGATGTTCCAGGTTGAAGTTTGAAGTTGATTTATCATATTGGACATTCTAGTTGATGTCTCAAGTTGAAGTTTAAAGTTGATGGTCCAAGTTCAATTTTAAAGTTGATGGTCTAAATTGAAGTTTAATGTTGATGTTCCAAGTTGAAGTTTGAAGTTGATTTTTCATATTGAACATTTTAGTTGATGTTTCAAGTTGAAGTTTAAACTTGATCGTCCACATTGAAGTTTGAAGTTGATGGTCCAAGTTCAAGTTTGATGTTGATGTTCCAAGTTGAAGTTTGAAGTTGATTTTTCATATTGAACATTCTAGTTGATGTTTCAAGTTGAAGTTTAAAGTTGATGGACCACATTGAAGTTTGAAGTTGATGGTCCAAGTTCAATTTTAAAGTTGATGGTCTAAATTGAAGTTTAATGTTGATGTTCCAAGTTGAAGTTTGAAGTTGATTTTTCATATTGAACATTTTAGTTGATGTTTCAAGTTGAAGTTTAAACTTGATCGTCCACATTGAAGTTTGAAGTTGATGGTCCAAGTTCAAGTTTGATGTTGATGTTCCAAGTTGAAGTTTGAAGTTGATTTTTCATATTGAACATTCTAGTTGATGTTTCAAGTTGAAGTTTAAAGTTGATGGACCACATTGAAGTTTGAAGTTGATGGTCCAAGTTCAAGTTTGATGTTGATGTTCCAAGTTGAAGTTTGAAGTTGATTTTTCATATTGAACATTCTAGTTGATGTTTCAAATTGAAGTTTAAAGTTGATGAACCACATTGAAGTTGATGTTGATGTTCCAAGTTCAACTTTAAAATTGAATGTATAAAATGAAAGTTAACATTGATGAATAAAATGAACAGTATACATGTATTATACAATAAATGTCAGAAAAGAATTCCAACTAAAAGTCCGGTGAGAAACATAGATGAAACAATCTTCCATCTCTCTATAATTTGTCCTGAATTGCAAGAAATTGATCTCTTTTTTCGAGCAAATAAAACGAAGTATAGGAAAAAAACGTAAAGAGGAACAATTCTAGACTCATAGGTAGCTAACTGTGGGAAAACGATCGAAGCTAGCGAAAGAAGAAGCAGAAACTCGATAAAAAGCGTTAAACTCGTGATTAGACGCGGATTCGCGCATGCCCTCGCTCGCGTCGAATTCCTCTTTGTATCCGGCATCTATCTTAGCCGTCGTTCTCGCTTCTTCTTCTCGTCAGGTTTTTTTCCTGTCCACGAGTTCGTTCCATGTCGTCGCGACGAACGGAACGATTTTCGAGCCGTTCAACGTGATCCTCAAACCGTGACGATCCTTAGCGAACTTAATTTAACCCTTTAAGAGTGCTCTATCATTACACTATTTTTCAGGTCTAACCCTCCAATGTGCTTTTCTATACTATCTCATTGTGTCGACTTCATTTACATTTTTATGCATATTATTTTGCACAGTGTTTAGCAACTTCGATTTATTTTTTCAAACTTAGGAGTTTCTGAGGAGGTTCAAATTTAGAAGCTCTTTGCAAGTTTAGACAATCTTCGCTTCATTTGATCAATTTTTCAAAACTTGCAAATTTTCAAATTTATACAAGTCTGCAGCAGCTGGGTTTTAAATAAAGGAGAAAATGGAAGGAGTCACCCGCATGACTCACACCACTTCTCTGCATCCTCCAAGGCCATATAGCGAGACCCCGTTCCTCAGCAACTTCCGAACCTTCAATTCTAATATTCCGATTTCACGGGCTACTTGAACGACTCGGTATTAAAAACGATCGGATTTAAGAAACTCATCGCACGTGCTCGGGAAGGGTGAAAAAGAGAGAGGAAGTGTGGGACACCTAGCGTGACCCAAACCCGTGACAAATTCATCGTGTCACGGAATCCCACGTGCTTCGAGGATCGTGGACCACCTTCGAGACGATATAACGAAACGTAATCACGGTGTATACCAGCGGGGACCTATACAATTTCCGACTAGAAGAAACGCGGCTATTAACGCGGCCATTAACGGATCTGACCATGCGTGACCCCCTCCGGAGTTTGGCTTTCAAAGGGATCTTAAGTAGAGCGCGCAAATCATCTTCGAACGCTCCTTTTAATTTCTGCTGCAGTTCGCAATTGGTTCTTTCGATTCGCTTTCTACGCTCTTCGAAATAAGATTCGTTTCTTTTTTACAATTATCGACGCGAAAATTAATTTTGCTTCATTCGACAATTCGTTGGGTTCACTTAATGGATTAATCTTCGAGCTGGATTTTTTAGGTCAGGTTAGGAAAATTCATTTAGCGATCTTTATTGAAAATAAAATTTTTATTGTCGATCTTTATACAGAATTGAAAAATTTCCTCAAAAAATGAATTTTTATCAACTCCTCTGTACATAACCTAATTTTTCGTAAGAGACCTAAGAAATTTCGTAAAATCGTAAAATTTGTCAACAGCCACCGCTCTAAATTCACCCGTCCTTTCACTCGAAATTTATGTCTCCACAGATTCCCGCGTATTTGTCGGTCGTTAATCATGCAGGATCATCGAGGAGGTCGAAAAGGTGGTCGCAACCCGTTCGTTCGTGGTTATCTCGTCCCGATATCGGCTGACGTGTCAGCCATCGATCAGTCAATCTCTCATCGGATCTGGAGGCCATAAATGGTAGTCCAGGACGCTTTGACCCGCTTCCAAATTCCAGGTTCGTCTTAACAGGCGAATTCGGGTGTTGGTATCGTTGTTCCGACCGGCTCGGAGAGTTTTCAGCCGAGAAAGTCGAACGACGGGGTTGAGACGGGTGCACACGGGATCGATACATCATGCGGTACTCAGCGGGGATCTTTCGAGATACCATCTTAGTTAGCATCCTCGAATAGACGCGTACGAGAACGGCCAGCTTCGTCATTATATCCCTATCTGCTTATCTGTATCGGTCTAATATTCACCAGCCTCGGACAAGCTCACGAAAGTACGCGAGAATTATCGACTTTCCACGAGGAGATCGCTCTATCGTTTACCCGTAATGGGGTTAACGTTTTATGGCCGAACGTGCATTCATCGACTATATTTTATGACCTGTCGTGTGCTATGCGAAGTGAATTCTTTTTTCAATTATTCACCATTTTTTAAATGTAAGAATATTCTATTACTTTTTAAATTTGACTTACACACGTATTATGCATAGTGGACTGCGTCGTGCTTGAATGAGACAAAATGGCCGCCAGTTAACGAGTAACTGTTGACCTAACCTATAATTTTCCCTTTACTCTTACTTTCAATATTTAATTTCTGCTAAATGCATAGATATTAGAATTCTGAGAAGATATACAATACTGAACACTACATCCTGTAATGTCTAATAAATATGAAAATATAAAAAAAACGTAAATATGTAAAGTGCGTAGTTTCAACGCTAGAAGAGTAGACACCCAGATGTGAACTTGACTGCAGAGATATTTGATTTTCCCCTTTTACCGTATAGTACAACAGTTACGTAGACGATCGTAATCCATTAGACTCTGACAGAGCGTCCGGTAGGATCTAAAAGATTTAAGGGGGTGAGAAAGAATCTACGTTTAATGGTGAAGATAAGGGAATATTTTAGCGTCCACGTTGGAATGTTAGGATTTAAATGGGTTGATGAAACGATTAGGCGGAAATGTGAGCAGGGTTTCTTTGTGTCGTACACAAAAGTTCGTAACGGTGCAATGCTCGTTATCCTTTTCGCTTCTTGCCTCTCGTTTGTTATAATTTCGGCTTCAACAATCCGACGCGTTAATGTACGCATCAACGTTAACAGCATCGAATAATCGCGCGGATGGTTTGCATATTTTACACGTTTTCTACTTTTACGAACACGGCTACTGTTATCTTGCTTCCTGTAGCCGCGGCTATTTATATACCTGACACGCAACACATTTATTAAATCTTGGGAATTAATCGCGAAGAAAATGCGAGGATTTTAAAAAGACGGAAGCGCGTTTTCCAACCGTGAGCATCTGATAATTCGTTGCATCACAGGGCTTAATCTCTTTGAAATATGTCTCGCCATTGTTTTGCAATGCTTTAAGTCTGTTTACACTGATGTGTGGTAACGGGTGTGTCTTTAGATGCATTATGGGAAAATTCCTGGGTTATACGTGAAAATTGAGATATCTATGTTTGGGATGAGAGATTAAGGGGGAGATTAACGATTTGTTTTGGAAATTTGAAAATTTGGAGATTTGGAGGTTTCGGAATTGAAACCTGAAAAATAAATTTGGAGAACAGAGAATTCAAAGACTCGAAGATATCAAAATTTGTTCTTGCAGAAAAGGAATCTGTCAATTCAAAATTAGGTTTCTATAAGATAATTTCTTACCATTTGACCTTCAAATGCCAGTACCATAAACACCCGTTACATTCTTACCCAAAACAATCCTCCATGAACCATCATTTCACCAAAAACTGAAAATCCACAAGACCAATTTAAACCTATTTAAAGCTAAGAGTAAAATGTCTACATTCACGAACGTGACACAAGTGTCTCCTTTCATTCCACAGAATACACGATGGCAACACTTTAAGCGTTTCGACACTCGTCTCGTTGGCATACATCGCGCGCTCATTATGACATCTTGTGACACATACAGTGTGTCTAGCGAAACGACTCCACGCGTTTGACCCCAGATCTCTTTTGTTCCGTTGGCAACGTGTGGCAACGGCGGTTGCCTTAATTTCCGTCGATCCAGCCCTAATAAATCGTCGGCAAGACGAGGATTCGTGGCACCGCGGGAAACAGTCGAATGAATTTCTTCATCGGTCCAGGTCCGGTATATCCTTTGGTAGAAAAGTTGCAACAACCGTCAGAACATTCCGCGTCCCAGACAATTACGGGCATCGATCCGCTCGGTTACGCCTACGATCGCTCTTGTTACAAAATCATCGGTCAGCGAGATTAACAAAGGGGGTTCGGAAACTGTTTTATCTGTTCCCGATCTGACGGCAATAAAAGTCCGAAGGGGGTCTCGATGGCGAGAGAAAATCTACTGCGGTCCAAGGCAAATATCACTTCCCTAGGGAATATTTGACGATATCACAAATTATCAGTTCATATTTGTCAGTTTCCTAATTTTATAATTTCACAATATCTCAATTATCAAATTTCCCATTTCCCATTTGTTAGTTTCCCAATTTCCCAATTTCCCAATCTCTGAATTATCCAATTTCCCATTTCCCAATTTCCCAATTTCCCAATTTCCCAATTTCCCAATTTCCCAATTTCCCAATTTCCCAATTTCCCAATCTCTCAATTTCTCACTTTCCCAATTTCCCATTTTCCCATTTCCCAATTTCCTATTTGTCAGTTTCTCAATTTCCCATCTCCCAATTTCCCAATTTCCCATTTCCCATTTCCCAATTTCCTATTTGTCAGTTTCCCAATTTCCCAATTTCTCAATTTCCCATCTCCCAATTTCCCATCTCCCAATTTCCCAATTTCCCAATTTCCCAACTTCCCAATATCCCAATCTCTCAATTATCCAATTTCCCATCTCCCAATTTCCCAATTCCCAATTCCCCATACTCTCACCTTAAAAACCCCCCTAAACTTCCAATCCCCCTATTTCCATATCCCAAACTCTGAACCAGCCAACCAAAACTCCGAAATCTAAAAATACACGCCAACTCAATTCAGCAAAAACAGTGACTTATTACACCGTTCCTCCAGTATTCACAATATAATAAAATGTAACGAAGATCTTGATAGCGAACGAGCAAGTGTTTATTAAAGATTCTCATAATGCGCAACAAGCGGCCAACAATAAGTTGCATAATTCGCCTGTTCATTATTATTATCGGGCAATTACTGGCGCTACGTGTACGAGGATATCCGTAATTTATGTATGTATAATAACGATCCCGTTCCATGCCGGGTACGAAGAAGAAGAGAAAGGAAGGCATAGTATTTTTACGCAACACCGCGATTACTGAATCGAGAGCGTAACAGTTCTCTTAGACCGTTTTGTTAATTTTTCATCCGTTAAGTATTTTATCGAGCGCGGACATTTTATTAACAAACGGTACACCAACGTTAACGAAAATTGATAAATTATTAAACCGTTGATCTAGCAACGAGACGCTCGTTACCGGACCACCATACGTATCGTTGATTACGGTAATGAGCCGGCATGCCGCATTTCGGATTAGCCGGCGATCAATTAGCGGCCGAAGGGAGGGTTTAGGTAACCCGAAACTGGAAAATAAATATAAAAGCGTGGAGTGTCGGGTTAGCTCCGGCTACATAATCGGCACCGAATTCGAGAGAACGCGAGACACGTGTATTAATTTCACGGGACGGCTCGTAAAACTCGTGCCTTTACGATTCTAGCGCAGATACGGCCCTACGGCTGGCCGGACAGGTAGGTACAGGTTGGTACAACCAAAGGTGTATCCGATATGCCGCCCCGAACGTTTATTTAAAACACCTTTTCCACGGGGGACTACGTACTAATGTTACCGGGGATACGAGCCTCTTCGTTTTGCCACTTACACTCCCTTTTTTTCCTTGCTTTATAGCCGCGATTTTAAGCGGACGGGGTAATGAGCGAACACGTGATCAACTCGATTGCTCAGATTCTATTTATTCCGGATTCTTTACACGGTTTATAGAGTTCTTTTATGCGGTTGGGGGTTGGGAAGTTTTTTGGGCTGTGGATGTTTCAGGTTAGAAATTTTTGAAATATAATTTGCTCTTCTAAACCCGAAACTTTGAAATCTTGTGTGCTTACAAAATTAAAAATTTGACAATTTAAAAACTGGTAAATTATGTTCACAGTAAATTTCATCTCCGAAATCCACATCTCCCTATATTGCATAAATCCACATCTTCCAAATACCAACAAAAATCCCCAAATCCCCAGAAAAAGCAGCCAAAGGAGAAAAATTCGAATGTCAAGTCCAAAAGGATAAAAAAATAATGAATTCCCGTTGAAAAGTGTGGAAACATTTATGGAGCAGCCCTGCAGCGAATAACTTAGAGTTAACGTGTAAATTCCGATTCGATTATCCTCGGAGCATCGGTATTACGGTGAAAAGGAAAGCAATAAAAATTCGGCTGCACGAAATCGAACTGCGAGGTATACGAGTTTGAAGACGAAAAATAAAGGACGATTGCCGTTCGTTTACACGATTTCATTCCTCGGTTACTGTTATTGACATGACAAACGGACGGTGCAGCATCGATTCGATTTCGAGGGCATATCGATGCCCGGCCTGGATGATTGCCCTCCCTCTTTCACGTTGTCCAAGTAACGGAACCCACTCGTCAATATCCCGCAACCGTTCCATCGATGGCCGAGTAATTGGCATCGTAAAGAACGGATCGCGAAACGGCTCGAAAAAGACCCTGGCTAACACCGGTCAACCTCCATTCGATATTAAACGCGATTCTTTCGACAACGTAATCGTGCGAGGACTAGGGATAAGATTACCGATTGTTATTGGTGTCTATTGGTACCTATTGATTTTCTTTATTGATATCGATACCTGTTGCTGTCGAATGATTTATTGATCATGTTCAACGATTTGCAGGTAATAGCGATGAAATATGGTGATACGAGTGAATGGTAGAATCTGGTAATACGAGTAATTACGTAACTTATATGTGAATATGTGTACACGTAATTATGTATGTATGTGAATATGTGTATACGTGTATATATGCATATGTGGAAGTATGTAATTTACTACATACAAACATTGCATCCCCAATATGCTCCACATGATTTCTAAAGTTCGTTTTACAACGGAAATGTGAAATGAAAAAGTGGAAAAAAAAGGGTGGTCCCGGCGTGTTTTCGGTTCGGCAGCTTTTACGAGTCCGATCGCCGCGTTATTAGTAGCACGCTTTATGGGTAGCCATGGTCCTGTCCATCCCATCGTTGTGGTCGGCGTTTCGCGTTTACAGGTGCACGTTATTCGAGATGGTCTTTACACGATCATTCGAATAAATTAGACAATACCAGCCGGGGTGGGGAGAACGGGTTTGCCCGACGAGCCGGTAACGCCGAGATCGATCTTCGAGTTTCTCTTTGTTAAGCTCTGCATTTGATTAACTGACCGCTCCGGGAACGATCGAAAAACTGGGAGGCCCATGGAACGCGTTGATCGCGTACGTGATGGTAATTAGAATGTCGCGGTTAGCGAACCGTGTTGTACCTCCGCATGTAATGGCCGACCCTCCATATTCATTAACCCCTTGGCCACAGGGGTGGAATGTTTGTTATGTAATCGGTACATCTGCAAGCGTAATTCTATCTAATAATTTGCCTCGAGTTATTGCCGCGTTCGTTCGCGTGATTGTTGGCCTGCATCGAAATTCTTATGACTTATTGCCGCTTGATTTATTGCCGACATTAAATGGAGCTATTAAATACCGCAACCAAATCTTTCGTGACGGACTATTAATAAAAATGACGAAACGTGACATCGATACGCTATACTGAGATGATCAATTTGCGGTTACATTTTAGTCGAACTGTCTGCGAACTGATGTCATAATGTGTGGACCACATTTGCATATGTGTACTTATGTAATTTGCATACGAGGGCTGGTCATGTGAGGAATATGATTTTATATATTATTTACTGTTAATTTTGCCTTCGTTTTCATTTTTAAATAGTGTATGTTTATATGCATTCTGTAATGTATGTGTACATGCATTCTATAACATATGTGTTCATATATTCTATGACGTGATGCATACGTATATTCTATAACACATGTGTTCATATACATATAGTACAACGTGATGCATACCTACATTCTACAGCATACATGTACATATGTGTACATACGTGTACACACATTCTCTCGTTTAATCTTGTAGACTCCAAGTGACATTCCCCATAAACAATAAATAAATAATGTTCTCCATAAGTATCGAAAACGCATGACTTATAAACAGCGAACAAACAAGTTGTACGAAATGAATATTTAGTATAAAAATTGCCTTGAACCGATGAGAAGAAATTGAAGTTGAAGCCATCACTACCCAAGGCCGGAATGATCCGTGGATCGACGGCTCCAATAAATGCAATTAATGATCTGTCACGTTTGATCCTGACTGGTTGAATCCTGTTTCAGCGTGTCCCGCCGGTGATTTCGATGCCCGGTAAAGCGACGATTTTACGAGGACCACGAGAGAGCGATGAATTTAACCGATAGAGGAGAGACTCGGTTGTAAGATTTACAGGCTGGATTCCGTTCGGTTAGGGAGGGGTAGAAGGGATCGCGGTTCATTTTGCGTCACAAAGAGATCCTATGGGTCGTGTTTCACGATTCGTCATCGCGATGCTTCGTGGATCCTCTGGATCCTCGATATCTGCCCGATCTAATCGACGCCTCATTAAGGATCTACCAACGTGCCTCTCTGGGCGTGCAACATTGCAACCAGTGGCTCTCAGTTCGACTCGTTACACGTAGGTGAAGATGGGCTACCTTAATATGGGCTACCACTTTCCTTTCAAAACATCATGTCGGGCCTGTCGAACACTTTTACGATT
The DNA here is from genome assembly GCA_945859555.1 of Megachile ligniseca. NCBI lineage: Eukaryota > Metazoa > Arthropoda > Insecta > Hymenoptera > Megachilidae > Megachile > Megachile ligniseca. The sequence goes on from OX243784.1 coordinate 8,891,735, forward strand.
AAACGCTTCAAAATGCTTCGACGTTCGTTTATGATGTACAGTCAAAATTTTTTTAATCGGTTATGTATTCATTACTATTATATGTATAACTGTGTTTGTAGAGATCTAGGAATGTGGGAATATAGCAACCTCGAAATCTAGGAATTTAGATACATGGGAAGGAATAGAGGAATTTAGGAATTTGAAGATGTTCTAGAGATTCACGAATTCTGAGATCTTGAAATATACGGATATAAAAAATTTGAGTATCAAGAATTTTGGGAATGTAGAGATTTAGGGATCTAATATGGAAACACATATGTTGACACCAAGACGTAATAAAAGCTTCCTATACGAAATTTTTGTTCCTGTTCGAAATTCGCGGAGGCAGTAACGAAGGAGGGTAGAAAAAAAAGGAGGCGAAAGAAAGATGGAAGAAACGAGGACGAAGAAGAAACCGAAGCAGATCGTGAGGAGTGTCACGCCTGTTGGCACGAGCTGCATCGAGCGCAACTCCTTCACGCAGGACTCGTAATTACCCATCGATCCTGTCCATCTCCCTCCATCGCTATTTCCAGATTGACTTTTTCTACGATTTTCTGCTTTTCTTCGCCGCCTCGTTCGTTTTATTTTTCCCTCCTTTTTTTGCCCTCTCCTCCGACCGACCGTTTCACAATCGACTCGATTCCCACCTTCTTCAGTCGCTACGTGACCGTTCAGCCTCCTGTCTCCGCACCGGCTCTCCTCCGCTACATGTCGTCCGTCTTTAGCCGCCTTCGTGGTAATTACAGGGGGGACGTTGAACCTCTCTGTCTCTCGGTTACGTACTTACTTACCCGCAAAACTGCCGATTGTCCGCTCGGATTTACGAACGACAACGATGAATTAACGACTAACGGATTAAAAGTGGAGCAACGCGTTCTTACCGCGGACCGCGTCGAACGCCAACGTTCGTGGGACCGATTTTTTACAACGGTACCCGATCATACTTCATACTTCATCGGCGAGCGACGCACGCGGAGACGGAGGTCGATATCTCGGAATTTTTGAATTTAGCTCTTTCGGGTATTCAAAGTTTTCAACTTTCAAATTTGGTCGAATATTCAAATTTCAGAAATTTAGATTCCAACACCCCACATATCTAATTATTTTAAAACCAACAACTGAACCTTGACTTACGATTTAGAAATATGAATATATAGAAAGTGCATAAATCTATAAATTGATGAATCAGAACAACCGCAATTGTACAAACTTTCATCCCCCTCGGAATCGAAGGTAAACATCCGCACTTGACTGCATCGAAAGCATAGATTGCACGCGAGTGTAACACACGTGTACCCGGCATGCACGTCGGATCAACTCGCATCCGATCCTCGTTTTCCACGTGGACAGACACCTACCTGATCATGAGCGTGAATCATCCGGTAGGTGGTTGAACGTTCACACTCGTCCAAAGGAATGGAAATGATGGCCGTTTTCGAACTGGCATGGAAGCGGCCGAGGAACGGCTTTCTCATTAGGGAACACCGACGGCTAGTCACCTCGATCTCTGGAATTCCGAGCGGAGATGTTACGATTATTGGCCGTGGAACGAGCGGTGAAAAAAGAAAGAGGGATCACCGGAGGAGGGGGATACGGTGTGGCGCGTATGGGAAACCGCGCGGTTCAGATCGGTCCCGGTTTCGTGGGAGACACGGTGTCACCTTGGAAACATTGCCGCGTGAAAATACTGCGTTTCGACGTGTCTGATGGCCGGCTGAGTCACTTTTATCTGATTCTGCGAGAGGACGTTTTGCAACGCGTCATTGGGTGGCGCGAAACACACGCTCGAATATACTGCTATTACCTCTTCGCGCTTTATCTTCGGCTATCTCGTTTCTGAATCATTAATGGAGTATTATTAATGCTCCACATTAATACTATTAACATTTCGTGTTAACACTGTTGCCATTGATACTTTCTACCAATTACCATTAACACTTAATAGTAACAGCTCGATCAAAAATCAAAATGGCTGCCTGATTCATGCAAACATATGTTTATGTATAATATTTGTTTTATGTATGTTGTTGTGTTTTGTTGTATATACGTTGTGTATTGTGTATAATGATATATGTATAATGTATCACTAACTCTTCCTATATCGCCATTTGTTCCAGAAGCCTACCTGATGCCATACGTAAATGTAATTTATCCTCAGAACCGATAAAAAATCATGAAAGTTGCTTAAAGGCGATAAAGGACATCGTAACGTAAAATTCCGTAGGCAACTCCGTAATAAAATTCGACCTCGCGGGTTGCATCCAGGAATTCCATTCAACGAGAATCCCAACGATGCGCTCGCCTCCTTGAAATCGAAAGAACTGGACGTTAACACGCACGCTTTGTCCTCAGGCTGTGTCCTCGACCCTCTTTCGTCCTCGTCGAATTCACGGATATGCACAGTCGGATACTGTAATGGCCGATCAGGTGTTGCACACTTCGAACATAATATAATATACGCTCGTTCGCAGGCCTTCGGTGCACGATCGAGTCTTTGAGGATTTTTGGATTTTGAAAAGTTCATTTGGGGACGTTGGGATTTGGGGATTTTGGTATTGGGAAGCGTTGAGATTTGGGGACGTTGGAATTTGGGGACGTTTGGATTTGGGGACGTTAAGATTTGGGAAGGATGGGGTTTTGGGGACGCTGGAATTTCGGAACGATGAGATTTGAGGACGTTGAGATTAAGGGACGTGGGAATTTGGGGATTTTGGTATTGGGGAGCGTTGAGATTTGGGGACGTTAGAATTTGGAGACTTTGGTATTGGGGAGCGTTGAGATTTGGGAGAGTTGGGATTTGGGAACGTTTGGATGTGGGGATGGTGGGATTTGGAGACGTTGAGATTTGGGGACGTGGGAATTTGGGAGTTTTGGTATTGGGGAGCGTTGAGATTTGGGAACGTTTGGATGTGGGGACGTTGGAATTTGGGGACGTTAAGATTTGGGAAGGGTGGGGTTTTGGGGACGTTAGAACCTGTAAAGAATGAGATTTGGGGGCAATGGAATTTGGGAACTATCAAAACCAGAAACTGAGGATTTAACATGTAGAGATTTGAAAACTTAAAAATTTGACCAAAAGTTCCACTAAAGTTAGCAAGCAGTATTACCAAGCAAGATGTCCACACGACACCCAATATAACATCATTAGATCCATATTTGACAGCAACCAAATGTAGAAGTTTGAAAACTTAACTTGACCAAAGTTCCACTAAAGTTAGCAACCAGTATGTCCACATAACGTTAACCCAATATAACGTCATTAGATCCATATTCCACATCAACCACACGTCATCGATTTTAATTCGCTCCAGATGCAGCTATACATAGCTCAACATGACGTCACATACGAAGCGTTCATCTGGTAATTCTAGTGGGAATACGACAGTCAGTCGGATCAGAGACGTTGCCGACGGTGATTAGTATTTATTCTATTCGCCGGTTCACCTCCCCCTCTGTATTTATCTCGATTGGTCGACTGCTGGGCTGCTAATACGATAATTCTTATCGGGCGTCTGTCTCGAATGAACGAAAATTGGCCGCCGCGAAATTTCGGCCTCGCGACCGAGCCTGGCTGTTCGCATTATGACCCGCTTCCATGAACACGATCGCCAGGGTAATCGAGCCAGGTCGAGGTCGTGGTATTACTATTTTTAACGCGAAACCCTGCGAACCCCTCGGTGTAAACGGACACCGCCACTTTGGATTTTTGGACAGAGAACGCGAAAGCTATCGTTAACGCCGTTTGCTCAACCGATCGATGAACGACTTTCGGATCGTTAATTCGAGTGTGTTTATCTGTCAGATAAAACATTGTGTCGATGTTTATATTCTTTATTTGATCATACCTTTTTGCATTTGTGGATTTTCAGGTTATTTCACACTTTTTGTAATTTTATCAAATTCCTAGATCTCTCGTAATATTTCCAAATTAGATGCTGTCAAAGGCACTTGAGGTTCTAGATTTTCAATTCTCAAAATTCGTACGTTTCAAAATTGCTGAATTTGAAGATTTGTCGATGAAACGTGACGATTCTTTATTCTCGAGAAAAGTCGAGCCGGTTATTTTGACCGGTTTCGTTTTGTTCCGATAATCAAAGTTTTCCCGTAGTTCGTCGTAGCCGTTACACGAGGCACCAAGTGCAGCTCGCCCACCTGTTCGAACCGGTGGTCATTCACGTCGAATTACACGAAAACATGCCGACATCCTGTCTGGCCGTGCTCGCCACGGCGATCGACGTCCATCTCTGTTCGTCTTTTTGATCGGTTGCGTTGCGTCCCGGCGTTCCACAGGGCGGTCGTGTCTCGTCAACGGGCCACCGGGATGGCCGGTCGGGAGGTAACGACCCGCGGGTCACAGCCGGACAGAGGAAAGGCAGGGATCCCTTCTTTTGCGACGGTATTCGCGACGAGGAATGGTCGCCGAAGGGAAAGCTTTACACGGTGTCGCGCCTTCAGCCAACGTCAAAAGATTCCAAAGGAGATGTTCGGAGATCGCCAGATTCGATCGCTCGATCCGTCCATGTTCCGTCGTGGAGAAAGAACCTCGAGTAGGATCATCCTTGTACTTTGTCCCTCTGCAACACACTTGTTAATTCATTAGATACATTTATTGAATCATTTGTGGACGATATTGTAACTTTCGTGTAAACAGGAGCTACACGACCTGGTTACGTCAGCATCTGCAATGTCTGAACATAGGTACATTGTCAGTATGTGTCATGTGAGTACCTATTTACAATGTCAACATCTGCAATGTCAGAATCTAGATACAATGTCAGTATGTGTCATGTGAGTACCTAATTACAGTATCAACATCTGCAATGTCAGAACATGAATACATTGTCAGTATGTGTCATGTGAGTACCTATTTACAATGTCAACATCTGCAATGTCAGAATCTAGATACAATGTCAGTATGTGTCATGTGAGTACATATTTACAATATCAACATCTGCAATGTCAGAATCTAGATACAATGTCAGTATGTGTCATGTGAGTACCTAATTACAGTATCAACATCTGCAATGTCAGAACATGAATACATTGTCAGTATGTGTCATGTGAGTACCTATTTACAATGTCAACATCTGCAATGTCAGAATCTAGATACAATGTCAGTATGTGTCATGTGAGTACCTATTTACAATATCAACATCTGCAATGTCAGAATCTAGATACAATGTCAGTATGTGTCATGTGAGTACCTAATTACAGTATCAACATCTGCAATGTCAGAACATGAATACATTGTCAGTATGTGTCATGTGAGTACCTATTTACAATGTCCACATCTGCAACGTCAGACTCTAGTTAGAATGTCAGGTGTCGATTTATCATATGTGTTTCTATATATGTGCTCCATTTGTAGCGTCATATGGTATGTAGTTCACCTGTCACAAGATGATATCCAGGTTGTTCAGTGAGTCTTCTCTTCCTGTGTTTGATCTAACTGACGTATGACTGTGATCAATTATTTTCTAACGAAGACATGTATAAAGTAATATACTTTTGTTTAGCAAACAAGATTACCTCGTGATGAAGTGTGATGTGTATCGGCATCTAATATGTGACCTTAAACAGTATGGTTCAAATGATGTTATGATAGATAATATCCATATACCTAGAGATTCAACCTTCTGTCCTCCAGTTCACAATGGTCCTAATAAAATCCAATTCATCTGCAGATATTTGTCAAAAATCCATCGGTAGAAATAATTTTCTACCAATCTCACAAGTACCCAGATACGGGAATAGGCCTAACTCCGGTCTCTACGAGCGCATGGTAGCCGAAGTTGGCATGTTGAAGAAGTTCCGTGTAGCGTGTTCAGAGGTGGAAGGTGTGCTACGAGGAAGAGGAAGAACTCACGCGGTGGAATAGAGAAGACAAAGAGACGATGTTCCGCGAGGAGAGAACGTGACGGAGGAAAGAAGATGTTGAAGAAGGACGCGAAGACAATGGAGAGAAACAGCGACGGCAAAATGGACGAAGACGCTCTCTCTCGGGGAGAGTTCTCTCTCTCCCCCGGAGGAGAGTGGATGTTGGCGAGTCTCGATGGACCACCTACCGTTCCTGATCCGATCTCCGTAACGCTCGTCCGTCTGTCCGTCCGTTTGTTCGTCCGTGTTTCGCACAGGTCTCTACGCGGCTCCTCGCCCCGGCCCCGCTGTTCCCATCAATAACGCTTATAATGTCTAATTAATCACAAATTATCTAGATCCCCGGCATGAAAATCGAGAAACCATGCTTCGATACCGATTGCCAGCCGCTCGTTTGATGTGTCAATAGCGATTACGTTAACTGCTTGTACACCCCGACGCAATGTACACTTTGTTTCGACCTCTCATTTCAAATTTGAGGATTCGGCTCTTGAATTCAAAAATTTAGGACCTATTTACTAGGACCACCACATTCTAGAGTTCTTGGACCATTCCCAAAGATTCACTAGTCTTCAAGACCGTATACTTAAGATTCCTAGATTCTGAGCTTCCTAAGATTCCGAAACCTTGAAATCCCCAGCTTCTATGATTTCTACATTCTAGATTTCAAAACACAGGAGGTGTAGAAGTCCCAGATTTTGATTCCTGATCCCAAATCTCTTCCAAAGTTTCACAGGTTCTAGGATTACTAGAGTCTCTGCTTCTCAACGAAAAGCCGCGGTTGCATCGAAGTGTACTATTTGTCAAATCGGACCGTCAAGAGGATGATGAAATCGTCGAGTCGGCCCGTCTCTTTCGAGCGTTATATAAGCGATTAATTAATCGTCTCGTTAAGCGTCGGATACACGGGGAACAGGATTAGTCCCGTGAATCATTAATTTCTTCGTATTTAGACGCACGCACCGCCACGAAATCCCGGCCGTTTTCCAACCAGCTGGATGATTTATGGACACCGTTGAACGCGTGTCAATTGAATCTAATTCGACGCCGATGAACACGTTCAGACCGGGTCCACTTTGATCGTACATTTACTTTAGGCTTCCTGTTTTAGAAGGATTTACAGAAAGCCGGAGGAGTGAATTATGTGTCAAACATGAGGGCTGTTTTCGTATGAGGGCAAATTTCTGGATTCTCCAATTCTATATTCTCAATTTTCTAAATTACAGATCCCCAACTCCTCAATTTCTCAAATTTCCAAATCTATCACACCTCAATTAAAATTCCCTAGTTCCACATTATATCCCCAACTAGCCAAATGCCAAAACCTGAGAACCCCCGAAATTCCTAAATCTCCAAAATGGTCAAATTTTCAAATAATTAATACCAGTAAAATAGTGAAACTGTAACGATAACAATATTGAAGTTCAGCAGAAGAAACGAATGTAAATGGAAAGGCGTAAAAGAATGAAAAGGATAAAAGTTTGGATGATATACGGTCTCGCAGCGGCATTGACGAGCACGAACGCGACGAAGAGAATAAAACCGGCCAGGTATCCGGCGATCCAATTAAATCTGTAGCATGTATCACGGTTATAGAGAGCGGTTTTTTTTGTGGGCATTCGGGATCACGCTAGGCGGTCCAAGAAGGCCGTTCCCGTGCCTAACGCCGTGGAATCGACGCAACACGAAAGGCGAATCGCTTCGCCGCGTTCGTTGTCCAATAGAGGCGACGATAAAAACGGCCCCGAAAGAAGGGTAAAACGAAACTGGTACCGAAGAAACGAGCAAAGAAAAAAATACCGGCGGGCAACGGTAATGCAAGAAGCGAGCCGGTTAATGGAATGATTCTGCTGAACGGTTTAGCCAATTTGGTATGAGAGAACCACTCTTATATCTCCTTTTTGTTCACCTTCGATATTTAATATCCAATCTTTTATTCGCTAACACGGAAATTTCGGAGCTCGGGGATTTGCGGATTTTGGGGGGATTTTGAGATGCGGAGGATCAGGACGTTTGGAAATTGGGGGCGTTGGAAATTTGGGGATTTAGCAATTGGGGACGTTGGAAATTTGGGGATTTGGAAATTGGGGACGTAGGAAATTTGGGGACGTTGGAAATTTGGGACGTAGGAAATTTGGGGATATGAGAACTTTGGGACGTTGGAAATTTGGGGATTTGGAAATTCGGGGTGTTACAAATTGGGGACGTTGGAAATTTGGGGATATAAGAACTTGGGGACGTTGGAAATTTGAGGATTTAACAATTGGGGACATTGGAAATTTGGGGATTTGGAAATTGGGGACGTTGGAAATTTGGGGATATGAGAACATTGGGACGTTGGAAATTTGGGGATTTGGAAATTCGGGGTGTTACAAATTGGGGACGTTGGAAATTTGGGGATATGAGAACTTGGGGACGTTGGAAATTTGGGGATTTAGCAATTGGGGACATTGGAAATTTGGGGATTTGGAAATTGGGGACGTTGGAAATTTGGGGATATGAGAACATTGGGACGTTGGAAATTTGGGGATTTGGAAATTCGGGGTGTTACAAATTGGGGACGTTGGAAATTTGGGGATATGAGAACTTGGGGACGTTGGAAATTTGGGGATTTAGCAATTGGGGACATTGGAAATTGGGGACGTTGGAAATTTGGGGATATGAGAACTTTGGGACGTTGGAAATTTGAGAATATACAATTCAGGACGTTGGAAATTTTGGGATTTGGAAATTGGGGACCTGAGTAATTTGGGAATTTGGAAATAGGGGACGTCGGTAATTTGGAGATCTAGAAATTGAGGACGTTGGAAAAGTGCAGCAAAACCGAATCGCAAATATCCCTAAAAGAATCAGTAGAAACAGTCCGTAAACAGAACGACTGACACGTATTTAAAGATCGGCAAGATGCGCGTCGAATTGAATTATGAATTTCATCCCCTTAATCGAGCGAATCTCTCATTTTCACTTTTTTTTATCCGCGTCACGATCATAAAATTGTCCGCATCGCTAAGAATCTGTTCTTCGCTAATTTCTCGCTGCTCATGATCGTTTTATTGAAGACGGTCATCGAGATATTTCGTGGTAATTGGTCGAACAGTCGGTACGATCGGTTTTCATTTTATCGCGGTGAAACCGGTTGTCACAGGAGGATCGTGTCTCCGGCGACGATCGGTCGGCGTCTCTTTTGCGGATAAACGCGTAACCGCGAGAAATTAATCGGGGAGGAGTGTACATTAACCGAACGGTCCGTCGTTACGCTTTAATCGGGGCGTTTACGTTTAATTAATTGACTTGCCGGTGTTCGGTCTCAATCACCGGAGGGTCCCGATACTCTTCTTCGTTTTTCCAATCTTCGAGGAATAATTTCGTCCGCCGTCTACGTTGTCATCGGCTTCGAGGAAGCTAACAGGCGGTGTACGAAATTAACGGTTATGCCGTTCGGAAATTGTGCTATTAAACTGGACGTCTCTTTATACTCTTATTTCAAGAAAATTAATTACATCCGATTAATAAGGGCTCTTTCTCACTTGCCAAGATCAATTTGTATACTTTATTTATTAGGCCTTATTAATAGAAAAGTAGAGAAAAATTGACAAAGAGTAGAAGGCTGATTCTCATGTTGCATTTGTAGAAAACTCAAGTACTTTTTATAATATACAAGCATATGCAATATTAATGTATAACACAACTGTGATGCTAATTTCAATTTATACACAAATTATATATAATATGACACATAAGTTTCTACAAGTCTGACTCAAACTGTCCCTGATTCTAACATTAACCTAACTCTGGTGTAAAATAAAACCTCATCCTTAATCTACTTAATGCAACCCTTGAAATCTCTTAACCTAAGCTTAACTTAAAATATGTACTTAACCTAAAATATATGTACGGTATAAAGTTACGCGAACATGGTTACCGTATTTACGTAAAACTCGGTTTTAAATCATGAGGTTACACGGGCACCTAACACGTCCGCCGTTATTATTTAATAGTGCCATTATTGTAATTGATAAGTAGTAGGCCGTGCAGCCGTTACGGCGAACACGTTTTATTACGTACACTGTTGCGGCAAGCGAGGGACAAAAAGAGAAAGAAAAAGATGGAGGAGAGCGTTCTTGCCAGTCCCCATTTAATGAACGAAACTGCTTAACGCCGCTTGATAAGAAGTCGAATTATCCCCGACCGCCTAGAGGTACATAAGCTGACTTCGTCAGTTTCGATGCCTTCACGTATTACCAACAAGCTCGCCTTGTAAGTACCCATTTAATTATGTCGATCCTTAACGGTTCGAGTTTTATCGCCGTTCCTCCCTTTAACAGCCCTTACTTCACCGGGAATCACGATGATTTTAACATGCGTGGATATACAACCATTATCAAACGGGAATTATCAGTGATTACGTTATTAAACCCATCATATTTCGCACCTGTAAGGGGTTCAACGTTATCGCCGATTCCTTGTAATCGATTTAAGTCATGGACGATCGTATGGATACTGATTCGAGTTCGGCGAGTGAGAATGACGCCTCGATTAAGTTATTCGATCGATCGGGGAGTGAATATTGGAGTTTAGACATTTTTGTGGTATATTGGCGTGTTGTTGTTTTGAGGGTGGGAAATAGGGAGGTTGAGAAGTTGCTAGGCTGGAGATTTGGAGATGGGATTTTGGAATGGGGGGTAGGACATTTTAGGATGTGGGGAATTCGAGATTTCGAGATTTGGGGATTTGGAGATTTGAAGATTTGGAAATTTGGGAGATTTGAGAAATTTGGAGATTTAAATTTGGGAACGAGGGGTTAGGTTAGGTTAGGTTATTAGATTAGGAAATAATATTAAATTTGTAATTAAGGATTAGGCATTAGGCATTGGGGAATTAGGTGTTAGGGAATTACGTGTAAGGGAAATAGATGTCAAGAAATTAGCTGTTGTGAAATTACAGATGAAACGTGAATAAATTAGAGATGAAAACTAACCATAAAAACAGCAGATCTAAACAATCTCATAAAATTCCAAAATTCTAAAAGAAAATATTAAAGAATGATCCATGAATCGCAAGCGTGTCCAAGAAACATTCTCCAATACAAAAGACTTGAATCGTGCAAAGGTGCACATTTCCCTGAAAGGTGCATGAAAGTTTACGATGACACGAGCTTCTCGGCAGCAGGTTTCAGGGGGAAAGACGCAGGACGAGGTAATTAAGCTTAACGCGCATCGTCTCGCAAGCCACCGTCGATTCTCGTCCGCAATGTTTCACCGTGGGTTTTGCCGCGGCTGCGTTCTGCGGTTTACCGCATGTCCAACACGGCTGCTCCGGGCACCGCTGCTCCATCGCCCGTAAACCATCATTACGCTAGTATATACAAGCGTATAAGAGACCACGAATGGATCGCAGAGCTTCTCAGCTTCGTTCTTTCGACCGTTCGAAATATCTGCCAATATTTTCAGCCAACCGTCTCGGACATCGATCGGAAGCGATATCCATTAACTTTAATTTAATTCTCGATCGGAAGACGCCGTAACAGCTTCGAGAAAATTAGGATTCTTTCGGAACACATTCTCAAACTCTTTGATTCTCAAATTCTAAAAATTTCTCAACATATCCTACACATGTGACACACGTGACGCACGCTACAGTTGGAACATGTTAAACTATTTTCACTGCAATTGAATTTTCGGTTCTAATTATGATCAACGTGTCTAACATTTTTACATTCTTTAGCTGTCTTAACGTTGTAGCAATTACCTAGAGAATTATAGGTTAAGGGGTTAAATATACAAACTGCAAATGCAAACTGAACCCCCAAAACCGAAAAAGCAAGACAACCTCATAGAAAAATCCCGATCCCAGACTCAGAAACAGTTGCCGATAACTATTAGTCCACGCATTACTGAATCATCGAGAACGAGATAAGCAGGAGAGAAGTTGGCAATCTTTAACGCAGAATTTCAGGAGGGGTATCAATAATTCATGAGACAGTCGATTATACCGAGAGACGTCGGCAAAAAATCGCCGGTAAGATAATTCCTCTCGGGCCAATTACTCTGGGGCTCCTTGATCGCGCCGGGTCATGTTGCATCGTGTTACGGACAAGCGTTCTCGCGGCTCGGTTCCGCGGATTAAAAACGGCAACAGGCCGGACGGAGTTCGCGATCGATCTTTATTACATCGTTCGATTTACACCGGGAACCGAAAGTCACGATCCCCAAGGAGCCTCTGTGTGTTGCAGCTTCTCCCTGGCGTACCTGGATGACTCGATAACTCGCGCCGCGGCGGACTTCATAGCGCGAGCGGATCGCGCGGACGCGATGCTCGCGCTGTCCGCGGTAAAAATAAGGTAAAGTGGGCTCATGGCCAATAATCATTAGCCGGGGCAGATGCGGGAGCCGATATCGAGCCGAGGCAATCACCGCGGCGCTCGATCAAACGAACCAAACCCGAATCACGAACGAACGATGCCTGCGTCACGATAAATCGACGAATTTCGTTCGGCCGATTATTCCACGTCGTTCTTTGCGTTTCATGCACTTGCTCCCCGTATGCCCGCGAGTGTGATTACAATCTTTATACACGTGACGCAACGGGTGCGTCGTCAAGTCTACGTTAAACGCGGATCTGGAATTTCGATGAAATATAGAACATGGTAATGTGATGCACAATAACCCTTCAATTATGGGGCGCAGAATTATGGCGAGGGGAACTGCGACATGTGGAATTGCGATTCATGTCATTGCGGTGCATGGAATTGCGACACGTGTAATCACTTCTATTTAAAATAGTGAATATGTAGAATATGTACTCTGTATTTGTAGCTTGATCAGGAGAACGCATAGAACGTCAGAATAACGGAAACACGGAATGAAACGATACTTCAAAGATGCAAATAAGGAACGTCCTAACAGTATCATCGATGAAATATCATCGGAAAGTCGTGGCGCCATAAATAAACGCTTTCTCCGACTGCAAACGAAACCTTCTGCTATCCGGCTGTGTTATTCGCCCGGAAGGGTATTACAAGTAGAGAGACGAGATCGACGGTGACCGCTTGTCGAGAACAATTTATAAACTCGCCTCTACATTAACGTGAATTACGGATCATTTATTACCATTATTTCGATCGATTTCGACGTGATTACGTGTGACGTAATCTCTTTCTATCGGACCACCGGTAATTAACGATCCCTGTTGCCGGACGATCAAACACCTTTGTCCTCTTTTGTCCGAATAGAGAGTTCGAGGAGATTCAATGAGTCCGGATTAATCGTTTCGTCTATGGGGTGTTCGAAAATAATCATAACATGATGTCAAAAATGTGTCCCCCAACCACCAAATTCCCAAATCTTTAAAAATTTGTCAACCCCCAAAAGTTCCATATTTTCCCGAAGGAATGAAGCTTTGATGACCATCTGAATATTAAACATTCTATAAAATATTTTTGTAAACACCCTGTATAGGCGAAGCCGCTCCCATGGATCATTAGAAGCGACAATAGAAGGCGATCCCGAAGAACAGGACCGCTTGGCGAAGCTTTGTAAGCGGAGACTAATACACGTGCAAGCTTACGCCTAGTTCGAGGTTAGGGTAATTAATAATTCGATACCCGCGTATCGACGTGGCTCCCTCGATTCTAAATGATCTCACGTTCTGGATTAGACTTGGTCTGCGAGCCGGTTAGATCGTTTCGATCGGCAACACCATTGCGTAACACGCGTCCGTCCACCGACACGCATCGAGACATTAATAGGATCAATCTGTTTTAAACGGTAATTTCATCGTTCGTCGATTTTTTCATTTCTTTGCGCGAGCGATTAATGGCCGCTCTTACGTTACAAAGATTTCGCGCGATCGCTCGTCAAATTGCTCGCCAGTGAATGATCTCTCGTTACTCGCGCTTGATCGATGTTATCGACGAGTTTATTCGCGATATTTAGAGCTAGATGTTCTGTAAGAATTTTCTGGATTACGGTATGTTAGAGATGATGGAGGAACAGTGTACGAATTTTGAAACGAATGAAGCAACATTACCTATCATACAAATTGCACAAACATCCCCACTCTAACCCAAAGTACCAGATGTGCAAGACCATCAATCAATCAGCGATCATTTGAAAGCCATCAGACTTAATGAAAACGATGTTTAACCCCGTGGAACGGCTAACTGGCAACAATTTAATATAATTGCTCCCGCTTTGCTTTAAAACTGAAAAATCTGAGTTATCACAATCAACAGAGCATCGACCCGTTGAACTCAAATAATAAGGCTTAATTAAGGCCCGTTCACATTTATCTGCTCTTTCGCACGCAGCATCATAAAAAAGGAAAGAAACGGCAGAAAATGCATCGGTCGATCATTCGATTCCACTTTAATCCAGCCGAACGATCCATCGACGTCCGTCCACGTTTCAAGCACGGTGAAATCGTAGTTGGTATGCTCGATGATAGTAATTAATAACCTGGCATCGGTTCGAGCGATTCCATCGAATCGGATCGATCGATCAACCGCGATCGTCCGTCTGCATAGACGTAGTCTAACTCGAGCCCGTGCAATATCATTATCATCGAGACTGTGCGAACTTCTCGTATCGCGTAAAAGCACCAGGAACGTGGCTGTTTGCGTTGCGGTGATAAATTCAGAGCCGCTGAACACCGAGCTGGATGAGAATTAATGACGGCGAATCGTGGGTTACGCCGATCACTGATCTGGATTTTGCTGCATCGATCAACGTTACGCATCGAGAATTTTGCAGATATTCTTTTTTTGGCTTTCTTTTTTGGTGCTTTCAATGTTGTTTTGAGAATGTAGGGTGTGATCAAGGTTTGCTGAGGTAAGTGGAGGGAATTTGTTCATGTGTCGTCTTGTTGACAAGTTCACAACTTGACGATTTGACGATTTGACAATTTGCCACTTTGACACTATTACAATTTGACAATGTGACAATGTGACAATTTGACAATTTGACATTTTGATACTTTGACACTTTGACAATTTGGCAATTTGACAATTTGACAATTTGACAATTTGACAATTTGATGATTTGATGATTTGACAATTTGACAATTTGACAATTTGACAATTTATTCATCTAGTACCAAATTCCTATATCCCCAAACTGTAAGTCTGTCTCCATAGCAAATGAATACCAATATCATACCAATAGAACGAACAAATATTTTGACTACGAGATAAAAATGTTTCGCAAAAAAAAAAATTTCAAATAAAATTGCAATAAAAGAATATTAGAAAAGAATCTTTTACGCGCAGCGTTGCGAATTTTTATTCTTGTCGAACGCGTGAGATTGTCGGCCGAGGTGGCTGACGATCGTCTTCTGAAAACGACTCGCAAGCGAGTCTAACGCGCGGAAAATGCATGAACCCTCGGTTGATCGACGAAGCTGGACACCATTGGGTATGGTCGGCGCTCAGATGGGTGACTAGGAACTTTCCAAATGCCGCGGCAATTTCGAACCCACCGAAAGGTGTGAATTGCTACTGGTGCGATCGTAATATCCGCGGAAGAGAGAAAAATCGCTTGAACGATCCACCGTCGCTGATTACTTCCGTTCGGAGCCGGTGTTGAAGAATTGGATTTACGGTGAACATCCTTGCTACGGAAAGATGATGAGAATGACGACTAATGCGAGGAAATCAGCTGCTTCCATTTTCGAATGCAATTATATTCCGAGAATTATTGTGCACGCGCAGATAGCGGTTCTTAATTATCTATTGAACACATCCGTGGTTTAATCATCTGCTGAGAGACGTCGTTTTTTAGGGCAATCAACTACTGTCGTCACTTTGAGTATATGTTCGTCGATGAGTGAAATATTTCAAATTATTTTTTATGCAAATATTTCACCCTCAAAGGTAGCTCTCGAAGGACCTCTATGAGCAAAAGTCCACCTAGCTGAAAAGTTTGAGGAATTTCTTTAGCATCACATGACACTATAGATTTAGTTAGAAAATACTCTGTTAAAATTTTTCTAATAAACCTAATGTGAAACCTTACGAAAGCAAAGGGTTAATATTTAAACATCATTTTGTTAAAATAAAAAAATATCTGAACTCCCGAAGCAGCATTTCATCCCATAATTTCAAGGTTACAATGAACCGCAGAACAATTACACATTCATATTCTGGTGCACACGCGTCTCTTTCTCTTCGCGAAGTCTGATCCCCTAATTATTTCGAACGTCGTATTATGTCTCGTGTTCCATATTGCGGTATTTGTCCGGGTTAGGGGAACTCTCTCACCCCCTCAATACACAACTAGTAATTAAACGTAGACCGCTTTCACAAAGCAACGACACAAATCTCTAATTACAACCTTGTCTGGTCCCCTTATCACAGATGGCACGGGTTTCCAACTTTCTGTCGGTTGAAACCGTTCATTTGTTATTGCAAATTAATTAAATAAGATTTACAGTTAACCATGAATAGTTAATATGTTGGTAATGGTTGATTTACCATCTCCCTTCGGGATATTTTCACAAGATCATCTCGATGGCCGGGTGCAAGGGACGATGATGTTAGGGTGCTCAGGGACAGTTTAGTATACTAAAAAGGGGTGACACTTGGTAGGAGGGTGGTAAGTACACTTGTTGTCTTCCCACTAACGACAGACGGCTCTTTTCCACATCCTGTCGCCACTCGATTAATACACCCCTTGTCGAACATCAACTCGTACAGCGTGGAGAACAATTCTGGGCACGAGACCGACAGTTCAGTATCATATTTCACAGCTTCCGCTTCAAATGCATATTTTCTTTTGCTACTACAGTAAGGAGGATCGTGTGGAGTGTGGGCTTTGATAACCATATTGGGGTTTTACTGATTCGTGTTAGAATTCTATGTTGTAATTCCACGCACTGCAATTCTACGCGACGTAGATCCACGCGCCGTAGTTCCACGTGTCGTAATTCCACGAGCCGTAGTTCCACGCGTTGTAGTCCCACGCGTCGTAATTCCACGCACTGCAATTCCACGAGCCGTAGTTCCACGCGCCGTAATTCCACGCGCCGTAGTTCCACGCACCGTAGATCAACGCGCCGTAATTCCACGCATTGCAATTCTACGCTCTATAATTCCACGCGTCGCAGTTCCACGAGCCGTAGTTCCACGCGCCGTAATTCCACGCGCTACAATTCCACGAGCCGTAGTTTCACGCGCCGTAATTCCACGCACTGCAATTCCACGCGTCACAGCTCCGCGCTCCTTATATTTTATTACATTATTTATTACGAATTTTACCTTCCAAAAGAAGCATAACATTCTCTAAAAGCAGACGTGAAATCCTTGCTATATAAAATCGATTGAATTTCCTCCGTTTTCCCGCCACAATCATGCCCGGAACATGGAGCACGGTTGAAATCCAAGCCAGGGGCGATTGAAAGATTAGCCAGAGCGAAGCTACCCGCGTCCCGCAGTATAAGCAGATACATGACGTATATATACGCGCGACAGCCGTGTTGGCAAAGCGTTTAAGCGTTTCGTGGCGCTCCACGGTTTCGTCTTACATTTTGGCGCCCCGAAACGGGACGCACGAATGAAAGGGAAGAATGGATCTGGCCCCGGAGGAGTAGAAGAGCTTTACGCTCGCGTAAACGCGCCCGTTCTCGGATTACGAGCTGTCCTAAGCTGTCGCACGTGGATCCTGCCGGTGTACGAAGAGGAGCGCGTGCGAGATCGCGCGTGAACCCGAAATTCGTCAAAGGCTTGTGCCTCGTTGAGAGAACATTGGCGTCGCAATTTATCTTCCTTCGTCTCGTTCGATGGCAAAAGGGGTTGAGGGTTTACACAGGGTTTAGTCTATCAGATTTATCAAGTATGATAGATATCTCGAGTTGAGGTGAACAACCCTTTGCACTCCTTAATTTCAATTACCTATCGACTCTTTAATTTACAAAATATTAGGTTGACAACTAAGTACCCGCCATTTTTTTCAATTTTAACACTCTTCATAGTATTAAATGTTTTTGGCGTAATGTTTTAAATCATTTGAAAGAGGATGTCTTGTTCCAATTTTTACAATTTTTACAAAATTTTTAAACTATTATAGTAGCTTATAATATTGAATTATTGTACGTTCTTTGTCGTACTCTCACAATAAGAAATGTAAAGGTAATGCAAGGAGCATGATAGTTCTAAACGAGAGCTTTTGAATTTAATATGCCACGAGCAAAAAGAATAAAAAATAAAATTGAAAGGTGAAATTAAAATCATTCTAACCATGTCATGCAAGACCCCAATGAAACTAGGAAACGTTGAATGTGGTAAAAGGGAGTCTGCGCCACTGCAGTGTTCCGAAAGGCGGAAGTGGCGTGAAAAAAAGAGGGAGCGCGTGAATGCCGGATGGGGTTCGCGTGTAGCCCCATTTAAATCGCCTCTGGCCTGCTGACAATGCCGCGATGATTGCGACAGATGCGTGGTCGCGCGTGTCCCTTTAAAAGGGACGATTTTTCGCAGCCCTCGCAGTACTCGGTACCCCGCCTGCTGTTTCTGCCGGCGCTGCTGTCGAGGGCGCTCATTCACCGCTGAAAAACGAACACAGGTGCATGCCATGAGGTTCCCCATTGACGACGCGGACCTGGTTCGGTCCCTCTCTGTTTCTCCTTGCCCGTCCAGATGCGTCGGCGGAGCAAACGCTCCCGCGGGCACAAAACACGAGGGCGCCTGGCTGAGGCCCGTCCCAGCATCTGTGGCTACGACAGACCTCGATTTGTAACCGGATCGATACCTAAACTTAGTATTCATGTCGCATTTCTACGCCACGAAATTACTCACGAATTCCACGTGGGATAATTCCGTGAGATTCTGTGCGACGTAATTGCATTGCGTGGTACTTCTACGTTCCGTAATTTTACGTCCCGCAATTACACGCTCCGAAATTCCCCGCGCCATAATTCCACGCGTCGTAATTCCACGCGCCGTAATTCTAAGGTCCCGAAATTCCACGCGCTGTAATTCCATGCTTCGTAATTCTAATGTCCCGAAATTCCACGCGCCATAATTCCACGCGTCGTAGTTCCACGCGCCGTAATTCTAAGGTCCCGAAATTCTACGCGCCGTAATTCCACGTGCCATAATTCCACGCGTCGTAATTCCACGCGCCGTAATTCTAAGGTCCCGAAATTCTACGCGCCGTAATTCCACGTGCCATAATTCCACGCGTCGTAATTCCACGCGCCGTAATTCTAATGTCCCGAAATTCTACGCGCCATAATTCTAAGGTCCCGAAATTCTACGCGCCGTAATTCCACGTGCTATAATTCCACGCGTCGTAATTCTAATGTCCCGAAATTCCACACCCCGAAATTCCACGCGTCGTAATTCCACTTTCCAAAATTCTACGCTCCATAATTCCACACTCTAAATTTCCTCGTACCGTAATTCCCCGCGCCTCACCCGCACGTTCCATAATTCCACGCTCCGTAATTCAGAGACCTGGTACAAACAAAGCTAGAATCTCAAAAATTGGACTACTTATTGGCAATGCTACTAGCACCAGTTACTGGCATGTTGTAGACGGTCCCTAACACCAGCTCCGAGAGTACTTGTGATTCTAGGCTTTCAGTTCCGTCGCAGCCAATTTAATAGGTCTCGCGACTATGTCCGCGGACTGGATAGATCTCGTTTTGTTTGCCATCTCAGATCAACGGCGAACACGGGCTATTAACGCGGTCGTTGCTTTCACTTCTGCGATCGCTAGGAAAAAGTGCGTCGAACGTTTGCGAAAGGAGGAGAACGCACGGTGACGTAACGCCGACGCACGGAAGACGAGGAGCTAATGGATTTGTCGACTTTGGTAGATCTCGAGATTTTACGAATACGGAAATTTGGAGTTTGGGAATTTTTGTAACTTGGCATGTGTGGAGTTTTACAAACTTCAGACCTTGGAAACTTCAGAAGCTCCAGACCTGGAATGTAGAAGTCTCAACAGCGAATAATGTCTGACGCATCCATCGACTAAGGTTAAACCAGTCCTACCGTAGCTCCGGGCAGTTACTGAAAACTATTTACCGATGGACTAGGTGACTCAATAATCGAGATCGGTGCAATCACGGAAGAAATAACGATCGGTGGTCGCGTCACGTCGCGGCTGCATCCGTCGCGATGAAATTTATCGAGCGTTCCCGTGTCGCGATAAAGCGGCGATAAAATTCGCGGGGGATTCAAGAAGCGCGGATATACACGATAAATATAAATCGCGGTTTTGAGCTTTGTAGCCGCGATGCCGGCCGTAGAGTATCGCGATTCCTGTTTGCCAAGCTGGATGTTCTCCAGCGGGCAGATACGATCGCTGATGGAGTCGCCAGATAGCGGGGCAAGGGCTCTCTAGCTGCCTACGTTTCCAAGCTCGTGTGTTGGTCGCGCACGGGTAGCTGCTGTCTCGACGTCGATCGAGTTTCCAATCTTGCCGTCGATATCGTTCCCGCCAAATCGACCGTCCGATCGAGATCCGACAGATTGCGCTTCAACTTGGCCGCGTCAAAACGGATTAAGTTACGCCATTGATTCCCTCGCACCGTGCATCTTCACCTAAAGGACCAATTACTGACACCCTCGCAAATTACACCTAATTTTATCGTTATTCTTTGTCAACCGAAACTATTCTTACCTGTATGTATTACTATTTAATCGAAGAAAGTATACCGTTTTCGTCATGCACAGGTTACATGCCGGTTAGATGCTCTATTTCGAGTTGCGACACTAAATGTAGCGATCTTAATCTGTCTAGAATTCATCGAATAACGAAGATCAGATCCAATTTATTGACCTTTTGAGAGCATAAAGAATATCGGGGAGGTATAAACGAATGGTCAGGTGTTGACGTAAATATTAGAAAGACACGGATCGAGAGGAGTAAGCTGATCGAAGCTGAACTTACTATTCCAACGGTGTAGACGGATAATCCGGCGTAGAAAATACTGCTTGGTCTGTGTAATATCTGGCGACTCCATCCGCGATCGTATCGAAGCACGGAACATTCTGCATGGCAAACGGGAGCCGTGATATCGAACGTTGCCTGAACGCTCGAAAGCACACGGCCAACGTTTGTTATTACACCGTGACCGGCAGCTTCGACAAATGTTAGCCTTTACCGGGATTACATCGTGGTCTCTTTTATTTTTACCTTATTTACGCGTTATATTGCCACGCGTTTTATTACCATGCATTGCAGTGGCGATGATCGCTACGCGTTATATGCTGATATATTGTATCATTTCGAGTTTAAAACCGAAAATTGCTACGCCTTGAATGACGCGTTATATCACCACGTATTAGATTGTTACGCGTTATATCGCCGCAGCTGGTATCACCGTGCAATAACGATGTGTTGCATATGTACGCGTTTAGTTGTGTAACGTTCCATCGATATGCGTTGCATCGTCATGCATTATATCACCAAGCGCTGTATCGCCACGCGTTATATCACCGTATATTGTACAGCTAAACGTCAATTCATCTTGCGTCTTCCAGCTATACAAATTTGAATGTAGTTTATAGCCTTTTCCGAGAACAGTCCATGGCACTATAACGCGAGTGTGCTTAACTTCGAACGTTCTTTTATCGAAGAGAAACGTGTGGCAACTGTTAGGTCTAGCATCGAATGTTTGGTACTTCCTTCTGAATAGCTTGCACAATAGCATCGGTACGCAGATAATTCGCAGGAGAGGAAATTGAATGACTGTATCTAATCAGCGAGCCCTTTGGCTATTCTCACGCACGTCCGTGTGGAAAACAGTTGCTCGTTTGTGCCGGTGCAACGGACACGCGTAACAACGTGCACTTACCGGTTGTACGGGCGTAGGTTGACGGGTAACCCGATAATCAGCAGATCCAGCGAAGGACTTGGTACACCTATTAAGACCCAATAACGACACGTAATAGCTCAGGTGTTGTGGCCGCGTCGATGCCAGTCGTCGAACGACGCTGGCAAGTGTGGGAAGCGAGTTCTGGTTGAAATGAATTTTGTTGCATGACTGGCGTGACTAAGCTTGCCTTTTCAGCGAGCATCCGCTAGCGCATGGACCGGTCCCGTCGTGAAAACGGAAATACAGTCTATTGTGTGTGTGTGTACGCGTGTGGTCTTTCACGTCCCGAAATTTTACGCTACTCGAATGGCAAGATGATCACGACCTACCGGATTCTACCTGTTTTCAGTGATCGATGACATCCACGTTGCTAGAAAAAAGCCTCCACGGAAATCTCAATTAACGACGATGACGATGGAAAAATGTGCACCGCGACGTTGTTTGTTTTGGGTGATGCCAGAGATGATATGCGATCTTGCTTGTGCGTTTTGAATTAAGAGACTCTATCAAGTACACATCGCCGGTTTAGTACTAATTAATTTGGCGCTGTGGAGAGATTTTATTAATACAACTCTGCAGTGTTTCTTATATTTACTGTTACCTCATTGATCACGTACAGTTCCTAGTTTCTAGACAAAACCTTCTTTATTTAGAGAAACGTTGATAAGTCTTAATTAGTGACGATGTGGTCAGCTTACACTGATTCAAGGTTCCAGACTTCTAACCATTTAAACTACTTCACTATTATAATGATCTTGTAGGCTCAGCATTATCCTTACACTTCCAGCTATTCATCCTATCAACTCTTATCAATCACTTCACCAATCCTAATCAATCCTACATCATTCATTCACCAGACGTTATCTAAAGCAAGTCCAGACTGATACCAACCAGTCCATCAACTATCTGTAATTTATTCCGATGAAAGTGATTCTGCAACAGTCTCTTTACAGTCGAGGCTTCAGAGCAGGTCCACACTTCTCCAAGTAAGCTCACCATTATAATGAGGATGTGGTGGATCCTATACAAGTCTCTGTATACTCATCATTTTTGAAACGGAGATCCACACTGTTCTAACTACTGTCGCCATTATAATGAGGATGTGGTAGATCCTATACAAGTCTCTGTATATTCATGATTTTTTAAATGGAGGTCCACACTGTCCTAACTAGTGTCATTATAATGAAGATGTAGATCCTGTACCAGCCTCTGTACGCTCAAGATTTTAGAAATGTATCCTCTTTCACCTAGTGTCGCCATTATGCAGATGCAAGGCACTCAAGATTTTCTAAATCAGGTGCAGACTTTTTCAACCAGTTTCGCTATTACAATGATGTGGATCCTGTATCATCCTTATCAATTCGCAGCGTAGACGTTGGGTCGTGTATTATTCATTCGTCGTTATCTAAAACGGCAGCAAAGCGATCTCTATTCCTCGAGCCAGCTGTCTCGTCCATCAATTCCCCAGCATCCCTCCGTGGTCCAGAATTTCACGACAGTCCTCGGGATCGCGTATTCATGTATTCCACGAACTCGGCGAAGTGGTAGCTGCCAGGCGGAAAATGAAGAGATCGACGCCTACGTTTCAGCACGCCCCGGTGTCGTGCCGGACGTGTATTACGACGCCAGGGGATCTTGGCCGGGCTCCACGGTCACCCATAACGAGCCACTCCGGTGCATAGCCACCATGGAATATAACCTGTGCGTCCTTTTATCCGACAGAATTCCGTACCGTTATTATTCCGGCTGTCCCGCGGAACGTGTTCTAACGGCGAGAACGAACGAGTTCGTGCGGGTCAGCCGTTCCGTCGCGAAAACACGCGTCGGCCATCGCGCGGCCCTCTAACGAGCGACAGCGATACAATTAACACGCGTGCACTCGCGGAGCGTAAAGGGAGGAGCCGGTTCTCGCGCGGCTCTTAATTATCGCGGCGTCGCTTATCATCAAGCATTGCCGTCTTATCGCCACGACGATCGGTTCACCCGATGAGGTGCTCGTTCGTTCGCGCTTTTTATTACCCTCCCCTTTCTCTCTCTCTCTACGGATCCGACGCTTTCCGCGTGAGCTCTTTTACCTCTACGGGAATCTCACGCTATTCAAATCGAACATCTTTATCGTGTGATTTGTCGCGGTTCGAATTCAACTCCGAACGTTGAAATTTTCGTTTCACGAATCAAATTGTTCTTAGGCTCTGAATTTTTCAAATTTCCAGATGGTCAAGTTCAAATTTCTAAATTTTCAAAGTCCCTACATTCGCAAACTTCACAAATCTTCAGAATCCTTTTAACACGGAGAGTATTGCAAGATACTGGGGATTAGAGGTGTAAAGAATCTAGGGATGTAGGGTTGCTGAGATGTTTCTGAGCATATAGGTAATCTAGGCATATAGGATCAGGGATACAGGGATCTAATAAGGATGTACACATAAGAACCTATACATGGAGATATCTGGGAATACAAGAACAAAAAGATACAGAGATCTAAAGCTGCACAGATCCAGTATCATAAAGACGTAGGAATAAGATATAAATCTAGGGTTAATATACAAGAATACAGGAATCTGGAATTGCAGAAATATGTCCCGACCTGGGTACGCACACACGCGGCGTGTTTCATTTATAACATAGATTGCACATAACTTAACCCCCTCGAAGTGCCGGAAGTCATCTAGTTCCATCCAGGCTTGATCCACACCCCGTTTCTCAATCAACCCCCCACCGGCAGTTTCCAATCCCGTTTCACGGAAAGGCGGTTCGAAAGCGAGACGTTCTCTCGCAGTCGGTGGCGGTGACTCGAGGTAGCAGGTGTTAAAAATAACTTAATTAATGCCGGCTACAAACGGATGCGATAATTACTCGGTCCAGCGCATAAACCGGTAGAAAGGCAGTAGGTATGATTAACCCGGCATCCAATTAACTCGTATTAGGAGTCGGCCGCTATTCTGCGAGTCGCGCAAAGAGCACGTCGGGTCTCAGTTTTCAGGTTCTCTCTTTTTCATTGGCGGCGCGAACGTTACGGCAACCGCCGATCGTCGTTAGACCGGAATTATCGCTGGATTGTTTGCGGTCCACGAATATCCCGATAATGGCCGCTGCCATTACGTATGTATGACGGGATATCGTTGGTTCGATTTCTTGCATTCGGAAAGGCCGGTTACACGGGACCCGGTCTCATTACCGTGCCACCGCGTCGTCGATACGTTTCCCTTTTTGCTCGCTTTCCATCGACCCCGGGTGGATGCTTCTCTTTTCCGTTCTTTTCTTTCCCCTCTTTTTCGCGGACGCGCAGACGATTTGTCTCGCGGATGCCATCTTCTTTCGATTCGGGGCGCCCTCTATCACCGCGCGGATCGTTAACCTCGAATACAGACGCGAATATTCCGCGCTAATGGGCGGAACGTTTAGCGGAATCACGTCGAGCATATGTTCGATACTTCTACGATATTTATTCGGTATCCGTGCTTTATTATTACTTCACTTTTTGCTGAGCATGTGTGGACCGCTGACGGGCTGACCGCTCTATGGCTTCCTGGCAATGATTGTACACTGTACATGTACCAATTTGGATATTTCGAATTTATTTGAAGATTTCAAAATTAAAATAAGCAGATCCTAATATGTTAGACAGTCTAAGTATTGTTCACCCAATTTACCCTTTCATGTACCGTATCGCTTCTCCAGATCTCTAAATCAAGTAACTTATAATTACTTAATAACCATAAACATCTCGTATGAATCAGAGATGTATTCCAGTGTACCTCTTTCAGCCATTGACAGATAACGTTTCAATTAATAAACACGTTACACTCGGACAAGGTGGAATAAGCGGATGCAACCGGTAGTCACTCGACCGAACCTACAGATATTATTATTGCTGGTACTAGGGCTCCGAGTAAAATGTTGTCGCTCGGACCGCGAGTAATTGTGCAATAAATTGTTGCTTAATTGAGCGGCGAGTGTCCCTGATTTACATCGGGCTTTCACTTCTTTCATAAATCGGACCGATACATTGCAGAGCTGGAAAGCGATCGGTGATCCTCCCGCTCCTTCCTTCTTCCTGGAAGTTGTTCCCATGTAAAACGGCTTGTCTATTGTTGTTTAAACATGCTCGGTGCCTCCACGCTTCCGTGAAACACTTTATGTACAGTCATGTCTGGAATAAAGATCGTTTTTGCTTCGTCTCGGATGAAGTACTTTATGCTCGGGTTAGGAACTTATCTATTAATTGAATTTGCGATAGATTCAGGGGTTTTAAGTAGGTAGACCCTAAACAGATTCTGAGTTTAGTTGAATCCTAGAGAGATTCTATGCAGAACATAGGTGGACCCTAGGGAGATTCTGTACTGAATCCAGATGGACCCTAAAGTGATTCTATGCAGAACCACCTAGGTGTGGACACTTGATAGATTCTATCTTCTATCGTAAATTGTTAAAAATAGCGACGAAATGTGGAATTACGCATAAAGAAGCAGGAGAAAAACGAGGATTAAGATTCTCGCGACAAGGAAGGTCGAGCAAATAGAGAATAGAGCACGAAGGTATCGGACGATCGTTAAGTGCGGCTCGACAGCTGCGTGGAGGCAGTGCACTTTCCGTATAGTAACTTTTTCTTCCCGTGACACGCGGCTGACCCCTTTAAGAATGTTGCTCACCGACTGCTCGCCTCGGCCTTACCCGTCACGGTTATTACTTATTGCCGATCTCAAGGAGATTCGCATTGTTTATGGCGCAGCAGATTGCGATCGTGAAACGCTTGTCGCATCCTCCTTCTCGTGTTCGTCGTTTCAGGGCTCCGTGGATGACGAAGTAACTCGCAACGAGGGGCTCGATTGGAAACTCCTCTATTTTCTGCCAAGATGGAAATAATGATGACGAGCAAGCGGAGCAACACTAACCCTGGACCGATACTTAAGCCAACCAGGATTATTTCGGTTGCGCGGCTGGGAATTATCGCGTTAGCGGACGGTGATCGGCAATTTTCTCGACCGACGTCGATATTAATTGGTCTGCGATCGAAATCATGCGAGTGAAAAGACTCCATCGTTTGCACGTCCGATGGAAAGGTGTCGGGGGAACGATTAAACTGCTTATCGAGGATGCATCTTTAATTTCGGATTAAAAAGGGAACAAGAGAATAATAAACTGAAGATACAAAGAATCTTCGGTTTATATCGCTACTTACCGATTACACGTTTAATTATACCATTTACGCTGCAATAACATTATACACAGTTTTTTCAACCACGCGTAATTTAATAACAAGCTTCACCAAATTAAACACGTTATAAATAACCTCCATCGAGAAATTGTTGGACGTATAAATATAATTACACTCAGAATAATTTTATTTTCCGTACTTCACTTGTGTACCTTGTATTTATAAGTCTTCGTCTGACATTTAAAAGGCATTTAATAATTGTCATTTAACCGACGTACATTTTCAGCATAATGCCCGCAGTAATTTTCATCTTGTCTCTCTCCGTTTGGCCGGAGCGCAGGATACCCGTGAACCCGAAGCAATCACGAACTCTGTTCACGTTCGTTCTCGATGTGTCGTCCCGATGTTCCATTATCTCTTTCCTCGAAGTAACCGCAAGCAATGAAACAACACCGCTCCATTTCTCGCTGGCATACCGTCCTCCAATTACGCTTGATCCACCTCTCAGCCATTTCGAAACCACATTTTAATGAATATTTTCCACGACTCACCGTTCCGAGCGACGGCTCCATGAGAAAACTGCGGCGCGAACAGTTTTATCGGACGACACTTACAAATTATATATTCTACTTTATTTGGATTTGCGGAGTTTGGAAGGTCGAAATTTTGGGACATTCAACATTTTTTGATATGTGAATACTGGTACACAAAACACCGAAATACAGATTTTCACTTTCTTATTTTTCTACGAGGAAAATGGTGTCTTTTGTATGTTAACAAGTATTATCGAAATCAGATTTTACCAGGATGAGATGATCGAAACGGAGTTTGCCGCGATAAAGCGATTTCTTCCCTCGATCCTCACTCTCTCCTCGTCGCTCTTAACGGCGAGTGGACTTCACTTCGCGGTGGTACACGGACAGGTTGGAACGGACCCGGATCGGGACTCGTAGCATTCCAGAGTCGGCTTCTTCGTGGCCAGCACCCCGGATGGCGGGCGAACAAGGAGGAAAACCATGGCTCGTTCTCGATCGCTGGAATCCGTTCTTCGTTCCGTCGCGTACCCGACACAAGTATCAATGGGACCCGACATTAACATTAAGTAACAGTACCAGCCGCATACTAACTGCCGTATTATCGCCCCACCATGTCCCTCATTCAACCAGCTGCCTCGTCACCGTGATCAAATACCCCGTGGAACGACGTTCACCAACCCCCGTAAATGCCTGCTAAAAGTATGCGCTTGTAATATCGCGAAATTATAATAAACTACCGTAGGAAATAGTTAATACGTGACTTGTATGTGTAATGGTGCTATTTTTATGATTATGTTTTTACACGTATGAGTTACTTTGTTGCTCGTATCATTACTTCGGTACACGTATGAGTAACTTTGTTACATGTATGATGATGTTACACGTATAATTGCGTTGATACACGTATGAGTAAATTTGTTACATGTATGATGATGTTGTTACACGTATGTATAACGTTGATACACATATGAGAAGCGTTCATACATGTATGTGTAACGTTGATACACACATGAGTACGTTGTTACATGTATGTGTAACGTTGATACACATATGAGTAGCGTCATTACACGTCGATCAGTGGCAGCCATTTTGTAAACATTTAATCTTCCGCCATCTCTTCTGATTTTTCCACTAAAGACATATTTAAATAAATTTTATTAAGTACATTATCTAATGCATATTTTGTCTAGCTATAGAATACAGAACATAATTTTAAGTTTCTCTATTAGAGAAATGAAATCCTAACCTAAAATATCTAGAATATATCTCGTTCTACGAGTTCAAAAATCTCCCCGAGTAAAAGAAGGAAAAAGCAGCGTCTGCATCGACTCATCACCATTATTCCCCCAAAAACTAATAACTTCTGAGGCAGCAGTCGTCCGATCGGAAATCACACGTTTGGTCGAGTTTTAGCCCGCGGGCTGAACGATTCGTGAATGAAGTCGAGTTCCGACGTTTAACGACCCCACAGCGATCATCGTTGTTCCGTTTTTGTCCAGATGAGGGGATCGAGCAACGAACTCCTTGTCTACCTTGCTTCAGACAGGGGGATGATTAAAACTATCGATTGATGATATCGAAATGATGGTTCAGTACATTGATAATCAGTACATTCTCTGACTTGTGAATTCCCTAATTTCTTAATTTCATATTTTAACTTGTACACTCCATTAGATGTCGCTCAGTAATTCACATCTTACGAATACTACACTTTATAACTCAATTATTGTAAATTAGTTATTGAATAAGTAGTATAGAGGAGTAACCAAAATACCAGCTTATTCTCAACATAAACGTTCACTCTTTTAAAAAATAAATCTCCCTAAAGTTGTCCACCTCTTTCATCCCTCTTTCTCCATGTCAACAATTTCGACCCAAAAAACACGTTTACCAACCCATTACCGTTTCACAGTATTTTAATACGACAAGTATTTATTACATACCGTATCTAGAAAACCCTAAAGTCTACGAAAACTCGTGATGGTTCACGAAACTTAACGTTTCGCGTCACGTAGATTCGTTTAACGCGACGCAGGTATAAATCAGTTTGATTTCTGAAATGAGGCAACATCTCCGAATTAACCTTGCACGCCGTGACATCATCCTGTATACTTCTCCCGCGGTCCGTTTAATGGCGTCGAATAATTCACTCGGAAAGGGCGACGAGTGAAAAGAGCAACGGAACGGAGAAGGCGGAATGGTCGAAACAAAAAGCGTAGAAAGGTGGCTTTTCGGAGGGAACAGGATGGAAACGTAACGCGAAGGAGAGGGCGAAAAAGGAGGGGTCTCGAGTTTGGTCATACCTCGCCGGAAGAAATTTTTATGGTGCCCCATCTACGAGCTCCGAGCTCGAGGCGGGAACGTCTGGAATTTTTAGATCCATTCCCGCTCACTCGTAAAACCGCACGCTGTAATTAAAAGCCACGCTGATCGCCGGATCTTCGCGTTTAGTGTCGCGCAGCATTTTTTCTCCCTTACTATTATATCGGTTTATCACTGAAAGTCTACGATCGACGAATTTATGGAGAATGAAATTGAACGATCGTTATGGACCCCTCAAAATTTCTTTGCGATAACGGAAATAATTGAACATTTTATGTTTTATATAATTTTTTGCAGAATGGTTCATGCATTTTTGTCAAGTATTTGAAGATGGAGGTCCATAGAGATATAGGAGTGCAAGAACGTTCTCCAAATTAGATACAAACAATATGTCAACTGGTCCATATTTCGTGAATTAGCACAGAAACGTACCAGTAAATAACCAATAAAGAACGAAGAGGTAAAAATATGGAAAAGTTTGGTTGGCAAATTAGCGCGCGACGGCGCCGGTAACGAAGGGCAGCGAAAGGAAGAAAAAGTAGAAAGCATCGGGGAGAAAGAGAAAAGAAAAAGGTTAAGGGACCGGTGAAAGATATCGAAGAAGAAAGACTCGGATCGGAGGCGAAAGACAGAAAAAGGATGGGTGGCGAAGCGGAGTGGCGGGAACGGGAAGAAAAAGCCGAGTGGAAGAAGGACGGAGAGCCGAAGATTCTCGAAGGATGGAACTATGGAAGCAAAAACAGAAACCAGTCTCACTGGCTCAAGGCTGGCTACCCGAGAGAGTACCTGGCAGAGGCAAAGAGTTGAGCCTCGGCTACCTGGTCCTGTGAGTACCTGTCTACCTTTACCTCCGATTCGTCTCTTCTTCTTCTTCTTCCACCTCTGCACGAGAGTCAGCCCTCGTCTCCGGCGATGCTACCACCTTTATCCTTGGTTCGTAACACACCGATACGCAGAGAGTCGTTTCACGCAAATTCAACGGGGAACGCCTTCGTCGAGCGCCAAGCCGAACGAGTTCCTCCGTTAAAACCGTGACGCATCTTTGGGACCGGTCGAACGTCCGAGGATATCCTGCTACGAGATCCTTGCAATATGGCGAAAGAGGAACCACCGATCGCTCGATGTTTACGCCGTTGTTTGGATATAGACATGGACCGGGATTTGTAGGGCTGGTGCAAGAGTCTTGTATTTATCTCTTTTTAAGCGTGCATTTTTAGATCTTCCTGTGTTCAAATAGTGGTATTTTTAGGTTAGTGAATTCACAAATGTACTTATACCAAAAACCCAAATCTACAAATTCTCAAATCCCAGAATCTTCATATTCTTAAATTCATATATCCTTAAATCGACAAATACCCAAATCCCTAAATTTACGTACCCAATTCACAAATCCACACTTCCTCGAATCCCCAAGTCCTTACATCCCAAAATCCCCAAGTCCCCAAATCCACAAATCCCCAAATCCGAAAATTGACAAACCCTTAAATTCCCAAAATCCCCAAGTCCCCAAATCCCCAAATTTTCATATCCCAGAACAGTCAGTCTTCCAACTGACCTAACCTCCTTTCCTTAAATTGCCATCCAAATGAAAATATCTAAAATTAAAAACCTAACCAAATACCAACATGTACTTTCACTTCCTGCTCCCATATCTCTTTTCTCTCGAGAAACCTATAATAATCATGTACAAGCGAATAACCATGATAATCACTATATCCATGAGTGTATCGATGGCGTGTATCGAAGAGAGAAAACGTTCCAAAGTGGTGACTAATTAGAAAGGATGCAATAAATCGTAGGAGCGATAGATCGATTTGAAGAGGACTCATATAATGTTCAAAGAATGACGCAAAGTATGTTTGATGAATCGATTTCACGCACCACTCCGGAGCCTAGAGTGCTAATGTTGCTATATTCGCTGGCGAATCTCTCACGTATGACACGCGAAACGATGAGTCGAATCGCGATGATTCGAGAATGACGACGCGGATAGAACAGCGATTCGACTCGGTGGCGATTGATAATGATCGATTTGTCTCGAAAGCATACTTTTACAACTTTCATTAAATACAAATTTCATGAAATTACCGGGTCAGTCACGAGTATCCCTAATGAAAAATTACCTGTTTGAAATTAACTATGATGTTAAATTGTTAGATATTTAATCAAATGTACGACATCATAGACTATAATGATCGTAGAATTGAACACAATTATTAAGTACTCGACACTTTACATACGAATTTTTCCTTCATTTCAAAAAATTGCAGGCTGTAATTTGGTAAGATATTTATTATCAAGTACTTCTATGACTGTACGAAGTTTGAACTCGATCAACGTTTCAACTGTCATGATCTATACTAAATAAGTATACCTAACTCTTATTCTACATTATGTATCCTAGATTGTATTCTAGATTACGTTTCGATATCACGTGATTTGTTAAGGAAATCTTTTCTTTCGGAATTCGTTTAGTAATGAAAGAACTCGCTGTTTTTCTATGCGGCGATAATGCCGCGTCAGGTTCATCGTCGAAGATTAGCCTCCATGTTCACGAGCAGATTATCCCGCATTACGCGGCGTTAAAAGCTTTTAACACCTCGTTAAGACAGGACGTAACGATAGTCGAGGGTCGTTAGACCCGGAATATCGCGAGTCCAGGTATCGATCACTTTCCTCGTCGCAGATCGGAAAAAAAAGTTCGCTAAGCATCTTTTGCGACATAGCCGGCGTTGACTTTGTAACGCAGAAAAATTCCGGGGAATGTGAACTCGTTATTTCGACACGAGTTTCGCCGTATTCGTTCCAACTCTTCGACTATTTGACACTTTCGATACTAAACACGTTTAAGTTAGTGGACTGGTATTGTTTTGTACGGCTACTGACGGGGTTAGACGGAAACGAACGAAAACTGACGAAATCAGACGATAATTAATGAAAGTCGATAAAAATTGACAAAATCCAAGGAGAAATCCAACGAAAACTGATGAAATTTGAACTTAATTCTTATTAAAATAAAAATGTAACAAAAAATTTACAAACTGTCAAATTCTACATAAACTACTAACAAACTAGTAACCTACTTAGCCATCCACCTGTGTTTCCGTACAAAATGGGCTCCCGTCCGGCTGAAGATCCGGAAGTGCTATACGAACGGTCAGTCCCTGGCTATATAGCATTAATCTCGTCGGCGTTTAGTCGTAATAGAAGAAAAGGAGGAAAGGTGAGAGCGGGTAGAAGGAGAGAGGACAAAAAGGGAGATCGTAAGCGAAGTAGCGTGGCCCGAGGCTGGCTGGAGCCGACGTAAACGGGGTCGTTGGTTGCACCAGCGCCACCAGCGTCGCCGATAAGCTACATCCACGGAACAACAACAACAACAACGACTGTAGCAGCAACGGTGTGCTGGTCTAGGAAAACTGGCGGCAGCCACCAGGCTTTATGAATGCAGTCCTCGCGTTTATGCCGGTAGCTGCAGGCGCTTATAAATAAAGGGGTCCGTGAAGGCACGGGGGTTCGGAGGGAGCCTTCGGAGAGAACAGGTGACCGAGAGGAGAGAGAAAGAGAGAGATCGGTGAGCGCGGATTCAATTATTCCGCGATTACAACGCGACCGGCGCGGAAACTGGTCGCCTGCTCGACTGGACGCTTGTCCTCGCCGAGTTTCTGTCCGAGGTAGTTTGTTATACCGGCCTATAAGTGGGACGTTGTCGTCGATGGATCCGCGGGCGGGGCACAGGGCAACTACGACACACTCGTGAGAATATGCGAGTTATTACGTTGTTTAGATTGAGGCTACTCCGCGGTCGAACTTTTTGGTAAACTAAGGGACGTGGACGATTTTGGTATCTTGGGATTTGGGGAGTTTTGGGGTCTTGGCATTTTGGGATGTTGGGGTTGAGGTTGATTGGCACTTTGGTATTTTGAGATTTTGGAAATTTGTGACTTTGGCACCTTGGGAGTGGTATTTAGAGTTTTGGTATGTGAGACTTGGGGACGTAGAGATTTCGATATTTGGAAGCTCTGGGATTTAGAAATTTTGTAGTTTTGGAATTTTGGGACCTTGAGAGGTTTTGATTGATTGGGACTTTGGGATCTTGAGATTTTGATTGCTTGAGACTTGTGTATTTTGAAATTTCTGAATTTGGAACCTTGGATCTGTGGTCCTTAGAAGTTCGGTACATGAGACCTTGAGACCTAGGGAGTTTGGTACAATAACACTTAGGGATTCCAAAGGCTTAGAAGTTTGGTACTTTGAAGTCCTTTGGTATTTTGGAAGAAAATGTCAAGAGCATGGTCAGAATTGTGAAACGATGAGACTTAGAAATTTTTGAACTTACCCAATTTAAATGTATATCCCCATGATCTTCAAGAATGCGTACAAATTATAATAAATATCCATAAATGTACATAAATTTAAAAAATTTCCTTATTTCGACATTTTTATTAACTGACAAAGAGTGGAAGTCCATCGTATACAAGTATCTAACTATGTAAGAGAAGATAAAAATCTGGATGGAACCGTCATCTCTGCTCGATAAAGGTTCTTCGTAACCTTTCCTTGTTGTAACCTCTGAGACTCCAAGTATCTCCTGACGTGGTGTCCCGTTTGAGCGCCGAACGAAATGCCATCGTACGCGTTCCTCGGCCCCCATAAATATCCCTGGGAAACCGGGACGAAATCTAACGAGGACGTTCTGTCGCAACGTAGAGAGCCTGCTTCGACTGCCAGCGTGTTAAAAGCTCCGTCATGATCGTTTCAAATATACAACTTTGATATTTTGAGGACTTGCAAATTTCGGAATTATGGGATAATTTGGAATTTTTTTGATAGTTTGGAAATTTTTCGATTTGCAAGTTCGGGTACGTACAAATTTGGGATTTAGAGATTTGGACATTTAGACATTTAGATATTTAGATTTTGAGACATTTAAACATTTAGACATTTAGATATTTAGACATTTAAACATTGAGACGTTTAAACATTGAGACATTTAAACATTGAAACATTTAAACATTGAGACATTTAAACATTGAGACTTTTAAACATTGAGACATTTAAACATTGAAACATTTAGACATTTAGACATTTAAACACTTAAACATTTAAACATTTAAACATTTAAACATTTAAACATTTAAACATTTAAACATTTAAACATTTAAACATTTAGACATTTAAACATTGAGACATTTAGACATTTAGGAATTGATAAATGTACAAATTTTGAAATTTAATGAACCCTGATTTGCAGAAAAGTGAAACATTAACTTGAACAATATAAAAAAGAATCTAAAATAAATTTGAAAATGTAAAATCTTGAAATCATAAAATTGAAAAAATTGTAGAATATACAAAAGAAGATTCATACCGGTGTAAATAGAACAATTTGTAAATTTCGAAATGTATCGCAAAGTAAATCTCCGTCGGCTCCGTTTTATTGGCAATAACAATGGCGCATTGAAAGCTCGCGGAACGCTAATGTATCATTCGTATTGCGTGGCGCAATAAAGGGAACGAGGATGCAGCGACGGGATGAGGCCGGCAGGCAACTCTTTGCACCACGTCAGCCGATTTAATGCACCTGAGCAGAAGTTTAAAGTCGCGTAAAGAGGATAGGAGTGGAGTATCCTTGAAGCGCAGAAGGCTATTCCCTGGCCTTGGATCAGCCCGTTCGTTACGGACTCGGGTGGAAACGCTCGTTATTTCCCTGGCTACCTTATGAACCGCCACTATGTTCGGCTAAGCTCTATATCGATAATTCAAAATTCGATCGGTACTCGAGTAGTGGTAGTGTTCGACTCATCGGACAATGCGGACGTGTCGATTTCCTGTTCTCTTGGCATCCTTGCATCGTCCGGGATCTTTAGGATCGCGGATTAAGGCGCGTTCATACTCGGAACAAAATGTCGCGAAATTAAGGATATTTTTATTTTTAACAAATCATCATATATTTTCACGATGTCCGTTTTTTGTATAAGTTACATCATATCTCAATACACTTCTCACGTTTTAAAATTGCTTAACATTGCACTAAATTCTGAATGTTAATTAAAGAATGCTCTCCATCGGTACATCGTGTTTTTATAAATCTCACGAGCTGGTTTTGACGGCTGAGTCCTAAAATACCAGATTTTCCAAGATGGTCGATCGCAAAAGCTGACGCGTGCAACAGTGTAAACGATGCTTAACATTCTGTAACTGCATCGATTACGATCAACAGGATTCCTCGCGCGAAATAATCCTCGATTTTTTCCGGCTCATTAAGTACATGGAGGATGTTTGCATTTGGCTCGTTACACGGTGGCTGCCTGTAATTACTCGTAAATAATAATGTATTTGCCATTATCGGTTCATAAATTGGCGGTCGTTGGATCGAAATTACCTATGTTCGTGAAACACTCGTTTTTCTATCGATATGAACTTCCATGCACACTAGCGTTTACGAGCGGTTTCGCTCCGGAAAATGAACGCTCGAGGGAAACGCATAAACGGAATTTCATGCCTTGATTTACGGAATTCAGAAACCACGGCTAATTGAGACCGGTATAACTCGCGAAGGTTGGCCAGGACTTCTTGTTATCACTAACGTAATCCCGTTCGCCGATCACGTGCACGCAAACCACGCAATCGAACGCGAGATTCTGTACAGATAGACTTTGTTACTTTGTGCTGTCCGGTGAGATTCGATTAGACTCGATCTTGCCATTAGTTGCGGTAGATTGTAGATGGATAACGTCACTTTGCGTCGGGGGTGTTTAGTGGGGATTGTTTCTGTTTTGTATGGAAATGTGGGAGAAATTTTGAGGTTATGAGACTTTTCGAGTTTGGAACTTTGGGGTTTTAGGGACTTTTGTCAGTCAGTTTCAAATCTTGTCAAATCTTGTCAAAATTGACAAAGTCTAAACGTTCAAAAATTCAGAATTCCAAATCCTCGAAGTCCAACAAACTACCAAAAATGAAATTTCTCAAAACTTCAAGAATTCTCAAAATTCAATAATTAAAAAATATGCAAAGTTCGAACAATTTCGTTGAAAACTGTAAAATTTGCAGAGCTTACAAGATAAAAAAAGATCTCTGGAACACCTGAAGACTTCCCCAACCCAGAAGGCCGATCATTCACCGTTGCAGGTGTTCAAAGTACGACATTCAAAACGACCCGTTCGAATCCCTAAAAATCGTGTACGAAAGCATGCATTAACGGAGATGCATTCGTACACGTCCAGAAAAATGGTGGCACGAAGGTTTCACCGCGTAGCGGCCATCAACGTTCCAGCATCGACAAGATGAAAACAGGATATACGAACTCGTGGGACCGAACTGGACGGGCAAAAGAAAATCGAGCCTCGATATTCCTGTTTCGAGAGCCGTGTTCTCGAACCGAGCGCCGGGTAAAGAAACCCGCAGGGGTTTCTGGACGTTCCTTTTAGCCGGCTCTGATCCGTGACGAAATATTAATTGACACAAAAAGTGGTAGCTCGCTTATGGATCCTTACACGCCGCCACCTTACGAAACAGATTTTTCGAGCTCGGATTTCAATGGCCGCCGCCGCGGTTATATTAATTCGTATTAAATCCTAGTTGTGGAGGGGGAAAAAAAAGGAGAGACCAGCCCCATTGTCATTAGAACCGTACCCGTTATTAGGCCGCCGGGATTTTATAATTGATAGCGTTGACGGCGGGATTTAACGCGGAGCTGTGAATAAAAAACAACGGGAAAAAAAATTGGTACGTTACGAATTGCTCGTTTTGTCCGTCGTAATTGTATCAATTTCTAAGGATGACGTGGAATCGCCTTCGTCGACATAGAAACGATGGACAGCTTTTTGTCCGACAAAAAATAATTCTACCTTTATTCCGCTCCTTTGTTCCGTGATTATAAGTGAATTTTATTCCGGGGGATTCCTTTGTTTGCGCTTTTCTAGAGACGTACTGGGGATTTTTGTCATACTATATCCACCATCATGAAAATAGTAGAAGAATAGTAAAGGAAAGATAATACCGTGAAAGAAAGATTAAGAGCGAACATAATAATTTGTGAAAGCCTGATAAAGACATTATTCGAGAATATTACTCGGAAATGATATCAACGATCCTTTGTGGTTTACCTGCGAAATACAGGTGTGCCAATATAGCGAGGAAAACGAGAGCAGCAAAAAGGTAGTAAAGTTATACACGGCAGCTTCTTTGTCCTTTCACAAATTTACGAAGCGTTTTTATGGCGTCGGATGCTTCTCGTAAATCGCCGGCACCCATATAATATTCCGTTGTAAAAGCGTTAAGGGTTATAAGGGGAACGGGAGAAGCACTAAAATGTTTCTACGAGAACATCGATTGAAACGCTGCGCTTCTTCGAATCAATTTTCACCTAAAATAAATATGCATTATACTCTGCTCACTGCGAAATGAGTGGCTCTTTTTAGATACTTGAACGTTTAGACAAATTTTTCTTCTTTCAGGTTGATTGCAAAGGGTTTTTTATAAATAATTACTCGTTTATGTTTTCAATTTCCAATCTCTACTTTTCCAATTCTTCAATTTTTCAATTTTTTAATTTTTCAATTTTTCAATTGTTCAATTTTTCAATTCTTCGATTTTTCAATTTTTCAATTCTTCAATTTGTGTCCTCAATTGAGACCTCAAACAATTCTTAAAATCACCAAAAGAATAAATCTCACTAAAGAAATATAAAAGCTCGATATCACTGAAATTGATTACTAATCTCTTACACAGCTCCATAATTCTATCAGCATAAAAATCAATCAACCGCGTAATACTCGAATCCTTCGAATCATCTCACGATTCAATCCAGCGTATTGAACAGGTGAATCATGGCTGTGCCACGCTCACCGTTCGAAATTGGCAAATTAAAAGCGGACAGATCGGAATATCGAAGCGCCAGCGGCAACTCACGCCGCATGATTTACCTACGTCTCCGTTCTATCTCTCGGTTTATCGCATTTCGAGATTAGCTTGTCGCAGGCAATTACGCCGGTCTGACAGCCGGCCATGTGGCAAGTCTGCGTATCGCGGGGAACTATTTAACGCGACCACTCGCCGAGGACACGCGAAGAAGTCGACGAAGAAGAAGAAAAAAAAAAAAGGAATAAACGAAAAGGACTTTCCGTCGATGGAATTTCGTGGACGTCGCCTTTTATTCTGTTATGTTCGCGGCCACGAGCGAAAGTCGTAAAAGGCCTTTCCCGGGCCTGTTCTTTCACCTGTCACACCTTGACGCTCGTAGGAGGCCGACAGGCTAATGCGTACAGCTAACCGGATTACAGACACGGATTAGGGACGAACGAACGCTCGAGTTGATTTTGCCATCCATGAAGAATCACCGGGATAATAAGAACGTTTCAATTCTCACGCGACTAATAGCCCGGATGTTGGTCACTGTTGAGCAATTGTCCTTTCAGTGCTATCCTTGCTGCGATTCAAGTGATGAAATAAAGGAATTGTTGACTAATGCTAGGAAGAAGAAAGAAAATGTGTCGTATACACCGTGTTATAATAGGAACATATAAGTAAACGTTCGATAATTGGCTGCTATGTAATTACTAATTGCTCTTTCAGTGGTATATTGTTTCAAATAGTGAAATAACAAAATTATTAAGTAATGATCGAAGGAAGAAAGATAATGTCATACAGTCAGAGTACATCATGTTATAACAGATAACAGAATATATAAGTAACCGTTCGATAGTTGGCTGCTATGTAATTACTATATTAAAAAATTTGTCAATTTGTGTCTCCAAGTCGTCGAAAATGAAAAAGTGCCGGATATATTGGCCAGTGTATAGATCGAATGCGCTCGAAGAGCGAAGGGAAGCAAGGTTTCTGACCCGTGTATCGAAAAACTGCACGAAAATCTCGGTGAAGAGATTAATACCAGTCCTGAAGGCTCTCGAGCAGAACCGAGGCGGCGAAGCGTGCTCGCAGTGTTCCTCGCCGATTAGCTTGACTCGACAGGGCCTCTAGAGGGGCCACCAGGGGGCCTAGAAGGGTCCAGAAGGATTCCAAGCTCAAAAGGAACCATTCTCGCCGGAGTGTAACGAACAAGATGAAACAAGATTCATCTTAAAATTTGCAATCTTCGCAGCCGCTGAAATAATCAAATATCAAAATTAATACGTTCGCAAAATTAATCTCACTCGGCATTATAACCTACAAAAATTTCATCTCGTCGCTCAAGTTGTATCTCAACTTAATAGCACTTGTATGAGGTTAGGTTAGGTAATCTCATAATTCAAATAAAAATCGTGAAAAGAAATTAGTTAGGCCTCTCACGAATTTGAATTAGAGTTTAAAGGAAGGATAGCAAAATTGTTGGACGAAGAAAGAGCGATACGTCGGGATTTGAAGAACTTGTTCCAAAATGGCGCCCGAAAGTTCAGCGTCGATGTCGCGAACATCCGAAGTAATTCCAAAAGAACAAAGCTAATGAATTCAGAAAAAGGACCAATTAGTGTTTTGAGCTTTGAAGAATCCGATGATTTCTTGTTAGTCGTGGGCCGATCCAGTCGATAGCCAGAGGCCAGACAGAATAGGTACGGCACGAGGAATGTTAATTAGTTAATTAAAATGTCTTGATCCGTTTCCAGCTGGGGATATATTTAGATAAGGACCAGTCTTCTATATCGAACGTTTTTTCGGACAGAAAGGAACAGGCCACGATCCAGGTCCTTGGATGCACTCGACCACGAGATAAGTCCATGATGGACCGGCCGCTTCCGAGGATTTAGAAATGGCCGGACAATTCGATTCTACCTGCTTAGACCCCATTAATTAGCTGCTGTGAAGGTTTCCACGCAAAATGTTTTCTATAAATCCTGCTGGCAATTTTCGAATTAATTTAACACCGGTGTTCACGGTGGATTAGTGCTGGTGAACTTCGCGGTTTCTATTAAGGGTTAATATGAATCATATGTGAGGGCTCATATGTGATGTATTCAGTGGATCACATATGTAGACTTACTCATGTTACGTCATCACTATCTTAATTTACATTGTCTTTAATCCTTCGGAAATACCTTCAGAGAATCTTGAAAAATATCTTGAAAGATACAGAAATTTCCAAAACCTCAAAGCCGCAACCAACGTCCACATATACTCACGACGTCCACATATGCCCACATGACACAACTAACACGTTGACTGCCATACTGTTGAAAATTTTATTAGGTTTATTATATAAAATTTTATTATTATCCGCAGTTTCAACTAGGTGAACAAATTCTTAATAACATAATTCGTATGTGAATTATTCGTACATGTCATCCATATGTGACATGGCAGTCAGAATGTTATAAGACCGAAAGTAATTGCATAAACATATAAAAACATTAACAAAACAGTCAAAAGGAAATAGCAAATATGACCTTGCAGTTGCAAATTGCAACAATGTGTTCGATCAGAGTTTCAATTAATTGCAACAACAACAACGCAGATTGCGATCAGTCGATTGTCCAAGACACACTTTCTGCTTTCTCGGATAACACGATTACTATCCAATCGTGGCATTATACGTGTCTATTACGTGACCGTGACATTTACATTATATTCGAGCCGGTTAGACGTTATTGAAAATCGCGACAAGCTGAAACGTTGCTCGGCCGATTACGATCTTGACATTGATCGCAGATAACAGTCGACGCGACTCTCTATCATCGATCATTAGTTTCTACCGGACGTCCAAGTCGATTCTAAAGGCGGGACCTGTCGACCATTTCGATCTGTTAAAATCAATGCGCGAGAGAACTTTCTGCCTCGAATCGAAGGTGGAATATGTGGTCATAACGTGGGTCTTGATTTGGGATACTGCAAGTAATCCTGTAGATCTGTGATAGAAGCGGAAATTTGTGGAGTTGGGAATTTGGGAATTTGGGATTTTAGAAATTTGGGATGTGTGAAGTTAGAAATTTGGGAATTTGGGATTTTAGAAATTTGGGAGTTTAGAAATTTGGGACATGTGGAGTTAGAAATTTGGGAATTTGGGATGTGTGGATCTAGAAATTTGAGATTTTGGGATTTTAGAAATTTGGGGTGTGTGGATATAGAAATTTGAGAATTTGGGAGTTTAGAAATTTGGGGTGTGTGGATATGGAAATTTGAGAATTTGGGAGTTTAGAAATTTGGGATGTGTGGATTTAGAAATTTGAGAATTTGGGATATGTGGATTTAGAAATTTGAGAATTTGGGATATGTGGAGTTAGAAATTTGAGAATTTGTGATATGTGGATTTAGAAACTTGAGAATGTGGTATTTTAGAAATCTAGACTTGTACAAATTAGTCAGTTTAGTAAGTTTAATAAAAATTTGTGCATTCAAGACTACAAATTTAGAAATGTAAAATTGTAAACATTAATTTGCAAATTACAAAATGGCGTTACCACAGCATTACATAGTATTATCAAAGTACTATGATACATCTAACAAGTAACGTTTAGGGTCAACGATCAGCACTTATAGTATAGCATGTCTCTTTGTGGTGTTAGAAAATATGCGGTAGATGTAACTATTTGAGTAAGATGGATCGTAAGATGTGAAACGAGAGAACCGCGTTAAACCGCGAACATATCATGAAGCTCGCAGATAGGAACGAGATATATTTATAATTTACTCGCGCAGACTTGGTATTTAGATG
This sequence comes from Megachile ligniseca, assembly GCA_945859555.1. Lineage (NCBI taxonomy): Eukaryota > Metazoa > Arthropoda > Insecta > Hymenoptera > Megachilidae > Megachile > Megachile ligniseca. The sequence continues at coordinate 8,934,111 of OX243784.1, forward strand.
TTTCAGATACGAATCAGAGAATGTTTTTACTCCTTCTACCTGTATATGCTCTTGCTGATTCGTACGTAATTTTAGCGGCCATCTTTGATTCGAGACGGACATGATTTATGTCTAAATTTCGTTCTTCGAAGAAGAACTTGAAACCAGCAGATATCATACAAATCGTACTTGATATCTTGGTAATTTCAAAATTTACAAGTTGCAAATTTATAAATAAATTCATAACAATGATAATGCAGAACTTGGGTAATGAAACTCGAGTAGGAAAAAAGTAGCAAATTTGGGAATTTGGAATGTTGGGACATGTGGAGTTAGAAATTTGGGAATTGGGGATGTGTGGATCTAGAAATTTTGGAATCTGGGATATGTGGAGTTAGAAATTTGGGAATTGGGGATTTTAGAAATTTGGGATGTGTGGAGTTAGAAATTTGGGAATTGGGGATTTTAGAAATTTGGGACATATGGAGTTAGAAATGTCCGAATTGGGATTTTAGAAATTTGGGGCATGTGGAGTTAGAAATTTGGGAATTGGGGATGTGTGGATCTAGAAATTTTGGAATCTGGGATATGTGGAGTTAGAAATTTGGGAATTGGGGATTTTAGAAATTTGGGACATATGGAGTTAGAAATGTCCGAATTGGGATTTTAGAAACTTGGGGCATGTGGAGTTAGAAATTTGGGAATTTGGGATTTCAGAAATTTGGGACATGTGTAGTTAGAAATTTGAACTATCCTTTCAAATCCCTTATAATTCAAAAACTTGGGTAATGAAACGAATCCGAAAAAAGTAGCAAATTCGAAAATAAATTCATAGCAATAAATCAAAAACTTGAGTAATAAAACGCGAGTAGTAAAAAAGGTAGTTGGTTTTTACCATCCGGCAGTGGTTAATCCAACTGCATCGAAAACCGCGGAGGGAGACCCACCGCGATATCCAAGCACGACACGTTGTTTCAGTGTTGGCGAACGGAGGCAGGGATTTCAGGTTCGGTGCCGGCTGTCCCGGTGGCCTCCCCAGGGAGGACAAAGACCAGATTTGCGTGGGCCAATGTCCCGTGCTGCACCGAAGCAATTACTCGTCGATCCTGTCCGGAGGCTGGAGGAATCTTCATCGGTCATCGACGATCCGGATGCCCGTCACGTGGCGGCGTTTTGCGTGAGTACCACCGTAAGACCCTGAAGAGCCAACTGAATGGAGGACCGCACGAGGAGGACGAAAGAAAGAGAGCTCCTGTAAAGATCCTGACGACTCGATGCAAACTCGACATTACGAATAATAACCTTTTATTAAAATAACTGAATACTCCCAAAGTAATCTACAAGGTTTGACAATAAAATTACTGTCTATTTTTGACAAGTGTGGACGTTCAGATGTGTTAGGGTGGAACGCGTTTATGTCCGAGCGCAAGAGCGCCATCTTTACTTTTATATTTTAAAGCATGTCTATCTATAGCTTGTGAATGTCATATACTCTTTTATATTTTAATATGTGTCTACTATATATATAAATAGGTGATCTTGAAATATTTTACCGAATATGTACCTTACCTAATATACATATACCTTGTCTAACATACCTGTGACTTGCCAAACACATGCATCTTCAGTAAAATATATTACACACATGACTTGAGTATACCTGTAAGTGGAAGGTGCTGATCAGTGATTCTTATTGAGTACTTGAAGCATTAAGTTAATTACTGCACATTAAGTTAATGACTGCACAAAAACTAAAACTTGTTTTACACTTGGATGTTCATTAAAGTCGAGAGTTTTTACTTAATTAACTCTTAATTAGGTCTTTGGTAGGGTCTTCTAATATTTAAGTTTGATTTTTTATTTCATCGAATGTTTTATTTTTATTCGAATCAAGTTTTGTGTTCTTTGTACATGAAGTTTTGAATAAACTATTTGATGACATTATATGTCATAACATAAATTGTGAGATTGAAATGTGAAGAGAAGGAAAATACACGGTCTCATAGTAAATTGACAGTGATCTGAATTTATACGAGAGTGGACTGCATCAGTTAGCACTGAAGCGGACACATTAAAGCTAGTGCAATATTATAGAAGAAAAATGTCTGTAAGTATGGAATGCTCCATTAAATACAGGGGGAAACTAATTGCTAGGAAAATAGTACAGGATCCTAAGAAGCTGTGTCAAGTTATGGTATCACCGGCGGAGTAGGTTTCCAGATAACCTAAGTCTCTAGGGTTGTTTTTCGCGCTATCATCATTGGCGTACATAAGATTTTTGTCTACGATGAACCACATATTTTCTAGATCAGTAATTTGATAATTCTGCAATTTTTTATTTTATACAGTTTCAATTTTGGGTAGTTGGGAAGTTGGGGATTTAGGGTGGTCATTTGAGGATTTGGGGATGTAGAGATTTGGGGACGTAGGAAATTTAGGGATGTAGTGATTTGGGGATGTACTAGTTTAAGGATATAGGAATTTGGGGACATCGGAATTCGGGGATGTACTAGTTTGGGGATATAGGAATGTAGGAATGTAGGAATTTAGGGACGTAGAGATTTGGGGATGTAGGGATTTGGAGATGTAGAGAATTGGGGTCGTAGGGATTTGGGGATGTAGGAAATTTGGGGACATCGGAATTTGGGGATGTACTAGTTTGGGGATATAGGAATGTAGGGATGTAGGAATTTAGGGACGTAGGTATTTGGGGATGTAGGAAATTTGGGGATGTAAAGATCTGGAGGTGTAGCGATTTGGGGATGTACTAATTTGAGGTTGTAGGAATTTGGAGATGTAGAAATTTCTTTCGATTTAAAGATTTAGAAATCTACTGTTTGGTATTTTGAAACTTGATGGTAATGGAACTTGAAGACATAAAAATTTGAGAATCGATGATAATGAAACTTGAATATAGAAGAATTTGAGAATGTGTATATTTGATCATTTGAAGTTTGTAAATTTTTGAATTTGTGGACTTGAAAATTGCTGTAGCTAATAGTTCAGGAATTAATCAAAGATACTTAAGTTTGCGAATGTAACACGAAATATGTGAAATTCTCGTAGGTACCCTCCATAAAATGGATACCATACCTTGCTCCCTGGTCGGTTACGCCAATGCTTATGATCCTCAGCAAATACGCGTCCTTGTAATTAAATGCTCGTGCCCGATGCATTCTATCCATGCTTCTTCGTATCGTTGGTTCGTATCGTTTCGTGTCTCCGTCATCTAGCAAAAACGACTCGCAGCAATATGCGCTGGTAAACTCCCAGCGCGACCGATTCCATTTTATTACGTCGTGCGTTTTCCTTGAAAATGTTGCACTTCTCACCGGCGTTAAAGGAGGTGCAAAATATTTGTCTCCCTGTTGAATTTTTTTATTATCAAACCGCGGAGTTTAATCGCTACCGGCAGCTCTATTCCGGCCAAGTACGATAACGGCGATAAACCCGATGTTTCCTTCTTATCTTTATTAACGGGTATCCTTGTTAAATCGTCGACGAAGAGGTTGAAAGAGCAAGGAATCCTTTATCCTGCAAGCAGCTTGATATTTTTGCGCGGGACAGCTTTCGAAAACTCATACTCGGGGAAATAAAATGGTGGCCGATCGTGTGCGAGCGAACGGTACGGCGAATGCAACCGATCGAGAAATGGCGGGGGAGGGAGAAGGAGAAGAGAGAAGCCGGTTGGCAAGAAATTCCTGCAATTTAATGGGATTCTTTGATTGGTACTTGATGCCAGTCCCCATTGGACCGATACATACGCCACTCACGTACCCCGAATGGTATTTATAAGAATCGAGCTTTCTGTCCTCGACTCGGATTTAGGCGTCATCGATGCCGAAATCATTTTTCTACCTTTTCCTCTTTTACAATGTTGCTAATGTTCTCGATTTAACAACTCTCACGTACGACTTTCGAATATTTACTCTCACTTTCGTCTTTCTGGTCTCAGGGAATTTATATTTGATTCGCTGTAATTTACTTCTATTTCGATTTGTTAAATTTCTTGGAATTGTTGAACTTGTTGAATTCGTTGGGATTTTGTTAGACTTGTTGGATTTGTTAGATTTGTTGGATTTATTGAACTTGTTTGATTTGTTAGATTTGTTGAATTCTTTTGAACTTGTTGAATTTCTTGAATTTCTTGAATTTGTTGAATTTATTGAATATGTTGAGTTTGTTGAATATGTTGAGTTTGTTGAATTTGTTGAATTTATTGAATTTGTTGAATTTGTTGAATTTATTGAATATGTTGAGTTTGTTGAATATTCAACGTACAAACCGACCTAAAACATAATAATCGATTCACATAACCAGCACAAGAGAAATAGACAAATATGTTCCTAGCGGTTAGAACGAAAAAGGAACCCGCAAGGTTGGTAAAATAAAGAATGCTAAGAACATTTTGCCAGGTAATCATGCATAAAATTGAAACGGCATAAGTAGAAGCTCGAACAAATATGATAGGAATATTTCACGCGTTTCTCATCGCGTTGCAGTTACACGGATAATTTTCCTTGAGAATAAGATATTTCTAAAGAGATGCGATATACCGATATCCGTATTAAGTAGCCGATAATAAGGCTCATTGGTCGGACCCCGTAGGCGAAAAAGATTGTATCGATCACACAGTTCCGTAGCGTGTAGGAAATTTCGATCGAGACGCCTCGCTGACCATCGAAACGATTCCACGATTTTAATCTCGAAATCGTAACACTCTTTCCGCTCGTTACCTACTGATCCGTGTCCCTCCTCGCTGTAAATTATGCGAGCATATGCACCGGCGCAGCCTGTTTCTTCGACTCGCAAATTTAAAGGCAGTTAAATCCATTATTAATCGGCAGGATCTACCCTGCTGGAAAATTGGCGAACGACGATCCTCATAAATAACGCGGAACGCGTATCGTTTCTCGATTATTTCCACGTAAAATCTTCGACGTTGGAAGCTTTCCACCATTCCGGGAATTCCTCGAGGATCTTCGCAGGATTCCGAAGGTGGCGCCTGTGTGACAGGATACAGCCTTTCTGATCGAACTCTTCCGCAATCGAATCGGAAAATTATATCGGATCAAATTTATTGAAGATCAAATTTATTGAAGCCGTCCAAATTTCATATGTTTTAATTAAACGCGATGAGATTTCGAACCGCTACGAGACATCATTCAGTTCCAGATTATTTGATCATACTCGATTCAGCACTCTTCGCATTTAATTTCTGATACAGTTCTTCATGTGCATACGTGTACATAAATCTTGTGTGTATGAAATTTCATTATTCTTTACTGTTACTATGCTTCATATTCTACTTAAGACTTATCCTTCTTTTATTTATTTAATTAAACTAATTTAGTTATCGTACATAATATAATAGAACAATCTGACCGTTTATAACCAGAACAAAATTTTCTCCAGAAAATCTTCCCTAAATTCTATCTAAACAATCTCATGAAAGTAATAAGCATTTATTCAATTATATGAAATTTATCGCACTGCCTCCCATAGTCAGTTAACGCTAACAAAGAATTTTATACATTTGCCTCCGCGTCAGTATAATCACCGCTTTCTCCGGAATATTCGAAATATTTCCAAGATTTATGCCCCGTGCCATACCGTTCACACCCGGCCCCATGCGTGATAAGAGATCACCCAACGCGTTGAAGTAGAGAAAGTGTACCTGGAAAATTCTTTCCATCCTCTGGAAACACTGCTGCGACCCAATGGTCATCGTGGACTCTCGAGTTTCACGGTTAATCTAACATCAACAAGTCGTCGCATCTTCGAGCCGGGGACTATCGACGCAGATCTTCCCTTAACGAACACGAAGGGTTAATAAGCGATCGTGCCACCTAAGAGGCGTTTCTCGATTTTCATGGGAAATAGACACTTTCGAGGGATTGAACGCTCAATTTCCTGTCGGGATAACCATCGAAACTGGAGCCAACTCTCGGGACGGTTATTGATAGGTAGCTGTCTAAACCTAAACTAAACGTGTACCTCTTTTGGGGAAATGTCCGTTAGGGACATTTCTTTTATACGAATTTCGAAACTTTTATGAGTGAATTAGTGAATTAACTAATCACTGCCACAGATTCGGAAGTCTTCAAATTCGCAAATATTTTCAAATTTCTGTTTCCTACATTCATGAATTTCTAAATTTAAGAATTTCCCAAAGTTCAAAGCACCCAATTGCCCAATTTCCTCATTTCCTCATTTCCTAATTTCCTAATTCCCGAATTTCCCAAAGTCCCATTTTCCCAAGATCCCAATCTCCCAAAGTCCCATTTTTCCAAGATCCCAATTTCCCAAAGTCCCAATTTCACAAGGTCCTAATTTCCCAAGGTCCTAATTTCCCAAAGTTTCAAATTCTCAAAGTCCCAATTTCTCAAAGTCCAACTTTCCCAAAATTGCAATTTCTCAATTTTCCCATCTCCCATTTCCCAATTTTCCCATTTCCTAATTTCCCAATTTCCCAATTTTCCTTACCCGCAATCCCCTAAAGTCCCAACGTCCTAATTCCCTAATTCTTCGACACCCAATTTCGCAATTTCCCAATTTCCCAGCTATCAAACTTCCGTTAACCGGCCGGAATAATTAACTCGACTAACGTCCAGTTGCGACAACGTCGATGCAAACGAACAGGCAGCAAGCAATCGAATCACGGCACAAAAGAATCCAATTTACCGGAGGCCGTGGAATCCGAGGTAAAAGAGAGAACGGGCCAGAGGAGTCGTTAATTCCATCGAAGGCAGCGATCGATCGATCGGCCGGTCCTGCTCGTCGCCAACGGTGCCCGCTTCTTCTTCGCCGATCGTTAGTTAAAATCCCATTAGTCCCGAGAGTTCCTCGGTTTTCTGGAGGACCCGTCTGTCCGTGTCAGCCCGTGTAGATGCCACCGGGGTGATATATTGGGAGCGAGCAAGGTGGCTTTTTAACGAGCTGCGGTGTCGTGCCTTGTGGGAGACGATTTTCGGCTCCGTTCACGATTAACAGGTGTCTCCTCTACCTGCCGTCACGTAACTCTGCTCATTCAGCCTCTTCTTTAGGACGATTACAGGAAAACAAACAGTCGGCGGACGAAAGAAGATGAGAGTGTAGGGTATTCGTGAAATGGACGGTGAAATGTTGGGACTAATAGTTATTGATGCGATGCCCCGAATAAGCTGATGGGTTGTTAGTGACATCTGATAGTAGGAGAATTGATGATGTATCGGATATACCATCGCTCATTTTTTCCTGGTAAAGACGATTTTTGGGATTTTTGGGGAATAGACATTTTGAGATACTAGGAATGGAAGTTAGGAAATTCGGTATGTGGGAATGTAGGAATATGGAAATATGCTAATATAGAAATGTCGGAATGTAGGATGACAATGTAGAATGTGAGGATATGGGGATGTGGGAATGTGAGAATGTGAGAATGTGAGAATGTGGAAATGTGGAAATGTGGAAATATGGAAATATGGAGAATCTTGAAATTGGTTTGAAAAATCAAATATTTCCCAATTCCGAAATGTGTAAATGTAAAAATCGAAGGTGCCTCGTACCACCGCGCAAGAACGTGCAAATCACAGAAATTACGGCTCGGTAAAAAATCGTTCCTCCGTCTCGTTAAATCGCCGATTTTAGCGACGTATTAATTTCCGTCCGAGCGTGTTCGAGCGTTCGTTAAATAAAAGCTACGACTAATAACAGCTCGATCCTTCCTCGAAGAGGATCCGGTCGAAAAAAAAAAAAAAGAATAAAGGACCGTCCATCAGACAATGTATAATTTTTCAGCGAGGTCCATTGAACGGCTGTTTGAATCCACGGCTCACGCGAGGACACCGCGATTTCATGAATTAATAACGCGTCGCCCGGCTAAACATATTATTCAGCAAATTACACGTTCGTGTAGCGCACGGCTCGCGCTAACTCGCGTCAGGAATCGTACGGCGACTCTTCTCCGATTCGTAATTGTATTCAAGCCCGGCGAAACCTTCGGGTCCGCGGCCGGGGGGTCAACGTTTCCGTCTCTTACGGTTCTCCGCACGACCAGGCACCTCTAATTCGTTCTTTGTAAAGAAGAAACCTTCTTTCAGAACGAGAAGGGTTGGAAGAGTGGAAAGGTACCTTCGTACCGTTAATTCACTGACGTTGTCAATAACGATCGGACGTAGATGTATAGATAGATGGCCGGATAAACGAGAGATTTATCGTCGGCCGGCCACGTCTTCTCCCTCCACGATAAGCGAGCCGAGAAAAATCGACTAGCTGACCTAACATCCTCCTTCGGGTCGTTCGACATTCGACATGTTGCTTCGATACTTTTATATTCGTATGCAACGCAGTTTTTGACGATCGTTTACCAAAACATTTCATTGTAATCCACAAATATATATCAAAACCAAATACAAATCAAAAAGAACGTCTTAACAAACGTTTTTACCCTCACATTGTCCGAAGTGTACCGAATTTGTCCGCGAAAAGTGATTTCGCGCAGGGTGTATCTACGCGAGGACAAACCGATCGGCGTAGCCCTTTCGGAGCCTATCTCGTAAAAAACTCGCACGAACCTTTCTTCGGTAACAAAGATTATTACGGGTGGCCGGGACCGAACGTTTCGGGGACAGCAAAAAAGTTTTGTAATTACACGGGCCATCCGGGTTGTTCGTTCTTTTCGTCGGTTAAACAGGGCGTGTACGAGCGTTTTGGCTCGGTAATAATCGAATCTCGTCAAGAACAGCTAGCCGGTGATCGTTCAATTTTCTGCGCCGTCCAGTCACCGTCCCGAGAAACCGAGCCGAGAAACCGCTCGAGCGTGCGTTTGTTCGCGGACTCGCACTCGATAACAGCTGGTCCGAGTTAATTAATGGCGAAGAGCAAAAGAAAACAGGCAGAAAGAAAAAATCGGACCAGATAACAGCCGGAGATGTTTCGCCGGTGCGTGCTCGCGTGATTTCGCGCGCGACAGAAACTGCGAGGACCTCCTTCGTGGCTCGCCGTGCATATTGTGCTCGTTAAAGGAAATAATCGCGTCGAGATCGGAGTAAAAATTCGAGTAAGGACCTATCTAATCTCCGGGGAACGCCGATCGGCATTCAGGATCCCTCCGGGTTCCCAGGACTCGATCATTAGGAACGCGGCGCAAGATATTCTTCGTTATCTGCCAACGAACCGAAACGACGCGAGAAAAGAACACCGAGACGCGACGAACGAGGAAAGAAAGTCGATCAGCGAATTTTAATTGAGGATTTAATGAACATCCGACGGGACGCGAGTACGAATACGACGATTCGATAATGATTTTCGTGCCTTTGAGGCCACGCTGATCGTGCCTTTGATTCCTCCTCGATTTATGAGACCGCGAGAAATGCATTTCGATAGTCTCTGCTACCGAGAGAGGAGCTTCCATTAATTCAGAACTGGTATATCGCTGGATTACTAACGCTGATTCGGGAGAAATTTATGGGCGGAGAGAAATCGATTTCGGTTATTGATGCTGAGAGACGCTTTGAAATTTCAAATTCTTCGCTTCTTATATTTCTATATTCGTAAATTCTTCAATACTTCAAGTTTCAAGCCTTTCAAGGAAAACTTATCAATATGATATGTTACAAATTTTTAGACATTTCTAATTTTCAAATTTCTAAATACCTAAGTCGAAATACTTCCATGTATGTTCCATTAAATCCTTAAATCCAAGTCATCAGATCTCCAGATGTACAAAGATCACAAATTCCCATATCTACATCTCTATGTCCCCAAATGTCTATATCTATTATAGACAGATTACTATAGACTATTACATCTATTATATATAAATTATCAAATCCCAAGACCCTCTCAAAATCCCCAAGTCCTAAAATCCCCAAGTCTCCAAATTCGTCAATCCCTAATCCCAAAATCTCCAAATCCCCCAAATCCCTAAATCTCCCAAAATCCTACATCTCCAAATCCTCAAATACCAAAACCCTCGAAATCTCCAAATCCCTAAATCTCCCAAAATCCTACATCCCCAAATCCTCCAATACCACACTCCCCAAAATCCCGAAAATCCCCAAAATCGCAGTATCCCAAAATCTCCCAAATAGCTAAATCCCCAAATTCTCCGTCGCCAAATTCCCCCAAGTTCCAAAATTCTCCGAATTCCCAAATTCGACACCTGCGACAGACACGCAATTTTTCGGCCAATTCTGCGCCGCACGACTCCGCAATTACAGTAGACGCATAGTAATTGCAGGCTTATACCGGAACGCTCGCGATGACAATTCGAAGACAGTTGACACGGTTTCGAGAAAAAGTGATGGAACGAGGATTTTAATTCGTGGCTACGTAACGGGTACGAGATTTCAACGGAGCAATTAGCGTGCCGTGTCAAAAGGACACCTGACATGTATTCGTGGTTAACGGAACCAGGGAGAGCAACGAGTACCCTCTTGCTGCGTGATATGCATGCAAATTCTCCTGGCAAGCGATCAACGACTGTGCCTTTTATGAGATCTTTCTTCTTCTCCTTCGTGTTCGTTTCCGGAAAGAAACGATCGCCATTTACTTTTTTTTTTAATAATTCATGACTCGTCGAAGAAAGGCACTTCTATATTCATATTCAGTTCTTCTCTGATACGCTTGTGGTTTGTAATATCTCTAATCGATAGCCTCTAGGCTGAGATGTCTCCGCGAAATATTCTTCTTGCGAGTTCATTGTAATCGAAAGAACACGATTGAGAAAAGCTTGAAAAGTTTCAGAATATTTTTGTCCTAAGTGTCCAAATCAACAGTTGTTTCTATTGTTAATAACAATGAAAATTTAGATGTTCAACTTGAAACATCCTGTAGATATGCACATTTAGAAACCTGGTAGATAATAGTTGGACCAGTTCTGGTTATTTACTGTTATAACTTGGCAAGCTTCCGACGTTTCGAGCCAAATACTAGATTGGTATCAGACTGCTTGGATCGCATAAAATATATTTTAATATTTAACGCTATAAAATTAAGATTATAATCTATTCCTAGGCCTCTAAATATCTGGAGGTAATGTAAGTATGAACTATCTACCTTTGATCGTACGGGTACTGGCGATCTACTTTTTGTTAAATATGTAGGTAGAGACGCAGACTATAGAAGGATGATATCGAAGGACAGTTTCGCAACAAAGTATCAAAGGCTTCTGGCCAGCAAGAACGGTGGACGTAGTCCGAGGAGAAGATACGTTGGATTTCCAAGCGGTGGCAGCGTCCCAGCTGGAATCTGGTACCTATAGCTGTCCGACGAATACCTGAAGAAAGATCATTAAAATCGCCGTACGCGCTCGCGCGTACTGTATCCCGTCGCGTATCCATTACGCCTTAATTTCGCGAATGCCTAAACGAAGTCCGCGTACAAGATCGAGGTGAAAACGGTGCAGACCGAAAATCGATGAATTTTAGGTTTATAAATAGAATTCTCCGAAGTCGGCGAGGGAATTACGAAAGAAATTTCTCGTAGACGATTCCGCGGTGAAACGATTCCTGTCATTTAGACGGTTTACACAGGTGAAGGAACGAAAAGGAGAAAAAAAAAGGAGGCGGGAACTGGCCGGTCGACGAATTCGAAACGGTCTCACGACACGAGGGAGAGACAACGAAGACAAGGCGGATGAGCACGGCAGCAACGGGCAAGATATCAGGCAGCACAGGTGGAATCTGGTATCTGGCTCTCGGCGAGAGCCGGTGGGACAGCCAGAACGTCGAGGAGGACGTCGAGGAGGATGAGGAAAGAAGGTAGGCAAGAAACGGGAGAAGAAGAAGCGGACGAGGAACGGAGAGGAGGATGGTGGCTGTGCACCTAAACACCCTTGCGTGTACGCTCGCGCGTTTTCTCCATCCACCCAGAAGCGCGTATGCGTTTCGCCTCGGCTTTAGCCCCTTCCGAGACCCCCTCCGGGACCCCACCTCCGGGGCCCTTCTGCCCGGCTGTAATAATGTGCTCACATATTGGAGTACCCTAAGGAGGCCTAAGACGAGGGGCGCACGGAGAAGCCGAGCTGGACCAACGCGCGTCTACGTACGAGCCCGCTCTGTAAGCGTGTGCGTGCGTTAAGCGTGCCCACATGCCCACCAGCGGTATAATAAGAGAAAATAAGTAAAAACCCTAAGGTACGAACCGGAGGGGGCATAGGGCGGCTCGAGGTGGAAGGGGGCAAGAGGGAATGATGCCAACACGGTGGAAGGGCGAGAGGGAGCGCCGTGGCGAACGGCAGGAAGGGGAGAGCTGGAGGTGAACCTGTTCCCGAGGGAGTTCCTTGACCCTCGGGGGAGGGGGGCACACTCTCTTGCGAGCCTTCGAGAGACGCGAGAAGCCAGCGGTGTAGCCACCATGATGCCCGCCGGCTAACTCCGTGGGCCCTCCGGTAAACTCGTGGACGAGCGAGATGGCGGCTCGGACCGAGCGGGATGCGCTTCTCTTCGACCGGCTGCGGTAGGCAGACGGAAAAAGATGAAGGATGAGATGCGGCCACGGTGAAACGGAGACGGATAATGGAACGAGAAAGAGAGACGGACCAGGCAGCACCGAGGTATATACCACTACCGCTCTGTCCGTACGTCCATCCGTCCCCGTGGTCCATGCTGCACCGTACTGCTATACACTAGCCTATTAGGTTATTCTTTAATCCACCATTTTTACACTTTTTATACTTCACACCATTTGATAGCATCAAATTATTGCGAACTAGGGATAGCCTGATCGAGACTCCCAATATTTCAGTATTACGGTATTGTTGATAAATTTTAATATAACTTGAAAATTTAGGGTTAGGTAACGTGGGGCTCTGTGGATTGGATACATAGAAATTTAGAAGTTGGAGATATGGGGACGTGTCAGGTTATGAAGAAATTGGGAATTTAAAAACATGAGGATGTGATGAATTTGGGAATTTAGGATTCTGAAGATCTAGAGATTTAGGTATCTTTGAGAGTCCGAAAGTTTTGACATTTGGAGATTCAGACACTTATTTCGGAATTTGAAAGTCTGAATTCGATGATTTAATTTGAGAACGTGTGTTAAAAGTTTAAAAAGGAGATTACAGTTCTCAGAAAGAAGAAAACTTGAAATACCTAGTAACTTAAAAGAAATCTTGAAAATTGAAAACGTACAAAGTTAGAAACATCAAATCGAAGTTGACAAATGTCCATATATATTACGCGTCGCTGCATACAAACAAAATGGCGAAGAAAACTTGTACAACCGACTAGAACAGACACAAATGAACCTTAACCTAACTGTATCTACAGGTTCTTTCAGCCTGCGGAGCTAGCTTCGAATGAGCGATCGAGACTGGCAGGATGATCGGTAAAATTTAATTTCGATCGCCGCGGGGATCATTAAATGGCCGCTCGTTTCTCTCCATCGCGAGTGGAAGTGATCGCAATTAGAGTAACGCGATCGGAGCGTTGTTCCGTCTGTAGGATTAATACGAGGATACGACTGGTGAATCGATAACCGATTTCCTTCTAAAGCCCGTTGAAACCCCTAAATCATCCTCGAGACAAAAAGCTTCTGCTTGTCCGTCGTTCCGCTTCGTAGAATAACGTTACGAGAGACGACTAGAAAGGAGTACAGCGAAGAGAGAGGCCGGTCGGTGATAATTTATTGCCATTTAACTGGCCGTCCCTTCGGCTCGCGCGATAACTCGACACGCGAATTACGTGGAACAACGTATACGGGGGCAGAAATTCAATGACGAGCCAATGCCGATGGCACTTCTTGGCTCGCAGATCAGGGTACCGTATCCCGATCGCCGCCATAATGACGGTGGACACGCGACAGGGACTGATCCATTATTCATCGTTCGAAATCAGTCTTCCGGAATATACATAATTTCGTCCTGGACGTGGCTCATCCACCTTCCTTCTTCATCAGGCACCCTTTACAGACTTTTTCACAAAAAGCTGTACAACAAAATTAAGTAAAATACTCTGGCATTCCATGCATGAAAATACACGCAATATTACATGTTTAACACACACGTATATATAATACATAGGTCTTGGGATTTAAGGATCTACACTATACGAATTTGGGAGTCTAGTTTGAGGACCTAGGAATTAGGTTAGAGACATAGGTACTTATGTGTATATGGAGATGTATGAATTTGAAAATATAGGTATTTGGGGACGTATGACTTTGAAGATAAACCTTGGGTTTTAGGGATCTAGGGATATGGAAATCTACGCATTGTAGAAGTTTAGAGTTCTCAAGGTTCGAAAGCCCCAATGTGTAGAAATCTCAGTCACACAGAAATCCCAAGATTCTATAAATCTCACTAAGGTCTCAGTGATCAAAATCCCCAAAAGTCCATGCAAAAGTGCAATGTCCCGAAATGAGGAAATTACCGAAAACCAAAAGGGCCCGAAAATCGCTTACTTATGAAGCGGACTATATCTCTCCCACGGGCTGCTCTTTTTATCCCGCGAGCCGAACCCCGTATCATTATGCTCCACGTAACCGTACATTTAATAACTTTAATTCTCGGAGGCCGGCATTCGAGCGGGACGAAAATTGGATGCATCCTCGCGACGCTCGATCTCGACGGCTCTTCGGCGAGCATCGCTTCCGTGCACGAAACGCCGTCGGCGCTGCCTGGGAACCTGGTGCACGGCTCGATCGACCAAATCCATATCGTCGAGCCTGAAGAAACGCCGACGAACGGGCTCGTTCACGGTCTACGTGTGTGTATGCACGTGTGTGTGTATGTGTCGTGCTCGATCTTCGCTCTACCTCGGCCGAGGTGAGAATACACAACCGCGGTGTTACGGACGCTCGCGATGAAACCGATTGCAAGATATACGCGAGCGGATACGTGCATGGACGCGAGCACCGTCGCGGATATCCAGCAAGGTCCAGCATCCACGGCACAAGTGTACGATCGTGTAATACCTTCCAGAAAGCCTCTACCCGAACTGACACGAACTCCCGGTGCGACTGTGTGCCATCACTCTACCAACGTACTCTCTACAACCTTCATTTCCGTTCGATGAAGATGCATTTGCTAACTTGGAATTTATTTCATTTCGACATTTCTCCATTTTCAGATCGTCACTATATGCATCTAGATCTACATATTCTTAGAGTCCTATATTAATAAATTCCCACGGTTCCTATATCGTTACGTCCCCAATTCCCACGATACCTATATCACTAAAACTCGTATCTCTAGTTTCATAGCATCTACGTATCTTTAGATCCTTAATATCCCTACTTCCATCTGTAGATCCTCGTATACCTAGTTTCACAGCATTTCCGTCTCTCTAGATCCCCATAGATCCTATCATTCCTACAATAATAGTACATCCCTAGATCTTCACATCGGTAAATCTCTATATCGCTAGATCTACGAATGGCTAGATCTTCAAATTCCTACTAATTCCTCCTAAATGAAGGTCTTGAATCTATTACCTCCATAGATTTCCAAATCCCACGTCCCAAAATTCTCCAAATATCAGTAAATCACCTATTCCTCGTTGAAAGCAATATCATACAAGCCAAATTGTGCGATTCGTCCGACTCCCTTCAGGAAAATATCAGTGTCACTGAAAGCCGCGACCTTTCAGCGGCACACGAAAACGTACCCCAAGCGTACAAGTGTCTATACCAAGCCATCGAGCAATTCCCCATAGCATGGTCCTATAGTACAGGAGTTGTGTTAGTGTAGGCTACCAAGTATCCGCGAGCCACGCTGGACGTATCAGCAGAAACGAAGGGCCAAGCAGCGTGTAGTATAAAGAGGCATCGAGGCGCGAGAGGAGCGAGAGGATCCATCGGGTCGGGGCGAAGAGCGGACCCTCTGATATGGTGGGAGTCGTCGATGCTCCCGCAGGAGGGTGGGGAAGGTGACGGGAAGGGGATGCTATCGAGCACGGGAGAAAGAGAGAGGGCGACAGGTGGTTCTGTAAGCAAACAAGAGACGGAAGGTAGGGAAAGAGAAGGAATGAGAGTATGGTCTAAAGGGGGGGGAGGCCCGCAGGCCGGCCTGCGGCTCCGACTCAGTATCCCCGGAGCGACCGACTCGTGTACCCCGCGGAGGTGCTGCGTTTCCGTGCTCCAGCGTGCACGACACATCCACACACGCCGTAACCAGCTACCACACTGATTCCTTTACGTGGCCCTGCACGCACGCCTAACCGTACACACACACACACACACACCTACACACTCACACGTACACGTCGGATAGAAAGGTGCGCGTACGTACACGAGGCACGCGCGCGTGTGCCTCGATCCACACACCTGTTCCTCGAGGAGACACGCCGATATCTCTGGCCGAGAGCGGACACCGCGACAGTTCGACGACGCGCGTGTTTATCGCCGCGACTGTTGTTTGTATCGCGTGTGCGAGAGGGGTGTGCACCCCCTCGTCGGGTTCGGTTGTCGGAGTGAAAGTTGGATTTGAGGTTGATGGATTACCCGCTCCGTGGAAGGAGCTAGTTCCGAGTTTCCCCTGGGATTTTTAGTCTAGGGTGAATATCGTGCTCGAAGAGAAACACGTGCTCGAACAGGTGGATCCGTGCCTAGCTCGAAGTGGGCCGTTTATGCGAAGGGCCGACATGATCTTGAGGAGCGGACATCGCGTAGACACCAGTCCGCTCGATTAATTATCCTCGGACGAAGCGAAACGAACGGCCGCCGAAGAGAAAGGGGAAAACGAAGAGGATCGTAACGACCTATCGATATCGCACGATCAAAGGCAACCGTACGAGGGAAAGGTGTACCTGTCGCGTCGCGAGAGTGTGCGTGAACATCTTCGAGGTCCGTGCCGCGTCCTCGTTGGAAAGCGAGGCGATCTCTCACGGTTGGACGACTCGTCCCGTGCTCGAAACTCCAAACTCTCGAAGTTTCAGTGATTCGAAACGTTCACGAAACGGTGTTAAACAGTGTATTAAACGGTGTGCCCACGGTACCACGGTGACCCAGTAATTGAGGTGTGTGCGCGGACCGGAAGTAGTGAAGTGCCAGGAGGATAGAATCGAATATATACGTTGTGAAGAGTGTTTTCTAAGGAATAACCGAACGGAGGAGAATCCCGGCGATACATCGATTGCTACCTATTCGATAGATCGTCGAGAGTGGCTGAGGAAGAACGCAGGTGACCCACGGGGAATGGTGATGCGGTAGTCGAGGGATTCCTCGAGGAAAGACATGAGGGCGGCCGCCGCCTACGTCCTGTTCCTTGCCCACCTCATACAGGTACGTGTACGCTTTATCTACCCTATTCGCGACAACCTACAGCGAATTCTCTTCCGTATTCGACTCATACGGGCATGTACGCTGTCACCGAGCTTAATGGAGCCGACGGACCGCACCGACCTAACCCAGACTCTTCCTCAACTTTTCCGACTTGTTACGCGTGTTCCTTCATCGAACTACGCTGTTACTGCTTTCGTCCGAAAACCGAACCATTTTTGTCGATTTTTCAATTTACAGATCTGACAATTTCAAAATTGCTCATTTAGGGAATTTGGGGGTTCAAGGATTTGGATATCTGAAGACTGATATCTGGAAATTTCAGGTTTCCGGATTTTCAAGGCTGTTATATCTTGGCAAATGCAGGAATTTGAATATAGGAAGATTTTCTGAGAATTTTATTATATATCATATCGTATCATATCATATTATATATATGATATCTGGAAATCTGACTTAATGATCTCAAGATTCGTGGATTCCAAGATTAGAAAATCTGAACATTTGATCTTTACATCTGCATATTTAAAAACGTTGCGATCTGCTTTGAGATTTGATAACGATTTACAAATCTGAAGATTTGGGAATCTAGGGACTTGCCGACGGACCTAACCATTACTCTCCGGTACACCTCGTGACTTTTCCGAGTTGTTACGCGTGTACAACGCGATCGGACAACAGTTTTGCGGTCTGGGATGCTTTCGTTGGAAATTGTAGGAGTTATTGCGGTTATTGTGGTCTCGGATACGTATCGCAGACCTGAACACGGGGAGAACTTGTGATTTGTATTTGGTGTGGTCTGATGAAGTTTCGTGTAATCTTTGTTTATTTGTAAATATGTCTGTTCACTTCTATTTGCGTTATCCTGTTCTTTCTTTGCATTGTAAATATGACAAGATACAACTATTTTATTAATCTAATTGAACCGCACGTTATGAAATAATTTCTGTATGATTACAATATTTTGGGTATGTGATATATTCTCTTAAAATTTGACATGGTTCTCTAACGAAAGACATTTTCTCTGTCAATTAACGAGACCCTTGTGCAACACGAGAGTGATATACGCGAAATGTAATTTGCTATAAAATTACTTATATCGTGTTAAATAATATTACCTACTATAATGCATATCGGTGACATAAATTGCCAACAGAAATCGAACGTTTCTTTTGCAACGAGCTGTACGTCTCGAGGACGAGTAATTACGAGGCACAGTATCCTGTAGAGCAGCAGGTATTTAGATCACAGGGATTATGATAAATATTGATAGACACCGTCGTAACACGGTTAGCAAGGTGTACGCTGCACCGATAAAATCTCTCACTCTCCATAACCAAACAAATTGCTCGGTGCCCCATAGAAAACTCGAACGTAACACAGGGACCCGAGTAATTACCGTACGATGTCGTACGATAAGAACCAGAAGCGAGATAAAACGATAATCACCGACAGCTCGGAACGTTCGCCGTCACTCCGTTTGACCTGCATCGATACCAGTTATAGAAAACGATTACATATTAATTACATGTATCAGCACGAATGAAGCGCAAACTGTCGCAAAGTGGAACGATTAGATAACTAGCGTCGAGCAGCGATGAATCATTGGGACGAGGTTTATTAACTTATCTTAGACGCTAATTCGATGAGCGCGTAAAGACGCTCTCTCTCTCGACACACGTCCCCGTCAATTCTCTCTTTCTCTCCTTTCGTCTCATCTTCTGCTAACAGCTCTCCCTAGCTCGATTTTATCGAGGGTTTGATGGAAGCAACATACTGTCGCTCCCGTTTCCAACGCAACGGCGCGAAAAATTCCCATACCGAGTTGCCAAACTGTCTTCTTGTCGGCGTGATCGCCACTTCCGCTAGAACGTTTTCATCGTAAATTACGGCTAGACTGTAAAACGGATAAATTTCCATCTGGTTGCGTTACTTTCGCGTCTCACGACTTCTTTCGCCTCTTTATGCTTGTTCCTGTTTCTTTTAGCTAATTACGCAAGTGGGACAGGTGATCTTTTGGATTATGTACTTTGGGCAATATAATGGTCATGTAGCGTGTTGTCATATTCGAGCCATAGTTACACATATACGGTGCGTGGATATAGAACGGGTGGATATGTGACGCGGAGATATGTGTAGAGAGGATATATGAGGCGTGGAGATACCACGCGTGGATGTACAACGCGTGGAGATACGAAATGTGGAGATAGAAAGCGTGAGTATGTGTCACATGGAGACACAACGCGTGTAAATATGGCACGTGGATATACGACAGATGGATATAGCACGTGTGTAGATATGGCGCATGGATATACCACGCGTGGATATACAGCGCGTGGATACATGGAGCATCGATATATGGCGTGTAGATATTCCACGCGTGAAGGAACGACGTGTGGAGATACGACGCGTGGATTTATCACGATATGTGGAAATATCACGCGTGGAGGTATCACACATTGAAATACCATGCGTAGAGGTATCACACATTGAAATACCGCGCGACTATGCAACATATAAAAATAGCGAAAGTATTTCTGAAGCGATTAACGCATCGATTTTCCCAATAAAGAAACGGATTGACAAGAAAATTTGCACAACGATGTCCGCGGCGTTCCTCGCACACTTCCTGAACACACAACGTAGAACGCGTGCACGAGAGCGTGTAATAACCGTGCAGGAAGATACAAATAAGACCGACCCATTACACTGATGCAACGTGTTATACATTTTTCGACGGGGCATCGCGGTGACTGGCGCGGACAATAGGAGATTACACGGGGCCGCACAATACCAGAGATACCGGCGAGCCAGATGATAAGTGTGGGTGACGAGGCAACATCACCGGGGAGAAAAAGAACGGTGGTTACACCGTATGTATCTCCTTGATGAGAACGAGGAGAACGATGCAGCCCTGTCGTACTATCCTGCAACCTACAGAACAGACGGCTACATTGGCGTAACCGGCATTTTTTCCTAGAGGGAGGCTACATTTCATTCATTATTATTGTGTGCGTTGCGTAGCCACGCGTTAAATTGCCGCGTGTTTTATGCCTACGCGTTAGATTGCCTTGCGTTGTTCGACTACGCGTTACATTGCCATGCGTTGTCCGACTAGATCGCCACGCGATGACTGACACTACATTCTATTCTAAAGACTTCGTTAATTAATATTTTACTACGAGTACAAAATGTTCCTAAATAAAAATGTCGGTCAGCTAAAAATTTCGAACAACGGAAATCGTCGACAGTGTTGAAAAGTTTGAAATCATGAAGACGCAAACAACAGGAGCCTCGAGAGCAATCTCGTTGAGGGTTAAACACAGGCTGGCCCAGCAAAACCGCGAAACGGGAACCGAAAAAGGGGGCGAGACTCGGTCGCGGAGACACCCCCCCGAGTCGGCAATAATTGGAGCTTAGAAACGAAAAGCTGGAGCAACGGGCACGAGTTATGGGCGAAAGGGGTTCGCTTAGGCTCTCTTACAAATGACTTTCGAAGAAGAGCCGCGGCGGGAAGTGGCTCCAGCCACTCGATGATTTCGACCTAGCGCAATTAAGCGCCGCTGCTGCTCTCTTTCAATTACAGTCCCAACGGAATTACCGTTATAACGCGGGGCTGCCGCTGCTGCTGTCTGAAAAAAACTTTTAGCAAAAGTATTCCGAGAAACGGATACCTTGAAATTGACTATCTGTCACTTCGCTGTTCAAGATGTTCGGGTGGACAGAAGTTGTGCATTTGAAGTCCTTAGGGAAATTTAGGGAATGTCAAGATTTGGGGAAATCAAGGAATTTAGGAAATTTGGGGATGTGGAGAACGTGGGATTTGGGAAACTTGGGGATTTGGGAATTTAGGGAATTTAGGAAAGGTGGGATTTGGGGAATGTAGGATTTGGGGATATGTAGGATTTGGGGAAAGTAGAATTTGGGGAATTTGACATTTGGAGAATGTAGGATTTGGGAAATGTGGGAATTCGGAGAATGTGGGATTTGGAGAACGTAAGATTTGGGGATGTGGGATTTAGGGAACGTGGGGATTTTGGGAATATTGAAATTTGGGGAGTTTGGAGAATTTGAAGACTTGAGAGGAAAATTTGGGTATTATATAAAATATATAAATAAATAGCCTCTTATAAATATATAACTAGAATCTTATGTAACCATATCCAGAAGATTCATAAGTGACATCGTGAAGTTCCAAACATCCCGTTTAGCAGGTCGTTGAAAAGCACCCCTAGGAGCACCCGATTCGACGCGGCTCGATTTCGTCGACAAAGGAATTCCTACGCACCTCCTGTGGTCAAGTTGGTCCATTAAGGTTGAAATTGCAGGAGGCTTGCAGCAATTATCGTAAACCCTCGTTATGGAGTCAGATGCCACGTAGATCGATCTCTGGTCCGGTCTCGAAACGCACATGCGAGTACGATTCACTCCGGACAACTTTTATCGCTCGACTCGATTATAATTCATCGTCTCCCGGTCGGCGCGTCTTAATTATCCACCTCGAACGTGCTCGAGATGGATCGAGCCGGCTTCTCGGACGAAAAACACGCGGCCAAAGATCGGCCGAGAAAGAATGTAGCGACTGGATGATCGGTCATGCTCGTACCACGATCCTGAACAGACAAACGACCCCTCCGACGTTCCTCCATTCACGGCCAATAGATTTCTAAGTGTCCTCACCGTGTAATTCGACGTTTGTCTCTTTTTCTTGGCCATTCTTTCTGACCGAGTTTCCGTGGGAACTTTTTGCCGCCGGCTATTGATAGCCGAGCGATCATCGCTGCGGGATGCGGACATTTCGAAATTCTATGGAGAACGTGTGATGAGTTTTAGACGAGTTTTAGGATAGGTACTGAAAGGATTTTTTATTTCATGACAGGGTTAATTGGCCGCTAATCACGATTTTTTCATTATCAAATCTTTTGATTTCCAAGGTTTTAGATTGCCGGATTTACTGATTTTCATGTCTTCAAATTTTCATATTTCCAAATTTCGGAATTGTCAAAGTTCTAAATTTCTACATTTCTACATTTCGAAATCCGTAAATTACATGAAAGATAAAATCGTTCAACTCTACATACAACCAGCTACAGAAACATTCCTACATCCACAGCAATGGCAATATAACGAGAGTCTACTGTAAAGAAGTACAGAAAAAAGCTCAATAACATTACTTATGCTCTAGTACCTTGATAATTAACCAGCAGCACCTTGAATATAAACCACAATTAAAACTCGAACTCTGAATAAACATTTAATTAATTTTACACTGACACCAGAGCAAAAAAGTAAATAATTCTTGATAAAATTTGTTGTATCCATATTTACAGTATTTTTCCACTGCTAGCAGTGAAAAATTACAAGGATGATAGTTCTCGAAATTGCTCAGTAAAATAAAACAAAATGAATTTTCGAAGGATACCGTTCGGAGGGTAATTAATCAGCGTCAATGAATGAGATTTGACTAATGGATGAAACTCATTCGTGGCGCTTGATCGAAACAGATCTAATCCCCCGAAGGAAATTAACTCGAGCGATATTAATCATATCCGAGAAAAATGTTTGCTCAGAGATTAACATTTCTGGCAGCCACTTCTGGGATCGATTCAACCGTACGCTTTCGTCTATTTACTTCATTAGAATCTCAAAACAGTGACTTTGTAAAAAAGATATCAAATTATACTGTACGGTGTGTTATGAATTAATCTTCGTTCGTGGTACGCATGAATAAAACTACCGTTGCGCTATCTAATCATCTCTAACTGATTGTATGCAATTAAAAGTCGTATCAATATTGAATTAACTGAGATTCATCACTCTCGTATACTTTTCTCATTATAACGTTGCTTAGAGTTTTGGGGTTTTGGAGTTTTGGACTTTTGGAGTTTTAAAGTTTTGGAGCTTTGGAGCATTAGAATTTTGGACCTTACAGTTTTTAAGTTTTCGAGTCTTAGCGATATTGCAGTCAGGAATTTTTCAAAAGTTTCCAAAGACACCAACTAGGAGCCCTCTTTGTTTCTACACATTCCCCTAAGAAGTGATACATGTGGACGTATGAAAACCGTGCAGCGTAAATGTATCGTCCAGTCCCACGCGAGAGGGTAGCAATAAAAAAAGGAATCTCACACATCGGCGTCCGACGAGGACCCGTTTAGCGCGTCGCTTCCGCTTTTACCCTGGGAACCGATCCCTCTCTCGCTGGACGTTTTCTTGTTCCTCTTCTTTCTCTGCTATCACCACGGCCAATTATCAGCGGCCAGGCTAGGCTGCAGCTCGCTGGCGAACGCGAGCTTCGAGATAGTGGCGTGACGCGAATCGAACGGAACGAGAGACGCCGAGAGTGTAGCGTGAGGGAAATGATAAACTCGCGAGTGGAACAGGTGGAAATACAAGGACGAACGGGGTGTGCAACACGACCACGGAAGTACAGTCCACGGCAAATCTTTTGCCCCAAAAAAATTTGGAAAACCAAGGGTGGAGGATACTCATATTTGGTGATTGTTGGGGATTTTTCTTGGGATCAGATTATTTTAGGATTTGGTGTGAAGGAGGAATTTTAGGATGCAGGGATTTTGGGATGTGGGAGGTTGCAGGTTTGTGGGATTTTGGGGACGCAGGAAATTTGGAGACGTAGGAATTTGGGGACATAGGAATTTGGAGACGTAGGAAATTTTGGCACATAGCAAGTTAGGGTCGTAGGAATTTGGGGACGTAGGAAATTTGGGGACGTAGGTATTTGGGGACGTCGAAAATGTGGGGACGTAGGAAATTTTGGCACATAGCAACTTGGGGACGTAGAGATTTGGGGACATAGGAATTTGGGGACGTAGGAAATTTGGGAATGTAGAAACTTGAGGACGTAGGAATTTGGGGACATAGGAATTCGGGGACGTAGGAAATTTGGGGACGTAGGAAAATTGGTGACATTTTAACCAAGTGATTTCTGGTTATAGAGATACGGGAATTTAATGTCCTTGTATAACGTAAAGCAACGTTGCATCTGAGTGTACCGTTCAGGAAGGTGGGTTGCATTCGATGCCTAGACCGGATAAAGTCCAGTGTAAATGGCTGACTACCTTCAGCAAGGGTGAAAAAATGAAAACGTGGATAGATAAATTATTCAAAGCTGATCGAACGCGTCAGATTCGAAAGAATGATGGCAACTCAATATAAAGTGTACGGTGAAACGATGGTATAGTATCTAGTTGCACACTTTCAAAATTCTAAAATTCTACAATTTTAAGGTTCTAAGGTTACGAAGTTCCAAAATTACAAAATTCATTGTTCTCAAAATTCCAAATTTCCAAAATCCCAAAGTTTCAATGTTCTCAAATTCCAAATGTTGAAACATCCAAATTTCCAAATTTCTAAAATTCTAAAATACCAAAATTTCTAGTCTCCAAAGTCCCAAAGTCCTAAATTCCCAAACTATCAAAATTCCCAATGTTCTCAAATTCCAAATTTCCAAATTTCTAAAATTCCAAAATCTCTAGTCTCCAAAGTCTCAAAGTCCTAAAATCCCAAAATCCCAAAATCCGAAATGCATCCCCCCTGCCAATCAGCAAACCTCCCCCCGCAACACCGTGAGAATGAGCGTATTAAACTTGAACCCTGAAGATCCCCGCAAACGAGGAAGAGATGTTCCATTCGAAAAAGAAGCGTCAGTCGATGATCGTGGCAAGTGTGAAGAAAACAGAGAAAGAGAGCGATCGGAATACCGGGAAGATGAAAAGAGGACAACTTGCGAGAAAGAGAGAGAAAGCAAACTGATCGTTGGCGAGGTAAAGTTGGGCGGGTTAAAGCGAAGCGTTTAGCTGGCGGTCACGCGAACCTTCTATAAAAATCAGCCCCGAGGCTCAGCCTCGTCGGATGCTCTACGGATACACGGATAACACACAGTCTTCCTGGTGTGGTAGCCACAGTGTGTTGCGTTTCTACCCTGAGGATCGTGGCGCACAGGTGCGTGCCTGCGAGTCCTTTTTTCCCGCCCGAGTGTTCAGCATCCTCGACGCGGTGGCCAGGGAGCTGAAAAGAAGCGGGACTCCCGGGAACCTGGCCAGGGAGTTTACGAGTTCCGGGAATAAACCACCTTTCGTGAATAAGGACTTTTTTCGGGATTTTGTATGTCGATGCTTTGTACATTTTTTTAGAAGTTTCTATTGATTACGTTTTTGGTTGGTGGTAGGTCTTTTTTTGGAGAATGTAGGGTCTTTGGGGATTTTTTTGAGACTTCTTCTTTAGTTACATTTTGAAGTTATAGATTTATAGATTTTTGGATTATTCATTTTTTAAATTTGTACATTCATAATTTTCGAGTTCCTGAATTTTTTTAGAAAATATACATATTTCACGTACAAATTTTCAAGTTTCCTAATTCTCAGATAACAGAGGGCCGAGAAATCCAATTTCCCTAAGACAACTTTCCAAGTGGCTGAATTCTCAAATTTCCTAATTCCTCAAGTCCTAAGTTCCCAAATTCCTAAATCAATAGATCTCTAAATTTCGAAATCCTTAAATCTCCAAATCCCTTAATCTCCAAGTGCCTAAATCTCCAAATCCCTAAATCTCCAAATCCCAAATCTCCAAATGCTTAAATCTCCAAATTTACTTTACCAAATCCATAAATCTCCAAATACCAAAATTTCCAAATGCCTAAATCTCCAAATCCCCACATTTCCAAATCCCTAAATCTCCAAATTCCTAAATCTCCAAATCCTAAATCTCCAAATGCCTAAATCCCTAAATCTCCAAATCCCAAATCTCCTACCTTCAAATTCCTAAAATTCCCAATATTCCCAAGTTCCACAAACCCCAAAATCCCCAAACCCCAAATTTCCTAAAACCCCCATACCTCCCATAATCCCTAGACTCTCCCCAGACCCTCACCCCCTCCAACCGAACCTGAAAACTCACAAGAGAAATCCAATATAAATACAGATGAAACTTTCGAATTTCTACGAGAACAGTTCCATCCTCGATAGGTGATTTGTTCCGAGGATTAATCGTTCAGAAGTGGAACACAACTATGCTAGATCGTTAAAGAAGAGTTGCTTGAACATTTTTTTCCCCTGCGTCGACAAATGAAAAGCAATGATACGGTTCGTTACACAAAGACGGACGAGTTAAGGACAAAAATCGCTACCCTATGTCTGCCGTTCACTCCTACGCTTTCTCTCGAAAACCTCCTTTCTATGTTGCCTGTCATTTGTCAAGTTTGGGTACAGAAACCTGGTGATTTCACGGACGTCAACGGGTTCGAACGAACAACCAGATACGGCGAATTAACGCGCCTTTCGTGTAACACTTTCACGGTAGCGAAGTTGAAGTTTCGTCACTTTGCTACAGTTAGCCTCTTTAAAATATGCCGTTAATACTGTAACATATACAAGTATATATGTTACATGTACTATATGTTGATCATTTTGTACTTGATACAATATTTGTTAAACTTTTTTTGAAAGCGACATGTGGACAATTGCGCCTGGCACAATTGATGATAGCTGAAGTTTGGTTGTAATAAGCGATATATGTTTTCGACTAATTATACATACAGACTGATGATCATATCAATAGCCGATCCGTGATTTCACCTGGATTCCACGAAATTTGTTCGTTAAGCACCCAGTACCAGATAATGTCCAAGTCAAAGCATGCAATCTGTAGAATTCTGCATGTTAGAGGTCCCCAATTTGCAGCCTTGAGTTGCAAATTGGGTATCAAAAATTCCTTTCCAGCTGGGTCGTTTTCGTGTTCACCGAACTCGAATGTACCATCGTCGATTATGATTAAACACTTACCTCACGTCATCGGCCGGTTTTCCTTCAAATTTATTCCCGTCCCGGTCGATTTAGCTCTGTAATCGTCCGCCACTGTGACGCGTACCAACGCCACGTGTAATCGTCGATAATTGTCCGGACAATCTATGGGCCCTCGATTAGAGAGCCCTTGTACCGCGGACCTTTTCTGCCGATCCCCCCGGGCACCGATTCGATTGATTGTTTTTCGCGTTTCGACGCGTCCCCGACAGTGAAAAAGGTGCGACGAAATTACGAGAAAATTGCCGCTTTAATTTATCGTCAACGCGACAACCCTCTTCATCATCGGGTCTGATTAATTTTCACCAAGCTCGTAAAATCGTCGCCGGCTGCTCGCAAACAAGCTGCCGGCTGCTGAAACGAGGAAACATAAATTGTACCGTTTTTCTGCCGATGAAATTAAGTAGCCGGTCCCGAACGGCTCAATGAAAAACTCCCATTTTTAGAGAGGCACGTTTCAGCGAATTGGGATGAATAATTATCTCGTTAACATGCGAACTTGTCTGTTCGCTCCGTGTTTTCAAATATTGCTCTCTGTTTCTTCGTGTACGAATTACTGATTCATTATAATTTATATTCGCTGCATAATAGTTGTAAGTACATTATCATAATTGGATGTTCCTCTGCTGTTCATTTTTGTGATTGTTCAAGAGTAATTGTATTTAGTATTCAAGTGACATACATGTGTAATATCATGTATCTTCATACATTATGTAACATAATATAATTATAATTATGAAGTAATCGATAGAGAGCACAGAATTGAAGCAACCAGTAGATAACGCGTGTAGATGCAGTAGAGAAATGGACTTTTAAAGACAACAACTGAGTGTCTTGACTCACACCTGTTCCTCCTGTTTCGATTCCCGCCAGGTAGAGGGATCAGGTTGAAGAAACTGGATGATCCCAGCTCGGGACCACGAGCTTCGATCGTGTTTCATCCACCTTGACCGGGCCAACAAAAGCTCATCGATAAACGACCTGCCGTTTTCGTCGCGGCGACAAGTTCCCATGGCTCTTCCCACGGGCAACACGATACACCCACGCAACGATTACTCCTCAAATCGCCTGAGAAAATACCGATCGGGACTGAGCTCGGTTATATAGAAAAAGGAAGAATAAAGAATATCGAGTCGTGCTTTGCGAGATTGTGGACTCGCGTGAAATTGCGTGGCGATTTTTCGGAATAATTTAGGCAATGTGAGGTGTTCGGTCGTTTATTGTATAATCGAATTATAATCGATAGACATATTACATTAATAGGCGGTGTTAACGTGTGTTGCATTTCTATGCGGTAGATAGCCACGCGTTGTATTGCCGCATGTTGAATTATTGCGCGTTGTATTAACACGCGTTGCACTACCACGTATTAGTTTACTATATGTTGCATTACTATATGGTACATTATTACGTGCTGTATTTCCTCGCGATATATCGCCGCGTATTATATCGCCACACGTTGTAATACTACGTATTATATCACTACGCGTAGCGTTACTACTCGTTTCATTAACTACGCGTTGTATTTCGAAGAATTACATTTCCTCGCGTTATATCGCCATTATATTGTCGCGTATCACTACAAACAGCATCAGCAATATCAACACGTTAATTGTAACGTGTATGACTACGAAGTGTATTGCCACGCTTTATAAATTTATTCCATTTTTTCCCTATATCCACCTACGCATATTCTACCATCGAAGAAGTAAAAGACCATCCATCGAAACTGGTATACGGAGAATGAAATGGAATAGAAAAGGTTATCAACGATGTTCATCCACGTCGATCGGTAGTCGAACGACGACTTCCCACGCGAGCAGTTTTTAATTATTTCGGTAATTTGTGGTCGATCGAGGGTTCGCAAGAAGGATCCGGCCGTTCGATGGGATCGAGTGGGTAGCGAATAATATTAAGTATAGGCTTGTCCGCGAAAAGAGAGAGATATATGGTCGGTGAACGCGGCGCGCACACACATCCATAGAACGCGGAACAGCGAGGATTCGAACGCGATTCGTCCGCTCGCGATGTTATGGTGTAAAATTAAATGGTGCTCGGCTCGAGTCTATTTCGGCCTGGGCAGGTAGCGGCCACCGGTAATTACTACCTTAGACGTTAGGAGCTCAAAGATGAAATGAAAGGCCCTGGACGATTTTCGAAACCGAATTCGCGTCAGTTGTTGCTGTTGTTGTTCTTCTTCTCGGTCCGTCGTGGCCCCTGTAGTCTCCGCTTCTTTTTGCTCGTGTTCCGGTTCGACCTGGGTCGCGTGAGCGACCCGATCCTGATCCGAGGATCGTTCAACGAACAACCAGGATTCTCGACGCTGATCGAAGATGGGACGCGGTTTTGTACCGGATCGTTAATTGATCGAGGAATTGATCGCGATATACACCGCCGATTAAAACCATAGGACACTTCAGGTTATCTTTAAACATTTTGCTGCGATAGTTTAAAAGAGAGACTGCTAATGGATATACTTTGTTAGGTAAAAGTTTCAATAATTTTCCATCTGGAATTCGAGAATGTAAGATTTTACAATTTGGAATGTCGACTATTAACACTTAATCGCGTACACACGAGTATAAGTTGAAAGGAACGAATACACCGATAAAAATATAATGCATGTAAATCTCGTCGGTCTACCACCCTCTGAGAGCCTTCGCATCGTTTAATTGAACGTGTCTACAGCTTTCACAGCGATTTTTACAAGCGCGTTAATCGAACAGCCTGGTCTGAAAAGCGCAAAGTTCCTCTTTCACTTAAATCGACTATCGTGGCTCGATTTCCTTGTGCTCCGACTTCCTGGCTTTTCAAACGAGCCCGGTTTTGCTCGTTTTTCCGTCGTTCATTGATTTGTGTCGATCAGAGTGGATTCGTTTTACGCGTAAATAGAGCTATCTAATTAGCAAACGTACCTCCATTGATCCATCGAATACCGGACTCGCAACTGGGAGGTTCTCAATTAAGATATTAAGAGCCTGCTTACCGGTGTGCCTTTACATAATTGCATCCAGCTCTAATTAAACATTTACATAATTATACGCGTTCTATAGAAAACACGGTGCTCCGCCTTGGTTTTATCCGCGCTAATGAGATCGTCGATAACAATTAACACGCGTAACCGAACGTCCCTGTACACCATTTACCCTCGATTATCTCCGATGATCCGTCACATTTCCGAGAGTCATCCTGCTATTATTATTAAGCCGACTCCATTGAAGGGCACTTGTGAGAACGTACGGCATATCGTTCCGTCGATAATCCGTTTCATTTTGTATCGTCGTTTGCTTCAGGGATGTGTATATCGCATCGAGTTTTATGGCAGAAGGTAGCTTGTGGTATAAGTTAGATTTTGGGAGCTTGGGATTTTGGGACTTTAGGATTTTAGGATCTTGGGATTTTGAGATTTGGGGTTTTTAAGGTTTTGGTATTTTTTGAGATTTTGGGGTCCTGGAATTTCAAGATATTTTGAAATTTTGTATTCTTGTACTTTGGGGACTTGAACATTGAGACTTAAAAATTTTGAATTTTCCAAAAAAGGATTCTTAATTTTCATACTTGAATATCATGGAAAGTAAGAGTTAAGAACTTAATACCTCGAATCCCAAAAAGTCTTCATACACGAAGATGTATAACTACTTATAGCATCATTTCTTGACAAGTATCATAGCAAATTACTTGTAAATTTCCTTCCAGCATCAGATCAATGAAAACTCCTCGCGCAAATCTTGTTTTAATTAAAGTAACTAATCAAATTGCCAATCAAATAGGTTGAAAAGAAAAGGAAGTAACCCTAATCCTGAAGGATGAGTGAAATATCCTGAGAACCGTCGTAAAGGATACGGTAGGCTCGTTCCTCAGTATGCGTTCTAGGCTCGTTTTTTCGCTCGAATGAGTTATTCGTATTAACTCCTGCGAGCTTCGACGTGCAGAAGAGCAAGACAGTAAAGTAAAGCCTTGAGGTATGGCTCGCTGCACCTTGGCTATGCGGAAAGGAAAGGCTGTTCTCCTGCGAATCGGCGAACACAGGCAAACAAGAGAAAACGTGTGGCTCGTCCTCGCACACACGCGAACGATCCTGCACACTGTATGCCCGACAGTCTCTAGTCCCTAGGGAAATTATGACGACGAGAGTGGCAGACATAGTCGTCGAGTTTTAGGTACATTTGCGAATTTCGTACTTTGGGAATTTTGGAAACTTGGAGAATTTGGGGAATTTGGGGAATTCGGGAATTAGGGAAATTTGGGAATTCTGAAAATATAGAAACTTAAGAATTTCGACATTTATAAATATGTAAAATAAATGAATTTATATATTTCAAAATTGATAACTTTACAAGATAAACAATTTAACAATGTTAAAAACGAAGAAATTTGTGACTTAAAAAATGTTGCTAGTGTCTTTTGTCCTCGTCGAAAGAAAGCGTACGTTACTGCCGAGTGTACAAAGTCGTAAGAAGTTACGGAGAAGGTGGTACACGCGTCGATGGCCATGGTAATACTCTCGGAAGGGTCCTAAAACGTGCGTAAAATGGTCCGCTGCCTCGTGTACCAGGTGTCCAGAAATCAATCTTGCGACAGCCTCCTTTGTTTCTTCGTGCGAGTAGCCGGCCAATATTCTTTTTTTCCTGTTCGTGCTCTTTGGTGGTCCGTCTGGCGGCATTTTAGGCTTGAAATCGAGGCTTTTTACTCACGAGAGCCCTCCTCGTTCGTCAAGGTTTTTAAATACTCTTGAGAAACAGTATATTAAATCCCTTCAACCTGAAAAACTATTTCACGGTGCAATAACAGACTTTTTTTACTATTAATTAGATTCGTTTAGTACTTTCATGATGGAGGTCGAGCATAGTCAACCATTTCATGTTTTACTATTTTATTTTATTGAAATATTATTTCAAAATTCTATTTCGTATTGTGGTGTATTCTATTATTGTAGTGTAGGCCGCCATCTTGATTATACGACTATGCTACTATTCCATTATACAACCATACTACTATTGTGAATTTTACTACTTCATACTATGGTTTCATAGTTTTCCGTACCTCTTCATGCTATTCCGCCATCTTGATTATACGAGCAACTAACTACATTATGCAACTACACTACTACTATAAATTCTACTACTTCATACCATGTAGTTTCAAAAATGCAACAAAGGTTACAAGTTCGAAGAAACTTATATTCGTGTGTAACGCGTGCTCTCCACGAAAAGAGGGCACGACCCGACGTTTTCCCACATGCTTGGGATTCAATCGCCACCCAGGGATAATTGAAGTCTCTGAGCGGTGCGGAGAGGTGTAATAAAGGTGGACACCTCGTATTAAAGTACACTTCCCGTCTCGTACTGCGCCTTTCAACCTCGAAACAATCACTTGGCTCGAGCTGCTCGCTTTCACGGTTATTAGGTCAATTGTTCGAAAGCTTGTTCCTTTTTTCACCGAGTATCCTTTTCGCGATTGTTCTCCTCATAACGTTGTCTCGATCCATTGTCCGACGTCTGCCTCGCGTTACGTCATTTCGAGAAATCATTCTCGCACGAGTACTCGAAGGGTGTCTGGTGATTTATTTATACACCGAGTTAACCACTCGCGAGAACGTTTAGTAACTGTCAAATCGATTGTCGGAAGTCGGTTGAGCGAGGCTGCTCAAGAGTCGGTGCAACGAACCGAGTTGCCCATCACTTTTTGATGTTCGATCCGTGTGAATACACGTGCGAACGCAGCGATAGTACCGTAATATAAATAGGCATTAACGCGATAACCGGTTAAATACGTAAGAAAACGACGAATAGAACGTTGCATCAGTCATTAAAGTGTCAACTACCTCCAACCGCTACTTAAAACCTTACGCTCCATCCTGGTATCGTCTTCCATTATTATCTCCTCCCGCGAACTTTTCAACTTTCTCATTTCCAGACCTTTTGTTACAGTGTTGCAAACATAAACTTCTAATTACAATTATATTTAAGTATCACTTAGATACTCGGCGTTTTTACAAACATTTTCAATCACTGAAAATGTCAAGTTGTCCAAATTATTTAGAAAAAAACAGAAGGCAGATTTTCCAATTTTTCCAAGGTGCAATCTACCACCTAAGGTGATATTTTCATGCAGGTTTCAGACAAATCTATCACCTATATTATACAGGTTTGAATCTGTGGACGTCGTCATAAGAATTTCTTCCTTAATTCAAAACATGAACCAATTATAAAATATTCGTAACAAATTTAACAAAATTTTCAACCCTAACAAGCAGACTACCACTTTTCGAGCATAAAATCGATGACTCCCACAAGTAGTCCCCGATGAATGAGCTAAAAAATCAGATCACGAAACGAGTCCGTTTGCCGTAACTCGTGAGAAAGAGATCCGCGCGATCGGCTGTTAAAAATTCCTGGCTCGTTTTCCCTGACGGGTACCCATCCGGCGTATCATCGAACGACCGATCCCAGTTTTGAAAAAGGTTCTGGTTCCGTGTGTCGGCGGTCTGAAAGCCATCTCCGTGGCACCGGGCAATTTCACGTCGGCACGTGAGCGGACTGTGCAAACTTTGTCCGCGCAAACTCGCTGCCAAACAGCGGGCTCTGTTCCCGCGCGTTTTCAGCCGCTTTCGGAGGCAACGGGTTACCGGCCAGAGCCTCCAGAATAAGTATGCACGGATAATAAAACGACCGTGGGGACGGTCGTTACGCTGTACGCTGCTCAAACAGTCCCGAGAAACCCGACGCGAGCTTTAACGTCGTAAACGACGAACGCCATCGACTGCTAGAGTCCAGGACTTCGACAGGATGCTTTTACAACCGGAACATTCCGCTTTTGAACGGACTCGATTGATATATTCCCGTCGAGTTAACGGAAATTATTCGTGGAGGACGGTAGTGATGGGTACTGCTTCACTTTGTACAAGTACATTTGAAATACAATGCTCTTGGAATGAATCTTTGGGTCTTAAAGTCCTAGGAAAGTTAGCTTGATAGGATCATCCCGAAAGTTTTGGTAGCCTTGAACATTGTGGTCCTTGGAAATTTTGACTTGAAGAAGTCTTGAAAATTGGAAGACGACAGTTTTCAAAGTAGTACTAAATGTCTTGCAGGTTCCTGAAAATCATCTTGAAAGTAATGAAAGTCATGTTTGAAGACTTAACAGCCTTGAGTATTGAACACACTTGAAAGTCGCCTTGAAAGAAATTGTCTGGAATCCCTAAAAAATTCTCTCAAAAGTCATCTTGAAATCCTTGGAGATTGAAGCTTCTGAAAGTGCAATGCTGATACAACTTGTGAAAATGTGACGATCTAACGTGTAGAATGTGTGACGATCCGATAACTCCATACATTCCTGAAAACATGGTAAAAGTTAGCTAAAAATGTCCAGAAGTTAAAAATCTTTCAAATCCAGAAATCAAATAAAATGGAACCACACGAAAACTTTCTGTTCAAACCTTTCACTGACCGGGGAAGAAAATTCTAGCGAAAGATTCATCATAGTCCTCTCGGAAGAATATAAAGGTAACGATAATGCGAGTGCACGTTTCGTCGTGTTTTCAACAAAGATTCCTGTTTCGAAGCGTTGTCCCTCGACTTGATGGCTCCACCATTTCCCGTCGGACATGGCCGGACATTATCCGTGATTTACTCTTCAATTTCCGCGGGTTTCGCTGCGCTTCTAAACGATCGCACGAAACCACAGAAGCTGAAGCCAGCGAAAATGTCACTCGGGGGACCGGCTTTATATAACGTTAGTAGGAAGCGTGTCGTGGAAAGCAAAGGCCAGCAGACGATCCTCGGCCGCTTTCTACCTTCGATCTCTTACGGTAATTACACAGACTCGGTGTCCCGTACGTGTATGCACTCTCACATGCACTCGTTCGCTGCATACAGTGCACGTGGCTCGATGCAAACGTGCCTGTGCATTCGATAGGTATAGGTGAAGAAGAACGTTTCGTAACAGTCTCGAAAGGAACACTGCAGCTTCGAGACGATTCGCCAAGGAAATGTTTATACTCGTATAACTTTATTTAACCTTCTTGATACACCACTTTTCATTCTTGCTAATTTTATTTTTAATTAAAAGATTACCGCGTGTAACACTACATGCAGATAGCATCGGTTTTCAATTTTAACTTTCTATTCGGTTTGCGTAATTATCTTTCTTTTTCTTTGGTTAGATTCTTTTAGATTTTATTCGACTTATTCTCTCGTTATATTGCCACACTTGTGCTAATGGCAGATCGCCACATGGTACATCGCCACGCTGTAACGGTACATTGCCACGTTGTATAATTTCAATAAACAACGATTTTAACAATTTAAAAGATTGTCCATTTATATCACATTTATATTATTTTCAGTGTATAAAGCAACTATGAATATATGGAGAGATTCAAAAAATGAGTTAGTTTCGAAATTGCTCGATTTCTTTCGGCAAATCACGTCGTAACACTCGAGGGGCCTTTCGCCTCCTGGGGCCCCATGTCGAGACTCAGACTTCCGTTTTCATGATACTACCTGGAAAATCCCGCTGTTTTATTATGCCCATTACATATAGCCGAACGAAATCGTGCCGTTTAATGCGGATCGTTTCCTCCGCGATCGACGTTCTAACGAACTCGATAAATTCATATTAAAAACGGAAAATAACGATGTATACGGGTTAAAGTCAGTGTAATGGCGGAATTTAATACACTGTTCCGAACGTGTCTAAATGTCAAACGTGAAAGCGATATTTGGAACGATTATCGTCTATCGGATCAGTTTATACGGGCTGTAAAGTTAGGAAATTATACGTTTAATAATATGTTGCTGTGTCTTCCTTGATTACATGATACTTTCGCTTCTAATTTCTGACACTTTGTGCTAGGAATTTTATTTCGATTCAATGAACATGCTGTATTATTTTCTGTTAGAGAAACTTTCATTTAACAAAAGTCAAGATTGTCATGGAAATATATAAAACTTTTATTGTCTAGTGTGAAATGTCGAAACGCACATTTTGAAATTTACCTCATTTCGCGCCAAATTTTTAGGTCAGCCTTTGAGAGATATACGCTCTTTATGCATATCATTTGTTACTTTATCACATTCCCCTCCATCCTTTATTTAATTTCATTTCTAAACCTTCTTATATAAACCTACTTAAACAAATAGAAATGAAACTTTTATTTATAAAGATGGCGGTCTCCGACGCTCCACCTCGAATATTAAGCTACACAGAAATCGACTTTAACGATTTAATTTGCGAATGTCGTAATGTGTGAATGGTTTAATGGATCGGAGAGT
Organism: Megachile ligniseca; assembly: GCA_945859555.1. Lineage (NCBI taxonomy): Eukaryota > Metazoa > Arthropoda > Insecta > Hymenoptera > Megachilidae > Megachile > Megachile ligniseca. The sequence continues at coordinate 8,970,385 of OX243784.1, forward strand.
TTACTATACGTGAATTTAATTAGAATGTTACGTATGTGAATATAGACGACACACGCGAGTGGATTCTTCGAGGTGCAGATCCTCTCGCTGACGAACAACAGGGGCACCCTGGTGGACGGTAGGTGTTGCGGCGGGGGAGATGGCGGTGGAAAGGGTGGTTTACCACCATGTACCACCCCATGTTCGACGGCCTTCTGGCTTTGCCTGAAGGAATATCAATCGAACGTCACTGCCATCGGCTCCTGTAGCTTCGGCAACGTATCTAGTCACGCCCTTGGCCAGAACACCTTCACCCTCAGCGAACCTGTCACCCTGCAACTGCACTTCACCTTTCGATGGACGGTGAGTAATTTCATTTTTTCTTTTTTATAATTTAACATGTTGCTGTTACTTCTACTTTCTGTGTAATGTATAATTATGCTCATAATAGGGGTTGGATACCGTAGATATTAACACATTCTGTCAATATTTCGAGGTCCTCAAAATCAATATATCTTGTCGATATTGTCAATATTTAAGGGTTCTCAACATGTACCAATACAATATTGTCTAAGGGTTTTCATCATTAGCATGTATTGTCAGTATTGTGAATATTTCAAGGTTCTCACGATCAATATCTATTCTGAATACGATGTCAATATTTAAATGTTCTCACACTATACATAACATTGTCAGTAATGATCATGATCAATACAATATTGTCAGTAATTAATTCCTACGATCAATATATATTATCAAATCAATATAGACAATATTTCAGTATACAGATATATAAAAATATATAAGTACAGATTAGACATAAGAAAGTACAAAAAACAATTAACCGAAAGAATTGCATCAGTCTTTATTTCCCCTATCTCGATTAGCAAACAGAAATATAAAAGTTGCAATCAACAATTTGAAATATCGATTCTAATGAAGTAACCTTCGACTGAATCATTCGACAATTCCAGGAACGTGCTTCTGAGAAAGAGAAAAAAGGATGGAGGAAGTATTTATCCTTCATTACGTTTTGAACAAACACGTGCTCCTTTCGCTCCATCCTCAAATTATCATAAAACGTCGTAATGATATTTTCTCAGGCATACCACGAGAACACACACGATTTCGAAAGCGCAGTAACTCGTTTAAATTCGATAGTAAAAAGTGAGCAACGAACTTCCACGATATGTTCAATCAGTAAAATCGAAATAATCGTTTTATGTTATTCGCGATGAGAGCCGAGACGAGAGTGGGACGATGAAAAGGAATTCCCAGGGGGTCGCTAAATGCAGTCAGCGTTTTCGAGATGCTCCTCTCAGAAAAGATTGTGTGTACCGTAGTATTCAATCACCGGAGACGGTAATGACGAAATTATCCGTAGAAACGATGAAAGGCAGCCTTTACCGCGTCGAAAATGATTTTACAGCTACATTTTATGGAACGCACTTTTTTAACGGACTCGTGTGGATTCAACCTAGTCGCCATTTTGTTAATGGTGCACTTTTGGTGAATTTTGCTAAATTTCTAGTACAATGTTTCTCCTCAAATGTCACTGTCATACATAGGTTAGGTAAGTGGACCTTGCTAACCACCCTGAATCTACCTAAACACTGGGAACACTAGCCCTGAGACACTCCACATGTCCCAGTATTTAAGAAACCGTTTTCCAATAATTGCCAGCCTCCTGAAGGAGCCACTGAAGACCAAACAACTTGTCGCGCCGGCGATATATCTTGCAGTAATTAAGAAGGGTCGTAGTTTTTCGGTAAACGTACATCCCACCCACGTGACGTGTCACCAAGACTCGGACGAGTAATTACGTCGAGACGAACGGCTGATTTCGAGCGTACCGAAGAGATCCTCGGAGGATCCTCGAGAACAAGCATGACGACGTGTTTCCCTCGCAAGAGGTATACACAATCGAGCAGCGAACGTCAAGGGTCCTCGTTCAGGACGTAACGGACCGAATCGAGCTACCATCTCGTGTGTGCTCGAACCACGGAAGAAATAAGTGTGTTCGCCGATATACAGAAGAGAAAGGCAGCAGCGGATTATTTGAAGAGCACTAGCGTGTTTGTATATTTCATAACTCGCTCGTGAGGCTCTAAGAGGACCCATGCGGGGTCCGTTCTTCGACGGCGACAAAGGGTGGGCCTCTCCGTGCCCTCTCGAGTGCCTTAGGGGGCATAAACAGAGACCCTTAAATTGCTTCCTTTCCGTGAAGGATCCCCTTTTTTTCCCCCCGATCCTTTTTTCATTTTTCTTCCACTACCGACGCCTGCGTATACGCTTCTTCTTCGAGCATTTAGCGCTGCCCGAGCTAATTCAATTATGGGAACATGGGCACGCAATAAAAAAATATGGAAAGCAAATACCACGTGTACCGCCGCGTTTTCGACGGTACGCTAAGCAGGGACTTGGAATGTCCAGGTTTGCCCACATTCCGAGACATTGTTACGTAGTTTCTTTATATCTTGAATTGTCTGACGTAGAACATAATCGATTACAGAGATTTACTGGTCGGTCATTTTTATTTTGGGTTAACGATGCAGGGTGTTTCAATAATGGCGAAGATTAATAGAAATCAATGTGTACACAAGATATAATTTTTACATAGTCAAAAATAATGTATATAGTAATGTTCAGAAATTGATGGATTGCTTATTGTAATGAGATCATTTTGTATCAATAATGTCGATACGTTTAAGTAGCCATTTTCTTCGAGCTTTAAACTAAAAATTGATGTAACATATGTTCTCGCAAGTAGCATGTCATCAAATAACACAGCAATGATTCATTAGTCGTACATTCTCACGATGCGATGAATCAACCCGTATCCACGCATCCGCACAGATCCGATGGACCATCGCGAAGTTACACTTGGTTAAACGTTAACAGCGCAAGGATAGACAGACGTAGAAATAAAAGAGAGGAGAGGAGAGTAGAAAATCCATAGGAATTTGTTAGTTGGAGGTCAGCCAAATAGGAAGAAAAGAAGTCGAGGAACAGGAGGAGGTGTTGCCAAGCGACTGGAACCAAACTGGAATTCTACGTAACGACTCGCCGATAGAGAAGCAACAGACCGGAAATCCTTTGGATTCGATAGCTCTCGCGCGCCCCGCATCGACAAAGGAATCGGGCTAGAAATTTTCTGCGATCGGCATCGCGATACACAATGGCCCCCGTGGAAGTCTTTTCCAACGGGCCGACGGGGCCCTGCTTGTATTGTTGCGAAACGCCGGCTCTCTTTCGGCCGAGATTCACTCGGGTGCCTTTCGAACATTTCGAGAATGAGAACACGGTAGCTGACGTGCAATTCGATGAGGGGCGGCTGGCTCGTTAACGAGAATTCCTACCATTTCAATTTGCAACGAAAACGAAACTTCGGAAACTTAGGCATTCTGCAATTTTGGCAAATTTGGGGATTCTCGAATTTTGGGAATTTGAAATTCAGAAATTTTTGAAACTTGAATGAAATAACCAATAGTCACCAAGGACTCTTACCTGAACATGTAGCAACACGAAATACATACCTTGCAAAGCAACAAAATTGTATTCAGCAGAATGCAAAGGTCACGATTAACCTTGCAGACCCAGGATTCTAATTCTAAACCCAGGATGATCCGAAGTTGCCGTATGCGGCAATAATTTGGAGCTGGGCTCGAAATTACAGATCCCCGTTAATGGCCAGAGTGTTTCGTGGCAGCGCGATGCAAACGAAAGAAACAAACAAGCATGCATCGGCCGACGAGCAATCGTCCTTCGACTTTCTCCGTTTGCAATTTCAATAGCGGCATACGTAAGAAGGTATACAACCGCCTTTCCAGCGGTAGCATAATGGCACAGGAAACGATCAGCGAGATGAGAGTACGGCAAGCTTTTGCACAATCCTGGACCCGTCTATGTGTGTCTTCTTGCAGACTATAGATACTTTACCTACGTTTCGAGTCTTTCCTTTCTCCAACCACGTGTCTACCTCTCCCGTTTCATCCCGTCGTTATTTCGTATTCACATCCTCGTCGACTCGAGTTCCTCGAGGCATCTCACTCCTCGATTCGGTGCCCGATCAGTTCCTTGCTCTTTTCATCGACAACCTCTTTCCCACACTTCTCTACATTTTCTGGAGAGTCTAGACAATGTCCCAAAATTGTAAATCTCCAGATCCCAAATCTCCAAATCTTACAAATCTCCAATTCCTCAAATCTCCAATTCCTCAAATCTCCAAATTCCCAAATCTCCACATCTCCAAATGTCCCAAATTTCGAAAGTCTCAAAATCCTAAATCTCCAGTTCTCCAAATCTCCAAATCTCCAAATCTCTAAATTCCCAACTCCTCAAATCCCAAATTACCAAATATACCAAGATCGATAATTTCCAAATCACTGAAGTCCTCAAATTGACACGTGTCACATTACCCATACCGTTATTCATGTGTCATATACTTCGACAACAATTGAATTATCTAACAGTTTTCAATTTCACCACCCTCGAATGGACAAAAGCTAACTCATTGTCAGCCAACGCAGTGTATGACGATGTCCACGTGGGTTCAGCAACCGTGACGTCGATTCATTGATAGAGGCGCCCACATATGAGACTTTACGAGCCTCTGTGCATATCATGTCGAGAATAGATGTCCGACTACTCGTTCTGCAATCAAACAGTTGTCTGTCTACAGAAATTCACGTATAAACATCCTTTCTCTATTAAAAATGTTCACATTTCCAAATTTTCAATCATAAATTTGATTTTATAAAATGACAAATTATCTTTCCCTAAAGTCCCAAATTTAAAAATTAATCCAAAAATAACGGTCAATCAAAATTGAGCATTAAGATTGTTGCGTATTGCGTAATGTTCTTCATAATCTCAAACTATTTCTTTACAAATCATTCACATCTCTTTCATCAAGCATAACGCGATTCATATTGAGTCATTCAAAACAAACGTCAAATTACAAAAGTCTAAAGAACCACCTGTCTCGTTTACAGAAAAGATCTTTTAATCCAAAAAATAAAATTGAAAAATCCAAGGCCACAGAATGTCGAAACACACAAAAAGCGAATGATTCGACAAAGAAACAGGAAACAAAATACAATGAAAGGAGTCATTATTTAAAATAATCTTAAGACAAACAATATTCACATAAATTTTAACAAAAATTTTTTAATAAATTTTGTCATTTAAAATAAGAGATCTATGATCCGTTTTGACGAGTTAAATCTAGAGTTAATTACCCGAATACTTGAATTCTAGATTGAAATGTAATATATTTAACATCTCCGTTATTCGAAATTTGGGTCAGAAGAAAACGTGAACTCTGAACGAAGGTAAAAATGTGGTACAGGTGCGTCGAGAATCCCCCGGGGATATTCGAGGCGTGCCATCTTCCCGTTGACTACCTTCATTTCGGCCCGCCGCGGTTTTTATCCATCGTCCGCCACTTAGACGACTATCGTTTATCATTACACGGACTATTATCGGGCCTGTAATTATCGAGATTTATCATGCGTTCGTGGGCCAAAGTTGTCCGAGCGTCGACGTTTTTCTTCGCGGCCATATTCGACCCGATCGTTCGTTTAATATGGCCGTGCTAATTGTGCCGGGCGACGTTACCTGGGAAATTTAACGCCTCCGGATTATTTGTGCTCGCGGCCAATCGCGTCGAGACCGGGTCTGACTGCTTCGTTTAAGTCGATCAACGTTTAACCATTAATGCTTCCAGTGAACGCCACGACGAGACGGACTTTATTAAAGCGTGAGAAAGTCTGGTAGAATTAAAGTAGCCGGACTAATCTACTTACTCGACATACTCGGCGTGTTTGGAACTCGATAGCGCTGCAGATGATATTCAACGGAGGAGTGTCAGGCCACTTGACAGATTTTACGATTTCGAAGCACGGTGATGTGGAGATATTTGGGTTAGGTTTGGAAATATAGGGATTTGAGTGTGTGATAGAAAGTGTTGGGATATTGGAATTTGGGGATTTGGGGATTTGGGATATAGGGATTTGGGATATAGGGATTTGGGATATAGGGATTTGAGATATAGGGATTTGGGATATAGGGATTTGGGATATAGGGATTTGGGATATAGGGATTTGGGATATAGGGATTTGGGATATAGGGATTTGGGATATAGGGATTTGGGATATAGGGATTTGGGATATAGGGATTTGGGATATAGGGATTTGGGATATAGGGATTTGGGATATAGGGATTTGGGATATAGAAATTTGAGTATTTAGGAGTTTAGGGATTTGAGAATTTGGAGATTTGGGGATTTTGGGATGTGTAGACTCCAGGATTTGAGGGTTCGTAAATTAAGGGATTTGGAGATTTGGCAGTGTAGGGATTTGAGGATTTGAGAATTCGAGGATACAAGAATTTAGGGATCTCAGAATTTAGAGACTTGATAATTTGGAAATCTGGGAAATTCTCAAATTTGGGAATCTCAGAATAGAGATTCATTGAATTATATTTCATTTTTTGTATCTTTGTTACTGGACGAGAAAATTAGGAAGTTAAAATATTTCTTTCGGATTTATGTTAATGCGGGATCAATTACGCAAATGTGTGTATCAAATATCAGATAAGAATAATTCAAGATTAGCAGCTGTTAATTTCAATAATCTGGCCGTTTCGATAAAAGAACGTGATTTAATTCGCTTGTAGCTGTTTATTAAGCCGGAAAGATGATCAAATTAGTTGTCGAATAACGGCTTCTGTTATTCACGAGATGATGCAGCGTTCGGTCAATGACTTCTCTCTGTTATTTCCCGACGCAATTAGCACGAGACTTAATTTGCAAGTATTATTCATCGCTGAACCTCACCTTCTGTTTCAAACTCGAAATTCATACGAGTTATTCATCCGGGAACGTAAATGGGAGATTCTTTTAATCCAGAAATTCGATGATCGCATTCTGGATATTTGTTAATGCAACATCGGCAAATTTTGCAAATCTAGATCTTTTAATTATCATGATTTTGACTTCTTAAGTTTATCCCTAAATTATTATGTAACAGGATTATCCCTAATGACTAAATTTATGAACTCTCAAATATACAAATCTACCCATCCCAAAATTTCTAAATTTCCAAATCCCAAAATGGCCTATCAAACGTTTATAATATACAACGTCCAACGTAATCGTTAAAAAGAAACTATAGTTGTAGAAAGAAGAAATGTGAGGTTATTTAACGCGATAAATTCGACCGAGGACATCGAGCGTTCCGATAGACAGATACACCTGGCTGTTCATTTATATTTTCGCGACGGCCACACACATGGTCCAGTCGATTCTAAACCCGCGCATATAAATCATGCAACTGACGCAGATACGGAAGCAGCATCGATTTGTCAAAAGGTGTACTCGTGGCGGTCGTTAATCGGCGAACAACACCAAAATTGTTCTTTGCCCGAGGGGATCGCAATCAGGGGACGTCGACCGGCCAAGATTTACGCGCTGAAAAACAAGCAACTTTCTTTGTTTTTCTCGAAATTCTTCGACGTTTGCTAATGAGCACCGGATGGGATCTAATCAAGCAGCGTGGAAATTTTGATCGAATACTTTATCTGTTTCCTCCGACTAATGACACTTCATTTGTTAATGACAGCTGCCGTGGTTACTGATTAACAAATATAATTACGAGCCCTTTGTTGTGTAACATCTAAGAGCACACATCTCAGATGAGAGATATATTGTTTATTTTTTACGGGGGATATAGATATATGGTTATTTTTGTTACTTTTGTATAACAAAACACGTGATCTCTGAAGAAACCAAATACTCGATCATCCAATGTACCGATATCTCATCATCGACATCGAATCCCAATAAAATATCGATATCGTAATAATCGACAGCAACACCTAAAGAAGGCAACTTAAACAATGCCCGTATATCAACTCTCCGACTGTATTCATTAAAAAATTACCTCTAAAATCCACCGACATACCTGTACGTCCCACCATGCAACACACACCCACACACACATTCAACACGTTCTCACACAAACGTAAGCGCACGTGAGGTCGCGACGAAGAATCGAGGCTGTACAAGCAACAGAAAACGTGGTTCGGGAGACACGCCGGCAACGGCAGCGACTCGTACAGGCTAACTAACAACGAAGAAGAAGAAGAAGAAAAGAAAGAGTTTGACTCGAGAAGAAGAGAGAAGAGGAAGGACAACCAAGAGTTTGGTATGCGATCCTCGCAGCGGGTTCACACACACGATCCGAAGGCAACCTAAAGGCTGCGAACCAACAGGCATAGGGTATTGCCCAAACCGGGACGACAGTCTCTCTTACTCTCTCTTACTCTCTCTCTCTTTCTTCTTCTCTCATTTGCATACACGATACACCTGTGTGCAGAGCGTGTACGTATACTATGAAGAATAAGACTTCTAGCGGGATGTTCATATAATCTCTTCTAATTATTAAATAATGAAACTTTCCAATTCTCAAATTTATGAACTCGCTAAATTTTTGAGCTTCAAGGTTCATGGATTCAGATATTCCGAAATTCTAAGGTCTAAACAAACATTTAGATAGTTACAATGTTATACAAGGTTAGGATACTTTTCAAATATACCTCAATTTTAAGATCCTCAAGTTTCAATATCCACAAATGACAATATCCTTAAATTTAAATATCTTCAAATTCCTTTATTTTTAAATTCCATCATCTTCAAGTACTGATATACCCAAATCCTAGTAAACCATATTCCATCATCCCAAAATCCTAACTTCTCCAAAACAGATCATCCTCAAATCTAAGTACCCCAAGTTCCATCATTGCAAATCTGAATACCTCCAAATTTCATCAATCTCAAATCCTAATATCCCCAACTTCTAATATCTCAAAATAAATCCTCAAATCCGAGTGTCCCCAAATTCATCCCCAAATCATCTTCCAAATCCAAGTATCCCTAAATTCCAATCCCTCCAAATCCTAATACCCCAAACAACATCTCCAGATTCCATCCCCAAAACCCTGAATTTGACAGAGTACCCAAACCAAGACGACAGTCTCTCTGTCTCTCTTTTCCTGTAATTTGCATACAAGATACAGTACACCTGTGAGCAGAACGGTGCGTGTCCCGCCAGCAGCGTACACCTGACCAATAAGTCCGAGCTCCGAGTGTAAATCTGCATCGTAAACGCGAACGTTCCCCGGGGCACCCCTGCCGAGTCAAACGGGCCAACAATTTCCTTCGCTACCTTTAATCGATGACTTCGGGTCGGGATCGTTTCGTTGCTTGTCGCGAACCTCCGCGATTAATAATCCGAGCTTGTCGTACCGCGAATTATGAAGAGCTCCCGCGATATTAATGAGACACGGATTCGGATGAAATTCAATGATCGGGAACGCGGAAACATACCGGGATATGTACTTGAACAACCATTGGCCGATGAATGATGCAGCGACAACGGATGTACGAGAATACGGTACTGCGATTATAATTATAACCTGAGGATAGTTACATTTTTAATTTAAACATCTTGGTACAACTTGCTTAAAAACGAAGATATTAAAATACAGTATAGCAGAGAATCGATTCGAGAAGCGCAGAAAGAACAGTTCCTTGTCTGCAGGTAAAGGCAGCATCGGCACGAACGATCATCGTCAGCATCGGCTGCATCCTCCTTCAACCACGAACAGTTCGCGGACCAAGCGTTTTCTGCTGGCCTTGTGCCCCCGTGAATAGTGTGGCTACCTCGAGCATCGTAGGATTCTCTTCTTCTTCTTTCTCCTCGTCCCCTGTCGCTCGAGAATCCCTTTTCGTTCTTTCCTCGGTCTCGGTTCGTGTCCGCTTCCTCCTCACGGACCGGCTCCTTTTTTCCTCCCCGGCTTTCTACGGTTCTCTGGACACCGGCGGAGATTTATTAGCCGACCGGCTAATTGGGAACCGTGGATTCCTCCCTTCACCGGGATCGTCGCGGAATTTCCGAGGAACAACCCTGGATCGTCGGCCCCAGAACCCGGTCTGCGAATTTATCGCAACTGCCGTGCCTAGGGACTCTCGATCCAGGGATTCAGGGTCAAGGGTAAGACGTCGCAGGATCAAAAGCTGGAATTCTGACCGTGGTTCTTCGGAAGCTTGGTCCACGTTCATGGTTAATCGCGTACTTTACGTTAGGTATCGAGGTATCGAGGTATCATGGTCTCTGACTTCTCGGTTCAAATCCCTATATCCTCGATTACTGAGTAGATTCACAATTTTACAAATTATTATTATTACTATTACAAATTACTGCTGACTATATAAATTCCTATTCCTTAATTTCCCGATTGATACATCTCTATATTCCTGTATTTCTGCATCCTTCGACGCGTGTGTTCCTATATGAGCAGATCCATGATAGATAAATTCCACACGTGTCCATCCTCGAAGAAAGTGGACGCAATTACGATGAGAACAACGAAGATTTAAGACATGGTGGTCGCTGATCTAGGAATTCGCGTGGGTGTCCTGCAGAAAATCGCCGCCTGTCCGCTCTCGACGAATTTCCCCTTTCACTGCATCATAACTGCGATTGAAGAATGGATGCGTTTGTCAGACAGGTATAATAAATCGTCGAAGATCGCCGAGGTGGAACATGCATTTTGATCGTCGAATTCCTAAATTTTTTTATTTTTGAATTCTGGTTCCTGAATACCTAAAGTTCTCCAAATTTTAATTTAGCTAAAATTCTATATTGAGTTCCTATATCCCCAAATTCTTACATGCCTAAATCTCTGCATCCCCAAACCTCTAAATCTCCAACTCCCATAAATCCCCAAATTCCTGCACCCTCAAATCCGTACATCCCCAAATCTATTATAACCAAAATCCCACATGCCTAAATCCGTGTCCCCAGCTTCCAATATCGCCAAGTCCCCAAACACGAAATTCCTGAATCTCCTAATCGTGAAATTTCCAAATTCCTGAGCGTCCGCGCTTGAGAAAAGTTTGCTCGACCGACCCTGGACGCGTACACGTCGATTGTGTTGATCGGTAAGTGCACGTAGAGGTACTTACGTACGCCGAATAGAACGCGTCTCTTTCTCTATGTCAGCCAACGTGTCTTTGGTTTCGCGGAAAAGATCGAACGAGTGCTACGTGAGGACGCGTACTAAGCAGCGACGAACGTCCGCACTCGCAGCGATCGAGGAACCTTGAACGAGAGTGCAGAGTTCCTTTCGACTCCTCTTACACAATCCTTCTGTAAACAACCTTCAATTTCCTATCTTTAACAATTTTCATCATTGATCACATTTCAAAATCTGATTGTCCGAAATAATTAACTCGGTTACCACAAGATGACCTCTACGATTTCAGAAATCTACTGATCTCATTTATCCATCTGACCTATGTGCCATAAGTGTATCGGTAGAACAATTCTTTTGAACGATCGCAGTCATTTCGGTGTCCATTTTGTGAAGAGCGATAAAATGGACGAGCAAGAATAACGTGAACCGTGATTTCATCGGGAGATTTGGATATTTGGATTCACCGTACGATCTCTATTTGATATTCGAAGTAGCAGAATGACTTGGTTCTCATGAATCCGAGGCTGTTCGAAAGCGCTGGTGAAATATTTGCTGATTCCACAACGTTCGCCCCGTGTTCGATCATTTTTCATCGTAAATCCCATTGGCCTGTTATGCTCGTCTTTGTGCCTGAATTTCGGCCGAGATTCACGCGGCGATTACGCCGATTTATTTTGTGAAAGTGCCTTACGTAAAATCACCCGATGCATTATTCATTGCGACGCATTATATCATCGAGTGTGCGCTTTTTTTCGTAACGGTCCAATTAAATCAAATATGATTCTAATTATACCGGTCGGACTGAAAATTCGACTCCTAATTACCGTTCAGCACATGATTTCCAAATTATTCCGTTTGCTGTACTTTCTATATGTGTTTCAAGGCTTCATTTTAAGAAGAGAGGATTTTGACGAATGGCTGTTTTGTACATGACATCGCTGTACGTGACACAGGTGTATTGAAACTGTGGTACAAGTATACTGTTATTGAACTCTCAGAGATTTTTATAGAATGAGTCCTAGTTTTACAGATATTTTCATTTAAAATTTTATATGGACATACTTGTTCAGCTACGTAAATTACTTGTTTTAAAAGGTGTGATAGTCATAGTGGTTAGAGTACGTGTCTCTAAATCTGGCGATCGATGATTCAACAAGAATAATTTTTTTTTATAAATTATAAAAGGTATTCTAGTAACAATTAATCTCCTATATATTTTTCTACATGAATTAGTTTAAAGAACTTGTAGCACGAATGTATTACTTTTAACTGTGAAATCTAATGTTTCCTATAGAAATTATGCTCGTAGCTTGCGCAAGATTAATTGTTCGTTCAAGGTCACACATACCGTTGACCTCTTCTTTTCATCCTTCCCACCTGTTTCATCTTTGTATACACCTGTGACAAGCGTCGTCCATAGAAGAAACAATAAACCCAGGCAACATAAAAGACAAGGAAGGTACGGAGTTAGTTAAACGGTACAGCAGTTGACCGTCTCTTACAAAGAGCGTGTAGCCGGTCGTCCGTCATTTATCTATTAACGGTCGATCGAATCGATTCTGGTCCCCCTTTTGTACGACGGTGTTTCAATCGTACGCCACGAAAACGGCCGAATAATAGAAATTTTATCTGATCGTAATTCACGTAGCTGACTCACGCCGATTAAGACGCCCCGGGACAAAAGAGGGAACGTCTGGCGACTTCTTCGCGAGTTGCAGCACAAAAGAGAAGCGGTGCTCTTCGACGTGGAAACCGGGCAGCGACCAACGAATTAGAATATATGTACGAGGTGTAAGGGAAAAAAAGGCGAGCATGAAAGTCGCGGGCGTGGGAACGAGGGGCCCCGAGCGAGCCACCAATTAACACCAATTAGCGCTCATCTGCTCTCTAGGTAGTGGCTGCGGACGGAGAACCGACTTTACATTTAGCACGAGACGTCTGACTCGGATTGGTCGGACAACGTGCCTCTTTGTGAACGAACCCCAGGTCGGATCTGGGGAATTTTGCACTTCCGCGATGCCTCGAGACTAAGTGGAACCGTATCGCCGTTTGCGTCACAACTGCATTATGTACGCTTTGACGATGATAATTAGACATCGTAAATTAAGGATATACATATATTATATTCTCAGAATTATAACAGGAAAATTTCTGGGTACCTACAGTGGATCCGTGGATAACTATGTTCTTTTGATACTCATGTTACTGGTACAAGTGATGTCATATGTACTGGAATCGTTATATCATCAATACTTGTATTTTGAGATATGTAGCTGCTGTATCTATAGAAGTCTCTATACTCCTAGATAACTTTATACCCTCAAATTTCTATATCTTCAGATACACATTTTCAAATCCTCACATCCCCGAATCACTGTTTTACCAAATCTCTATATTCCCAAATTCGTGTATACTCAAATCCTTGTACCCCAAATACGTGTATCCCCGAATCCCTACATCCCCAAATCTCTACGACCCCAAATTTCCTACGTCCCCAAATACTTACGTCCCCAATTTCCTACATCCCCAAATTTCCTACGTCCCCAAATCCCTACATCCCCAAATCCCTACGTCCCCAAATTTCTTACATCCCCAAATCCCTACATCCCCAAATCCCTATATCCCCAGTTCCCTATACTCGTACATCCCTCTACTCTTAAATACCTATATCCCCAGATCCCTATATCCCAGATGTCCACATCCCCAGATCCCTATATTATCACCCCCTTCTGACCCTAGATCCCTGTATCCCCCAATTGCTATATTCCGATCCTCTCATCCCAAATCCCTAACTGCAATTAACAACCCCCACACAACCTTCTCCCTAAATATCATCCAACATATATGTTAATTTCTTTCGAAGAATATGGTCAAAGAATCTACAGGGGGTAGAAGTTGAAAAAACACACCAACGAACAAGGATTTCTTTCAAGTATTTGAATTGCAAGGATGAAAAACCGAAACGGGGATCACCTTTGAATGAAGTTTTGTTTCCAATGTCGAAATTCAACATCAGGTCCCGAATGAATCCGTTTCTTGCAAGGTGCAATTTACTCGACAGGCTTCCGTCGTGGGTGCCTGAAAATCAACGAGAATCATCGAACCGGTTGCGAGATCGTTTCCTGCCAAATCGGTCCATGCGAACGGGACAAAAAAAAAAGCCGGCTTCCAATCCTAGAAGTGTCGAGCCGCTTTAGGAGACGATTTGTCCGCAAGAAAACACGCGCGTGTAAAACGGACACGGTGCCGGCGACATTAGCCGCATTTTATCTAAGCATTCGGGCTTGCCGGCGGGGGAGAATGTTTTCGCTAATTCGATATCGACAGTTCAGTCACGATCGACCAGTTAGTTGGACGTACGGAACCGACTTGTCGCCGAAAGGGAATCGATCTCAACGGGAAACGACGTTCCCACATATCGATACTCGTACGTTTTTCCACGAACGCTGAATCAACGCTGACAGCACCGCTTCGAATTACGATACGCTCTTGATTAATACATTTGATTATACAAGCATAGGGATTTTCTCGATATTTTTAGATTTTTTCAAGGCTCTCAAATTTTTTGACTTGTGAAATTTTTGATTTTAAAGTTCAAGTTTGGTCGTTTTATAGACTCTCAAATTTGTTAACTTTTGAAATTGTACATTTTCAAATTTTCAATTTATTGAATTTGTAAAGGTACAGATTCTCAATTATAAAATTTTCTAGATTATCTCACTTCTGATGTTTACCATAACTCAATTATTAAGAACCTCCGAAAAAATACAAATCGACATCGTTTGAAGACTCCTGCCACATGAGGAACATGGGAACTGACGCCATGTGTAACATGCAGGTGCCCATGACGCCATATTGGTTTCAATATTTTGCACAATTAGTTTCAATATTTGTTTGCACAAGGTATTTGATAGAATAAACTAGCCCTTTATCTTTTAATCACGTGACGTCACATGATCGGTGGCCGCCATTGACGAAAGATTAAACGCCGGTCGATTCCCCTATACCTTTAAGCCCTGTCGATGATCCAATAAAAAAGTAGCCGTCGCACTCGTCCTGACAGGCTCGGCCACCAGAGAAGCAAGAGAAACAGCAGGAAGGCAAAACAAACGTCCCCGTCAAAACCTACCCACCGCGTTCGCAGTAATTACAGATCTACGGTGTAATCAGAACCTCGGCAGATTTTTCGCCGATCGCACGGCCATTCGTCGGCCACAAATCAGAATAATTACACCGGGGGTTTGCGCGATTCCGCGTTGTGCTTGCTCGATTCCTTGTCCACCAGACTTCTCCTCGGAACTGCGCCTACCACCACCAATCAGGGACCGTGAGTGACGGTCGGCTAATGCAATAAATAAATTCCGATCGCGCTGTCGCGGAAGACAGCGGCTATCTGTTCCCGAAGCGACCAGAAGCGGATCCCAAAGGGGTGTTCAGGAGCAACCGGACGATAGAAAGCTGGAAGTGTTCCCGATGGAACCGGTCCCTTCGAACAAGAAAAAAATACCGAGACCATCGGATCTCGAGAGCGTGCGCCTCGACGGTTTAATGAACTCCGTGCTCAGACAATGAGAGACTATCGACCGGTTGCTTTTCTGCGATTTTTAATTACAACTGCTTTTGTTACACTGCTGTCAATTTTTTAATCAACAAATTAATCATTCACACTTGGACGGTGTAATACACATGTGTAAAATATTTTACACACGTGTAACGTATGTGGAAAATATCTTTATTTTCGTTACTTCGTTACTTTAACGAGTTGAACTTGGAGGGTCTCGTTAAGAGTTAATATTTTTTACAGTCAGCTTGTCTAGCAAGAATTACCATTTTCCGGCAAAAGCGAATTGAATACGGAACGATGATGTCACACACGCGTCTAGGGCTACTTCGCAAAGTGGAAGGGAGGTGGTTTGATGAAGGCAGCAATTAACCCTTGGCCAGCTTGAATAATCCCTAAGTGGTACCTTCCGAGATGGACTTTCGCAAATTTGTACCGAGCTTCCTTTACGCTATTCTATCACGTAACTATTACGTTCGTACGAGCGGAATAAATTCGAGGAATTTATTTATGCAACAATTATATGTTACAGTTTGCGTTAAAATGGAGGAATGCAGTTGCGGGTAGATGCATTAATGCATCTTCATTTTCAGCTTCTTTATATGCTTGCCTAACTATATGCCGTACAATAAGAAACTGTTGTACCGTGGGAAAGTTGCGGCCACATTAAGCAAATATAGAAACTGATATAAATATAATTCCTTACGGATGCAAGAAATTTATAAATAAAGTACGTGGGTGAAAATGTTAACGATCGCAGACACAATGATCAAAGATTAAATATTTGCGTGAGGAATTCAGATATTGGTATCAGCATATGATCTTAAAACTACAGTAATCCTCATTTCAATAGACATTAATCTTTCCAGATCTGATTGCGCTGCTAAAACATTGCTGAATATTTTCTATTAGTATGAATACGTAATTCTTACTTATTCGTACTTGTATGAAATAATTGGAAAAGATACTAAGATATATTTCTTGAAATTTATTTAGAATTCTGTATACGAATTTATATAGTTTTTAAAATTGATTCGCTTGCTGATGTGAACATTTTCTTTTTCCCGCGAATTAATATAAAAATATCTTTAATGTAACGAAAGGCGATATAACGCGCGACTATATAACATCACATAACAAATGACGTTAGCTACCTACACTAGTTGTGAGACACCCTGTATAAAAATGAAGCGTTTATATCATGTCTTTCACCATGATTTCGAGCAGGTTATTTTATATCCCGTTACGTTAAAAATTCCGCGTCTGATCGTTAATTATTTTTCTTTCTCAGAGGCAATTCACGCTGATACTGCAAGCGAGAGACGAGGCGAGCGCAGGCGTGATCGAGGAAGCCAGTTACAGCGGCATTGTCCTGCCAGGACCCACCTGGCACACTCTCAATCATCAAGGAAGAAACGCTCATCTAGCTTATCGTGTTCGGGTCCAGTGCGCGGACCATTATTACAACGCGACTTGCACGAAGTTCTGCAGGCCGAGGGACGACATATTCGGCCATTACACCTGCGACGAGAACGGGGACAAAGTATGCATACAGGGATGGAAGGGCTCCGATTGCGAAATCGGTGAGTACATTTCTTTTTCTTGCCTCATTTTGCAGCAATGTCTAACTTCCATGGTCTCATTGAATATTTGACAAACTTGCATTTGACGAACTTGACTAATTTGACTGACTTGTATTTGACAAATTTCTACAAGTTTTTTATTTAAAAATTTTTTAAGGTGATTTCTTTGAAATCTGTCTGTTCATTTATTGTTCAATTTTGTATTTAATTTTAAAGCAACTGTGTGTAATGTTCATAACTACTATCATGTAATTTTACATATTCAGAACCTTTGTCTATTTATATCAACATAAACCGAATGATAAGGTGAATTAAACAGGAATAATAAAACACGATCGAAGAAAGAAAAATTCCGATAAATAACGATCTGTACCGGAAGCAGACACTCAATCGAGGCCTTGTCTCACGTCATTAAGCAGAACGATATACGATCACCTGAAAAACGCAAAACCGAGGATACCGTTGAAAAAAGCGAGAACGATGGCAAAAAATCAGCATGAAACAGCGACGAGCACGCTTTTGTCGTTCTCGCGATCTCGTTGCGTATGCAACGAAGCGTCTCGCAAGGTCTTCGACGATATTGCCCGCTAAACGATTCCCCGGGGCTTTTTTGCTCGCCTCCACCGACCAAGGAATAATTAATCGATCCTCGAAGCGTGAAATCTCGCGTCGCGCGAGCTCTTGCGCTCTTTCGCTCGCTTTTCTCACGGGCCGCTGACTCTGAAACTAACGAGCTACCATGAATCGATCGACTCGAATTTTTAATGCAACCAGCTTAACTTCCCTTTTTTTTTCTTTGTCTCTCGCGGCAAAAAGCATATTTAATTAGTTACGGGCTTCGTAATACTCGATTGCTCCTTAGTACTGGTGGCTGATATAACGAGTATGCTAATTAGGGAAAATTAGAGAATTGTTACCAGAATTTCTGACGTTCACGCTATGTTCTTATGTTCGCAGCTTTCAAATTTTATAATTCTGTCGCTAGGTTGCCGAATCTTTAGGTCTGCAGATCTTTATATCTCTGAATTTTTGCATTATCAAATCCATAAGTTTCTGACGTTCTCAAATTCCTGCATTTCCAAATCGCTAGGTCAACAAATTCCTACGTCCTCAAGTTACCATGTGCCAAAAATTATTACGCCTCCAAATCTCTATGTCCCCAAGTTCCTACATTCCCAAACCTCTACGTCCCTAAATTGCTATGTGCCAAGAATTCCTACGTCCCCAAATTCCTACGTCCCCAAGTCCCTTCGTCCCTAAACCTCTACGTCCCCAAATCCCTACATCCCCGAGTAGCTATGTGCCAAGAATTACTACGCCCCCAAATCTCTACGACGCCAAATTGCTATGTGCCAAAAATTCCTACGTCCCCAATTTGCTATGTGCCAAGAATTCCTACGTCCCCAAGTCCCTTCGTCCCTAAATCTCTACATCCCCAAATCCCTACATCCCCAAGTAGCCATGTGCCAAGAAATCCTACGTCCGTAAGTGTCAATATCTCCACGTCCCTACTATCCCAAATCTCTACGTCCCCAAATTTCCTACGTCCCCAAATTCCTACATCCCCATATCTCCATCTCCCAAATCCTCTATCCCCCAAATCCCTACGCCCCTACAACCACAAATCTCCATATTCCCAAATCCCTATAACCTCAAACCTCCATATCTTCAACATCCCCACGAAATAAGAGAACGCTTATTTCAAGGAAGCCAACAACGAACGTCACTAGGAAATTTCTAGAATATCATTATTCTCGATGTTGGACAACAGTGTTTGCTCGAACAAAAGGAATGATTTGATTGAACGCGTCGGTGCCTTTCGAAAACGATGACGATGAAGGAGGGATAAGACGTGTACATATAGCAAGACGAGTCGGATGAGCCGAACACACGGGGAGGCGGAAGTAACGATTAAGCAGCGAAGAAAGAGCTGGCATATTAGTCGGGCCAGCATTGTGTGACGGGATCTGGCGTGATGTTGCTACCTTTAGAAGATCGTACGACATGCGTCTAACGTCCGCCCATTGAGGCACGCTTCGAGATAATTCGCGTGTTTTGCTGGTGCCGCGACTTTGCGCGACAGGAAACCACGTGTAACCAATAATCATGGTTTTTAAACGGTTAGACCACCTTTGAAGATACGAACAATCCGAATTTTCTCTCATCGACTAATAACTTTCGATTACATGAAATAAACGCTCGCTCAAAAATTAAGTAATTCCTTTCAATACTAAAATTTCAGTCTATAATTATAGTCAGTCTAGCTACGCGTTATATTATCACGGGTTACGTACACGTGTCACCATGGGTTGTCTCGCGTTATATCACAGGTTGCACCACCTCGATATTCAAGAGACCAGCCTACAAAAGTGAAAATAGCCTTTGTTAGAATCAAGAAACTTGTACACATAGTACAGCTTTCGTTCGTAAAGTTAATAGTATAGCAGTAAAAATGCATGGCACAAGTGAAATTTATTAGCCGATGCTAATTTCATCCTACAGCTCGGGGATTAGAAAAATGGGAAGAACCGTTAAACCCTACGTATAATCGAACGCTGCATCGTCGAATTTTATTACGTTTGATTAATTGGACACGCGGTATCGTCGCCACCATGCAATAAATTAAAAAGAAAAACAATTACACCTTTCGCTAACTGTAAAAGCCGGAGGAATAAGCAGCTCGGTGAAGAGACAGCACGCTTTCTATGGCTCTTGTCAAGTACATCAAAGTGTAAAAGGGGAAAGCGTGAATCTGCCGGACATTTATTATGCGTATAAATACATGAAGATACGTAACCGGACACCCGCTTGATCCTGGAAACACTAAATGCTAGATTTAAGCACGAAATAGAGCGCGCAGGTTGTTTTGGAGGATCCTTTGAAAACTGTGCGTTTCTACATTTTATGACACGTATCGTTTATTTAGAAATTATTGGCATACTTGATGGGAAGTTAATTGTTGGGAGATTATTTAACGAGGAAATGATTGCTGGGTGGTGACTTGACTCTTTGAGGTTAGGTGAAGTTCAAGTTACTTGCAGTTATATGTTATGATAAAGTTAGTGTAGTTAGTTTAGTTAGTTTAGTTAGTTTAGTTAGGTTTCTTAGGTTAGTTAGGTTAGTTAGGTCAGTTAGTTTAGTTAGGTTAGTTAGGTTAGTTAGGTTAGTTAGGTTATTTAGGTTAGTTAGGTTAGTTAGGTTAGTTAGGTTAGTTAGGTTAGTTAGGTTAGTTAGGTTAGTTAGGTTAGTTAGGTTAGTTAGGTTAGTTAGGTTAGTTAGGTTAGTTAGGTTAGTTAGTTTGGTAAGTTTAATTTAATTACAGTTCAATTTTATATAACTTATAATGTACATGAATGTACATAACCTAAGATTCAATTGTCAGCATGAATTCTTCCACTGCAATAAACAAATTAGCTTCTCTCTCTGTAAATACATGTACATATTGCTTATGGATAATTGACGTTCTTTTACGTTACGCGTAATCAAGCATCGTTCATTAGCCAGCAAATTGATCAAGGTATAATTTTTTTGAAAGCCTTCGATTGATTCGAATCGCTGAAAATGAGTCGGAGAAAGTAGGACGGAGCAATATTGCTGTTTTCTGCGGCATAGCAATTAGCAGTCCCGGTAATATCGTGCGAAACAAAACTGTTCCAGTTTGTGGATTCGAAAGGAACATGTACGACGGAGTAGGGTTGATGACTTTGAAACGATTTCAAGACTCTTCGTGATAACGATACGAAAGAAATGACGGGGACGCAGCCAGTTTCCCTTGACACTGTGAACTTTAAGATTTCCTCGCTTGCGTTAACGACAGCTCGAAAAACCGCATTTCTTGTCGATGAAATCGTAAACAGTGTATTAACATAATTTGTACTTCAATTAATATATTGCAATACGATTCCCGTATGTTCTTTCAATTAGCAATTTCTGTGATTCTTTGTTCACTTTTATTTACCGATTAGTCAGAACTGAAAATTGAATTTTCTAAATCTGATTAATATTATCGAATTGGGTTGATAAGTCTATTAAAGTATGGAAGAACTTAGAAGTGACTGAAGATTCTGCCTTGGTCATGCGAGGGTCAACATAAGTTTGAGATACACGTCCCACAATTAGACCCGTCCCACTTTCGTCGAATACAGAAGGGAAAAAAAAGGAATAAAGGACGAACGATCCCAATTAGGGAGCTATCGTTGGAAATCGTGTACTCGTGAGACGATGAGAGCCGGTTGCTCACTTACTAGAAGGGGAAGAACTGGCTCCGACATTTTTGTCACGCTGTGAAAGGTCAATACGAGAATTTCACTCGTGCATCGTCTTCACACGAGCTCTATGCATCTCGTGCAACACCGTTCCTCGAGAGAGGAGCCTGTTTCTGGACGCGGTGCCAACGCTCGTTTGCATTTGACCTCTTTTCCCGTTGTGGATACGCGATTCGTTAAATCCTTGTCGATGTTTTTGTATCGTGGCAAAAAATCGATTGCGCTCGATGTGACACAGATGCGAAATCGATATCTAGATTAGCGTCAACTACGCCTTGAATAATTTTCAATTCAATCGATCCCGTTGCGATTAATATAAGATTAATTAACCGCTTTAATTACACGTTATTTTATGATTATTTTGAAAAAGTATCGACGTCTTTCGAAATCGTACGGTCGATCGACAAACAGACTCGTTTATGGAACGAGGTCGAGAAAACCGATGAATACACTGCAATATATATAACGTATATGAATCGTGAAATATCGCAGCCAGCAACGGTAAGATAAGCAAAACGTTCGCTCTTTCACAGAGAGATTATCGATGCTCGAGCCGTGGCAAAGGTAAACGTTGCACGTGAAAGTCGTGAACCTTCACCTGTAATCCGATTCTTCGCGCATCTGTTCCCCGTTCACCAGATCGGGAAATAAGAAAATATAGAAGCAGCGGGTGTACGAAGATGAATTGCACCGGTTAATCCGCCAGACGTCGCTGGATTAACAACAACAAAAAGTCCCATAGACGTGTAACTGTAGACGATCCTCCGCTAGATTTATGGATTCTGAACAACCGACAAAAACGGTATACCGCAACAACTGTTGTTAACTTCGATTCGTTCATTCCTAGATAAAACTCTCAAACAAATATTTCCGAATATTCAAGAAATGAAAGCGATCGTTCAATCGGTTTAGCAGTTCTGCTATTAAATGCTAGATAATTGTCTGTTTGATAAATAATTGCTTAATAATTACCTGCTGGGTAATTGTCTTATCGATAATTATCTGCTGTTAACTGATGGGTAATTGTCTATTGGATATTACTGGATAATAGTCTGCTTAATTACCTGCTAAATAATTTACTGCAGAAGTGTCTGCTTAATAATTGTCTGCTAGGTAACTGTCTATTGGATAATTGTGTGCTTGTTATCCATGTCTACCGCATAATACTCCACGTCTGTTTACCGTCTGGATAATTGTCTACTGGCTCGATAATTACTTGCTGGATAATTGCCTGAATTATCACACGTACCGGATTTTGATCACGAAATTCAACGCGTTTTACGTACTAATTCGTATTTGTTGTGTACGCGATAGATGGTGGAATCTTTAATGATTAATGGTTCTGCCGCTTTCTCGTTCGCGCGGACAACGAACGTTTATGGATATTTATGCGATTGCAGCCTGTCGTCTCTGGACTTGCTTCGTAACGATGCATCCAGCTCCCTCTTGCTATTCGATACACGTCAGCTCGAGGTTGATCAGGCTGATCGGCCTCTCCGGTTTCCGATTCTGTGTTGCACGACGATGGGAACCGAGATTTCCCTCGCGGCTAACTCGCGCCGCGGCAATCACCGTGCAGAAGCGACGAGTGTGCTCGATCAGCGTGGTTAGATGAACTCGCCGGCAAACTAGAGCCCCGAGATTTTTTTCACTCGTCGAAGATGCAACAGGTGTTCGCGAGAAGCGCTCGGGAGAACCCACGACTCGTCTTCGCTCTACTGATTGTAAATAACGATGCGTACTCGTTTAGCTAGTGTTTGGAATCATCTAGTCGTACGAGCATCCATCATTCTTTGTTGTTTATGGCTATCGAGTCCGTTGAGATTATGCGCCCAGAATGGTTCTAGGATCTTTATTGAAACGCTAGATTTATATGTGTGAATGTACTACGCCCAAGGTATTCGAAATCTTTCGGATTTAACTATTTCTTAATTCTTAATTTTTATAAAGAAATTTCAAAGCCGACCATAGACTGCGAATAATTGTTTGCTCGTGCGGAAGACGTGTGTACATTTTTGTGCACATTTTTGTAGCGTCAGGGTTCATCCAGTGACGGGCGAACTATAGTTAATACACGGTTATCCTAGACCAACGATCCTGGTTGTTCGAGCGGCTTAGCTAACGGTAAAGAGTCGGTACGTTTAAAAGTTTGAGGGGTACGTGTAGTACACGCGTGTCGTTGCGGCATGATTTTTCGTTTCACGGTCAGAAGGATAATCCTTCTCTCTGTCACTTCTCATCCGTCTTTCTGTCCCCTCGGCTAATTGAGTTGCTCGGCCCCGGTCAGGGATCTCCGTCGCGTTTCTTTTTCTCCACGCTGTCTCTCCTCTTTTCGAAAGTGTCGTTTCCAGAGATACGGTACCGTGCCTTCACGAAATTGGGTTTCGTCATCCTGCCACCTGTAAAAGAGAACACTCGTACCTGTTGCTCCGCCTCCGGGAACGCTGGACACCAGCCGGCCCTCGGAGATATATGAAACGTCCGTGATCGTATAATCCGCCGGCGAACGCGGCCGCGGAAAATAATCCGACGCTTATACTTTCGTGACCGTGGGCGGATTAATTGTTTGTGTTTTAACTTCCATTCACGGATGCCTTTTGTGCCGCGCCACGGCGAGCCGCGCCGGTTATTGTTCGTCGCGGGAAGATTATTCCTTTGGAAAGTCGTTTGAGTTATGACCGACGGTGGCTCTTCTTCTTTCTGCGCGTTTGGGACTCGACAAGGGCCGAGCACCGATAAAACACGTTCATTGCCCGGACCGCCATTTTACCCAGGAATTTCGCGGCCATCTTACTCGGTTTTACTGTTTTATTACTTACAATCAAAGATCAATACTATATCGTTATTCTAACAAAATCACCTTGTATGCAATTTTTCAAAATTGTACATATACATATCACAATATTCTCGAATCGAGTCTATTTATTAAAACGAAAATATGTACTAACATCGAAACGTTCTTCCCGACTAACGATCTTCAAAAATGTTACAGCGGTCTGCAAGGAGGGTTGCCACCCCGTCCACGGTCACTGCAACGTGAGCGGCGAGTGCAAGTGTCGACACGGATGGCGGGGTGAACTCTGCGACCAGTGCACTCCGTATCCCGGTTGCAAGCACGGCTACTGCAACGGTTCCAGTTGGCAGTGCATCTGCGACACGAATTGGGGCGGTATCCTCTGTGACCAGGATCTGAATTACTGCGGTACTCACGAGCCCTGTCAGAACGGGGGTACCTGCGAGAATACAGCCCCGGATCAGTACAAGTGCACCTGTCCCGAGGGATTCTCGGGACCGACCTGCGAGAAGGTCGACAACCCGTGCGCTTCCAACCCCTGCGCCAATGGGGCGACCTGCAGGGAACTCGGGGAGAGTGCTCATTGCGAGTGCGCTGCCGGTTTCACTGGACTATATTGCGCGACCGACATCGACGAGTGCGCCTCGCAACCCTGCCAAAATGGCGGCACCTGTGTCGATGGCAAAAACGAATTCGTGTGCAATTGCCCACCGGCGTGGCAGGGCGTCCTCTGCCAGTTCGACGTGGACGAGTGTGCTCTCAAGGAGTCGCCCTGCAAGAACTCGGTGACCTGTGTGAACCTGGCTGGCGATTACAGGTGAGTTCTCTTTTAATCTGTTAGTTCATCTCCCCATCAGACTTGGTCCCACTTAGAGGTAGCCCTAGGAACTTTAAGGGGTGTGAACCCCCTGTTGTCAATATATGTATTGTCATACTTTGTGAACATCTGAACTAAGTACGAGGTTTCGCCATGTAACTTCGTAACTAAATATCATGTAACTTATCGACAAAATACTTTGTTGCAGGTGTCGTTGCAGGAGCGGCTTCACAGGCAAGAATTGCACGAAGAACATCGACGACTGCGTGGGCCAATGTCAGCACGGTGCATTGTGCATCGACCTGGTGAACGACTACCACTGTAGCTGCACCGCGGGTTATTCGGGCAAGGATTGCGACGTGGACATCGACGAATGCGCCTCGAAGCCCTGTCAGAACGGCGGCGATTGCCGGGACCTGGTGAACGCTTACGAGTGCGTTTGCCCGGTCGGCTTCACCGGTTATCAGTGCGAGATCGACAGGGATCACTGCAGCCCGAATCCCTGCAGGAACTCCGCGCCTTGCTTCAACACCCAGACCGACTACTATTGTCACTGTCCCGAACAATGGCAGGGGAAGAATTGTTCCGAGCCGGCCTCTCATAACCCGCAGCTCGGCGTCATGGACGAGGAAGCTGGCTGCGGCAGCGAGGGCACGCCCTGCGGTGGCAGGGGCAAATGCAGCGGTGGCAGATGTATCTGCGATCCTGGCTATACGGGGATGCATTGTCACGAGAACATCAACGACTGTCGGGGCAATCCTTGTTTGAACGGTGGGACGTGTGTTGATTTAGTCAACTCGTTCCAGTGTATCTGTAGGGAGGGATGGACCGGGGATTTATGCGATCAAGGTAAGCGGTTGTTTCATTTGACCAGACGGAATCTACGGAGAGCTAATTTAACGCGTTAATCATATGTTTGATATTTTTGACCTGAAGGAACAGGCGTGAGACCTAAAACTGTTGACCATCTTTCAGACGTGGACGAATGCACCAACTCACCCTGTCGCAACAACGGCACCTGCGTGGACGGCGTGGCCGATTTCACCTGTATCTGTCGGGGCGGTTGGAAGGGCAAAACGTGTACTCTCCGAGCGGGTCATTGCGAACCAGGTACCTGTCGTCACGGAGGAACCTGTCAAGATCGTGGCGACGGATTCACATGTCACTGTCCTCCAGGTTGGGAGGGCGCCGCCTGCCACATAGCATCGCCGGCGTGCGCGAGCAATCCATGCGAGAACGGGGCAACCTGCGTGAACACCGCTGACGGGAACTACAGGTGCGTCTGCCGAGAGGGCTTCGAGGGGCCGAACTGTCGTCGGGACGTCGACGACTGCCAACCCTTACCTTGCCTGAACGGCGGCAAGTGCGTCGACGGGATCAACTGGTTCAGATGCGAGTGCGCGCCAGGCTTCACGGGGCCGGACTGTCGTATAAACGTGAACGAGTGCGCCAGTGACCCGTGCACGGGTGGTTCCACCTGCGTTGACGGCATCGCGAGCTACTCCTGCGTCTGTCCACCCGGGAGGACCGGGACCCGCTGCGAGATCCGCACCGCCGGTGGACCTGGCTGCATGGTGGCCAGCTGGGACGACGACTGCAACATCTGCGAGTGCCGCAACGGCAAGAACCAATGCAGCAACATCTGGTGCGGACCCGGTAACTGTCTGAACGGTACTTCGTGCCTGGCTCACGAGGTCTGCGTGCCCAGCCCGAGCGAGAGCTGTCTGGCACCACCCTGTCCAGCCTGGGGCGAGTGTCGACCCGTGGAGACCGGCAGAAGAGTGGGACCACCCGCTCTGCCAGCACCTCCGTCCTGTTGGCCAGGACAGGCCACTCCCGGACCAACCTGCTCCAGACTCACCATCCTCCTGAGGAGAGACACCCTAGCAGCAGGCACATCCGTGGAGATACTCTGCAGACGCCTCAGGAAACTCCTGGCCGATCCACGAAGACCGCAGTCGATCGTGCTACTGTGCGATCTGAAACCCGGAGACAACGACACGGTGGAGGTGACCATCTTCTCCGAAGCTGCCGCGGACGCCGCCAGGGACCTGGGCGAGGCCCTCAGTCGACCTCTGGGCAGACCACTCGCTCTGGCCTCCGTGTTGGAGGTCAAAGTGGAGACGGCCCTGCTCAGCGAACCCAGCTCGGTGAACGCCGGCAGCGCCGGTAGTTACGTAGCTGTTTTGGGTGGAGCTCTGGCGACTATTTTGGTGTTGGCTCTGTTCGGTGGTCTGTGGTACCTGCGATCGGTCAGACAACGATCCAGCCTGACTGCAACGACCAGCAGCGAGACCTCGTTGCACAGACATCGCAGCGACCTGGACGAGAAATCCAACAACCTTCAGAACGAGGAGAATCTGAGGAGGTACGCGAATCCCTTGAAAGATCAGGACCAAGGTGAACCGAGGGTCTCCGTCGTGAGACCTCTGTCCGGCACCTCGCTGGGTCCTCTTAGCACGACCGAAGAGAGCTTGGAGATGGTCTCCGAAGAAGGTAGACATCGTCTACCGCCGCTCTACAAGCCCCCCAGTGCAGAGGCCAGGAACAACACAGCCAGTTTCAGCTACGAGGAGGGACCGCATAAACCGTACAGCAAGCCCAGACTACAGGAACCGACGTACTCTCATCAGCAACCGGGCACGAGCCAGACGTCTGGTCCACATCAGGTTCTCACGGTGCACGTGTAACTCTCTTCAACAACGATACCGGAACAACGAAGAACGAGCATCGATTCGAAGATAACGAAGACATCGAAGAAGAGGTCTTTCTTGTGTTGAACGTATTAACGGAGACTCTGCGTGAAGGTGACATTCTGTCCTCGTGGAGTTGCCTCGAAGATGGTAGCAGGGTTGCAGAGAGTAAAATTGATCGATAATTGATCGTAATCACGGTCGATCGATTCGTTGAAATTCTCTGCGCCCCGGCACCGCCGGCGTTCCACGAGACGCGACAATAATCGATCGACGGATATATAATTAAATGATAACGCCGAGTTGTTTAATTGTACATATGTACATAGCCCGTACTTATTAATTTCGCTAAGCCTGTATCCACCTCTGAACGCCGTCGTCCCTACGACTCTCTTAAGCTCTAAGGTTATCGACGTTGTATCCGCGTTAGTGGTAATAACTCGTCGGTGCTCCTTCAAAATGTCTGAACAGGAGCACCACCGTAGCACGTAGGCGAATCTAATATCTTCGAGCGTTCCGTTAGGACGATAATTATTGTGATACTCATAGAAAGGGAGGACTTCGCGCGTAATACTACTACTCCCCGATTTCGGAGTCAAGTTTCTGACATGTTGTTCGGATTCGGGGTAGCCCTCACGGAATCTTAATTCGGCCCTGACCTCGCAGCCATTGTAGTGCGCCGATTCGAAGTTTTGTCGAGAGTCGACGGAAATTTTCTCGCGAAAATACCGGGAAGTAGGTCCCCTCGGAGAGAGAGGACGGCGCCATTTTGCGATCCACATAAGCGATTGTCAAGCTTAACGACATAAATAGCTACGATGTAAATAGACCCACGGTACATAGATCCAATCACCCCTCTCGCCTTCCTTTGATTTTTTTTTCCCTCGCCAGTATTTCCTTTCCCTCCCTCGCCCCTTTTTAGATGTGCAATTTTATTTTTCTTTTCTCTTTTAGTATCGTTCGAACCAGTCTTTAACAAGATGGACATCGCGTAAGCTTAAGTTGTACGTAATCTGTAACGGAATGAAGTTTCTTTACATTTTTTATAACAGATAGTTTATTTTATAAAGAAATCTATATTATTATACGAAATATATAGAAGCGATGAGAAAAACAAAAAATATATATATATGAATATATATATATATATATTATATTATTTTATATTATATTATATTATATTATTTTTTATTTGATTGCCTTTGTATTCGTTGTTGAGAGATCACGGACAATAGTTACAGGCTACAAATAATATGTTCGTTTGCTATAAAGAAAATTTTGTAAAACCACAACTGCTAATGTCCTTGGTCCCTGATTAATAGGTAGCTAATGAGCAATACACGCGTTGTGATCAGCCCCCCGTGTCAGATAACGAAGGAAGCTCGAATGAGTGTGTGTAAATAATATTAAGCTCCCTTCCGACCCCAACCCCCGCATTTTCTCGCCTCGGGTTTCCGGCGACGACAACGATCATGATGATAACGATGATGAACGTGTTTTAATAAAAAGTACAACCCTTTGATGTCGGTGTCATCTTTATTACACCCAGACTGCGTTTTTACATTACTTCTACTTATTTTAATATGGAGGAGAAGAGTTTTATATCAACATACATATTACTTCTCTCATCAAATTTGTAAGTTACCATTTTTAATTGGATTATACATTCGAGTTTGCATTCTTATCTAAAGATTCGCAGATTTAATTTCGAGAAGTATATGAGACAATAGATGTAAAGTAATTAATATAAGAAAACTGAAAGTATTTTGAAATGACTCGTTTTTTAAAAATTTGAATTTATGAGCGCATAGAAGTGCAACTACCGCCACCTAGCGGTGAACGGAGATACTAGACAAAAAGAAAATTCCATTTTTCTCAAAATGTAGGGATTTTTATGCATTTCTAGGAAGAACATAGTATTCTACGACCTGAATAGCATGCAAGGAATTCCATAATATTTCCATAAATGCGTTAAACACGAAAATTGAAAAAAGTGCATTTTATGGACAACAAAATGTCTAGCCATCTAGCGGTAGAAACCCGGAACTAATCGAACTAAATTGAAACACTATACACAAGAAATATTGACTTTTTGGACAACGATATGCTTCATATAGCATTTTTAAACAACTGTCCAATGGTTTTCAAGTGTTAACGAGTCGAAAAAATTAATTATCGCAGAAATTGTATTCGAAAGTTCGTTACACGTTTTTAAAAGAAATCCGTGGCGCCATCTAGCGGTGAAAGGGGGTAACTAAATCAAGGAGTTACTCGTTATCGACTAAGTTTTCGAGGACAAGCTTGAGCACTTTGTTGCTAGATGGCGCTAAAAGGGCGGGAATTTTTAAAAAGGTATATTGAGTTATCATTTCAAAGGACTTATTCTAAAATAATATTTAATTAAAAATTAAATATACGAGAATGCTGAACTACAGACTTATTGCTCCGTTGTTGGTCTAAATACTAACGAAATACTAATCATTTTGAACTGATAATACTGATGAAATATTTATGCGAACATCTTTGTAAAACTTTGATCTGACATTACTTTGCAGCAGTTACATCAGATTTTCCATATTTCAAAATTGTACAGTATAATGAAAATGTTAGAGGTTAATTATAAGCCGTTTTGGTTAAACTTATACATCAATAATAATATTTTCAGATGACCGAAAGCTGATCGATCGACTTGCGAGGATATGGACCTCATCTTGCCAGTTCTTGCCTGCAAACCGGCCAAGAATTTCAATAGATCGTTTCATTGGGGATAATACAGTGTTCATTAACATCGAAAGCGCGTCTGAGATTAACAAAGACCCTGTGTGCGAGCAATTTCGTGACCGAGACAAGCACCGGTGGCCATCGGGCGATCTTGACCACGACACACGAGCCGCGTACACCCGCGTGACCGTTCAATGAACGATCTGCCGAAATTACAATACAATGGCCCAGAAGAGCCACTTGACGAATACCCGGTAAATGAGTCAGCCATCGGTGGCCGAATAAGGCCCGTGTGAACCGCGTCTCCGGGAGCACCGTCACGATGTAAATAGCATATTCTGAGACGGTACTAAGCTGATTACAAATTTGTAAATTTGGCCTTTTCTAAATTTGTAAATTTGGGAAATTGGGACTAGGAATTTGTAAATTTGAGAATTTGTAAATTTGTATATCTAGAAATTCGGAAATTGAAGAATCTGAAATTCCTTCACAGCCCTAAAGTTTGCTCCAAACGTCTCCAAAGTGAAGTAAGATATTTATCTTGTCTCCTTACTATTAAAACTTTAAACTATTTATAAAACTAATTTAATTTCGTGCAAATTTAGCATTACTTTTGATACTACTTAACTGAGAGAATATCACAAAAATGGAACCTTACGAAATATATGAGGTAACATTACAATTTCTTCCTGATTTCTTCCTTCACAACCAAATAATTCGCATTTCAGACGGACATCGAAGACGAATATTTTACTAAATTATCGGATTATTACTCAGACTATGGTGAATACGAGGAAAGAATTCCAGACGATGAAGAAGAAGAAGAAGAAGAAGAAGAGGAAGAAGAGGAAGAAGAAGCGGAGGAGGAAGAAGCTGAAGAAGAACTGGAAGAAGTAGATATATATGCTGATTTAGTATCACGATACTCGGAGCGAAGAACAGAAAGGATAACGGTTACATCCGAAACGAAGAAAGATTTTTTACGGGGATTGATTGGTGTAATTCTATTTTGGTAACCGTATTTCGGTAATCGTAGTTTGGTATCTAGTTTTGGTAACCATAGCTCGATTAAAGAACTCTCGTCCTCGTTAATGAAATTGATAATGCATATATAAAATTCGCAGGTGAAGAAAGGGAAAGATCTCTCGAGAGAAACGGTGATCACCCCTGACGAAGCTTCCACTGTTTCCACGCAATCGTCCGCTGATAGTGTTATCAATCCTTGCCTCAAGGATATTGACATCAGTGACTCTCAATTGAAATTGCACAATCTGTACACTAAATTTCCGCTACCTGACGATCCCGGCTTGGTACCAGCCTTTTGGACCACTCAAGATTATCAGGCCATTTATCCAGATGATGGTGTACAGAAATTTGAAGATCTTATTAAAATGTCAGACATTCGACCTATACGATCGTTAAATGACATGTTTCTGGGTGATAAGATCAGTTTACAGTACTACGGTGTGAATTCTCGCGTTATAAGACCACTCTGCGAGGCTCTCATGAAAAATCATTCAGTGGAAACTGTTGATCTTACGGTAACCTTTTATCATCTTGCATTCCTTTAAAAGTCCTTTTCCATCGTCAATATTTTAAGAACAAGCAATCAGTTTTGATGTAATTACATCTTGAAGGGTAACTGGTTAACAGAGGACGCCTGCTATCACCTGAATGACTTGCTGATGACAAATACCGTAATAACTACTCTACTGTTAGCCGGATGTCTAATCGGCCCAAACGGTGCGGCGAAGCTTTACGATGGACTCACGAGGAACGTAACATTAACAACATTAGATCTTTCCAATTGTAACATTGGATGCGAGGGTCTCGATCACATCGTGAAAGCAATGTGCAACAACGAGAGTATCCATAGTCTCTCATTGAACAACAATCATCTCGACGAATCTTGCGCAGACATGTTACAGAAGTTGTTCACTTCTTCGGACACGCTGCAATATTTAGATCTCTCGTGGAATTCCTTGTACAGTGCAGAAACCTGGAAGAAGATGTGCAAAGGACTCGAGACTAACGAAGTTCTGGTCGATCTTGACTTATCGTGGAACGCATTAGGCACAGAATGCCTGCCGCATCTTCGTCGATTATTACAACGTTCGCTTGTACTGAAAAAATTAGATTTGAGTGGTAACATGAATGTTATTTTAAAAATGACTTTTAACATTAATGTAACTAAAGTTGACAATTTTTATTTCTAGGAAATCGATTCTATGACGAAGACATAGAGCCCATAGCAAAAAGTTTGTCAAAAAACAAAGTATTAGAAGAAATATATTTAGGTGACAATCCTTTGAAAGGAGATGGTGCATTGGCCCTTGTCAAAGCACTCACCCCAGAGAAAGCTCCGGAGAGTCAACTACAAGTTTTAGATCTTACAAATATTTGGGCAAACAAAAGTATACTGCCAGAGCTTGAGGCAATCAAAAATAGCAAACCGTGGCTTCAAATTAAACTAGGAGGAATACTTAGCAATTACAAAGTAGAAGGTCCAGACGTGAAAGCGATACTTTTCAAGAGAGCAAACTATGAAGCAATGAAACCTAAACAGAAACGACGTCGTAGGAATTTTGGCCACTTCGTGCTATCGCTTGACGATAATGTTATTTCGAGAGGTACCTAAAAATAACTTATATATATATATATATATATATATGTCCCAAATTTATATTCTTTTAAATTTTATAGCAAAATTTCTGGAATTAGTCAAGAAGTTCAAACTAAAGTTATCGCAATCTCTTATCCATGAATTAATGGTCGTATTCGCTGCTCCAAGACATACTGTTGATCAAGCACTATTGAAATCAACTTATATGAAACATTTTCCGGATACCAAGCTTCCACCGGAAAAACCTGCCAAGAAGAAAAAATCATCGAAAAATGAAACGAGGACAAAAGTGAAGAAGAAAAAAACGAAAAAATAGACAACTGAAGTATTATATTAACAAATATTAAAAAAATACATGCTAGATTTTATTTTATTGTTATAACTATATAGCTATAATAATTTAAATAAAGTACATTAATATTATAGTTTAGCTGTTTAAAAGGAGGAGACAAATGCTTTATAAAAAGAATAATAATACCAATAATTTTAGTTACATGACTTAGTACATTCCTTATTCTTAATCTATATAAAATATCCTTGCAGAAATGTCATCGACAATCCAATTTATTCCCTCAACAAGATTTTCTCCTGTAACTGCAGAGCACTTATAGATTTGCCAATGATGAGTTTTAATACTAGGTAACTCCAAAATTTCTGCAATGTCTGCTGTAGACAATGCTCCAGGCAAATCTTGCTTATTCGCAAGTATTAGCAGACTTGCACCTTCTAATCTTTCTTCTTGTAGAAGTTTGTATAATTCTATTTTACAATCTTCTAGTCTTCTTTTATCAGCACTATCGATCACCCACACAAGTCCATCCGTAGATTCAAAATAATTCCTCCAGTAGGAACGCAATGATTTCTGACCACCTACATCCCAAATATTAAGTTTATATCCACGATGATCCAATGTTTTAATGTTAAAACCTAGAGTTGGTGATATTGTATCAATTGGTTCTCCGTTAATTCTTTTCAAGACAGTAGTTTTACCAGCATTGTCCAAACCTCTATAAAGTCATATACAAAATTTCATATAATTTGATATCAATATGTATTGAAGGAAATATGAAAAATGAATTACATTAGAATACATAATGAAATATAAAAATGTACTTGTATTTACATATTAAGAGCGTGCAAGAAATAACCTCCTTTTTAACCTATAGACATTAAAACAAATGGGAAAGTAAATACATACAACATTAAAATTCGCATTTCCTTCTCCTTCTGCTTCAGTTTCTTAAGTATCGTTAGTAATCCCATTGTAAAGCTCGTCAATTTTATTACTCAATGCAATTTGACATTTATACATGCTAAACGCACAAAAGATGGGGAGCCATTTGAAGTTTTCAAACTTAACCAATACCGATCAATGAAGGACAATAACAGTAAACAAAAGTATAACGTAAATCGAATAAATTTTAAATATTTGTGACGAAAATATATAATAAAAATATTGAATTATTGTTTCTTAAACGATAAATATATACATTTAAGATAAAAGTAATTCTGTAACTTTATTAACAACATCAGGATGACAAAGTGCATTAACAATATCTTGAGACAATTGTTGAGTTCTAGGAAATATATTTTGTACATCTTGATCTTTTAATAGTTCAACGCTATTTTCGGAAAATCTTCTTCTGTTCGTTTTTAGAAATTGTTCCAATTCTGTTGTTTCAAGTTCATGAAGAAGTTTTACGTATATTGGATATTGGGCTGCTAAATCTGTTGCTGTCCATGTAGTACGTTTCATCTTTTTACAGGATGATTCTACAGTTTCCATATTTTTGTACTGCTCAAGGGCAATGTTTAGCTGTTGAATAAATTAGTTTCAGTTCTTAATGATTACATGTAAGAAAATTACATAGTTTATCCAGTATAATTACCAAATTTGTACAATCAGATAATGAACAGTCAGCTTCATTGGTCATATTACAGACACTTTTTCCTATTCCAGCTATTACCAGTTTAACAATAGCTTCTTTAACTCGTGACATATGATCTGTTTCTACTGGTAACCATACATTTACACTAACAGTAAGATCAAGCGATTCAACATAATGCCACCAACCAGGAGGAACAAATAACACATCTCCTGGTTCAAGAGTCACCAATTTTGGTTTTCCCTGTATTTTTAATATATTTATCTCATTGTCTTCTGTAGGACAGAAGAAATTACATTTACTATACACTGTAGATTCTTCATAAGGAATTCTTGTTGGTTGGAGATATCTAGTCGAATCTGGAGGGAACAGTAACCATTGCTTCCTAACACATTGTGAAATAAGTTTATTTAAATATATTCAAACTTGTATAATAAAATAAATAAAGTATTAGATTAAGTATCACCAACCTTCCATGAATCTGTGCTACTAAATTAGAACCATAAGAGTCTTGATGGCAATTTGTATGGGCACCTTTATTTCCAATCCAAAGAGTAGAATCGGTACCATCTTTATCGATACCAAACATTTTCCAAGTTATTGAATTTATTATCTCTGGCTTATTTTTGAACCATTCTTGCATATACTTATAATCGAAATAATACCATTTTGTGTCATTTTCATTAACACTTACATTCTTAATAAATTCTGATAATGTCATAGAAATTACAGAACAATTTTCTTCCCATTGAGGACTCTATAAAATACAATGTTTTAGAATTTATTATATTAAAATGTATATAAACAAGAAATAAAAAGGCTTAAATAATAATTTACCATAGATCTAGCATTATAACCAATTCGAAAAGGCAATTTAGTGTTTCCCACTTTTTCAGCGAACTCCAATAAACTCCATTCAAAGAATTTCCATGAATACTCATTTTTTACATCTTGTAATATTCTTTTAAACAATACTGGCTCATTAATTTCCGTAATAGCTTGATGTAAAATACTGTCAGACGGTAAATTCGAATTTTCCATCATTCATAATTCCTTTTAACAATCAAAAAATGCTAAGTATTCTTTCACGTTACCGTCCTTCGTAACTACGTGCATAATTACAATTTTTAACTTCGTAAAATCAAATGTAATAACAAAATTCTTAAAATTCGTTTGACTTGTATGTACACACGAGTTGACTCAAGTGCAAATCTGGTTTCCCTAGAGAAAATGGCGATCAAGGGGAAAAAGACTCCAACGCCCACTATAGTATTCGATAAATAATAACTTTTCAAATAAACACTTTCTTTTAAAAACAAGTTGGTTCATTTCGTAATAAAAAATTAGCAAAAGTTTAGTGTGTAGTAATTACTTTACAACGTCAAAAGTGCTTTGAAAAGTCGAATTTCTTTGGAAATTGTACTTATCGACGATTTAGTAATAATTATCGACAATTACCGATGTATGCAATTCCGCACTGTAATTGCAACTTTAGATAAAGGGGAATTCCAGAACTACCATATCGATTGCGACTAATTTTACGTCATAATGCACATTACTGATTTAAATTAAATGACAAAACACTAATAGACATTTGCTACTTGAAACAACAACAAAAATAAGTAATTGCAAATTAAGAATAATATAAAAATAAATTTTAATACAATAATTAACAGGTAGTTTACAAGATATGCACATGTTAATGCCAAAAAAATGATAAATTTGAATAGTTATAACAATAATTTGATAAATAAATAATCGAAAAATTAATAATTACAATAAAATAAATTGTAATACATTAATTAACTACCATTTTGTAACATATCTGCGAGAGGAAGTTAAAAAAAACGATAAGTTTGAATAGTTATAACAATAATTTGATAAATAAATAACTGAAAAATTATTAATTACAATAAAATATATCATAACATATTAATTAACAATCATTTTGCAACATATCTGTAAGGGGAAGTTAAAAAAAATAATAAATTTTAATAGTTATAAACAATAAATTACTTAATAAACAATTATAAAATTAAAAATTATTAAATTATTGCACCAATCACATTTCGAGTGGAGGTAGCACGGTATTGGTGCATTAGACGATAGCTGATTGGACATCACCTGATTGGATCCTGAATCGCCAATTATTGTTACCGGTTTGTACATCCAACAGGTCACCTGTAATCAGTCTTATCGAAGCTGTCAAGGAGGTCGGATCATCCGCACCGTCACTTACCGGTACGAGTCAAGGATTCAGTTAACGGATTATGTGTTCATCTGTGTGTTACCTAGTGTACTAGTGCAAGTGTCTAGTGTGTTTTATCAAGTGTTTTTTAATAAATACGGGGGTGTATTAACACAATTTATGGAGTGGTTCTTTATGTGTCAAAGTGCTTACTGAGGTGTTTTAATTTATGATTGTGCATGTGTACACGGATACATTAGTGTGTTTTATGGTGTTGTTATACAAGTGTTTTACCGTTATTTTATAAATATTTTAGTGGATTTATGGTGTTATTACCTACGTGTTTTTACGAATTTTTGTGAACGTTTACTGGATTTTATAGTGTGATTACCTACGTGTTTTGACATATTTGTGCAAGTGTTTTAGTGTGGTTTATGGTGTAGTTGTACAAGTGTTTTACTATTATTTTACAAATATTTTACCGGGTTTTATGGTGTTATTACCTACGTGTTTTTACAAATTTTTGTGAACGTTTAGTGGATTTTATAGTCTGATTACCTACGTGTTTTGACATATTTGTGCAAGTGTTTAGTGTGGTTTATGGTGTAGTTGTACAAGTGTTTTACCATTAGTTTACAAATATTTTCTTGGGTTTTATGGTGTTATTATTTACGTGTTTTTACATACTTTTGCAAATGTTTTACTGTGTTTTGTGGTGTAGTTACCTACGAGTTTTGACATACTGTTACAAACGTATTAGCATGTTTTAAAGAATAATTACTCAAGTGCTTACACATACATGTGCAAATGTTCTAGTACGTTTTGTAGAGTACTTACTTAAACGTACCTTTTCAAATATTTTATCTTGTGTTACGGTGTGGTTTATACATTTTCAAATTTATTAACGAATTTTCTGGTGGAGTTATTTTTACGTAATTGTGCATGCGTATTTTTGTATCTGCCTGATATTTGAAAAATTACAAAAACTTGTTTACTAATCGTTGTGTTCCTTTTCTGATTTCAGAAGGCTACCCCTTTCCTGGTGGACAAAGCAGCCGATCGTGGATCAACCTCCAACATGCAATCGATAACGAGTAGAGCCGATCGATCTGAGATGCGTTACGGGCCAGTAGTGCAAATCAGCGATCGGTGAGTCGCATGCTTTATGGTTCCTCCGGTTCCCATCATGTCGCAGGACGAATGGTCCGAAACGACACGGGAACTGGTTGTATTTTTATTATTTGAGCGAGCATAGTGACCACGACTGTACGATCGTGCAAAATTCGTACAAACTGTTTATTTCATTTATTAGATCAGGTCAGGGTTTTCTTGTACATCGCGTTTTAATTTCCTTACGAACCGATATAACGAATTTAAAATTACATAGAAGTCGGATGACCCTCCGATTTCATAGTAGTTTAATCTTTTTGTACGCGTACCGTGAACTCTTTTAAATATACACATATGTACAAGAAAATATCGCGAGAAACAGATTTTGATATCAAAGTTAATTATGAACGTTTGCATCATTTAGTGAATTTACTTTGATATTAAAAATCTGTTTAGAATGAAATCGATATACCTAGATTTTTGCAAAGTGTTCTTCCATTTGCTTTTTTGATACTTTAGAGTAAATTTTTTTCGGAAGACACTTTATTAGCATGTTCCTAATCACGTTTTTTAGCTCAGGATTTTCAGCACACATGAAGAAAACTGGTAGGTGAAAATATTGTTGGCCGTGTTCATTTTTATGCTCTAAACTCATACGCGTGCTTAGATGCTACTCGCATGAGTTAGGGCAGGTGGACACGGTTTAGTTTTAAGATGTTTTGGCGATCGACAAATTGACAGTGAATTATCGACACAAGTTACACGTGTGTGTGTGGTTAGGTCGTGGACCTTGTGTCGATTACAAACCATTTTAATTTATTATAAAAGCATAAAAATTTTTCAAAAAGTTATTGCAAGATATATTGAAAATGATTTAGATTGAATTACAAATTTATAAAAGTTGAGTTAGATTGAATTACAAATTTATAAAAGTTGAGTTAGATTTGATTACAAATTTATAACATGCACATATTACATTGAATATTCGAAAGAATCAGAAAATGAAATATGTTCAATAAATATTCACTGTCGATTGTCGATCGATTTCAGCAAAAAGGTATGAACTTAGAGTGTGAATGTTGTATTGAACTCGGGTGTCGGAGACGTCCCGGGACGTACTCCCTAGGAGTAGGCTTTTTTGCACCCGGGTGGCATGTGTGAGAACCGTGGAGTGTGTTTTTGTGAGAATGGACTTTGCAATTTTTTAAATATAGCGATAGGCAGGCAGGTAGCATACTTCTGGTGTGATTGAGTTAGTTTTAAGTAGGTAGGGCCAGAGCAAGCTTTCATGTTTCTCTGTCCTCCGTAAAACACACGTGAGATGCTTGCATCTGGGGGTTAAAAACGAAAAATCGAGAAGAGAAAATCTAAATTTGAATTTATTCTATTTAATATTCTCTTGAACTCGATTGTTCGTAAGGCCAGGCCTTATAGTTTGTAAGTCGCAGTCGTGGTTCTAGACCCGATTGCAAAAATGAAGTATACAGTGAAGTGAAGTGAAGTGCAGTGCAGTGCTTTAAATATTCTGCTCGGATATTCTTTTACGGACAGCGCATTCTAAGAATCGCTGGTCGTATTTTAATTTCGAGACTTTTTTTTTTTAAGTAAAGAATTTTTGTAATATATAAAATTTTTATTTCGTTGTTGGCGATTGCAACAAATGGATAGTTCATTTTTATTTTTATAAAAGTGTATGCTATCTGTTTGTTGCGATCGATTGATAATAAAATAGAGAGTTAGTTAATTGATATGAGAGCAAAGAATATCCGAGTTACCGTAAAATTTCGCGAGTGATTTTTGTGAGGCTGTGCCGAAGAGAGAAGAGGCTATATGCCGAAGCGCCCCGGCTAAAGTTGCCAAAGAAGAGGGGAACTATTAATGGCTGTCCATCTTAGGATGGAGAGTCATTTTGTCACTATGCTCGCTATTATTTTTTTGTATTTTACATGTGTTTTTAACGGTACGAAAAGTATCGTCGAACGCGTTTTGCTCGAATTTTGACGAGCTCACGATCGGTTCGCGATTTTATTTCGAATTTTCAGGCTTTTTCATTGCACAATTTTC
Source organism: Megachile ligniseca (assembly GCA_945859555.1). Classification (NCBI taxonomy): domain Eukaryota; kingdom Metazoa; phylum Arthropoda; class Insecta; order Hymenoptera; family Megachilidae; genus Megachile; species Megachile ligniseca. Next base: position 9,010,709 of record OX243784.1, read on the forward strand.
TATGTTAATAAAATTTTGTATGTTTCAGCTTTTGATTTTTGGTACATTATGTTGTTTCGTTTTCTCAAATCCGCAATTTTCATTGCGTTTACTTGTTTTTCGAAATTCTTGTGTGAAATGAAGTAAAACTTTGCTCGTCCTCCCACAATTTCTATGTTAATAAAGTTTTGTATGTTTCAGAGTTTGATTTTTGGTAAGTTCTATTTTTTGGTAAGTTACTATGTTTCTCTGTCTTCTCAAATCCGCAATTGTCATTGCGTTTTGTATTTTTCGATGTTCTTGTATGAAATAAAATAAAATTTTACTCCTTCTCCCACAATTTTATATGTTAATAAAGTTTTGTATGTTTCAGGGTTTGATTTTTGGTAAGTTCTATTCAGTGCATTATATTTACGTTAATTCCGAGCTTGTGGGAGGAAGGGTGGGCTCGGGCGTAAGTTTTTCGTCATGATACATGTATCGTGACGAAAAACTTACGCAAATTGTGCCTTTTATTCTAACTTGCACTCATATTCGAGACAACTTTTTAACTTCTTATATATTAGATTGTAGTAATAGCCTATCATTTTTTAATCAATTGCTTCAAACTTAAAAGAAAGTTCTTCAAACTTTCTTCCCTATCTCTTCTTTTTCTTTCTTTTTTCTTTTTTTTCTTTACAAAGTTTTAAATTATGCGAGTGCAATGTTAGAATAAAAGGCACACGTAGGGTTTTTAGAATAAGTAGTATATTGTAATATGCGTGAGTGTGCGAATGTATCCTGTATCCTGTACTTACATTTACATCGTAGAATCATCGTGGGTTCATAGAATTTCTAAAACTCTAAAGGATTTTATTTCCAGCTTCGACGATTTCAAGCATCCTCACTTTTTCTTTCCCATTTTATTATTTGATTGGTTTCTATTGCGTGTTGTACTTTTATTTCATGTGTGAATTTTCTTTCGATTTTCAGGGCTTCTGGATCTCCTCGTAACTTTAATTCGAATTTGAGGTTCTTAATTTCTCCAGGATTTTATTTCAGGTTTGAGCTTTTCAAACCTCATCGCAATTTTATTCTGAATTTTGAAGTTTCTGAATCTCTTCGTAATCTCATTAGGGATCTTGTGGTTTTCAAACTCAGTGATTTCGATTTTTGAAGAGTTCTTTTTCAAATACACAAAGATTTCATTCCTCGTCATTCAATTTTCGGTCTTAATTACATTTGTCTGTTTCAGATTTTTATTTCAAGTAAGTAATTCAATGATTTACATTTGTCTTAATCACTTTTGTCTGTTTCAGCTTTTTATTTCAAGTAAGTAGTTCAATGATTCACATTTGTCTTAATTATTTTTGTCTGTTTCAGCTTTTTATTTCAAGTAAGTAGTTCAATGATTCACATTTGTCTTAATCACTTTTGTCTGTTTCAGCTTTTTATTTCAAGTAAGTAGTTCAATGATTCACGTTTGTCTTAATTACTTTTGTATGTTTCAGCTTTTGATTGTAAGTAAGTAATTTATATTTGTCTAATTACTTTTCTATGTTTCAGCTTTTGATTTTAAGTAAGTATTACTTATATGTCTAATTACTTTTGTATGTTTCAGCTTTTGATTTTAAGTAAGTAATTCATATTTGTCTAATTACTTTTCTATGTTTCAGCTTTTGATTGTAAGTAAGTATTACTTATATGTCTAATTACTTTTGTATGTTTCAGCTTTTGATTTTAAGTAAGTAATTTATATTTGTCTAATTACTTTTGTATGTTTCAGCTTTTGATTTTAAGTAAGTAATTCATATTGGTCTAATTACTTTTGTATGTTTCAGCTTTTGATTGTAAGTAAGTAATTTATATTTATCTAATTACATTTGTATGTTTCAGCTTTTAAATTGTAAGTAAGTATTACTTATATGTCTAATTACTTTTGTATGTTTCAGCTTTTCATTTTAAGTAAGTAATTTATATTTGTCTAATTACAATTGTATGTTTCAGCTTTTTATTGTAAGTAAGTATTACTTATATGTCTAATTACTTTTGTATGTTTCAGCTTTTCATTTTAAGTAAGTAATTTATATTTGTCTAATTACATTTGTATGTTTCAGCTTTTTATTGTAAGTAAGTATTACTTATATGTCTAATTACTTTTGTATGTTTCAGCTTTTCATTTTAAGTAAGTAATTTATATTTGTCTAATTACATTTGTATGTTTCAGCTTTTTATTGTAAGTAAGTATTACTTATATGTCTAATTACTTTTGTATGTTTCAGCTTTTGATTTTAAGTAAGTAATTTATATTTGTCTAATTACTTTTGTCTGTTTCAGCTTTTTATTTCAAGTAAGTAGTTCAATGATTCACATTTGTCTTAATTACTTTTATCTGTTTCAGATTTCTATTTTATGTAAGTAATTGAATGATTTATTTTCGTCTTAATGAAATTTGTATGTTTCAGATTTTTATTTTATTTAAGTAATTGAATAATTCATATTTGTCTTAATTATTTTTGTATGTTTCAGATTTAAATTTTAAGTAAGTAATCGAATATTTCACATATATTTCTATTTTATTTGCGTATTTTTATCGAGTCGACTCGAGGTTTATTTTACCTTTTTGCACAAATTTTAAACATTCGTCTCATTTATCGTATGTTTCTATACTTTTTTTAGCGTTACAGCTAATTATTGCATAGGTAATCAATAAGTAGTCACTGAAGACTGCCTTCGAGGGATTTCACCGACGGATGCGCTAATTTTAAGTTAATTTTAAGTTGCGTACAAGATCTTGTAATACTGTAGTATGGATGAGTGCATGTGTGAAATGCGTATATACGAAACTTGAAGACAGCAATCATCGAGGGATCATCGAGGGAATTATCGCAATGTCATCGAGGGATCATCGAGGGAATCATCGCAACATCATCGTGGGATGCGTGCGTTAGTTTTAAGTTAATTGTAATCTCGTGGGCGGGTGGGTGGGTCCCTGTAAGTGCCTCTTGTTCTACCTTGCACTCATCTTCACTTATTCGTGAACTTTGAACGCGTTAGATTGTAGTATACCCAGCTATTTTTTGTTAATTGGTCCAGACCCAAGTGGATCATTGGGGGTTGGTAGCGCTGTGAACACGCGGCAGGGTTGAGCTGCAAAGGCTGGTGTAGCGCCTGGGACACATCTTGCGAGGCATTTTGATTGAAGCACCTTCTCGATTTGCCGCCTCACGGCGAGGGTCTCCTCTCTGCGGTCAGCCTCTCTTCAAACGAGAGCGGGGAGAAATGGGAGACCCTTCGCGGATGTGTCACTCGTTCTTATCAGTTTTTTCGGTTCAATTCGGTCTCGTGGTTCACGTAAGTCACTATCGACTACCCTTTGACCCATGAGGGCGAGGACTACTTGGCGGAAAATGCTAACCCCTTTTTAGCAGAAAGTTCTTCTAACTTTCTTTCCTTCTAGTAGAAAGTTCTTCTAACTTTCTTTCCTTCTAGTAGAAAGTTCTTCTAACTTTCTTTCCTTCCCCCTTGCTTTTTTACCTCGTTATAGATCATTCGAGTGCAAGTTTAGAATAAGAGGTACGCGTGCGGCGTTTAGAATAAGTATGTTAAGCGTGCGCGTATGCGAGTACTGTTTAAAATTGCACTAATTTTAATTAGCGAACTTTTTCCGCGTTAGATCATAGTATTAGTTCCTCTCTTCCTTTCTTTCTCTCTCGTTTAGCGTCTCATTTTACATAATGCGAGTGCAATTTTATAACAGAGTGTGTATGTGGGATCCCACGAAATTAATATTAAGTTTATAAGTGAGTTGAGCTCTTACAATTCTAACTTGCACCCATTTTCACGATACGTGAATTTTTTGCGCGTTAGAGTGTAGTATAAACGGTAATTCTCTGTCGATTGGTCCAAACCCAAGTGGATCATTTGGGGTTGGTAGCGCTGTGAACACGCGGCAGGGTTGAGCTGCAAACGCTGGTGTAGCGCCAGGGACACATCTCTGCGAGGCATTTTGATTGAAGTACCTTCTCGACTTGCCGCCTCACGGCGTGGGTTTCCTCTCTGCAGTTAGCCTCCCTTTAAACGGGAGCGGGGAGAAATGGGAAACCCTTCGCGGATGTGTCACTCGTTCTTATCAGTTTTTTCGGTTCAATTCGGTCTCGTGGTTCACGTAAGTCACTATTGACTACCATTTGACCCATGAAGGCGAGGTTCACTTGATAGAGAATGCTGGTCCACCTTTTTGCGAAAGTTCTTCTAACTTTCTTATCTTCTAGTAGAAAGTTCTTCTAACTTTCTTATCTTCTAGTAGAAAGTTCTTCTAACTTTCTTTCCATCTAGTAGAAAGTTCTTCTAACTTTCTTCCCTTGCCCCTTTGCTTTGTATACCGTCTTAGATAACACGGGTGCAATCTTAGAATGCGAGCGTTTGGAATTGTATGGTGTGCTTGTGTGTTATATTGCGTGCGATACAAGTTCTTTGCTGTACTGTGGTAAAGAACTTGTATATTTTTGCGAGCGGGCGAAGTAGAGTTAGAACTCATTTATCCTTCCGATAAATGAGGGAGTTGTTAATGGAGGGTGGTTGGGATTTGGAGTTAGGGTGGGTCACGACGTAGCCACCTCCACGTGGTGTGACCTGGTAATCGATATTGTTTTCTAAACATATTTTCGAAAGAAAATTTATAGAAAACAATATCGAGCTAAGTGCTACGAGTAGTTTAAGTTATAATTTCTTTTATTATGCAATATTTTCGTTTGTGAAACGAAGATATCTGCGCTCGCATTAAACAAGATTAAGACCATTTTCACCATCGGTAACTTACCGATGAATGCAAGCCTTTTTATTTTCCTCTCTTTTAACGCATTATAATTCTACCGACATCATAAAATATTCGATTCAGAAAAACATGGAAATCACAAATTGTAAGAAACATAACTTTGTACTTTACTAATTTACCACTTGCCGGTAAGTAGTCTTACTGATAATGTTTCCAGAAAAAGCGCGCGTAAATATATGTTTTAAAGAATATGTAAAAGTGAGGCTTTTATAATACTTTCAATTTTCTTAACTAATTACCTTACATACTGTTGTACATCTTTTTGTGACACGATGAACCAGCTTACTTTCAAAAGTAAGCTCTTATTTAACAAAATTTTGTTATTGATTCCTATGAATTAGGAATAATGCGTAGCAGTTCTCGAGTGCTGTGGAGAGTGCATGTATTCTAACCTAAAATAAGTGCACTCTTGAATTAGTTTATTTTGTATATAATTATATTCGATATGTCAATAAACATGTTAAAGTGTATGAAATTGTGTATGAATAATCTGAAACCACAAACTGCAACACTTCTATGTAATCGAAATGATTTAATGATGCAGCAAAGTCGGGTAATATTTTATAATTAATTATATAAAGCATTATGGCAAAAGAAATTATTTAAACATTCGCAACATGTTTCTAAATAAGCGTTTTTCTTTACTTTAGAACACATATGTTTTCAAAAGGAGACATCCAGTACCATTGATGAAGAAAAATCAATCTCGACCTGTTTTAAAACACAAACACTTTATTTATGACGTCGTAGAAAATAGAAATGTTAAAAAACATCCAAAAGTCGACATAATTTTATTAGATAACGTAAAAGATGTTGGAGAAAAAGGTGAAGTAATTAAAATGTCAAGTTTAAAGGCTTATGACTTTTTTCTATTACCTAAGTTGGCTGTATATGCAACACCTGAAAATATTAAAAAATATGCCATTGAAGATGAAGAAGAAAGGAAAAAAAATCGTTCAATCGGTTCTCCGTTTGTGGAAAGAACATTGAAAGAATTATCTGAATGTTATTTAAGTGTGAAACTGAATATGGAGGTACCATGGACCTTAGAAAAATGGCATATAAGTGCATGTTTTCGTCTAGCAGGTTTCATGGTACCTCAACATGCAATTACTCTTCCTGAAAAAGCTATATCTGGTCCTAACTTATCTTATGAGAATAAAGAATTTTATGTTGTTGTTAAAATCAATAATACTGAAGAAACCAAAGTCAGATGTAGAATACATCACTATACTCTTAATCCATTCAAAATTATTCATTATGATAAACCATATTGGGAAGAACCTAGCATAGCAATTTTCCCAGAAGATCAACAAGTCTTAAATTCTCTTCCAATACATCCTTCGCTTGTAAAAATTGCAACAATATAATAAATAAATGTATTATCATAAATAAACTGATATGCATAAAACAAATTTGTTAGATTTAATTTTACATAATATTTATTAAATAATCATAACATTATGTATATGAATAATATAAGTTATTTAGCAATAGTATAATTTGTACACACACAGATTCAGAGAAATATATATATATATATATCTATATATAGAGTTAATTTATTAAAAAAAAAAAAAGAACTCATGAATTTTTAAGGGTATTTTTTATAAATATATTGACATGTTTTTAACATGTATAAAAGTATATTTATTTTGTTAAAACTTTTTTGATATTTCAATCTACATATGTATAATCAATAACTTAGCTACACACTATCAAGTTAGTGGCTTTACTTTTTAGTGTTTAATGAGTTAACCTGATTTAAAAGGTTCCAATATTCTACATGAAATGTATAATGCTTAATTATTTCAAAAATGGAAAATAAATATTTTGCATGGGATGATATTTCAGATGGATTAATTTTATTGAGGTAATTAGATTTTCGAATACTAGTATTATTCTATAGTCTTACTAAAATTGTTTTTAACTTGTCTATCTTTATAAATAAGTGCACAAAAAGCAGACGGTGAGGAAGTTCGAAAGATAAAAAGAAAATTGCATTCTGTTCATGATTCAAACGTATATTGTCCACATGCATACTTAACTTTACAATTCAACGAGACTTTAAGTGAGCGTGAAAAGGTAAATAATGAAAGCTAGACAAAGTTTTAGCCAGTTTTCTTATTAATTAAATATATATCTTTTCAGCTAAAATTTAGAAGACATTATTTAAGGAAAATATTACCACACGAACCAGATGTTATTATCTTACAAGATATAAAGGATCTTGTAATATATTTGTTAGTCACTCCTATTAGTCCTCAGTTTATAAACTTTTTTCATTTGCCAATTGTTGATCGTTTCCTAAGAGCTCTGATAATTTATTTTCAATATTATGTGATAACATGGGAAGAATTAATAGCAGAATATGCAGCCACTATAAAAAAAGCACCAAATCCTTTGGCTCGAGGCTATAGATCTTCTTATGCAGAAGAAATGCAAAATCTTCGTTGTGTCTTAGGTAGAGAATATGCTGATTTAATAGTAGGTTGTCAAGATACCATTCAGTACCACCACATGACTGGTGGTAGAAAAGGATCTTCATTTTTAGTTCAATCAGAAGGAGAAAAAGATTTAAGGGTATTTGAAACATTAATTTGCATATCACATCGTGTTGTTTGGATAGCATTACAACGTAAACACTTTAATTTAATTGGTAAATAAATTTCACAAGAAAATACATTATATACAACTGTTATTAAACAATTACTAAATTATTATGCTCTGTTAAAGAGAGAAATATTTATTTTAGAAATAGAATTACATAGATTGTTTAGAACAAAATCATATAATACGGCAGCAAGACAAAGCAGTCATCAACCTATGCAAAAGATGTTGAAGGAGGACATTGAAATATTACAGGGTCGAAAGTTACAGGTGAAAAGGAGATTATTACGAAATTCTCCGTTAATACAAGAGTTAATACATGCTAATTGCGACTACCGTCTGTTAGCTTTAGGTGTGTTACTTATTTTTCACATATTTCTTTAGAAGAGAAACGAAAATAATGTTATGATTTGTGAATATAGGAAATAATTCAGACGACAACCGAATTCTTTATCTGCAAAACGCTTTACTTATTGAAGAAGAGAAATTGCATGAACTAGGAATTAGAATAGGAATTCTTGGAGAAAGTAGAGCTAATTATAACATAATGTTGATGCCAGTCGAAGAAATCGACCTTGATAAAGTTCAATTATCTGAAAGAAGAAAGTATGAGGAAGATAGTATAAAGGATAGTATAAAGGATAGTATAAAGGACACAGTGCAAAGTGTAAATAAGTTCTTACAAACGTTCTTTGACATATGTATTAAATACTTAAATTATTAATATGAAATGTATAATATTTTAGGAAATACTTATAACAACTCAAAGACTTCCACCGTTCCAAACGAAGCATAAATTACCTCAAGATTTCCCGGTTAAGAAAATTGATATATCACTACGAGGATACAAAACTGTCCGTAAAGAAGCAAGAAAGAAATGGTTGCAAAGAGAAATTAAACGTCGAAAACTTAATCAAACGGATACATTATCAGTAGGGACAATGTTAGAGTAAACTTTCACTAAAAAGCTTAGTTTAAAAATATTTAACTTCATGATAATTCATATCAATAATAAACCTCTTTTATTTTGTAATTTAATAATATCAGGTTTTGGATCTAGTATAAATATTGGAATAAATAATGGAATGTATGAAACAAATTCAAAAATATTAAAAATTTCACAAATGATATTTTACTTTTATTATTATTTAGAATAATCTAAACAAATTAAAGATAGCAAATTTCTAAAACCAAAAATAGAACAAAGCTAAATCATCATTCACTGTCTAAAGATCATTTTATTTTTTATGTAATTACTTAATATTAATGTAGATCAATAATAATCGAATAATTGAATATATGTGTCTATATATGATTTTTTGAAAGATTCTCCACAGTATTGTACTTGAGTTCTGCACTTAATGTTACATTGTAAGTGATAATAAGTATAGAAATATAAAATATGAGTAAGCTACTTGAGGATAAAGTGTTTAACAATACATTGTGAAGAATTATTTTGAATTACTTGCAACATTTACATAGAACTAAACAAGTAAACTAGAATATTGATTATTTAACACAGACACATACATTCAAGAAAAAATGTTAAGGATGTATGATTGGGGTAGATAAACTGAATACAATAAGACAATGTAAAAAATATGCTTATTATAATTGATAATGCCTAATAATGCGCACTAATGCTGATATTTTACAAGGAGATACACATATAGATACAATTGAAGCAATGCATTTATTTTATAATCAAATTCTGCATTGTCCTTAGATAAATAATTAATTACCTACTTACTACCATTATATATAATAACAATATTAATTTAATCCCAATATGGGTTAAATTGTAAATTATATTGTTTTGCATTCCATATACAAGTGGCAAATTTACTGTCCATTTGAGATGGTTTACATTTAGCTAAAACATTCATTATTCAAGATGTACTTCTTTGCAACCTATCATTCTGACACGTATGCATAAGGTACAAAAATTAATACCTCATCTATTATATTTGGCACAAAAATTTTGATAATAAAAACTAGATTTCACAGAAACCTATACAATCTTGGTGTTCTTTTAACGAGATGTGCTTCTTGTTTCTTGTACTCATTTATCATCTATAAAATGATGCAACGTATTTCTTTTTATTTAACTTTAATTACGATATGTATTAAAATTATGATAATCTGTTGTATATGCACATTTTAAAATGTCACGTGTACATATGTAATACTAGTACCAGCACTATAACTATGTTGCAGTATTTTAAATGTCAAATGGCAGTAAATGATTCAATCGTACATATAGTTAATAAGAACAATCTAGTTTTACTCTCAAAATCTGTGCCTCTTTAATATTTTTTTAATCTTAATGTTTCTTTAAATATCATTATTTCAGAAAATGAAACAATGCACAGCATGTCATCTTTTTTTATAGGCTGCAAAAGAAATTTAAATGTATTACAATTACTGAAGATATCAAAAATGAAACTATTTCGGCACTTCTTATTAATTTAAATTTTTAATTATATGTTACAACTATCTATTACTGAACGCTTGTCTACATGATTATGGTACAAAATGAAAAAAAGGATGATGACGACGACGATAATGGTAATGATAATGATAATGATAATGATAATGATAATGATAATGGTAATGATGATGATGATTATGATTATGTGTGTCAATAAGATTATTATGATTATTTGCATATATTATTACAGCAGATGAAAATGAATGACTATTTACGCATGTATGTAATTTTGTTTAAGTTCAGTCATGTGTTCATGCAATTGTATTAAACATCATTTTTATTTTAATAGAAAATAACTTGTTAAAATAGTTTCAATTTCTGTTTAAATGAAAATTACATTATATTCTTATTGAAACATGCAATAAACATAGCAATCTTATTTCATTCTTGGCTTAGAAAAATCAACAAAAATTTTTTTCTTTCATTTATGTATAAATTAAAGGAGCTGTATAAAATCATTTGACTGTATATTTTCAAACTATTTATGAATATATTTTGCAAATATATCAGCGTACTTGGAAATAAAGAAAATAAGAATATTGAAATAAATGAAATTTTTAATTTATATCAGAATTGAATACAATAATAAATAAAAATGAGTCTATATACCCTGAAAAATCCAAGTACGTGAAAATTGTTTTATAAGATTAATTTCCTTTTTATTATCTCTATATTTTCTATTATTAAAAAATATTTATTGCCATACTATTGTAACTACAAGAATGTAACTGAATTTTTAGAACATATTCAAAGTAGTTTGCAAATAAATTGCAAATAAATTGCAAATATAGTATAAAAGACATGATGAGATTGTGATCCACCTATGATTAATTATTAGCAAGAATGAAATTTTCAGCATTTACAAGAAATGCGATCTTTTTCTATATGAATCTAATCATGGTATGATATTGTACCAATAAAGTTTATACTAAATTAATAGTAGTTACTATTTCTTTTAACTTCCAGTTTATACGTCAATCCCTGCCATCATCTTGGATTTGTATAGTTATCTAACAAAAGTCAGTAACACAATCTTACACTTAGCAGCACAGACACAAACAGTAGTTCTTTCTATATTATAAGGAACACACGCGAATTCGTTTTCCAAATTATTGTATCATTAAAATAGGCGGGGCTACGAAGCAATATCTGACATAAGTTGAGCCAACAAGGCAGGCTCTAAAAGTCCATGTGTTTGCCCCATTCTTTCCAAATTTCGCACATCCTTATCTACTGCTTCCAATGCTCGCTCCAATTCTTCTTCTTCTTCCCTTGATGGTTCATACTCCCCATTTCTACCTTCTGAAAGAAAAATAACAAATCCTTTCTAATTCTAAAACTTAGAACAATTAGTATTCTAAATATTAAAAATTAATTGAATAAAAAAATTAATTAAATAAATAAATGTAAATTTACTTCAAACGAACTATATAAATAATATTGTAATTACCAATGAATAAATCATTAAAAGCATCAGGTGGTAAATTATTGAGCACATTGCCAAAATCATGCTCCACAGGATCTAGAGAAGGAAACACTTCATGATCTCCCAGATCTACTTTTAGTCCTGCTCCACCAAGACCAAGTCCTAGTCCTAAATTTAAATTAGAAGTATTTGAACTTCCTTGTGCTATAGTATTTAAATTGTTTAAAGTTTTTGTCTGATTTTCACTAGAGTTTATTTGATTCAAATATTGACTCTCCTCGTGTATCAGGGTAGGACCTTTATTTTCAAGTTTATTTGCGGGAGGCCGTTTCCGTTTCTTTGGCCTCGATTTTGGCTTAGGCCTGGAAATTGTTGGGGATGCTGGCTTTTTACGAGCTTTCTTTGGTTTAGACTCTTGAGCTTTACGATGATAGTTATCCCTTTTCCTTGCATGCTCTGGACAAAGAGGTAATTCATGTGCAACATCAAACACTGGAATACAACATTGTGTATTATCACTAAATTTGGCAGTGCAATGTTCAAACAAAAGTTGATCTCCATTCAACATAATGTGACGAGAACAATGACGAGTGCAGGGCAAAGATATTTGTTGACATCCATCAGCTCCACAAAGTCCACCAACTAAAAGCGGTCCATCTACCACTTTACTCGTACTTGGAGAACCACTTAAAGCTCTTGCAGTAGATGCAGGATCCTTATAGGCAGCTTCCAACAAACATCTAGCTCTATCACGTAATAAGGCTTCAGAGTCTGTTCCACTTTCATGTAACTGAAGTAATCGTCTTCTTAACTGAGAACGTAATTGAGAAAGACGTGCTGAACGATTTAATGTTGGACTGATTTCTCCAGAAAACCAATAACGTTGATAAACTGTCATTTCATCTCCACTGGAATCACTATCTGATATTTCATCTCCAGCTTTAGGATAATATAATAGAGTATGGTCCCGCCTTTGCTTTCTACATCTTAATCTTTGTAAATTTTCAAGATGATGTTGTTTTTGCTGAAGTGCTTTTGCAAATTTATAATCTATATTTTCACCATCACCACTACCAATGCCACCACCACCACCGACACTACTGTCAATATCTAACTCTACAGCATGATCTTGTACAGCTTTGTATTCCCCATCTGGTATAGATGTTATCCTTATTCTTTGTTTCATACATTTTCCTTTAGTTTTACTATTTCTACAATTTTGCATTACTTTAGGATTTTTAGCTGACACTACTGTAACATTTTTTCTTGCTGTAGTAGTAAATGGCTCTGGTTCACTAAAAATATATGGATCGACATCTTGACGAGCTTCAGTTTTTAACAAAGCCTTCAAGCGATCCGAAAACTTCAATTTACTGTCCATGTTTAAGTTTTCGGACATAGAGACCTTCATTGATTATCGCTTTCCTTGTCACCTGTTCCACCTGCATCCTCAAACCCTCTAAATCAACTTCTTATCTAGATAAAACTTAGTTCACGCCATATGCCTAGATCCAAGACCATACAGTGATATTTTTGAATTCATAATACTGAGAATAAAAAAATAAAACGTTATTTTTATTGTATTATATCACAGTTTAGGTTTTGTATTTGCCTCAGACACTGGTATTTATACATGTATTGAGATAATATAACTAATAAAATGAATTTTTTTTAAAAAGTATAATAAATTATAAAATAGTCATGAGCACTATTTATATTATTAACATTGATATACACCCAACTATCTTATTTACATCCTTATATGTACAAAACTTAGTTTTGTCATGGGGTATGCTTTAGTAGAAAGATTAAAATTATTTACTTACTATTTAGTATCAAATTTTGTAATCAAGCCTTACAAAAAATTTGTATATTTAAATGACAATAAAATTTATTCTATGTTTCTAAAAGTGCAAATAATACTTCAGCAGTCAATAATATTTATATCGATTAAAGCTATGTATCACTCTAAGTTTACATTTGCATTTTTGTACATAATGCATACAAGATAATTACTACACTCTCCTGGTTCAAGCAGCAAGCGTGAACTTAGTCCATGGCTAGATCTGGATAAAAACAATCTTTGCCTCGCATAGCAGTTCACATCAAACATATTCTACACATCTTCTAGTAACTGTATTATATAGAACATTAATATATTGAATATCGATTTTAAGAGTTCTGATAATCTTGGACAAGACAAAGCCATATTATTAAACACTTTATCTCCAGTGTTGACATGAGTACATGATGCTAGGTATCAACACTGTTTGGTTATGTACACTCCTTATATAGACAATAAGACACTCTGCAAAATATTGCAATCGGGCTTTGACAATACAGTTAGAAAAGCTCATCAGATGAGTCTTGTTGTATATTTGCACTCCTTAACAAGGATAAACTATTCACAAATACGCTCACGAAATTCCCTTTATGGACTCGTTTCGTTTAGTTTAACCGAGGTTGGGATAATGGAAGTTACTCTCAACAGTAATGGAGGTTGTTGTCCAATCAGGAACAATTCGACCTTTTTCTTGCAAAATATACTTCAACAAGATCGAAGATTCACGCACAAATTTCAGCATTCATCGATAATAACATTAGAAAGACATGTCAGATGTAAGGGAAGCAAAATGGCGGACGCTGCACACACGAACAGTTTTTGATGCGAAAAATCTTTGAATTCACTGTATTATCGTTATGAATTCGGTATACAAACATTTTACCTCTATTTTAAGTATTAACTTATTTTATGCGTTAATATACGAAAACATACTTTTACATGATTTCGAAGATTCCTGCGAAAATTTGTTACATTACTTTTCATTATAAATTTTGACATAACCTTTTAATTGTTTTACACGTATAATGAATACAATTTACATTGTTTCTTTTTTTATATTTTACAAATACGTGGATAGAGAAAACTTTGATTATAGTGTATGATTTATTTAAACTTGAAATATCTTATATTGCACTAAAAATTTTCAAATATTGTATTCATATAATAAATAGTGTTTACTTTTATATATATATATATATATATATATATATATATATATTTGTAACTGGATCTGTAATATTTTTTAATCTTTTCTCAAGCACAGAACAATACTCTACATCATTGAAAGAAATCATACAAATTTTAAATAATAGCCCCATAAATTATACCAGTTATGATTAATATAATATTTATAATTCGAAAATTGTTCTAAAACAATTGTATTCCGTACAATTTTAGCAAAGAAAAACAAATATTTTTTTATGTGAACAACTTTTTTCATATAAATGACAATCTCTACCTAATAATTAATAAATTAATTGACGATTTCCTATATATTTAAAATTAAAAATTAAGTTTATTACAAATAATATACGCAATATTGCAATTATTTTAATCGTATAAGATAATATTGTATTATACTTTTTAACCAGTCTATATTCTTTGTGTAATATAGTCCATTTTAAGAATGTAATTTATCAATTCTATTCTTAAATATTAATACATTATTTTTAATCAATAAATGGACTGAAGTCGTCCCTAAACTTAATAACCTTGAAAAATTGATACCACCGATCAGCTGATTTTGACATTTAAAAGATTATAACCTATTCACGAAATATACCATTAAAAACCACCTGTTGATGTAAAGGTTTTATCTTTCTTAAATAAATTTCGACTGTTAATTAAGATAATTCATAACTTAAAAAATTAGTTACTTTGAGATATTAATATGTAGAATTTAAATAAACTTATATGAGAAGTTGTAACATGTAACCTATTTACTGTAATATTTTTTTTAATAATTTTTTATAGAAGGTAGGATAATATTTCCAAAGGTATGTATTACAACTTTTTTATATTTTTTTCTTTAGTCTCTTGATAATGAAATATACACAATGGAATATATACATAACTACTTTATATATTTAACATTGTTTTAACTATAATTTTCTGAACTTTCAAACATACATTATATGCTAAAAATAGTACCCAATTCATGTTACATAAACATCATAAAAAAATAATATACTTCATAATAACAAATGATTAACATAGATTACAACATATAAAGCTTGAATTATGGTAGTTAATGTAAAGTGTATTTAATAAAAATGAATAAACTATTTAAAAGATTATGAAGTCAAAAATCGTGTAATATATTCAAAATTCTTCACCATTGTTCTTCAATTTTCTACAGAAAACAAATAAAATTTTAATCTGTCATATTTGTTTTATAAATATTTATCAAGGCAGTATACAACAAACTTTGTATACATAACACGTATTCAATCCCTCCAAGTTCATCTGCCTGATATTGATAGCTGTTTATATCCACTTTAACTAATAAACTTTACTTATTGAAGTTTGGTGTGCATTATACAGATATAGCAGAAATATCATTACTTATTCTCATCCTGTGTTTTTTTAAACAAAAGGATAATGTGGACAATACAGAAATGAATGAGCTGAAGACTAATTAAGTACAAAGGAATTTAAAACAAGAATGTTATTTTCTGGTTCAAAAATAAGATGATCTTGTTATAACAGTGCATCACATATTGCAACTATATAGAAATTATATCTAAACAATGCGTAAGGCAACTATACACAGATAATATTGTATATAATGATGTTAGAGAAGCCAAGAAGAAGTGTAATATAAGTGAAATAATACGTAATTCTGCGTGGATTATACTTGTAAAACAATTTTTGTTCTAATTGCCTCAAATGGTGTAAACTTCTTTTATTTTATTCTTCAATTGATTCGATTTTTAATGATATTAAATTCTTAGTTTGAGGTATAGTTTGTGTAGTAGACCCAAGGGACGGTAATTTTTTTTTATTATAAAAGTTGTATTTGAAAATTATTATGAATTAGATAATAAATGTTTGTTACGTAGTTCTTCGTTGAGGTTTCTGTCCTTTAACAATGGTTGGCCGGCCTTTTATGTAACCTTTCTTACGACGTGAAGTCTGAAACATTAATGTACAACCCCCCACAACTTCAACTACATTTCAAGATTACACGATGCAATATTTTGAAAAATGAGAAACGATACGATCAAAGATAAAAGAAAATATATTTCATGTAAAATAGATTAATTAAAACTCTCACCTTTTTACTAATATACGAATTGGCATTACGTGCCACAACTCGTTTAGATATCGGAATACTAGGTCTATTAAACTCACTTGGTTTTTTCACCCTGAAATTTATTTTAATATAAATAAAATATATATATATATTATGCACGTATATGTGTTCATTTTATTATTTTTTGATTCACAGAATTACCTGTAAATTCGAACAAGCCAATGTTCGGTTGTATAAGCTTCTTCCAAATATGTTAATTGGAAATTTTTATTTCCTATTTCTGCATTACGTGTACGATCGTAACCAAAGGGCGATCGATAATCGATCTTTATTTCTCCAAATCGATAATAACATAATTTATACATTAATGAATTTAAAAGAGTAGGTGAACCTTCGGAATCCACACGAAATTCTCCTTTTTCAGTGAAATAATCACTTTCTCGAATATCTTGTGGATATTCACCCTCAGCAATTCGTACCATCCAAAGGAACTTGTTAACATCATCTCCTGAATACCCAATCATTCCTCCAAAAATAACTAATACATAGTTTACATCTAATGATGTCATAATTTCATAAGCAGCACTTTCATTTGAGCTCATTGCTTTTCCAACCAGAGCTATATGTGAATTATTCCAAGTATTATTGTCCACGAGAGTAGTTCTATATTAGAAAAGAAAAGCTTATTTCTATTTTACAAAGAACATTATTATACCTAATATTCAACGTCATATTGATATATTCGAATATTTTATTAATAACTTATACCTGTTAGCCATTCCAGCAATTTGATAACCGTAATCCCACCAACTCATAACTCTAGCATCAATTGGTGTGTTTTGTGCTAACCAATAATAAGCTTCTCTAAAGTCATCAAGTGTAGCTCTACCACCATCATTACTATACGATGCCAAAACAATTGAGGGACTAGAATATGCATTACTTGTAATCCAAGTACAATGCAAAGTAAACATTGTCATCAACAAAAATGCTCCAATGACAACACCATTTCGGAGATTAATACCCAATCCATCGCCGTTGCCTCTAGGTCTTTCATGTTTCATTCTACGGAGTTTTCCAGCTTTATCATATAATGCTCTACCAGGACTCCTTTCTCTTTCTTCTTCACTTTCTTCTTCACTGCCATTACTACTTCGATCATTTCTTTCACTATCTTCTTCTTTAAAGAACAATTCTAGAAGGTCACTGAAAGCTACTCCAGCAAGCATACAAACTACAGGGGTTAAAGTGAGCATAAGCCTAACCATTACTCCGGCAAAGTAAACAGCACTTATAGCATACAATATAACTGTAAAACAATAATAATCATTAATAAGATATTTAAACAATACTAACTAACAAATGATTTTATTGTGAAATCTTACCAAAGACGCGTTCATCGTTAATATGTTTAATACAATACCACAGACCAACAGGAAATGTTGTGACAAGAATGTGTAAGTCGAAGAAAAAGCTAAACCATGTTGTAGGTTGATGTTCAGAAACAGATGCTATTATTGGAATGTGAATTTTTGCATAGCCAGTATCCCATAACGAATAAAATCTTCCACTCCAAGGAGCAACAACACCAGCATAGGTTAAACAAATTAAAACAACTAAAAGAACACCAGCTGTAACTGCGACAACTCCTCCAAAATATTTCATTTCAGACTTGGTAAGTACAGTTCTCAAATATCTATGATAAGAGAAAAATATGTATTCATATATTTTATACACAAATATTATAAACATATTAACATACCTGAGAGCTGCTACAAAAATTAGCAGACCAAATACTCCTCCTGCAGCCATATGTTCTGATGTTCTTATTGGTTGAAAACCAACAAATGGTATTTGCATACTTAATAGGAGTCCCAAAATGTAAAATGTAGTGTAACTTGTGAAAAGACGGTTACTAAATCGATTCATAACCAGCAATGCAAAAACATGGAATGGAATGAGATTAATAATAAAAACATAACCGCCCCATGCTGATACCATATAGAAATATGATAGAGCAGTCATAGAAGCCCAGAAGATAGAGCCAGTTTTAACTGATTTAACCCATAGATAATATGTTATTTGTAAAGCAAAAATAGCAATGCCTTCATTATCATAACTTCCTGCTACGGATCTTGAAATGTAACCAGGTACAATTGCAATGAAGCATGCTGCAAACAAGCCAGCTCCAGCACTCCATATTTCTTTTGTTAATAAGTACGTAGAAATGGCAGTAAGGCCACTAAAAATTGGAGCTAGGAATACACAAATATCTCTTATGTGTACTGGGATATTTAAAGAATGTAATATGTAATGTATTGATCCAGATGTAATCATTAATCCTGGATAAACAGTTCCACCCACAATACGACCCAATGGATACCATGCTCTCTCATCGAACCAATTTAAAAAATTGTAGAATCCATGTTGTACCATATATGCTGTTGCTCTGTAGTTAAACCTAAATTACATAAAAATATTTGATTTCAAAAATATTTATATATTATTTTTAAAATAAAGCTTATTTATCTCAATGAAAATCAAATTTTTTTACGTTAAAAAGTAATAGAATCGAATTATCGATAATCACGTGGATAACGACACGATAATATGTAAAAATACGTACCACGGATCGAATTCATGTATGATACTTTCGAAACGTATCACCGCAAATAACCGTGAGGCAAATCCTGAGATCCAAGCAAGTAGCAAAACAGTAAAAGTAATAAGAGAACTGAGACCAGCAGCGTTTGTTAACGTGGAACTTTTCATTTGCTTCGAAGTTGATTTCTTATCAGGAAACATATCTTTTTTGATATTTGTCGTCGATGATCTATTTGGCAACATATTTCCTTTATATTTATGAATGTTACAATAAATGTTTCCCTCACGTATTAATAGATATTTGATATGAACATATTAGCGTTTGTTTATATTCGATACGTTGCAAATCAAGCGGCTCGCAACAAATTTCCAAATCACTATGCTTAGGCTAGGAGTCTAAGACACGTTGAACACCGGCTACGTGTTAACCATGACTTCCATAACGACGTTTCATACTTTCATACGCGATATGGTAGAGGAATAGTATGTTCGAATATGCGCTTCAACATACACTAAGATCAATACGAATATCAAGTTACTGATTGGTTTCATTAATAACAGATGAAGTCAGAAATAGTTTATCCACCAATAGAATTAATTTTATGCCAATGTAATATCTAGTTATAAACTATGATCCACACAGACACAATTACATATGATACATTGAAAATTATCTTGCAAATGTCATATCCGGATTCAGTTCATTAGTTAACAACTAGCTTTTAGAGTACGCAATGAGATAAATATTTCCTATTTGCACTGGCGGATTTATGCTTCAAGGAGCCCAATCTATTGCTATCAAACCGAAACATGCGTGCACATGAATTATATCGGATTTTGAAATCCTTATATCCCTACATTTTCATTTTTCTGTTACTAGATTTCTAAATCCCCAAATTTCCGCATGCCTATAAAAACAAGAATAGGAAGAGGGAACAATTCATATTATATTCCTTTGAATATAGAGCAGGCAGTATTGTGTATAATTCAAATAAATTGAATAATAAAGTGAAAAATATTCTGCCTAAAGTTACATTCAGAAAGTTTCTCATGTTTACCAGTAAGGAGCAACTGATAAAACGTACTGGAAAGAATTCTATCGGTCGTTACGAATTTTTAAAATTGTTAGCTACGGAATATAAAACCAGTAAATCTAAAGGTAACTTGTATGAAAGGGGTTAGGTAATTATTCATTGTATAGTTATATAATTATGTACTGCTGACAAAACTAATAATAGAAATTATTTTCTGTAGATGCAAGAGAACAAGTTTTAGCAAATCTTGCTAATTTTGCTTATGATCCTATTAATTATGGATATATAAGACAATTACAAATAATTGATTTATTCCTTTACACACTATCTGAAAATAATGTAAAGTTGGTACGTTTTGCAGCAGGTGGCATTTGTAATTTATGTCTTGGTAAGTTATTTGACAGATGAAAATGATTACATTATTCATTGAGAAAATGACCATGATTATGTTTAAAAATTATATTTTTAGATCCAATAAATAAATTGTATATTTTACGCAATCAAGGAATTAAACTTCTAACATTGTTACTTGTTTCACAAGATGAAGACACTGTATTATCAACAATTACTAGTTTAATATATTTAATTACTCCTGAGTCAAAAGATGAAATAACAACTGAAGATATTGAAAAAATATCTGAGTTTTCAAAACATGAAAGTAATCGTATTAAGAACTTGGCAACAATATTTTTAAATGATTATTCTGCATTGAAAAATAATACTGAAAATTCTAAAAGTACATAAGA
The DNA here is from genome assembly GCA_945859555.1 of Megachile ligniseca. Lineage (NCBI taxonomy): Eukaryota > Metazoa > Arthropoda > Insecta > Hymenoptera > Megachilidae > Megachile > Megachile ligniseca. Next base: position 9,031,514 of record OX243784.1, read on the forward strand.
AACATATGTTGGCAAAAATAAAATGAAGTTGTCAAAGCCATTTTTTAAATTGCTAAAAAGATATTGTACAGGACCTTCTGGTTTAACAAATTCAACGAATAATTTAAACAATCTAAATACTGGGAGTAAAATATCAGTTTTTAAAACAATTACAAAAAATGATGTATTAAATTTTGCCGAATTAACTGGTGATCATAATCCAGTACACGTTGAAATTTCAAATAATCTTGTACATGGTGCACTTCTTAATGGCTTAGTATCAGGAGTACTTGGTACAAAGTTACCAGGTCCAGGAACCTTAGTGCTTGAACAAAATCTGACATTTCCAGCACCATGTTATGCAGGAGATACAATAGAAATAAAAGTAGAGATTGTTTCCATAAGAAAAATTATGAAATGTGAATATATTTGTATTGCAAATGGAGAAAAAATAGTTTTAAAGGGTAATGCAAAACTCATTAAAAAGTTATCAATTTCATAATGCTTTGTGGTATTTTTATCCATAATTCTATTAATTAAAATACTGTAAATTTCATATTTACATGTGTGTTATACAAATAAAGAGTAAAGCAAATCTTTTATACAAAATGTGATTGCAGTATTACAGTATTATGAAATATTGCTTATTAAGTACATAACCCAGTTCAGTTGCTGACACATCAAAACAGTATACTTTTAACAAAACCTGCAGTAACTTGCCAACTTTCATTAAGTACATTCAAGTCATTTGCTCAGTTGAATTAATGTAAGTACAATTAAATCTTTTTTTATATTTTACAATTATATATAGAAATTAATTTTTTACATCTTCACTATATGTGCTGTAATTATTTTGTAACTATTTATTTATTCTTTATAATATAAATTTGTTACTTATATAAAATTAGTAAAATAAGAATTTTTTTCAGATAAAAATGTATCCAGTGATTTTATTGTTAATTTTTTGTCTTTCATCCGTATTTGCACATGACCAAATTAAGTCAAAAGATTTAAATAATACTCTGAATGTATCAACTACTGAAACCCCACTTGGTTGTGTTTGTGGGATTTTTTTAAGTAAACAGTTAAAAAAAAATAGTAAAGAACCACCTACAGGAAATCCTGCTCTTAATTATGATCAACCTGGAACATTTCCATGCACTCAAAGTGGAAACAGACTTTGCATTAATAAATGTTTGGAGACTGTAAGTTCATTTATACACATATGTGTTTTTAGTAATTAAGACATTCTAAAATGTTAGATTAAAATGAAGAAACATATTTAAATATAATTACAGATTATTAAACATCTTCCAAATAGTTCTACAATATTATGTAGTTCAATAGAACGTAACTGCTATAAAGAGAAAGTAAGTTTTACTATATCATGTTGTAATAGTTTACTCTATTCATTATTGTATATAATTTGTTGTCTTAGGCTTATTTATTTATCCGGAATTGTCAAAGTGAATGGATTAATACAAATCTTTCTGCTGGGAAAGAGTACTGTTGCAAAAATGGTGTACCATATAAATGCCCATTATATTGAAATTAATGTCATCTCATTTTAGCATAATTCTATCTGTATTGGACTAATGGCCAAAATTTATACATTTTTTTTAATTTAATAAAATATTTTATACTTCCCTTAAACTTCCTTCTTAAATATCCCGCCCTTTATCTAAATATAGCGCTAAGAGAACGTTATACACACTCTATAGAGAATCAACAGAATCCCAGATAAATATCTAAAATCCTTATTCTATAATTAGATATTCATATGTGAATCTTTATTCTATCTTGTGCATGTTAGAAAGAAAAAACTTTAATTCTGTTAAGTTTTTTTTTATCTATAAATATATGAGGTATGATTTTGATCTTTAATTTGTGCTATTAGGTCAAGTTCAAGCATAACCCCAATAATATTATAGATGACAATGTTAAATTTAAATTGACTAGTTGCTTTAAAGTTGTACCTTGTACACTTTTATTTCAACAAGCAATATTAAACTTTTACCAAAGTTTCGTATTTACTGAGATAGAAAAAATGAAAAAAATATTTATCATTTATATAATTCTTTGCTATTAATATTTAGAAAATTATGGTGCTATAAAAAAGAAGTAATGTAAAATTATATTAAATAGGTAGTTACTACCTTGGCAAAATACTTGATAAATAAGAGATTGGTAAGAAATATGTGTGCACGACTTTTAACATGTCCTTTGTGCTCACAACCAGGTTTTTTAACACTGGATGCGTTGCGAGCAGGATTAATAAGTGTAGCAACTCGACCTCTTGTGTGTCCTGTGTGTAATGAAGTATTGCTTGGTATTGATAAACTTACTATTCATTTATTTAGTCATGCTATTAATTTAAACAGTAACAATATAACAGAGTTACCAAAACATATCAACGTTGTTAGTAGTAGTATTGAGTCACCGGCAATACATAATCAACAGAATACTACTAGTTTTCAAGATTGGAATGTATTAGAAACGCAAACTACAGATTCAAATAAATTAGAAACTAATATTCAAAACAATTTAAAATTCTCACAAAATTTACAAAATACGAAAACTGAAGTTCCAATCTTAAACTCAAAAGTTTTTCCTCAAAATCAGAATACATCGCCAAACCATGCACCTCAAGTTGCATTTCTATCAGACCAAATTTCTGAAAATGAAGAAATAAATACAATTCATGAAAATAAACAGACATCAAAATCAGAAAAAGATTCTCAACAAATGTTGCAAGAAACAATAAAATTGAATTATGCTACACAGTATTACAGCAATAACAATATAAAGCATGTTAATTATATGCAAAATTATTCTGAAGTAGACCATGAAAATACCCAAACCATGAAAAATTGGATACAGAATCACAATTGTGAAGAACAAATGACTATAAATGAAAATTTAGACAAAAGGGGAAAATCCGTAGAAAATGGAGAACCTTGTGCTACTGAATACAACTATAATGAACAATCAACAACAATGAATAAATTTATAGCTAGTACATCAGTTTGTATCAATGTACCACTAGAAAAATATAACAATTATAAAAATATACAAGATAATTCATCTACCACATGTAATAAAAGTCAGAATGAAAATCCTGAGAATCAAGAAATATTGCCTGAATTAAGACTTTATAAAACTGAATCAATGAAAGAAAAGACAGAACGTTGTAATATATGTGGATTTCATTTTCCTGATCATAATATTTTGATTTTACATAAACAATTAATACATATGATTAATGAAAAAGATTTAAATATTGTTCCTGAAAATTTGTTGAAAAACTATTCTTGTCACTTGTGTTCTAAGATATTTAAAATGAGGGGTAGTTTAATGATACATATGAGAGTAGCACATATGGGATATAATTTGGGTAATTTATTAATATTATATTTAGATCATCTTGTCCCACATGATAATGATACTGGCTAATGAATAATTTCAGGTTCATTAACTAAAGGTGGACAAATAGAATTCATACTTAATGAAAATAAATATAGTTGCCCTACATGTGGAAAACAATTTAAAAAGGTAATTGAAATTTATTTTTCACTAGCTTTCAAAGAGATAAAATGCATTTATCATTTTAGGAACAACATGTAATGCAGCATTTAAAAACTCATGAAGCAAAACAATGGGAATGTGATGTGTGCAGTAAAATGTTTACAACAAAGTATTTTTTGAAAAAACATAAAAGATTACATTCAGGGGAAATGCCTTATAAATGTAATATATGCAACAAAACATTCACTTTCCAACAGTCATATCATAAACATAGGCTGTATCACAAAGATGATAAACCACATATGTGTACAACCTGTGGCAGATCATTTAAAGAATTATCTACTTTACATAACCATGAACGAATTCATACTGGAGAGAAACCTTTTGAATGTGAAACTTGTGGTATGTTAATTTTCTATAGACATTACTGAAAAACATTATGAAGCTTTAGAATAATGCATGTTTTGTTTTCAGTTATCATTAACAATTTAACATGGATTGTTCTATTTGTGCAATGTATGTATAACAATTCTGTGGTTACTGATATATTTTTCATAAATGCAGCTTATATTAGGATATTACTAAATACTACGATCACAAACTATACATTTCTATGACATGTATTTTAAGAAACAAATAAAATGGTACATAACATTAATGATAGTAAAACAAAAGTAAAATAATATAGAGCAGTTTTTAATTTCTCAATAATATCTACTTTTTAGGAAAATGTTTCCGTCAACGTGTTTCATATTTAGTTCACCGTAGAATTCACACAGGTGTAATGCCTTATAAATGTACAACATGTGGCAAAAGTTTCAGATACAAGGTATGTTATAATTGAAAAGAATAATGCCTTTGAAATTTCATAAAATATCCATTATTATAGGTAAGTCAAAGAACCCATAAGTGTTCAGTACAACAGATGACAAATGTAAGCCAAACTAATAACACAGATCAACAATCTGTATGTCCATCAAATGCACAAAAAATAAGCAATGACCCATGTACAAATCTCCAAGAAAATGTTTTAGAAAAAAACCAATCAATACTAAATATCACAAATAATGAAGAAAACAAATATGTACTAATAATAAACCCTCAGGGTCAACATCTTTTAACAAAAGAGTCAGATATAGATAAAACACAAAATATTTCTAATAAAGATAAAAAATTTGAAGGGTACATTGGAATAAATGAAAAAAACGAAGAACCAAGGAATATATGGAAATCAGACATTCCTAATAGTCCTATATTTAAGAAAGCAGATGAAACTTCTAAAAAAATATATTCAAAAAATGAAAAACCACTTAGAGATGATACAAATCATTTCTTTTCAATGGTAATGTCTCCACTTGAAAATGGATTGTCTTCACCCACAACTGAAATGGAACACTTAAGAGTATCATCTCCTACACAAAAGCAGGACATATTTAAATCTTACGATAACTTTAGGTGTACAACACATGAAATAGAAATGAATTTGATTAATCCAAATTTGGAGCAAAATTTTACTAATACTGAAAATGATACGAATAATTTGCAGACTATCAACGAAGAATCTTTAAAACAATTACTGTATGGTATTAATGAAAAATAATTATTCATATAAATCTATAGAAGTTATAGTACTAGTTTCTGGCACTTTAAATAAAACTGAAAATATTTACTTAGCATTGTAATATAGTTAAAATTTATTTTTTTAAATACGTTAAAGATTATTTAAATTGATGTAAACATATCGTACTACTATGACATCTTTAAATAAATATCAATTTTCCCTTACTGCACGAAATTTCCTCCAAAATGAATACTATAACACAACATAAACCTTCCTTTTTCTAACTTCTGTTGATGTTTATAAACATACAATAGATCTTGATTTATTTTATATGGAACATAGCCACAATATTACTTTTATAATTGATTGAGTTATCAAAAAGAAGTATACCTTCTCAATGATAGAAATAATAACTAGATGACGGTTCGTGCAGTTAGGTAGCCTAGGGAAATTTTTAAACGCAAGTGTAGGACCCTGTGACAGCTTGCATCTGCCTTCATGGTTATGTATATACATGGTGGGAAAAAATAAACGAACAATAAGTACTACTAATGATGCAGTAAATGCCATTTACACAATACAGTAAAATGATGACAGAGGGGAAAAACCACATCATTGATTCATTTTTGATTAACAAATTAAAATATTATTAAATTTATATATTTAATCTTTGATTTAAAATCAAAAGTAATGAGGAATATTCTTTCTACTACACTTGTTCATGTACAAAGGAAATCTACGTTGCACTAGCGTACAAAGTAAAAGAAATATTATACTCAACTGTTTTAATGCATCTGTAAGATATATGAATATATATAGGAAAAAAGTATTTTATCTAGCAAATGCAGTATATTGTAATCAAAGTGAATTAAAAATTGTAAAACTTTCTGTTCACTGGGTATATATTTTCAGCGTCATGATTATCATAAGAGCGCATGTGTACTGCCATAGATTTTAGAGTATGTAGAAACGAACAGAGGTAGGATCAAAAGATGAACTCGTCGCCGTAATTAGTGCAATCTCTTGTGAAATAGAATATACAGGAACAATAATTAACTAGTTTTTAATAGCTATGTGGAGAAAATAAATGAGAAAAAAAAGACATTGATCAATCATCATTCGAAATACATTATTTTGTGAATACATGAAAGCAGACATGTACTTTGATTAAATCGAGTGGAATAACTTGCATCGTGTGTAATTCCTGGTCGAGATATCGTAGCAGACGACGCTCCGATCGACTTGACAGTACAGTCTGTGTTTTCACGTGTTCTCTCGCGGATCGTATTGCGTAACTGGAGTCCGACTTCCAGGGAGGAGCTCCCTTTTTCGGTAAGTATCTATTAATAAATTAAATAAAAAATCATAATGCATCCGGTTATTTCAATTCATATAATAATAGACGCATGAAAAATTTGTTCCATCGGCTGACCAGTAATGTTCATTTATCACAAGCTGTTTTGACATTGTTTGAGAAATATTTCAATTTATTAGCCAATTGGATATTACTGAATAAGGTTCTCAACCAATCATAATTGTCATATACATACTTGTCAAAAGTGAACAATAAAGCTGGAAGCCAAATTTGTTATGATATCATAATTGCACTGTTTACAGATTTTATCATGAAAAACGTTTAGTTGGAATGTAGATTTATATTTTATAACCTAACGATAATTTAAACCTAAATATTATTCAAAAGTATACGAATCATGTGTTATTCATTAAAAGAAATCATACGTGCATTGAATAACCATTTGATACTTTTGCAATTTTGCTTGTGTTTACGATTTTATTAGGTGTACATGAAGAATATGATAAAAGCTTCTACGCATGTTGCAACGTTGCACAATGTAAATTGCAACGTACACGTATGGAACATGACGTTGATCATAATATTATCAGTTTAAGTGTGAAAATTAATAACAGATATCCGAAAAATTGTTTGAGGCTAGTTTACACTGTAAATAAGGAGAAAGTAAAAGTTGGAATTTGAAAGAACCGTAGCAAGATGGCTATTCGCGCCGGTTTTGCGATTGTGTTGTATTATGAATTGTAATTTTCTTTCATGCGGCCACCAAGTTTTAGAACGCATGTATACTCTGTTCAAGGAAATACCATACTCAATTCACGCAGCTCATGACTAACTTCAGTCGACTATTCACCATTTGGTCAAGAGTTGTTCTACTGCCATATGTGAGCCTCTTCGCCGGTCATATGCACAACGGATAAAATACACTAATAGCTTGAAGAGGCTTAAACCAGGCATTACCAAATGTGGAAATTTGGAAATTTGGAGTATTAAGGATTTAAAACCGTAAGAATTTGGGGATTTGAAATTTTGAAAATTTAAGAATTTGAAAATTTTGAAATGTGAAACTTTGAAAATTTGAATCACGGAGTGTACACGCTCCGCGTCAAGAACATGATATGGTCGCATGCGCGTTGCTCTTGGATACGAAGCGTGTTCAAACCAATCACAGCTGACATGCGCAGAACGAATGAAAACTTGTCGTATGATGAGTATGCTCTCTTGTTGAACAGAGTATACGTTAACTCTGTGTGTGACGTTTCCTGATGGGGGCGGAGCATCCTCCAGCTTCCCAATTCTAACCAACCCGATCCCGATAGCCATCGCATTCCGCTGATTTGCTTCAGTGTGCCTCGGTAGTGCATTCGGTGCGTTTTTTGGTATGTGCTTGTGCACATAGCCACTCACCAACTTATGTGCTTGCGCGAGAATCCATTTCTCTATCGTATGTAACGGGGAACGTTGTGCTTAGAAAAATTATTAACGAGGGGACATTTTTCTCGCAATGCCCTGGGCATATTTTTCTGACATTCAGGTAACTTTTTCTTGTTAGTTCGGTTCTTTTTTTTCTTCATATTGGGAAGTCCCGTATTCAAGTAGGATTCTCTTTTTCGAAGACCTGAACCTGAGGTCACACGGTGACGAGAGTGGAGAAACGATAGAGAGAAAGAGACGAAGAAAGAACTCGTCCTCCATTACTTGTTCATAAGCAAATGGTGGCTTGCTCGCTTGCTCGCCTTTGTTATAATTATTTACGTCTTTCGTTGAATCCCAAAGGTGTACCGTGTCTATTCGTGGCTTTGTTACAACCGAGTAATCCTAGTATTCTTAGAAGAGGTTCTATGATGTCAACGGCACAATTTCGTATTGCTTGTAATATTATAAACGGATACCAGTTGTAGTGTTTGTTATGATTGTTCAGTTCGTTACTATCTCTTTCAACCGTGGAAGAAAACATTAATTGCGTATCACTTCTTATGTATTATTTAGCTGCATTCTTGATATCCGAGTGTGCATTGATTTAATGCGTTTAATCATAATAAGTTGTTTCCACTTAATCTGCTTTGTCTGAATCGAAATACATGAATTTTTTTTGTTTCCAATATATTAATTAAAAGTAGGTATAAATATATTTTTATTATATTTGTTAAAATTGTTCAAATTTATTGTTACGTTTAAGCAAATGTCTTTATACAATGAACGTATTTTTGTTCAATATTTGTTATTTTGTTGATTTAAAATATGTCATTGTATGGATAAGAGATAAATACATGAATAACAAAATAATTTATGTTCATGTAAAATTATCTAGAATAAGTGTCTTCAAATTGAAATGTTCCAAACAGTATAATATGTTACATAAAATCATATAATTGAAAATTAAATTATTTACTAACTAATAATTATTTTACATTTTCAATTTTAGCCAAAATTTAACTAAAGATAGATTACAGTTTCAGTATTATATAATGTATATTGTATCAAAGATTCTATGAGCATTTTGATTGTAGTTATATATCTGATAGATTTTATATAAAAATTTCTTATTTTTTATATTATATATAATGACTAATGAAAATGTTTTTTTTTTTTTTTCTTATAGACAGAATAGTGGCATGAGTCGATTAATCTATGGCAGATCAACAAGATCAACTATCAGGGGGGTCTGTAGAGACGGCCAATGCTTCAGCAGATACCTCTAAAGTTAGAGGGAAGAGCTCTAGCAGTGGTAGCAGCGGTTATAGAAAACGACAAAGCACTAGTTCTATTCCAGTCACTGTAGAAGAAAAAAGACGTAGACAGACTATTGGTGACCCAGAATCATCTGTAGATTTTAATACTTCCGTGTGTCAACATTCAAGTGATTCCTTCAAAACAGAAAGTAGAACAAGAGGTGATCGTAAAAGTCATGGCAGTGGCTTAGAATCATATCTAGGTAATTATATTTGTTACAGTTATTGCATAAATCAAAGATATATGGTTATATAATTAGAAAAGAATTTAGTTTACCTTTAATTTTTAAATATGTATTAATTATGAAACACAGATACTAATTGGAGGTCTCCACATAAAGTTCAACAGTCGAATTGTAATATTAGTGGGAGCAGTACAAGAGTTCGTAGTGCTGCAAGAACAAGTTTGCCAGAATTAAATTTAACGGCTATTGACTGTGTTGCTTCAAGGACTCGTTCTCGTACACCACAAAATCCCCAAGCCATATCACAAGGACATAATAGTTACGATTTATCACTATCCAGTGATTTTAATAACAGAGAAGACTTGACGTATAACAGTTTGGTACCACCATCGAGTTCTACGCCTGTTACTAGTCATCCATCCACATCACGAGGAAGAGGTTAGTTTATTTATATTCCATTTATTAAAAAGTGTTGGTTGCAATGAGATGTGATGTGTGAATTGAGTGAATACATAATACAATAAAAATATTAATCAAATAAATTTTAAATATTTTTAAATATATTAATAAAGCATTTAAGATGTATAAAAACACTGATAATAACAACAACAATTAATAATTAAACATTAACATTTTATACTAATTGTGATTATTTATATTTATTTTTTGGGTGAAAATTGGCATTTGTATTCAGTAAAAAAAGGTAATTACTTTTAATTTAGAATTTTTTTATATAAAATATCAGTAAACTTATGATTTCATGTATGCATAACTAATATTATTTTATAATGTACTTATATACTAACAGTTTATTACTTTGTTAAATTTTATTATTATGAGTTATAACTTCTAATTGTTAATAACAATTATAACAATCAAATTTTAAAACTTACAACAAAAATTTTGTTTTTGAAATTTGTATTCTTTTAAAAACTATGATGTTTTTGTTGCTTTACTACCAGTAAAATATATTTATTTTAAAACAATTTTTAAAACAGCTGTTAAATTTAAAAACAAAAACAACAAATAAATGATTAACAATACTTGAGATGATCTCATAAAGAAAAAATTCCCCTGTTAAAATTAAAATCAGATTAATAAACTCTTTATTTATACATAACTATAAATAACTTATATACAAATGAAATAAATTACGACAGTACTTCTGATCAAACAAAGTTATAAAAGACAATATTTTTAGTATTTGAAATATATACAATAGTGTCACAGAAACTTAGTGCTATGCTTAATTCAGTGTCATGATCAATTAAAAATACTCCTTATTTTTATGTCATAAAAGTGTGTTTTGCAACCTTCATTTCTTGAAGCAGTAGGCTAAAGAATAGGGTAGTAAAACTAGGTTTTGATTCACAAGTATCTTAAAATTAAAGAAAAAAAGTATTACCAAAATAAGAGTCATAGATCAGACTGTATCATTAGGCCTGAGGATGAGCGAATGTCTGGAAGGATTTGTGTCTGCTGTCAAAGCACTTTTTCCAATATCAACACAAACGTATCATCAAGAAGGTAAGCCTAAGGAGTACACACTTCGTACTACATTTTTTTACCCTAATTTTCTCTTGTAAATTCATGAGTAGATATCTTTAAATGAATACAAGTCACTATAAATCTGCTCTTTAAATTGGTTCCCTATATCCATATGCAAGTATATTATATTTAATGTCAGGTCAAATTGTTTGAGTCAAATTTGATTTATGCATGACATTATTTCTCCAGACATATATGGTAAACATGATTCTGATGCAACTATACAACATATTTCAACTACTTCAGATTTCTAATAAAATTAAATATATGTGTGTTTTAATATTATTTTGAATATTTGACAATTTATAAATAAAATATTCATAATATAAAATATAAACCAGTCTCACTAAGTTATGTATTGGTGTAACACATAAGTACAGTTTATACCACCTATTCTCATAGTATCATCTTGTAATATATAATATAGAACTTTGTTTTATTTAGTTCCAGTCATCTCAAATTCGAAAGAACTACTACAAAATTAAGACATCATATATAATAATAAGTAATATCTATAAATACAATGAAATAATTGCATTAAGTGTATGCACTTATTTTATAAAGTTTTTTTATGTTCTTTATATGTAATTGATAAATATTACCAAAACAGTGTTTTAATTTTTGTTACATAATATTAACATCTTTACTAATATAATTATTATTTTCAGTTTTAAAAGTATTAAGTGTTTAAATTTCTGTATCCAAATGTGCAATTAGTACAAATTATTTTTATTTAATTTAATGGATGGATATCAAATTAATAAGGTAAATATTGTTTATTTGTAGTAATGTTGAGTAAAAATACATATTTTGTATATGCACTTTGACAAAAAAAATACATATAAGTACATTTATAAACTTCATACAAAAGTAAATAAAATTTTACATGCAAATAGGGAAAATATAGACAAGCAATGGTACTTGGTTTTCTTCCTAATATCTTTCGACATAAAAATAATAATATTTGATAACTTGATATTAATTGTGCTTTCCATTCATTATAATTGTTATCAATTAAATAGTGCCACATATATTTCTTTTAAATAATTTGTTGTATAAATTTAAAAACCTTTTAAGACTAAAACATACACATAAACAACAATTTCAAGCATTTTTGTAATTAACTGATAACACTTTTCCATGTGTGATCAAATACATTTCATATTTGTACATACTCATACCTAAGAAGAGATTTTTTTACCATATTTAGTTTGATAAACAGTGTTATTTAACAAAAACGAGATAATTTTTAAAATGATAAAGAGTATGTGCTGCATATTTATTTAGGTTTAAAAAAATAATGTGTTTCCATGAATATACATAATGGAAATATGTATATATTTAACAGAAGTAAACTATAGATTGCACTAAAACTGATATAAATACTGTATTATAAATTCATAAACTGCTTATAGATTTTTAACTTGTAAAAATGCTTGATTCTTATAATTATGCACAAAAAACATAATGAATAATTTTATGTGCACTGAAGCATTATATATGTATGTTAGTGTCTCTTTCTCTTTCTCTCTCATCCCTCCCCACCCTTCTTTATTATCAAAAATGGTAACTGGCCTATGATGAAACTGAAATTTTAGAATATCTAAGAATCATTACAAGTATTAAAATCGTTTTTTGCATATGTATCATAATAATAATGCTTTAATATTTTAGGGTCAAAATCTCACGGTGGTACAACCTGCACGAATAGCAGTACAAGTAATCAAGTTCTGAGTGTGAAGTCCAGCATCAGAGTGGGTAACGCAGCCAGTAAATCTGTGGAGAGCGGTGGGGGGGCGTTGGCACATGACGGGGCAGGCACTAGTGGCATCACAACAGCCACTGCCAATCCATCGGTGTCTGCCTCTGCCACTGCCACTGCCAACCCTACACACCCTCATTCTGCGCACAGGCATATATTACGTTCTCGCACAAAATTGTCCAGTGAACCTAAAGAACTGCCAACTAATAACAAAACTTCAGGAAAACATCATAAAAAAGATTCTACAACGGGTACTTGTTCAAGCTCCAGGTAATTCGTATATTAAACGTGATAATGTTTGAATACTAGCGTTGTCACATTTAATGCGAATGATTTGAATTGTAACATGCATTCTATCGGTACAGACACCGCTCTTCTTCACGTGCAAGAAAAGCAGTGATAGAAGGAGGTTCTGGAGGAAGTGTGATGTCAGGTACTGAGTCCGTCACAAATAGTGCCACTCCAACATCTGTATCATCTACAGTTCCTGGCAATCAATTAGTATCAACCACTGGTGAAGACGAATCTGCCTCTACAGCTACACCTGCAACAGGTAAGTTTCCTCTTTCACTTATAAATTGTTCCGAGTGTAGTGAAACATTAATAATACTTAAATTTCAATTGGCTCAATAAGCAGGTGGAGGTCCATCTGGAATGTCTGGTACTACTGGAGATAGTGAAAGTGATGATGGTGAAGTTGGAAGATTGCAAGCATTATTGGAAGCTAGAGGTTTACCTCCTCACGTGTTTGGTGCATTAGGACCACGAATGCAACATTTATTAAATAGAAGCATGGGTGCGAGTTCAGCTGCCAAAGCGCAACAGCTTCTGACAGGTTTACAAGCTGTTGATGACGAAGGAGAACAGTTGCAAGCTGTTATCGGAATGGGTGAAATTCTCGTCATGGGAAATGAAGATACACTAGCTGGTTTTCCCGTGAAACAAGTGGTTGCAGCATTAATTAATTTACTCGGAATAGAGCATAATTTTGTGATAATGACACATGCGTGTCGTGCTCTCACTTACATGATGGAAGCTTTACCTCGATCATCGACAGTTGTGGTTGATGCTGTACCAGTGTTCTTACAAAAATTAGAATCTATCGAATGTATGGATGTAGCTGAACAGTGTTTAACAGCGCTAGCCATGCTTTCACGTCGTCACAGTAAAACCATTTTACATGCAGTATGTATTTCGAATTCATGATAGGTGTAATGTGATACATGTGCATAAACAGAGATATCATTTATCATAATTTATTCGTTCTTAGGGAGGAGTGTCAGCTTGTTTGAAATTTGTTGATTTCTTCAACATCACTGCTCAACGAGCTGCATTAACGATAACGGCAAATTGTTGTCAAAATCTTCACCCTGACGACTTTCACTTAGTGGTCGATAGTTTACCTTTGTTGACAAGTAGACTAACGAATCAAGATAAAAAAAGTGTTGAGTGTGTTTGCCAAGCATTTAGTCGTTTAGTTGATAGTTTTCAACATGATCCTGTAACTTTACATAAAATTATCAATGCAGAACTTCTTCAAAACTTACAACAACTGGTAAGGAAAATATTCACTTCTTAAAATAAGTGTGCAATATTTCCTTATATTAAATGTTCGTTCTTTCGATTTCCTTATATTATAGTTAATGATTACGCCACCTGTCAATAGCATTGGTAATTTCATAACGGTGTTACGAATGCTTTCTGTGATATCAAATCGCTGTCCTGATTTGGCACAGCTGCTTCTGCAACAAAATATTGCTTTTACGCTAAGTTATCTTTTAACTGGATCATTAGAAGTGAAAGCAGAAGATGTAGAACTAGTACCGCGATCTCCACAAGAGTGGTTTGAAATTACTTGCTTGATCGAGGAACTGATGCCTCCATTGCCAACAGATGGCATATTTAGTGTAAATAGTTTACTTGAAAGGACCAGTAATCAACAAGAAAACGTTCATTGGGAGTGGCGCGATGAAAGACACTGCTGTCATCCATTTAGTACTATTGATTCTAGGATTATTGAGGTATTATTGTAATTACAGTTTACAGAAGATTATAAGAAAAAATTGAAAGTAGCATATTTTTATTAAAAAATACTCTTTTCAGATGGCATTTCAGAATGGTGAAGATGAAATCTGTCTTTCGTCTTTAGGACGAACTTATACGATAGATTTAACTGTGATGAAACAAATTAATGAAGACATTGGAGTAGCGAGAAGCATTTTCCGCAGAGTGAATACACACCCCACAGAAGGAAAAAGTCCTACTTGTTCATCCAAGTAAGAATTAAAAATAATTTAAACCAATTTTTTTTTAGATCTATATGAATATATTTTATTGAATTATGTACATTTTTATAGCGTGGATGTTGTACCTCCGGTAATTGAAACGAATGAATGGTTAGTGTCGTTCATTCGAACTTTATTCTCTGTACTATATGAAGTTTACAGCAGTTCTGCTGGGCCTGCTGTAAAATGTAAATGTCTTCGGGCTCTTTTACGTATGGTATATTATGCTTCAACTGATTTACTTAAGGTAAAAAATACTTGATAATGCGATTGTTTTCATGTAATTGCTTACTGTTATCTAAACTTCTTACATCTGATATCATTATTTTAGGATGTTTTAAAGAACCAAGTAGTTTCATCACATATAGCGGGTATGTTGGCGTCCCAAGATTTACGAATTGTTATTGGAGCTCTTCAAATGGCAAGCATATTAATGAAAAGGCTCCCACAAGTGTTTGGAGTACACTTCCATCGCGAAGGAGTACTGCATCAGATACGTCAACTAGCTGATCCTGAAGTACCTCTTGGTGTTTCACCACCTAAGTGCCCTTCTGGTAATTTATTAAATTTAGTAAAATCAAGTATATTTATAAAATAAAAAATGAAGTACGTTCTACTTTATACTTCTATATTTTCTAGGTACATTACCAAGTCCACAGCCTGGTCCGTCTAATACATCGCTTTCTCCCACAACGATGTTCTCTTCTACTAATGCCACATCTCCAATTGCTTCTCCATCAACGAATGGTAATATACTATTCGGCACAATTGCAACTTGTCAGCTGAAGCCAAATCTTTCTGCATCGATGGAGACTCACGCAAGAAATGAATTAAATTCTACCATAGATGATGTAACTACACCACAAAGTGCTCATTTGTAAGTATACATTAAAGAATCTTTAAGCCATTATATAAATGGTACCAGAGACCTGATCTTTGTTATTTATTAGGAGAATCGGGGATGTTCTAAAAAGGAAAAGACAAAACAAGAAAGGACGGTTTTCTAGATTAGGTGGTGCAACACCACAACAAAATCAACAACCAGAATCACTTTTCACTGGTTTCGCTCCTAAAAACAATCGTTTCTTAGGAAATCTTAATCCTGCGAGATGGGGTCGAAAATCATCATCTTCGAGTTCTACTAGTGATAAAAGAGATTCTAGTTCATCTACTAATCTCTCAAAACCACCGAGTAATTCAAGTTTAACAGGGGGCAATCGAGATAAGGCTAAAGCATGGGTACGTGAACAGGCTGCTCAGTTTTTGTCACGATATCAAGATGATGCACCTTGTACACATCCCGCAATGACAGTCCTTTCGAGACTTACTGCTGCCATACAACGGTTACAATCAAATGTACGTATATTATGACATGAACAATGTATAATTTTATATTCATTTATATATATTTATCAAAACACTAATTGACTATACTATAACGCAGGAATTAGATGAAATGTTATCAGCGCTTACTGAGTTACGAGATATTGTACTTGAAAGTGATATATCTCCGTTTGAAATGAATTATAGTGGTCTCATTAAGGCTCTGCTCAACTACCTCACTACTACAGATGCTCCTGGTAATCGTTATGATCGCCTTCGTATGTTTTGGAAATTGTTTGCAGAATCAACTGTAAGTGAAGTTAATTAACTTTTTCAATACAGTTTATATTATCGATTTCTTTTATAACACCTAATTTTTTGTGTCCTTAATTTTTAGATACAGCAGAGCAATAATATCATGGATATTAATCCTGGAGCATTTGGTGCTCTTGTAACAAAGCTGAATAGTTGCGTTGCGCAATTGGAACAATTCCCTGTGAAAGTACACGATTTACCAGCCGGATCTGGTGCTGGCCGCGGCGGTACTAGTGCTCTGAAATTTTTCAATACACACCAACTTAAGGTACTGTACAATTTCTATATCAATAGCATAAGATACATGGAGTCTAGTTCACTATTATTTTATAGTGTAACCTGCAACGACATCCTGACTGTAATAATTTAAAACAATGGAAAGGAGGTACCGTCAAAATAGACCCTCTTGCGTTAGTACAAGCAATCGAACGTTATTTAATGGTTCGTGGATATGGTAGGATAAGAGAAGCGGAATCGATGGTTAGTGATGACGATAACAGCGAAGACGATATAGACGACACTTTGGTAATATTTATACGTATAATTTTAAACAGTTCAGTATAAATAATTAATATTGGCATTAAATTGAGTGTATTTAAATTTACAGGCAGCGGTAGTTATAAGCCAAGGATCAGCTAAACATAAACTTCAGTTCTTAATTGGAGATGAAGTACTGCCTTTCAACATGACTGTTTATCAAGCTGTTAGACAGTTTGGTTGTTCTGGAATTGATCATTCTGAAGCAGAAGCTGATGGTGAACCACCACTTGGCCATGATGCTGTATGGGTACAGACACATACAATTTATTACAGGTAACCTGTATTTCATAATTTTCATTACTGAACTATAACTAGATTTGACAGTAAATGTATTTACATAAAAATATGTACTTTTAGGCCTGTACCAGAAGAAGAAACTATAACATCGCCAAAACCAGGATCAAGTACACAGGGTAGCAGCCGCAAAGGCAAAGGAAAAAGTACAAAGATCAGTTCAAAACGAAAAGAAGATAGTTTATGGCTTGAAGGAATAGTTCCACCACAACGATGTCCACTTGATCCTTACTTATCACCCACTTTACCGCCTTCGGTTACGATCACTGATGCTTCATTAGACGGTTTATGCTTATTGCGTCTTTTATATGCATTAAATCGTCATTGGAGCGTTTTATTCCCCCATCTAAAGAACATAAGCTTACTTACTTCGCAAGATTTCATCAATAACAAAATAGCTGCAAAAGCGAGTCGACAGCTACAAGATCCTTTGGTTATTATGACTGGAAATTTGCCTTTGTGGTTACAACAAATTGCTACAGTCTGGTAAGTATTAAAAATTACTTTCAATTTGATGTTAAGTGAGCAATATGAAATAAAAATGAGTTTTATTGTTTTCAGTCCATTCCTGTTTCCGTTTGAAACAAGACAATTGTTACTTTATGCAACATCATTTGATCGAGATAGAGCTTTACAACGACTTTTAGATTCTGCGCCAGAATTATCGGGATCAGATAGCCAAGAACGTGTTACTCCCCGTTTAGAACGAAGGAAAAGAACTATCTCGAGAACTGATATTCTTAAACAAGCAGAACAAGTTATACAAGACTTAGCATCTAGCAAAGCCTTGCTTGAAGTGCAATATGTCAATGAGGTTTTTCATATAATCCTAGTTTTAACCATTTTCATATAAGCTCATATGATTTAATACAACGTTCTTTTTTAGGTTGGTACTGGCCTTGGACCAACACTGGAATTTTATGCTCTAGTCTCTCAGGAATTACAGCGTGCTGATCTTGATCTTTGGCACGGTAGTTCAAATTCTACCGAAACAGGATACGTTAATTCTCCACATGGACTTTTTTCAATGCCAATTCCATGGAGTACTAAAGTATCCCATCTCGCGAAACTTAAAACGAAGTTTAAATTCCTTGGAAAGTTCATGGCCAAGGCGATATACGATTCAAGAATGGTAACATTTTTCTAAGTGCTAATTAAATATATTCTTGAAATATCGAGTACTTTCATGTTGCTAATGTCATATTTTTACAGTTGGATTTACCATTCAGTTTAACCTTTTATCGTTGGCTATTGGGAGAAGAACATACATTAACGTTAGCTGATTTAGCGCATGTATGTCCTGATGTACATCGAACTCTTGTTAGACTGCAAGAAATCGTTAGAAAGAAAGAAATGATTGAAAAAGATGATACATTAAGACCACATGAGAAAGCACAACTAGTAGATACATTAAATTTAGACGGTTGTCCGATTGCGGAACTTGGTCTTGTTTTTGAATTACCAGGTTATGAGAATATTGAATTGAGGAAAGGAGGAAGTGATATACCTGTCAATATTTATAATCTGGATCAATATATTAAGGTGTGGTTTAAACATTTTGAAACATCTGTATATGTAACATTTGTATTGTTTTGCTTAAAAATTTGTTTTCTTTCCAGTTGGTAGTACATTGGTTCTTGTACGAAGGTGTCTTCAGACAAATGGAAGCATTTCGAGAAGGATTCGAATCTGTATTCCCGCCATCACAATTGAGACTATTCTTCCCTGAAGAACTTGAAGCCGTGTTTTGTGGACATGCACAAACAGGTTGCCAGTGGGACGTGAAAACACTTTTAGAATGTTGTAGGACTGATCATGGATATACTCCAGATTCCCGTGCTATCCGTTTCCTGTTTGAAGTTATGTCAAAATATAATAGTGAAGAGCAAAGGCAGTTCATCCAATTCGTCACAGGTTCACCGCGACTACCAGTTGGAGGTAAATATGTGATATTCAGCAATGATACATGGTGGTTACTATTGAATGAAAGTTTGGAAAATTTTGGAATTTTAAAATGGAATTTTTATCTTTACAGGTTTTAAGAGTTTAACGCCACCCTTAACGATAGTGCGTAAAACTTTCGACCCCTCAATGAAAACGGACGATTTCCTACCATCCGTGATGACTTGCGTTAATTACTTAAAACTGCCTGATTACACAACGTTAGAAATAATGCGAGAAAAGTTGCGAATAGCTGCACAAGAAGGACAACATTCGTTCCACCTTTCCTAGAAACGGATGGAAAACTGGCGCGTCATTTGCTCTTTTGCTATCGCATTGTCCAGGTTGAAACTAATTATCCAAACATCATTTAAAATACGTTTAAAAATACCTGTGTTTTGTTTAAAACTCAGTAATCGCAAATTTGCACTTTATACGAATATTTTCGGAGATATCTTTTTTCTTGATTTTAGCAACAGTTCATTTAAATAAATCCTAATTTGATGTTTATGTTTTTACTTATAAATTTAGATTGTGATATGTTTTATCAGAAAAAAGAAGTGCAAAAATGATATTAGCTCTGTCATACATAAGTTTCCTCTCGTGGTATTACAGAACTAGGCTATAGCGTGAATGCAGCCTTGTTCTAGGAAACTTATCTTTAATGTGTTACAATAATTAATAAAAGCTGTAAATATAGTTTAATATGCGCAAATATATATAAATACTTTATATAATAGTAACGAGAAAATGATATTGCTATGAAACTCTATACTAATTAAATATAATTTAGTCTGAGGGGACGTCTATTAGATATAAGTGAATTTTATATCAGTGGTGCATTTAGCATCGCCATAAATCGCCAATCTCATGCCTCACAATTTGCAAAGAAATCACGTTTTGAAATCAGTAAGCGAATGTGCGCTATAAAATAACTAGCTCGTGTTCCATTAAAGGAAAGAAAGAATGAAAACAACTTCAAATATAAACACGTGTTTATTAACCATCATTTTATTTTCATGATCGATCTCTTGTGTTCGCTGCTTAATTTCCAGTGTTTATGAGCACTGCGCGAATTTCACGTGCAACACTCCTATATTTTAAGTTGATTCGATGTATCATCAACTAAACTTATTTGATATTTTTATTCTAGGTAAGATAGTCCAATTAATACTTTTAGCCGTGTAAGAGTGCAGCCAGCATCGCCAGACCGAGTCACCGTAATGATCGAAGAAAATTACTGTCTTATATCTACTCATTTACAGGCAAAACATCTATTTATGAAAAAAAAATGTACGAAAAATGTATAATATTGAAATAGAATGGATATAAAGTCAGCGAAGCTGGTGTATCAGATGGATTATACAAGGTACATTACTTTCTTATATCTCTGTAGAAATTGTGATTCTGTACGAAAATTGTGAGAATATGAACTGATCAAAAGTAGAGAAAAAGATAATATGCGATTACTTGTTTTACAATTATATTGTGTACCATTGCTTAAACTGATCAATATATGTATACATCACTTTCTGATTTTTAATTTGATGTATGTGAAAGTTAAATGGTGAATTGGCGATTACGTTAATTGGTATTAAATAATCACCATTCTAAGCTGACTTTTAAAATAAGCCTACAGTGTTGCTTTAAAGCTTCATTTCAACCTTGTGACATTTCTTTTTTCTTTTTAGCATTACACTATGAATTTATTTAGTCACTACATGATACTGTTATATTTCGTAATTTTACATATTTTATTATAAACTATAAAAACATGTTACACTTATATTTTTTCATTACATTTTTAATACAAGTAATAGTGAATTATAACTGGTAATGTATACACAAAATGTAGAGAAACAAAACTTATTGATTGAACATGCAATATGCAAGAATTTCGAAACGCATTGCATAATGTTTGATTGCATAAGGTTTGGTTGTATGGACTAAACCTGTATCAATATTATAAGTAAAACTTATATTTATATCAACTCATTAGTATAAATGAAGATTTACTTTTATTCAACGTAGATTCTGTTTCTTCGGTAGCTTTCAATAAATGAAAATATAAACATGTTGCTGAAAAAATATCTTTCCTAATCGACAATATTTTGTATAAGGTAAATATTATATTATTAAAAACAATTTCAAATTACATAAGATGATTTATTTAAAAAACAAAATTATTTTCTATGTATAATGCAACACGTAAAAATTCAATTCCTGACGATTTCTATTATATTATGTTTTTCTTGTTTGCAAGTATCACAGTCCCATGTTTTTTAGAAATCTTAAATCAACATACTTAGCCATCCTAATATATAGCATACTCCACCAAATGGTGTTACTTTATTGTAACGTTTATCACCCGTAAGCGCATAATAATAGCAGCTACCACTAAATAAGATGATGCCCGATAGCATAAATGTGCATGTCTAAATAACATATCAATAATTAATATTATATTTTTAATTTTGTTAGTATCTCATCAAACATACCAGGTAAGGCGATCTGCAAAGAGGTAATGCTAATATCACTAGAGAGTGTACAAAATGATACCGACTCGCAGTATCGAATATTTTTATTAGTTTCTCATCCTTTAAATGTGGTGCTGAAATAATTAAACAAAAATAAAATAGATGATTTTTTAAATTGTTTAAAACTAAAATAATAAAAAATATATGCAATGTTGATCTTACTATGTGCACCATACGCATTAATAATAACCGCAGATGCTCCACTTAAAGCTGCAATTTTCGTAAACGGTCCAGCAGCTGAAGCTAATTTCCACAAAGGTGACATTGTCGTTTGCACTCTAGGTTTAGAATTTGATGATGCCTAAAATGAGTAGACTCATTTATTTAATTATAATTATTTCAAATATAGATAAACATTTTATTTTGTAGTCATGAGTTATAAAATATTATCAAAGGTAAAGTTTTCTTTAGAATTGTATACACCGTTACTTACATTACAGATTTCCAAAGGATTGCGCTAAATATTAAAATAACTACATTGTATAGATAATAGGTAATACAGTAGTATTTTATATTAAATCATCAATTCCTTTTAGAGTATGCATAAGAAGTAAGTAGATCAATAAAAATGACAATTTTCGAAAATGGAATATCGAGACATTGAAACTTTGGATCTTTGATAGATTTGAATTTTAGAACTTTGGAAGATAATAATTTTAAAAGTGGTTCTCAAATCATAAAAAATGAGAATCCCTGATTTATATGTCAATATAACATAACAAATGCAATAATAAAAGTTACAACAATGAAGTTATAAAATCTTGAAATATTTTATTTTTATTCACTCGTATTTGTTAATATTCTGTAAATATTTATGAACTGTTATTATGTATACATAACCACACAACCAACAATTTAAAATTGTTCAATGTAATTGCGCTTAGTGTTATACAATACATTATAATTTTTAAAAAATTTTAAATATTGTTTCAACTATTAAAAACTGTAAATGTTACCTGTATACAATAACACGTGTCAACTACCTTAACCTTTTATACGTATATACGAATATGATTTACTGTAGTATTACTAAATGGTATTTAAGTACGTTATTTACTATTTGAAGTTTTTCATTAAAACAGAAAACTTAAAAAATTAGAACAGTTGTTTTCTTCATATACAAATTTTTAACATGTATGTATATCTTACCCGTGACACGACTTTCAATACTCCTGTTGCTGCATCTAAGGACATTTGAGCACCAGATAATGCATAATTAATAACACTTTGCATCTTATCTTTTTATTTATTGATATATATAACCACTATAAAGGATTATTAACTTAAATTTATGATATACTGCTATTCTTTATTATTGGGGACTCCCCCTGACAGTGTTATACGTTTAAGGCGGTTTTAATGTTCTTACACTAAATTGTATTTTATACAACAGTGCGAAAAAACCGGCCGATAGGTCGTGAACTTATGAAACAGGATTGATTTGCTAGAATACTTCGTTTATTCTGTGGCGTGTTTCCACGTCCACAGTCAGAACAAGAATGTCTTCTCGGCAAAACATCGACCGCGAGGACACTAACGTCACCATGGCCCTTGACAACTATTCATTGCCCTTTTGTTCTCGAAAAACTTACCCTTGCGATCAGAAAAGCGCCCTGACAAAACGCACATGGCCCACTGTGACCGTTCACATTTGTACACGCCTTAATGTTCCATATGGAACCGTAATTTTTTGTTTTATATGCTTTAAAACAGATGAAAATCAAACTCTTTTGTACATTCTAAAATAATACAGAAGCTATATATACGTTTATAGTTTGCATACATAAAGTTATATATATTATTTCATTGTTATTTTATAAAAGCGCTAGTTCTTAATGGATACTTCTAGCAAATCCCAAATTAAACAAAATGCTTATCTAACATTAATTTAAATATTTTCAAACATTTAAATATAATAGTTGGGATACAAAATTAATTGTCTAAAACAATCACATTTACATAAGTAATTATTTTTATTTTAGCTCATGCTTACACTGCAATACATAACAGAATTTGTTTCTTCCAGATGTAATAATGTACTTATTGTTTTAATAAAAATGATGGTCTATTGATAAATTTTTGTTGAGGTGCTTCCACATTACGATAAAAATAAAAATCTAATGTTCTGAATGTATTGTTAAATCAATCCAGCTGTAAGGAAAAAAGTAATATAATAATTAGCAACAGTAATTTCATTATTGTTGAGCACATTAAAATAAATACAAATGTAATCATACATGTAGGAAACTTTATGATACACTACCTTTTTGAAACCAATATCAGCAGCGTACTCCCTGAAACATTGTCTACAAATATTTAAACCATATTTGCGGATCAGTCCATGTCTGTTTGCACAAGCTCGACTACAAAATAGAAACATATTTCATTAAGATGTTAAAAATCAAAACTTGAACGGATTAAAGAAAATACTTATAATAGCATATACCCATGTGCAATTTTGAGGTTATAAATACAAAATTTAAGATTAAGTTTATTTGATTCAAATGTTAAGTACTAATTAATAAAAATACGATAATATGTATTGTTCACTTAATTTATATAATTATGCCAGAAATTATAGCAAAAATATTTCATTATTGAAATTCGTATTGCCACGAGGTTAAATACATTGAACTTAGTTTCTCGATTTCAGTTTACCAGAACAACCATATAATGAAATAAAAACTTGCATACATACCAAGACCTAGATCCTTGTCCATACTTTCGTGGATGCGAATACCAAATGTTTTGGAAACCCATTTTTACCACACGAAGATCCTCTTAAGACGAACTCAAGAATCCAAAAGACATGTGACAATTATTTGCAACACAACGTTATGCTCAGTGGCGTACTCTATGGTCGCCGCTATCTTTTTAAAGTTTTCAAATTCATTCATATGTATACATATATCTTTTTACTGAACTTCTGTTCACTTAATCTTACAATAAATGTATGTTTAAATGTTTATGTCCCCTTTGATGTTTTCCTTCATGTTTAAAAACGAACGCAAGCATACATGCTTTATAAAAAACTGGTTCTTGAGAGCGCGTTAGCATTGGAAAAAGAGCGATATAACGGGAATGAACACAACGGTACATTTGAAACACAAATGCATTGTGTTGTCTTACACACATATAATATTAAAATTGTGTTCAGTCATGACGAATAAGGATGAACGAAAAAATGAAGATGAAAATCAGGTTTGTAAACTTAAATAAATGTCTATTCAAATATTTTTGTTTAATAATATAATCTTTCGTTTTAGGATACTGTCTGTAACCGGATAATGAGCTTAAAAATGAAGACACTTCTAAAAGTGTTTCTCTATTCCGTAGTAGGTCCATTACTCTTATATTGTCTGTTCTTTTCCCTTTTACACTATCAAGAACATTTAATCAGAATACACGAAAAAGTATCCGGAAAACAAGAGGGAAATCCACAGTATTTCATATACGCAAAAAGCAATGATACTGAATATTTGAAACACGTGTTTATCGTATTAGAACGCTTAGGCTTCAAACGGACCTATAACAGCTCTAATTGGGATTTATTGTGGGCACACGATTATCCGTTCAGAGTTTTAAGTTCTAACTTAAATAAATTACAAGCTCATCAGCGTGTTAATCATTTTCCTGGTTGTGGATATATCACTAATAAAGTAGATTTATCCACGACAGAAGGACGTTATATTTTACCAGCATTTAAAATACCAGAACAACAAGACGAATTCTTAAAATATGCCAAAAAATATCCTGAGAAAATGTTTGTACAGAAATCGAACGATCATCGAGGTATTAGCGTTAAAAATGTTGAAAATATAAATATCACGGCAACAGGATCTTTTGTACAAGAGTTCATACAACGACCATTTCTCGTAGATGGTTATAAATTTGATATAGGTGTATATACTGTAATTACATCTGTCGATCCTCTTAGGGTATATGTATACAAAGGTGATGCTTTATTTAGATTTTGTCCTATAAAATATTATCCATTTCATCCAGACGTTTTAGACAAATATGTAGTCGGCGATGATTATTTACCAATCTGGAATGTTCCATCTTTAAAACATTATTACAATGAATTAAAATTTTCAATGAAAGATTCGTTCGATGCATATGTAAGAACGCAAGGAAAGAATCCTGAAAAAGTCTGGCATTCTATTAATGAAGCAATTAAAGAAATTATTTTATCGAAAGAAGGTTACATTAAAGAGGCTATGAAGCGTTTCGGAAATGGAAGAAATTTTTTCGAATTAGTTAGAATTGATTTTGCTCTTGATGAAGATTTAAATGTTTATACTATGGAAGCAAATATGTCTCCGAATTTATCTTCGGCACATTATCCACCAAACCAGTTACTTTATGAACAAGTTATATATAATTTATTTGCATTAGTGGGCGTAGGGCAACGAATCAGAAAAGATTCCCTGAAAATAAGGTCACAAAAATCTAATATCAAAATTTAATTCAATAAAGTTTAACTATCAGCAAAATAAATTTAGTTCACATTTGTATTTCAGGAATGAGATGGAAGAACAAATGGAAGTGGCTGATAAGAATTTAATGGTTCTACCAGTACTATGCACAGAGTGTGATGATTGTTTTCGTGTAGAATGTCAACTTTGTGGCCCCTGTTTTACACCTGAAACTAAATTGATTTTGTCTCAAAGTTATCTTGAACATCAAAATAAAATGGATTTTCAAAGAATCTTTCCACCACTTATAGTAAGTTTGTAGCCAATAAATACCAACCAATAGTTTTATGACCTTTACATGAATATTGATATTTTCAGACAAATGATATGGTACTAAAGGATTATACATTAAGAAATCAGTTACTAATAAGATGGTATCAAGGTAAATGTGAAGTAGATCATTCATGGTGTTCATAAGTAGAACATTTTTAGTTTTAATATTTGTTACAAAAACCATAAACTTTATTATAAATTAAGTTTTACATATTTTTAAATAAGTACCTAACAATCTGTAATAATATATTAAAAAATATTTGTACCTGTGTTACTGGCAGTATATTACCAGCATGTATACTGGTGTGTCATATATTTAATTTATATAAAGTTTTATTCCAGTTTTATGTAAATTCTTTTATTATATTACTTATTATTTATATGTAATATCATAGAATGTAAAATAATAAAGATAAAAATTTGACTGTTAATTAATTGCCTTCACGAGACAACATAAAAATGCATTTGGTACTGAATAAATTACATATCTTTTGTGTCTGTATCCTTCTGTTTACGACTTTTTTTTACTTTTGATTCAGGTGCATTTGGATTTGTACCTTTATAAAATTCCTTTAACAATGCCATTGCCTGATCGTTTTTGATACCTCCTACTATTTTCGTGTTTGAATTATAAATTTTAGGTATCTCAAAAACACTATTGCATCCACCAAAACGGTCATTTGCACAACCATA
Organism: Megachile ligniseca; assembly: GCA_945859555.1. Lineage (NCBI taxonomy): Eukaryota > Metazoa > Arthropoda > Insecta > Hymenoptera > Megachilidae > Megachile > Megachile ligniseca. Next base: position 9,058,797 of record OX243784.1, read on the forward strand.
TACAATATTGCGTACTTGCAACTGAAATAGTGCTGATGTACACATTATACATGGCTCAACAGTAACAATAACATCGACATCACAAAAAACCTTTTTATAGTTCAAATCTTTTTCTTTACAAAACTTTAAAACTTGATCTATGCAATTTATTTCAGCATGTCGAGTTGCATTACGTGTTTCATTAACTGTATTGCTACCTGTAGCAATGACTTCATTATTGTATACAAACAAACAACCAACTGGGACTTCATTAGCTTTTAAAGAATATTGTGCTTGTTGCAATGCAACATCCATCCAAGTCAAATTATTCATTATATTTTTTAGTTATATCACTTTCAATCTTTTAAACTTATAATAATATAAAAACACAATCTATTAAAACATAAATGGCATAATTCACAAAATACTACTAACAAAACATACTTCACAAATTGTTTATTCTTGTAAAAAATAAAATGTCTTTTGTCTCTTTTTTTGTGAAGATACCTTAATGTAAAATATCTATGAAGTAAAATATTGAAGTAGACCAAACTCACTCAACTTTGTGGTTGCTTTTTGATCCCAATTTTTATTATTTGCAGCACGAGGACTTGGATGTGGTAAGCATAATACCTAAAGATGCAATAAAATGTAAATATAAATCTACTTGTTATGAAAAACAAAAATTATTAAACCAAAGGCTTAATATACCTTTACATTCAGCTTATGAGATTTAACTACCAGTTGTGCTCGTTTTTCTGCATATCCACCAATACCGATAACAATTTCAACTTTCAAAATTTTAATTGTATCTGCCAAGGTCTTGTCACAAGCAGTATGTAATACTACCTGTTCCTTCCCCTAAAAATTGATGACATTTAGTATATAAATTTAATTTTATAAACATTATAAATATTGCCTTTAATTCTGCTGGTGTGATGTTACAGCCTTTTTTGTCCATTAATGCAATAGGACAATAATTATGTACATATGCATGTTTAAAAAATTTTTCTGGATTTCCACTTAGTTCTTTAAAAAGACCCCATAATCTTTTCCCACTAACTTCGCTACGTTTGCAGTCAAATCCATTTACTTGTCTACTTGGTTGTTCTTTGGCAGGTTTTCCAACAGGTCCACTAATATTTAACCAGTTTTTTACCATGTTTATTTCTCCAAATGGTACGCCAGTTTGAGACATACCCCAAGGACCAGGGTTCATTCCAAGAAACAATATTTTCTTGGTAGTATTACAGTATTTTTGTACATATAAAGTATGTATATTAAATGCATATTCAAGTGGACTATAAACATATTCTACAGGTAAACGAAATGTAAGTTTTCCTAACTCATCAGCTAATTTTTTCTCCACTGATAATAATTGTTCAGAAATATCTTCATGTGCTATATCACTTTCAATCATAATTTTATTATCTATTTCCGCATCATTTTCATCGAACACCTTTATTTTCTTATTATTAACGTTTTCAGAATCACTAATGCGCCTTTTCCTAGTTTTTCGTGAGTTTGACATCGTGTCAATTTATGCTTCTTCAATTATTAATTATTAAAATCTGAAGAGAACTAATTCTTGCAATTGTTCCACTTTACATGTAACTTATTGATATCTTTCTAAAAGTTATTTTTTTATCCTGACTATTATCAGACACTCAAAACATACATTCAAAATGAATTTTCTTTGCAGATACCTTCATATATGACAGTGTAACTGGTAAGCAGGAAAAAATATGAAAAAAATTGAGATTTCCCTTACCTCGAAGTTATAAAATCATTCAAACTATCTATTGTTTCTTTGTTTACATTATTGTATATAAAATTAAACAATATAATAGCAATTTGATTATAAACCTACCAATTATTTAGATTTGTTTCACGAGAAAATCGTGGCAATTTCTGCGCATCTCGACTATGTTCAGATGATTCTTTACCATATAGTGCTGCCAGTTAGGTGATTATGTACACGGCGAACAAAGATATACAGATAGTAGAATTTTTTGAATTTGTGACTTTGAAACTTCAAAATTTTTTAATTTTAGGATTTCGACAATTTATGCCTACAGGATTTTGGTATTTTGTAACTCTAGAACTCAAAAACCTAGATATTTTTGAACTTTGGAACTATAGAATTTTGAAATTTTTGAACTTTTGCCATGTCATAGCCAATCAGAATAAACCTGCGCAGTATAAACGAAAACTCATTTGGCACTTTATGTACATTCCCTCTCAAAATAATACTTTTGACCCACGTGGTATAAACTATTCTTATTTTTAACCAATAATATAATGATCGGAGAGTCTTCAAAACCAATGAAAATCTCTAAAACGATTCGCTACAAAATATAAAAGCTTTATATAAAAACATGTGTGGTTGATAGTAGCGAATGTAATTAATTGTACGAACTGCAAATTTTATTTTATATACAATTAGAATGAAAATAATTTAATACTTCGTGTTATAATTCAAATGTGTAAGCAGTCAATTTCATTCTGTATGTATACAGTTCATAATTTAATGGATGTGACGTCCAATTTTTAACCTTAATGTTTTAGGTTGTATTATAAACATTCAGTAATTAATAAACAATTAACATGGAAAACCAAAACGGCACAATGGTCAAAAGCAATAATCCTGCTCCAACAGTGGAACAGATTAATGCTGACCGAATAACTCAGGTATTTATCATAAATGATGATGTTACTTTATCAATTTTGGACTTATTTTATCTTTAGTACAGGATAAAGGTATTTATTTCATATTTATTTCAGCTTGCAAATAAATATTGGGCACCGCACACAATGGATTCACACCTTCCATTTAATTCTCAAATAGTAGAAGATATTTATGTTCAAGAGATATGTGCCTCTAAGTTTTCTATTCGAAGAATCATGATGCTAGAATTTAGTCAATGTTTAGAAAACTTTCTGTGGCCAAACTATGATGCAAAAACTGCTACTCGTGCTCATACAATGTCCATCGTTGTTATGGTGAATGAAAAATTTCGAGAACGTGTGCAAGTGTGGGAAGCATTTGAAAAGAATCCAGAACATTTCCCAGAATTTTTCCAAAAAGTTTTGGAAGCATGTCTTGAAGAGAGTATAATGGACTTTGATTTAAAAGAACAGACTGCCTTAATTGTTTTTCTGAATCACTGCTTTAATTCCATGGAAGTATCATTAGTCCGTGAACAAGTGAAAAGGCTTGTATCTTTAACTATGTGGATTTCACTACAGCAAGGTCGTAGAGAATTAGAATTTAGAAAATATCCAAAATGGAGAAAATACTGGAAAGTAATAAGAAAGAAAGATAATCCTGAGTGTAAAGAAAGACTGGAATGGGATCGCAAATTCTTGCACAGACTAATGATTAAATTTATGACAATATTAGAAACAATTTCAAAAGATGGTAAAATAAAACAAATCAGTATGTAATTAAATATTTTTTTACAGTATTATAATTTGGTATCTTTTTCTTGATAGGACCACTTTTATCGGATAAAGTGAGATATTGTGAAAGGTTTCTTGAGCTAATAATAGATTTGGAAGCTTTATTACCAACTAGACGTTTCTTTAATACTGTTATGGATGATTGCCACTTGGTAGTACGATGTCAGCTATCTAATTTGTTACATCGACCTGAAGGAGGATTGTTTGGTCAGGTAAGTTATATTTAAAGTTCTTTCTATAAGATAAATAAAAATAACTAATAT